>JAUPMV010000005.1:24397866-24997866 GCA_030848855.1 Branchinecta sandiegonensis
AATGTACTGTTGGAAGGATTTTAGTTTTAAAAATATTCGCGTGAATTACAATTTCTGTCTTCTTAAAGGACCTGTATTACCTATAATACTAATGCAACCTACTTCCATAATCACTAGATATATTTCTCAACCCGGAGACCCCAATTTCTCACGGTGCATCCTAACCGCTCTAACAGAACCACGCAGATTTTCTCACTTGCCGTGTTTTGCTAACTTCGATGTGTATCACGCTGTCGGCGGTTGTCTGCGACAAGTTTTCCCATCAGGAAACCGGTTATGTAAATTGTTTCCCTGTTTTTCGCTACAAGACAACGGGTCTCGGAAAAGGCTTAAAACAGCCAAAGCCGTGGTTTATTTGTTGAAAGCACAGCATACTTTTCAAGTGTTCAAATATTTTAAAACCCTGTAAATTGAAGGGTAAATAGTGAGAGGGGTCCTTTAATATTCAAAGTAAACTTTTTCTTTTGTGAATGATCTGAAAGAATAATTAATGATAATTGGAGGTCCTCAGGGGTAGACGCTACCAGTACCGCATCGTCAGCAAATAGCAACAATGACAATGCAGACAGGCCTAGTCTAACCGTTGCTGCCCATCTATGTTGAAAAAATACTCAACTATGACATTAGCAAACAGGCACAAAAGTTTAGGTGACAGGGACCTTGCTTATCACCCTTTGATACTCCAAAACAATTCGATAGTCCTTTCCAGTGGCGTAATTTGCTATAGGGCAGGGGGGCAACTGCCCCCAGACCCCAGTTTGCCCCCCCTCCCCCCGCTTGACGTTTGCCCCCCCCCCCCCCCCCCGCTGAAATTTAGCGTCTTCGAAACTCTCGTCGAAACTAAGATAGGCCTAAGATAACCAACGCATCGCATGCTCGATCACTTCTTGTTAAGAATCCGGAAGCATTCCGTTCGGTCCTTGAGGCGTTTGACCTAATTTTGTTGCTTCCTGTGTCGACTGCATCGAACGAACGATTCTTTTCGTGTATGAAACGCGTAAAAACGTATCTTCGCACGTCTATGTCAGACGGCCGACTAAGTGATCTTTTTGTCATTGGTACCCATCCTGAAAAAGCAAAGAAGCTTGACGTCAATCGCGCAATGGACAGCTTCGCGAATTTGAAGAAGCGTCGTTTCGCCTTGGTCGATTATTAAAATTTATCTTTGTTTCTTTGTTTTTATTACGTTTTTCTTCTTGAAAGAAACTGCTCATTTTCACTTGACTTGGGAAAATCGGCTCCAACTTTGCCCCCCCCCCCCCAGGATTTTGACGAAATTACGCCCCTGGTCCTTTCCTTACACCTTCACCACCCACAAATTATTTTATACACATCGGCTATCAACTTAACTGTCAACCTAGGTAGTCCTATCCTCAATACTTCCTCCAATAGTAGAATTCTATCCACTGTATCGAATGCCTTTTCCAGATCTATGGACGCAACTTAAAGTCTATTCTATTCGGACGAACTTATTAAAGTCAAAAGTGTGCTAAGGGATTTCCTTGGAGGTGTTCCTATCAGTTTTGTCGAAAAGTAGGAGCTGAAATTCTTATACAGAGTGCGAAACCACTTTGATTTATTTTGCCAACAAGTTGCATTTGATGCAGAATACGTTATCTAAAATCGAGTTAAACATCGACATAACTTGTCAAAATCGACATAACCAGCTCTTATCAGAAGCTGATTTTTGCATAAAAAAATTTGTATAAAAGCTGTGGCGACGAATTTTATCAGATATATTCCTACCCTTTTGATTAGATGCTTGAACTTGTAATTTTTGGTCTGAAGGACGATTATTGCCAAATTCTTTGTTGGCTCCAAACCGCGCAAACAGACCAAGTGCTATATAGCGATGGTACTGTTTGTCGGTCCGTTTCTCTGTCCTTTCCGGACAAGCTAGGACGATGAAACTTGCAATCCCCTACGTCCAGAAGTACAATTTTTTTTTTAAACTTTCTTGACGTTGCCAGACGCTCAAACCCCCCCTTAAATCGCATCTGGTGATGAAATTCCAGAGCCGCCACCCCACCCCTCAACGATTTTTGGGATCCCAAAACGTAAGTGGAGGGATACCTATGACATCGCAAAAGTTGCCGTCCGTCCGTCCGTCTGTAAGCACGATAACTCTCGAAGGGAATGAGATATTTTGATGAAACTCGGTGTGAGGGTATTTGGGTCAAGAGTAAAGTCGAGTTCGTCGATGGGCTTTGTAGCCCTATATTTAGAGGTGGGGGAGGGGGTTTAAATTAAGGGGTAAGCAAAATAATTTTAAAAAGCTAATGTGGCAGTCGATTATTGGGTAAGAAGACATGCTGAACACGATGGCAGAAACCATTTTCTCGCCGGACAAGTAGTTCGCCCGGAATCCGGCCAAAACCGGAAAGTTTGTTAAAAGTGAAAGTTTTATTTGAAGTTGATTGGATGTTCGATTTTGGGGTAAGAAGACATGCTGAACATGATGGTGGAAACCATTTTCTCGCCGGACAAATAGTTCGCCCGGAATCCGACCAAAACGTGAAAATCTCTTAAAAGGAAAAGTTTTATTATATGTTCGGTTTAAGGGTAGTAAGACATGCTGAACACGATGGAGAAAATCATTTTCTCACCGGGCAAGTAGTTCACCCGGAATCCGTCGAAAACCGGAAAATTTTTAAAAGTCTCCGTAGTTGATTAGATATCCGATTTAGGGGTAAGAAGAGATGCTCCGTGTATTACTGTCATTTCGTTGTTCCTTACTGTCATATCGTTCGCCCGGAATCCGGCTGGAACCGGAAAATTTGTTTTAAGTTAAATTTTAATTTGAAGCTGATTATATGTTCGATATTGGGGTTCGATTTTAGCTTTTTTTTTTGCCGGACAGGTCATTCCCTAAACTGGGAAATTCGCAGAAGTAAGGCAGGAAGTTTTCATCCAAACAGATATGACTTATAGGGGTAAACACAAACATGCTGAATCCATATCTGAATTTGGTTTTCTCAGATGATTAGCTTTTTGGCCTTAATCTGTTTCTGAATTTTAATAGTAGAAATGTTCAAGAAGTCTGGCGAAGACTGGATCTGGCGTAGACAAGACCCAATTGTCTGGATCAAATATTGAATTTTTGTGATCCCATCGACACCTTTGGTCTTGTTATTTAAAGACGCATAGTCCAACAACAGGTATAGGTTAAAAGAATTTATGGGAACCTTATCGATCGTGATGTCTCTCCATCCGTATGGTCTGTCCCCTGTGTCACTTTCTTTAGTTAGGACGAGGAAAGTTGGCAAGCATATTAAGGACCCGACCCGCTGCTCAACGAAACTATCTTTTTGGGATCGCGTATTAGCAAGGTATTAGTGATGTGATACCTATGACTTCGTAAACTTGGTTTTTCCGTCTGTCTGTCTGTTAGCACGATAACTATCGAAAGGGGTTGGATATTATTGTTCAAAGTTGGCATTCTCGCTTGCGTGGAAGTGACAGAGCAGGCAAAAGGGGAGCCGATATTTCGGCTCCCCTTTTGCCCCCTTATGGGCACTTGAACCGGTACATGGCAGGTCGAAAGTGCTACAAAAGTCCTAAGGATTTGTAAGAGAACAAGACCAAAGTTTTCGATGGGGTCCCAAAAATCTGATTTTTGATCCTGACAATTGGGTCTTGTCTTCGCCAGGGCCAGTCTTCGCCAAAATTCAGAAACAGATTAAGGCCAAATAGCTAATCATCTGAGAAAGTTCAGAAATGGATTCAGCATGTGTGTTACCCCTATAAGTCATATCTATTTTGACGAAATTTTCTGCCTCCTACTTCTGCCAATTTTCCGGTTTCGGACGGATTCCGGGACTACTTTTCCGGCAAAAAAGAAAGCTAAAAAAGGAATTCAGCGTATCTTCTTTCCCCAATATCGAAAATCTAATCAAATTGAAATTTAACTTATAAAAAAATTTCCGGTTCCAGCCGGATTCCGGGAGAACCGTATGCCTGGGTGAAAAATGATTGTCATATACGGATTCGGCATCTCTTCTTACCCCTAAATCGGCTTTCTAATCAACTACAAATAAAACTTTTAATTGTAAGAAATTCTCCGGTTTTTGCCGGATTCCGGACGAACTACTTGTCCGGCAAGAAAGTGGTTTTCATATCATCGTGTTCAGCATGTCTTCTTACATCATAATCGACTATCACATTAGCTATTTAAAAATATTTTGTTTCCCCTTAATTTAAACCCCGTCCCCCACCCCTAAATGTAGGGCTACAGAGCCCATCTACGAACTGACCTCACACTTACCCAAATAGTCGTCATACAAAGTTTCATCAAAATACCTCATTCCCTTCGACAGTTATCGTGCTTTGACAGACGGACGAACGGACAGACGGACAACTTTTGCGATGTCATAGGTATTATTACTCCACTTACGTTTTGGGATCCGAAAAATTGCAGAAGATTATTCTTTTCGTTTGATTTTTTTTTTTCAATTAAACCACCCAGAAATCGCTAAAAGGAAAACAAACGCCGATCTACGCCGCCAATGCTTCTCTTCGCCGCCACCAAAGGCGTTTCTCCGTGCTCCCACAAACAGTTTGTGGGTCGACTGTGTCTCGAAAAAAGTGTTTCCGCGGTCTTTCATGCGGCCCACAAGTGTGTTTTCGCGACCAACAAGATTTTCGTAGTTCGCTTTGTTGTTCAAATTCGACAAAAAACTGGCGAGGTGATAGTCGATTTTGTGGCTCGATTCTGGCGGGAAATTCAAATTAAGCAGCAAAATAGTTTCTAAACAATAAAGTTGACTACTTTTTCAAGCATGTAGACTTAAAACTGGGGATGCTTTTTGTACAGAATGGTAAGGAAATAAGCCTGGAGTTCTATTTATTGGGATTTTATTTTTATTTTTCGAAAATTCCTTATTCATGAAAGTATTAAATTCTTAAATTTTGCTTTGTAAAATGATGGCGTAGAAAAAATCCTTATTCATCAAAGTATTAAATTCTTAAATTTTGCTTTGTAAAATGATGGCGTAGAAAAAATCCGCTAGTTTGGGAAGGCTGCAATCTTTCTGTTGAATCCGACTGCTTCCGGATAAAGCTGAGATCGAGAGTTTCATAAATAAAGCAGATCATCCTAAGTTACGAAATAGACATGGAACAACTCATTGTAAAACCGAACAAAACAAAACATCATATTACAAATTTAGCTCTGTGTGAAAGAGCAAGTATTTTTCCCTAAAATAACGAGCCATGTCATTTCGCTCTTTCGTCTAATGTTTAGATCTAAATAATACGGCAAATGTAATTCGCGGCTTTTCATCGTATGGTCTTGCCTTATCTACCACCGGAACCGGACACTGTGGACTGGAACACCGCAACTGAGCCGATTTTTTTTTTATTAATACATTCAGCCTTAAGTGTTGTGGTCCAGCTTAGTTCTGTACGCAAAAATGTGTGGGGCATTACAGTACTTGCTTTTCCTTTTACTTTCGAGTGCGACGAAGGTCAGTGGGTCAGGAAAAATGATAACATCGATCCCTGGATGCCTTCATTACCCAACAACTGGACCTATGCAAAATGTTAACTGCAGCTGCACGGAAAGAGTTAAGGTAAGGTTATTGAAGCTAGGTACACATGTAACGGCACGAAATATTTAATTCCAAATCTGTATAACAAATCTCGCGAAGCACCTTTTTGTCCATTTGTATCTCCTCACTCATTTCCTCGCAACTGTTTTATGCTAAGTTAAACGATTGAGCAAACTGAAACGATTAAGCAAAGTGAAAAATAGGGTGTATAAGGACCAATGTATATGTATTAATTAAGTAAGTCTCAAGTATGTAAGAAGTGAGTCGTGATTAAGGATCGTTGGATTAACAGATGTATTCGATGCATGCAGAACTTCAATATTAAGAGCAAGTGTGTTTTCTAAACACTGTTTATTGAAGGTAGGACCCAGGACCTACCGTCCGACCTTCCCCCTCCACAGTTACGAACCAACCTTCGAGAATTAAGATCAGGGTCTAATATGTACCAACCGCTCGGGTACACGCTGCACGTACATTAGATTTTCGGTATCGGACAACAAGTTAAAACGTAAAAGATATATAGGAGAGTCATAAGATAACACACAGAGCATTTTTCACTGCACCGTTAGCACCTTCGCGGAAGTCAGTTGTTATGCTGCTCCACGTTCATCATTAAGTGGAAGAACAATCTCAACCTTTCCGTATGGGTCTGATGATGGCGTCAAAAATCCTTGAATGAACTCCAGTTCGCGACTGACCGACCCCAATTGTCAACAATCGGATAACTGTAAAACAATATAGATAATTGTTTAAGACACAATTCGATAAGTGTCTAATTGTCAACAATTAGGCGGCCATATTTACCCCTTGTTGAAATTCACCCAGTACTCGGCTCTGAATGGATTTACTATTTTTTCAGACGTTTAGAGCGTGTTCCACCCTTCTAAAAAAAGTGACTATTAGTTACTATTTCCGTTCCAACCTTACGAAAAGTTACTGTGGTGACCGTTCCAACCTTCTCAAAATAGGTGCCAAACCTGAATTTCCTGGCTATTAAGTATTTCTTGCACTAGCTTGCTAACTCCTTCCTCATTTCCTACTCCACTATTCCACATTTCACCAATTCCACAATCTTCCAATATCTTTTTTTTTACCAAATATGGCCACGAATAAGACGAATCATCTTTCGACGCTTCTAAGTATGCTGATTTTATTATCTAACACGTGGCAAACTAACAATCTTTTCCCAAAATCTAGCCATATTCACTAATCTTACATTTCTCAACGATGTTAGACCTAGCTCACCCTTGATCACTACACTATTTGTAAATTTACTAACCCCTAACCACCTTTTAAAATACCCTAACTGCAAAACTTCTATTTTATCTATTTTCTCGTGACCCCATACTTCAGACCCGTAATGCATTACCCCAACTACCTTAAACCTAAATATTTCTTTATGGGCCCGGAGATTCCTAATTTCCTTCAATTCACTCCTCAAAATCAGATTTGAACACAATCTTCCTTTCTCTACGCTCTTTTCAATATGTTTACTAAATGTTTTACCTTTAGCTCTAAACCTTATTCCTAAACACGTCCATTCTTCTTTCACTTCAATTTCTCTACCTGCGTATTTGAACTGATCCTCAGACCTCAAATTCCCTCCTTTCCTAAATACTAACACTACCGTCTTACCTGTGTTTACCTCCAGTTTCTTGCCTTCCAAATACACCCTTAACAAATCAAGTAAAACTTGCAAATTATCTCCACTATCACTTACCAAAACAATATCATCAGCGAAAAGGAGCATACATAACACAGATAAGTCTAAAGAAACTGTAGGTGCTCTTTGTTTTAACATGAACTCAACAGCATCATTTATAAAAATTCCGAAGAGTTTTGGCGACAGAATACATCCTTGTTTAACCCTCAAATTGTAACTTAATTGTAACAATACTTTCCCCACTCTAACTATCCAACGAGTTAACCTACTTATCTCTGCTAACATCAATACAAATGTAGCTGGGAGTTCTATCCGTAGCAAACTATCCATTAACAAAACTCTATCTACATTGTCGAAAGCCCCTTTAAGATCTATGAATGCTACATACAGCCTTCCGTTTCTAGGCTTAGTATACTTATTGATCAAAACTTATAGTGCGAAAATATTATCCATTGGTCCTCTATGACTCCCTCTATGGGCGTGTTCCATCCTACTTACCGTAGTTACCACGCATGACGTCACAAATTCTGCCTTTTTGTCGTCAAGGCTGGAACGATTTTTGTATTTTCCAGCGAAATATCATACCACGGGTGAATCCGACCAATCACGTGACAGAGATTCGTGGTTACTACGCTTACCACGCTCCCGAGCGTGGTAAGCAAATAGTTACCATTGGTTACTATTTCGTCAAGGCTGGAACGGTCAGCGTAGTAACTTTTCGAGAGGCTGGAACGGGTTTAGTAACTAATAGTTACTATTGGTACGAGGGTGGAACACGCTCTATAATTCCCATGCTCCTGCTTATTACCTTTTTTAAACAGGGGTGTCATTATTTACAAACTCCATTGCTTCGGCAATACACACTTACGTAGTATACCCGAAAATAGCAGTGCCAACATTGGTAGTAGATACATTCTGACACGTTTCCAAATAATCGTGGGTGTCCCGTCTGGACCCGGTGAAGATCCCCCTCTCATATTCTTCATTGAATCCCAAACCTCTTCTGGATTAAGAGGATCCGTCAGGGCGTAATTCTCCTCTCTCATAGGAAATTCTGTTTTTTCCCTCAGTTGCTGCGTTAACGTCTATAGATTATCAATCAATCAATCAATTTTATTTTCAACCCTAATAGCACTAGGCTAACACGGGCGGGAATTGGAAAAATAAACACTCGCTAACAATACAAATAAAACACAAACTAACAAACAACAAATAAGAAACGAACATGAATCATGAACAGTTAAAATGTTTAGTAAAATACGGAACGAATGAATTTAGGTATCTTTCTGAAGATTTTGTAGGTGGGGGAACAAGCTTGGGTTTTGGGTCGTCCTTGCTTCGCGTGTTGTGTCCATGAGAGGGTGTAACGAAGTCCGGAAGGATGGTCCTGTGGTGCTGAGAATTCAAAATTTGGTGGCCAAAACGCATGAGAAGATTATGTCTTCTCTCAGACAGTTTTTCGATATCGAGGAGTTGTAAGATGTATAATTGTGACCAAGTATTATTCTGCAGGCTCTCTTCTGCAGTCGTTCGATTTCGGCATCCTGAGCTTTACTTAAGCCAGGATGCCAAATTTGGCAGCCGTACTCTGAAATGGGCCTTACATAATTTTTATAAAGTGTCACTAGTTCATGGCGTGGAACCACAAACCGCTTCAGGTATGAAAATGAACGAAGGGTAGCACAGCTATTTGTCACTATTTTTCCCACTTCACTTTTCCATTGGAGGTTATCATCCAGAATGATGCCAAGAATTTTTACAGAATTTTCAGTTTTCATCGACGATTCCGACTCGACTGTTTGTAATACTTGTTTAGTGAAGTTAATCCTCATGACATGACTTTTGGAATTGCTGACTTCTAATTTGACATCTTCACTTGAGTATTTATTTTCCAGGTATTCTGACCATGATCTTGCCGACGGTCCAGTTCCCGACTCCCCCCTCGAAATCACCAATTAATTCCATCCCAAAATTCTTTCTTATTCTTCTTCACATAATCTTCTTCCATAATTTTAATTCATCGATTCTGAATTTCATATTTTTCTTTTTTATTAACTGCTCATACTCCCTTCGTTGATCCCCATACTTCTCTAACAATATTTTATCTACTGAAGTACTTTCCTTAATTCTAGATAGAGCAACTATAACCTCCCTTCTCTTATCTTCGTATTCTACATAAAAAAATTCCTTACCTTGTTTTCTGGACCTACGTTCATCGTCAGCCTCTTCTCCTTTACTAACCTCTCTAGTAACTTTACATATTGATTCAAGTCCATCCTCCGTTTCTCCTGAAAAAACAGTAGACCTGCATTTGCCTAACTCTTCCTCTATTACTTGCTTCTGTAACCTACTATTCAATGTTTTATCACTGACATTTTCTGACTTAATTTTTGGGAACACCATCCTCCTATCCGATAAATTTGATCCTATTTCTGAATTTCTAACTATTTGAACCTGCATTCCAAATTCTATATTCGCTTCTATTGGCACGTGATCCGAACCAACCATCGAAAGCACTCTGAAGTCTATACACCATGGCCAGAGAGACATATCAACTAAAATCTAATCAACTATACTTGGCTTCTTACCCGCAAAACAAGTGAAATCCCCCACATTTTTTATCACAACCCAGTCTTCCATTCAATAAAACCAAATTCTCCATTCCACAAAAAACTAGTATTTTTCCGCCCCATTTGTTAACTTTCCGATCTCGGTCCTTACTTGTCCTTTCCACCAGCCGTTCCGCTCGTTCTTCCAAACTATTCCCAATCATTCCAAAAGATCCAGAACCAGGCTCATCTTGATTCCTGAGGTAGCGACGGTTCAAATGTCCTTTCAATTTTATTGCTGGTGCACCCGTTGAAGTCTCCAAAAAACACAAAATGGTGACTACTGTGTAGACGCTTGTACTGATAAGTTTCATTAAACAGAATTCCCCGTGTATCCTCCTTATCGCTATAGCTGCTTGTCTCCGGTGGAATATAAACACCACAAACAATTAACGAAACATTTCCAAAAATTAACTTCATCCATACAATATTTTCAGATGACGATTTCAACTGTTCGCATTTGCTAAATGAACCTTTCTTAACTAAAATAGAAACACCACCGTATAGTCGATTGTTTTTACTTCTTTTCCGTGATTCTCCAAAAAAATCATAATTTTGTCGTACAATCGGATCACTCCTCCAACTTTCTACAATACCAACAATATCCCAACTTCCAGACCGAAATAAATCATTTAACTTAGCATCACTATATCCCTGAATGTTCCATTCCACAATCTTTAAACTCTGCGCATGGCTCTCTTCACTAGTAATCCTCAATATCTTGCGGGTTATAGCTAAACCGATAGTAATTCCCGGTAAACCTGTCACTTCGTCCCCTGCTCGAACGGTTCTTTGCACGCGCAACGTTTCCGTTTCCCACTCTAGGGTTTTTGGGGGCGTTCCCCTCAGACTCAACCGGGCTGATTTCACTGCTCTTTCGGGCAAGGCCTCCTGTTGCTGCTTGACCTGGATACCTAACAGGGAACTCTTTGACCGTACTTGCACCACTGTTACCATCTGAACTCTTCCCATCAATTGTTTCTCGACTTGCTGTTACTGGCTCTGCCGACCAACTAGTCCCTGGTTCGGGTTGCTTCGGAGCGTCATTGACCTAGGGCAACTGATCTGTTTCCATTCCGCTGTGTTGGGCTCCTTTTTGGGTGACTCTAGCCGCCACAGACTCTTAAAAACCACCCTCCGTTCGAACTACTTTTTTCAAATTTTTCGTCACAGCATCGTATACAAATAGTTCACCGTCCACCAAGAGTTTATCACCCCTCAGGTATGCACGTCGATTTTCGTCTAATGCCTTTTCTAGAAATGGCTTGAGTCCTCGACGCGTTTCTCGCTGGATGAAAGAATAATCTGGGCTAACGCCAATTTGTTCTCTTCGAATTGTTTTCGCATTCTTCAACACGTGATTACGGAGGTCCATCGTTGCGAATTTTACCACTACAGGACCTGCTCGTAGTCTGTAAGCTTCAACAACGACGTGACGCGAAATATTCAAAGGTGGAAAGCAATAGTCCAGTAATGAAATAATCTCCGCCGCCAGTGATGGGCCTAGCCTCGTGTGTCTGAAGTCATGGAAAACTAGGTTGAAACTTTTATCATTCGACTCCAGTTTCGAGATTTTGGCCTCAGCTGAATCCAGGGCCCCACTTAGACTTTTGATTTCGGCCGTTGCCGCCGCCCCTGCCTCAGCGCCCTGAGTAATTTTGACTAACGTTTCCTGTAGTTGACGCTGAATGTCTAATACGTCCGTTGAAACCTTCGGAAGGAAGGCTAGCTTAGAGTTGATGTCTTGCAAGCATTGTGCGTCCGCCATTTCGTTTACAAACTGTTCTTGACTGGCTGCGGCTCCTGACATAAATATAAATCATATCGTTTACCTGAATTTCTCCCAGCAATAATACGCTCCGGGAGCAGAGTTCTTTCGTGTTATCCCACTTTCGCCTGGGATATAGCTTTGTAAATCCAAATGTTTGAGTATTCCTTTCTGCTACTTCGCTCGTTCGGTCGTTCCGATCTTCCACTGACGCAAACAAGTTCACTCTTTGGAAGCCTGACGCTGGCTGCCGGAAGTGATTGCAGCAACAGCTTTAATCTATTATAGCCAATAGAAAATAAAATCGAGCACCGCAGGCGAATATTTTCGAAATGCAATTTTTGTTTTCTTGTGGGCTAAAGTTTAACTGCTTTTCTTACAAACCCTATCATTTACCGTGGATTAAATACAGAGACTCCAAGAAGTTCCAGGAACCGGATGGAGTGACGTTCCGTTCCGAATATCTAGTCAATAATATTGATAGAAATCATAGATCATCCCTTTTGTCTGCGACCAGTGCTTCACTCGAATTCTTCCGAGTTTCTAGGTTCGTGGCAACTTCCGAATCCTGGCAATTATAACGAATAAATTACCGAATTCCAGTGTTTATACCGAATAAGCTCAGACCGATAGCATGTTCGGGGTTCCGTATAACTACCGTATCCCGGTTATTAAACCAAACTGTTTTGGTATCGAAAGACTACCGAACAATATTCACATTCGGTATAGTTTCGTCGAAACTGGAACAAAAGCCGCGATTCGTGGCTAACTACCTAATCCAGAAAATTATACCGAATAAATTACCGAATCCAAATCATGATACCGAATAATTCTGAACCGATAGCTTATTCGGATTCTGTGTAACTACCGAATCTCCATAAACATGAAAAATAAAGAACAATTTTACCGAATCTCAAAAAGGTTGGGGTGCGGCACCCACCCACCCCTGAGACGTTTTCTTAATAATTCGTGATAACTACCGAATACTGGTAATTATACGGAATCCCAATAATTATACCGAATAGATTCTTAACGATAGTCTATTTAGGATTCTGTGTAGCCTAACTACCGAATTCCCGTAAATATACCGCGCATATATCGGGCGCATCGTCCCCAACCGGGGGCGATATAATCGTAAAGCTTTGGGAAATTGGTACAGCACCTTCTGCGCTCCTTCTATACTCTTTCGTTCTGGTGTCACTCATGTTCTGCGAAAGAAGGAGATTAAAAAGATGAGATCATGTTATTTTAAATATGCAAAGCACCTGCTCCACTTGCCAAAATTATGCCATAACCATACATTGACGGAGAAATTCAAAATTCAAGATGCAAGTGTTACCCTTTTGGTTGTTTCCTCATTGCTTTCAAAAATCACGGAGAACAGGGCCCAACCAGCGCACGACGTCGTCCACTGGTTCCTGACCGAAGATAGAATAGTTCTGCTATCGAAAAAATAAAGAACAATTTTACCGAATCTCAAAAAGGTGGGGGTGCGGCACCCACCCCCCTTGCGACGCCCCTGGTTCTACCTAACCCCAAAGATTCCCCAGAACAAGACTGAGAAATAGCTGCTATGACTTAGGCTGTAAGGGAGCCTAACACCGATTCCGTTTTGACACACTCTACAGAGCAAACTGTCCATGTGCAATTGTCATTGCGATGGACTCGCCGCTTATCAGTAGCGGTCGAAGCGGACTGGTTTCTGAAAGTTCTCCGTTAGTTGCGTTTTTTGTCTCTGGTTCCTGTTCCGTGTTTTGTGTTCACAGTTGTCTGGTTTGGGTAAAAACGGTGTTTTGCTTACGCTGTTCCGTGTTTCGTGTTTTGTCGCTGTTCTGACGAAAACGCAAATTTAGGATCCTGAGCATGTCTTAAGTGGAGATTCTGTTAAACTGCAAATTATATTCCAAAACGAGCACACTTTAGGACCCAGCTTTATCCTCCAAACTTCCGCAGTTCTTTTTTTTCTATCTGTGAATCTCTCTGCAATTTTCTATCTGAACAGTGATAAAACATGCTAGGAGAGCAAGTTTCGTGTTTTGCAAAACAGACAGCGGAACAGAGAACACAGAACAGTGTCCAAAAACGGGAAAATGAGAAACAGCGTGTTCCCTGTATTGACAACAAGAGCTGTAAGCTCATATGGCACTTGCATGTGTCAAGATGATTTGATTGATCAAGAGTAAGTTTCGACTTTGCGGTTGAGATGCGCGCTATAAGGGAGCTGGAACTTCATTTGTAAGCAAAACCCTTGAGGCAAAACTGCTAATGGGCTGATGGGCATCACGAAAATGCATATATTGCTCAAAAGTATTTTTTTTACTTTGCGGTCAAGATTGGTACTTTAAGGAATAATCGGATTTGGGAAGTAGCAATTTCTAAGCAAATGTTGTTGAGTCTCCAATATTCCAGCGAAGTTTCATCGTCCTAGCACATCTGGAAGTACCTTAACGCGCGATCACCGGAATCCCAGACCCCCCTCCCCCTCCTCCAACTCCACCCACAATAACCGGAGCCAATCCTGTTCTGTAAATGATTAATCCAGAGCATCTGTTTGTCATTCCCACGAAGTTCGATCCAGATCACACCAGTCTAAGCGGGTCAAGTATTTTCCGCCCTCCCCCCGATAATTGCCGGATTCGGTCCGGAAATGAAAAAGGTCACAAGAGAAAAATGTCCTCTGTTTAATTATTAAATTTCACTCGAATCCGATCACCCGTTCCAAAGTTACGCATGACTCAATATTCCGGATTCCCCTCCCTCAACTCCCCTCCCCCCCCCCCAAGATTATCATATCGAGGATTTTTTTTTTATTCCAAGTCAGTTTGACCGGGTCCCTG
The DNA here is from genome assembly GCA_030848855.1 of Branchinecta sandiegonensis. Lineage (NCBI taxonomy): Eukaryota > Metazoa > Arthropoda > Branchiopoda > Anostraca > Branchinectidae > Branchinecta > Branchinecta sandiegonensis. The sequence continues at coordinate 24,412,293 of JAUPMV010000005.1, forward strand.
ATATGCCTTCCAAGTTTCGTCGTGAAAATCCCCCAAAAACGGAATTCCGGGATACCCCTCCCCCCCTCAAGTGTCCGGATCCAGTCAAATTATGTAAAAGATTTATATGGACCAGATGTTTGTTCTTCCCAGCAAGTTTCACTCCGATACCATCATTCTAACCGTTTCTCGAGATTTCCGGTCCCCCCCCCACCCCACCCAGCTCCCCCGCGGTGCACGTAGCCAATCCGATTCAGCAAATGACTTACCTAGAGCATCTGTTTGTTCTTCCCACAAAATTCCATCCCGATCCCTCCATTCTAAACGGGGCACGTATTCCCCCCCCCCCCAATAGTTGCCGGATCCGGTCCGGATATGAAAAAAATCATCGGAGAAATGTCCTCTGTTGAATTCTTAAATTTCACTCGAATCCGATCAACCATTCCAAAATTACGCATGACTGAAAATTTCGGATTCCCCTCCCTCCACTCCCCCCACCATTATCTGATCGACAAAATTTTTATTTTGAAGTCAGTTTGATTGGGTCCCTGATATGCCTGCCAAGTTTCATCGTGAAAATCCCCAAAACCACCATCACCGGAATTCCGGGACCCCCCCCCCCCCATAAGTGTCCGGATCAAGTACAATGGCCTAAAGGACTTATCTAGAGCAGATGCTTGTTCTTCCCAGCAAGTTTCACTCCGATCCCTCCATTCTAACCGTTTCTTGAAATTTCCGGTCTCCCCCCCCCCAACTCCCCCCTGGCTACCGAATCCGGTCAAGACTTTAAACGGGACATTACAGATATATATTCTGTTCAGTTATGAAGTTTCATTACAATCCGATCATCCGTTCGAAAGTTACACACTTCTCAATTTCCCGGATTCCCCTGCGGATTCCCCTCCCTCCACTCCCCCACCATTATCTGATCGACAATATTTTTATTTTGAAGTCAGTTTGATTGGGTCCCTGATATGCCTGCCAAGTTTCATCGTGAAAATCCAAAAAACCACCACCACCGGAATTCCGCCCCCCCCCATAAGTGTCCGGATCCAGTACAATGGTCTAAAGGACTTATGTAGAGCAGATGCTTGTTCTTCCCAGCAAGTTTCACTCCGATCCCTCCATTCTAACCGTTTCTTGAAATTTCCGGTCCCCCCCCCAATTCCCCCCTGGCTACCGAATCCGGTCAAGACTTTAAACGGGACATTACAGATATATATTCTCTTCAGTTATGAAGTTTCATTACAATCCGATCATCCGTTCGAAAGTTACACACTTCTCAGTTTCCCGGATTCCCCTGCCCTCCACCCCCCCCCCCAAAATGGTCGGATCAGAAAACTGATTATTCCTAATTTTGTTTGGTCGGGTCTCTGATATGCCTGCCAAGTTTCATGGTCCTAGCACAACTGGAAGTACCCTAACTCGAAAAAGTGTGACAAAATGCCCTAAATTTTCAAGTTTCCAGCGCCCCGCACTCCCCCCCCCCCCCCCCATATGGTCGGATCGGGAAACTGATTATTTCCAGGTTAGTTTGGTCGGGTCCGTGATATTCCTGCCAAGTTTCATTGTCCTAGCTCATCTGGAAGTACCCTCACTCGAAAAAGTGTGACAAAATGCCCTAAATTTTCAAGTTTCCAGCGCCCCAGCTCCCCCGCATATGGTCGGATCGGGAAACTTATTATTTCCAGGTTACTTTGGTCAGGTCCCTGATATTCCTGCCAAGTTTCATTGTCCTAGCTCATCTGGAAGTACCCTAACTCGAAAAAGTGTGACAAAATGCCCTAAATTTTCAAGTTTCGAGCGCCCCCACTCCCCCGCATATGGTCGGATCGGGAAACTGATTATTTCCAGGTTCGTTTGGTCGGGTCCCTGATATTCCTGCCAAGTTTCATTGTCCTAGCTCATCTAGAAGTACCCTAACTCAGAAAAAAAGTGACAAAATGCTCTAAATTTGCAAGTTTCCAGCGCCCCGCACTCCCCCCCATATGGTCGGATCGGGAAACTGATTATTTCCAGGTTAGTTTGGTCGGGTCCCTGATATGCCTGCCAAGTTTCATTGTCCTAGCACATCTGGAAGTACCCTAACTCGGATATGTGGGACAAAAAAACTCGGACCGACCGACAGACCGACAGACCGACAGACGGAATTGTGATCGGTATATGGCACTTGAGCCAGAGGCTGCAAGTGCCATAAAAACGGGAAAAATATGAAACAGAGACAAAACAGCGAAAAGAACAGAGACAAAAAACGCAACTATTGTCTCATTATCAAAACAAGAGCTGTAAGCTCATATGGCACTTGCATGTGTCAAGATGATTTGATTGATCAAAAGTAAGTTTCGACTTTGCGGTTGAGATGCGCGCTATAAGGGAGCTGGAACTTCATTTGTAAGCAAAACCCTTGAGGCAAAACTGCTAATGGGCTGATGGGCATCACGAAAATGCATATATTGCTTAATAGTATTTTTTTTACTTTGCGGTCAAGATTGGTACTTTAAGGAATAATCGGATTTTGGAAGTAGCAATTTCTAAGCAAATGTTGTTGAGTCTCAGATATTCCAGCGAAGTTTCATCGTCCTAGCACATCTGGAAGTACCTTAACGCGCGATCACCGGAATCCCAGACCCCCCTCCCCCTCCTCCAACTCCACCCACAATAACCGGAGCCAATCCGGTTCTGTAAATGATTAATCCAGAGCATCTGTTTGTCATTCCAACGAAGTTCGATCCAGATCACACCAGTCTAAGCGGGTCAAGTATTTTCCGCCCTCCCCCCGATAATTGCCGGATTCGGTCCGGAAATGAAAAAGGTCACAAGAGAAAAATGTCCTCTGTTTAATTATTAAATTTCACTCGAATCCGATCACCCGTTCCAAAGTTACGCATGACTCAATATTCCGGATTCTCCTCCCTCAACTCCCCCCCCCCAAGATTATCATATCGAGGATTTTTTTTTTTATTCCAAGTCAGTTTGACCGGGTCCCTGATATGCCTTCCAAGTTTCGTCGTGAAAATCCCCCAAAAAACGGAATTCCGGGATACCCCTCCTCCCCCCCCCCTCAAGTGTCCGGATCCAGTCAAATTATGTAAAAGATTTATATGGACCAGATGTTTGTTCTTCCCACCAAGTTTCACTCCGATACCATCATTCTAACCGTTTCTCGAGATTTCCGGTCCCCCCCCCCCCCCACCTCACCCAGCTCCCCCGCGGTGCACGTAGCCAATCCGATTCAGCAAATGACTTACCTAGAGCATCTGTTTGTTCTTCCCACAAAATTCCATCCCGATCCCTCCATTCTAAACGGGGCACGTATTCCCCCCCCCCCCAATAGTTGCCGGATCCGGTCCGGATATGAAAAAAATCATCGGAGAAATGTCCTCTGTTGAATTCTTAAATTTCACTCGAATCCGATCAACCATTCCAAAATTACGCATGACTGAAAATTTCGGATTCCCCTCCCTCCACTCCCCCCACCATTATCCCCCCGATAATTGCCGGATTCGGTCCGGAAATGAAAAAGGTCACAAGAGAAAAATGTCCTCTGTTTAATTATTAAATTTCACTCGAATCCGATCACCCGTTCCAAAGTTACGCATGACTCAATATTCCGGATTCTCCTCCCTCAACTCCCCCCCCCCCCAAGATTATCATATCGAGGATTTTTTTTTTATTCCAAGTCAGTTTGACCGGGTCCCTGATATGCCTTCCAAGTTTCGTCGTGAAAATCCCCCAAAAAACGGAATTCCGGGATACCCCTCCTCCCCCCCCTCAAGTGTCCGGATCCAGTCAAATTATGTAAAAGATTTATATGGACCAGATGTTTGTTCTTCCCACCAAGTTTCACTCCGATACCATCATTCTAACCGTTTCTCGAGATTTCCGGTCCAACCCCCCCCCCCCCCCCCACCCCACCCAGCTCCCCCGCGGTGCACGTAGCCAATCCGATTCAGCAAATGACTTACCTAGAGCATCTGTTTGTTCTTCCCACAAAGTTCCATCCCGATCCCTCCATTCTAAACGGGGCACGTATTCCCCCCCCCCCCCCCAATAGTTGCCGGATCCGGTCCGGATATGAAAAAAATCATCGGAGAAATGTCCTCTGTTGAATTCTTAAATTTCACTCGAATCCGATCACCCATTCCAAAATTACGCATGACTGAAAATTTCGGATTCCCCTCCCTCCACTCCCCCCACCATTATCTGATCGACAAAATGTTTATTTTGAAGTCATTTTGATTGGGTCCCTGATATGCCTGCCAAGTTTCATCGTGAAAATCCCCAAAACCACCATCACCGGAATTCCGGGACCCCCCCCCCCCCATAAGTGTCCGGATCAAGTACAATGGTCTAAAGGACTTATCTAGAGCAGATGCTTGTTCTTCCCAGCAAGTTTCACTCCGATCCCTCCATTCTAACCGTTTCTTGAAATTTCCGGTCCCCCCCCCAACTCCCCCCTGGCTACCAAATCCGGTCAAGACTTTAAACGGGACATTAAAGATATATATTCTGTTCAGTTATGAAGTTTCATTACAATCCGATCATCCGTTCGAAAGTTACACACTTCTCAATTTCCCGGATTCCCCTGCGGATTCCCCTCCCTCTACTCTCCCACCATTATCTGATCTCGAATCCGATCAACCATTCCAAAATTACGCATGACTGAAAATTTCGGATTCCCCTCCCTCCACTCCCCCCACCATTATCCCCCCGATAATTGCCGGATTCGGTCCGGAAATGAAAAAGGTCACAAGAGAAAAATGTCCTCTGTTTAATTATTAAATTTCACTCGAATCCGATCACCCGTTCCAAAGTTACGCATGACTCAATATTCCGGATTCCCCTCCCTCAACTCCCCTCCCCCCCCCCCAAGATTATCATATCGAGGATTTTTTTTTTATTCCAAGTCAGTTTGACCGGGTCCCTGATATGCCTTCCAAGTTTCGTCGTGAAAATCCCCCAAAAACGGAATTCCGGGATACCCCTCCCCCCCCTCAAGTGTCCGGATCCAGTCAAATTATGTAAAAGATTTATATGGACCAGATGTTTGTTCTTCCCAGCAAGTTTCACTCCGATACCATCATTCTAACCGTTTCTCGAGATTTCCGGTCCCCCCCCCACCCCACCCAGCTCCCCCGCGGTGCACGTAGCCAATCCGATTCAGCAAATGACTTACCTAGAGCATCTGTTTGTTCTTCCCACAAAATTCCATCCCGATCCCTCCATTCTAAACGGGGCACGTATTCCCCCCCCCCCCCAATAGTTGCCGGATCCGGTCCGGATATGAAAAAAATCATCGGAGAAATGTCCTCTGTTGAATTCTTAAATTTCACTCGAATCCGATCAACCATTCCAAAATTACGCATGACTGAAAATTTCGGATTCCCCTCCCTCCACTCCCCCCACCATTATCTGATCGACAAAATTTTTATTTTGAAGTCAGTTTGATTGGGTCCCTGATATGCCTGCCAAGTTTCATCGTGAAAATCCCCAAAACCACCATCACCGGAATTCCGGGACCCCCCCCCCCATAAGTGTCCGGATCAAGTACAATGGTCTAAAGGACTTATCTAGAGCAGATGCTTGTTCTTCCCAGCAAGTTTCACTCCGATCCCTCCATTCTAACCGTTTCTTGAAATTTCCGGTCCCCCCCCCAACTCCCCCCTGGCTACCAAATCCGGTCAAGACTTTAAACGGGACATTAAAGATATATATTCTGTTCAGTTATGAAGTTTCATTACAATCCGATCATCCGTTCGAAAGTTACACACTTCTCAATTTCCCGGATTCCCCTGCGGATTCCCCTCCCTCTACTCTCCCACCATTATCTGATCGACAATATTTTTATTTTGAAGTCAGTTTGATTGGGTCCCTGATATGCCTGCCAAGTTTCACCGTGAAAATCCAAAAAACCACCATCACCGGAATTCCGGGAACCCCCCCCCCCCATAAGTGTCCGGATCCAGTACAACGGTCTAAAGGACTTATATAGAGCAGATGCTTGTTCTTCCCAGCAAGTTTCACTCCGATCCCTCCATTCTAACCGTTTCTTGAAATTTCCGGTCTCCCCCCCCCAACTCCCCCCTGGCTACCGAATCCGGTCAAGACTTTAAACGGGACATTACAGATATATATTCTCTTCAGTTATGAAGTTTCATTACAATCCGATCATCCGTTCGAAAGTTACACACTTCTCAGTTTCCCGGATTCCCCTGCCCTCCACCCCCCCCCCCCAAAATGGTCGGATCAGAAAAATGGTTATTCCTAATTTTGTTTTGTCGGGTCTCTGATATGCCTGCCAAGTTTCATGGTCCTAGCACAACTGGAAGTACCCTAACTCGAAAAAGTGTGACAAAATGCCCTAAATTTTCAAGTTTCCAGCGCCCCCACTTCCCCACACATGGTCGGATCGGGAAACTGATTATTTCCAGGTTAGTTTGGTCGGGTCCCTGATATTCCTGCCAAGTTTCATTGTCCTAGCTCATCTGGAAGTACCCTAACTCGAAAAAGTGTGACAAAATGCCCTAAATTTTCAAGTTTCGAGCGCCCCCACTCCCCCGCATATGGTCGGATCGGGAAACTGATTATTTCCAGGTTCGTTTGGTCGGGTCCCTGATATTCCTGCCAAGTTTCATTGTCCTAGCTCATCTAGAAGTACCCTAACTCAGAAAAAAGTGACAAAATGCCCTAAATTTGCAAGTTTCCAGCGCCCCGCACTCCCCCCCATATGGTCGGATCGGGAAACTGATTATTTCCAGGTTAGTTTGGTCGGGTCCCTGATATGCCTGCCAAGTTTCATTGTCCTAGCACATCTGGAAGTACCCTAACTCGGATATGTGGGACAAAAAACTCTGACCGACCGACAGACCGACAGACCGACAGACGGAATTGTGATCGGTATATGGCACTTGAGCCAGAGGCTGCAAGTGCCATAACTAGTGACAGAGAGGTAGTGAAATATGGATCCATACGGCAATAATAGCTTCACTATCTACCGCAAGGACAATGCAAAATCACATCCCTCGGAAAGCAAAGTAATAGCTTTCGCTTTGTACTAAAAAAGACACTGCAAAACTTACGTTGCTAGGGAAGCACATTATGATGTTTGGAAAAAAGGTGTTACCCGGAAATGCGGTATATTTGCCCTATTTTTGGTGATTTTGATGGGCTGGACCATTTTCTTTTCATGTGTCAGGGGCTAAGCGAGGTAAGAGGGAGTTTTCTTGGGGATGGTGGTTGTGAGCCCCTTCTTGGAATTTTGAAGTCGACGTCGAAAGTAAATATAGTAGCAACTGGAAATTTTGTCCGGAAAGGTCTTATTATTCGAAAGTTGAGCGTTACATGATTTTGTTTGGTAGTTGTTTGTTGTTGTATATGTATGTATACGGCCTGAAAAATGGCTTTAAAGACAGTCATTCATTCATTCATTGCAGCTTTTCTGTTCATCAAATTTTCGATCCATTTCCCTATACTATGGACAAGTGGTGATGATGAGACAAGTGGTGATGATGACCCTGGCTTCACCTTCCAGATTCTTCTAGAGATCAATTCTGCCAAGATGGATCCAGAAGGCGAAGCCAGGTCAAAAGTGGTCCTGACCCTGATCCTGATCACCCTGATCCCAGAACCTGGAAGGTGTCATAGAGGCAATACTTTTGAGAGACACAATAAACATGCTGATTGATGTATAGGGTAGGAGAAAAAAGTAAGAATGATTGACAGACGTGATTGGAAAAAAAACAAGAGCTGTAAGCTCATATGGCACTTGCATGTGTCAAGATGATTTGATTGATCAAGAGTAAGTTTCGACTTTGCGGTTGAGATGCGCGCTATAAGGGAGCTGGAACTTCATTTGTAAGCAAAACCCTTGAGGCAAAACTGCTAATGGGCTGATGGGCATCACGAAAATGCATATATTGCTTAAAAGTATTTTTTTTTACTTTGCGGTCAAGATTGGTACTTTAAGGAATAATCGGATTTGGGAAGTAGCAATTTCTAAGCAAATGTTGTTGAGTCTCCAATATTCCAGCGAAGTTTCATCGTCCTAGCACATCAGGAAGTACCTTAACGCGCGATCACCGGAATCCCAGACCCCCCTCCCCCTCCTCCAACTCCACCCACAATAACCGGAGCCAATCCTGTTCTGTAAATGATTAATCCAGAGCATCTGTTTGTCATTCCCACGAAGTTCGATCCAGATCACACCAGTCTAAGCGGGTCAAGTATTTTCCGCCCTCCCCCCGATAATTGCCGGATTCGGTCCGGAAATGAAAAAGGTCACAAGAGAAAAATGTCCTCTGTTTAATTATTAAATTTCACTCGAATCCGATCACCCGTTCCAAAGTTACGCATGACTCAATATTCCGGATTCCCCTCCCTCAACTCCCCTCCCCCCCCCAAGATTATCATATCGAGGATTTTTTTTTTATTCCAAGTCAGTTTGACCGGGTCCCTGATATGCCTTCCAAGTTTCGTCGTGAAAATCCCCCAAAAACGGAATTCCGGGAGACCCCTCCCCCCCCCCCCTCAAGTGTCCGGATCCAGTCAAATTATGTAAAAGATTTATATGAACCAGATGTTTGTTCTTCCCAGCAAGTTTCACTCCGATACCATCATTCTAACCGTTTCTCGAGATTTCCGGTCCACCCCCCCCCCCACCCAGCTCCCCCGCGGTGCACGTAGCCAATCCGATTCAGCAAATGACTTACCTAGAGCATCTGTTTGTTCTTCCCACAAAGTTCCATCCCGATCCCTCCATTCTAAACGGGGCACGTATTCCCCCCCCCAATAGTTGCCGGATCCGGTCCGGATATGAAAAAAATCATCGGAGAAATGTCCTCTGTTGAATTCTTAAATTTCACTCGAATCCGATCAACCATTCCAAAATTACGCATGACTGAAAATTTCGGATTCCCCTCCCTCCACTCCCCCCACCATTATCTGATCGACAAAATTTTTATTTTGAAGTCAGTTTGATTGGGTCCCTGATATGCCTGCCAAGTTTCATCGTGAAAATCCCCAAAACCACCATCACCGGAATTCCGGGACCCCCCCCCCCCCCATAAGTGTCCGGATCAAGTACAATGGCCTAAAGGACTTATCTAGAGCAGATGCTTGTTCTTCCCAGCAAGTTTCACTCCGATCCCTCCATTCTAACCGTTTCTTGAAATTTCCGGTCTCCCCCCCCCCCCAACTCCCCCCTGGCTACCGAATCCGGTCAAGACTTTAAACGGGACATTACAGATATATATTCTGTTCAGTTATGAAGTTTCATTACAATCCGATCATCCGTTCGAAAGTTACACACTTCTCAATTTCCCGGATTCCCCTGCGGATTCCCCTCCCTCCACTCCCCCACCATTATCTGATCGACAATATTTTTATTTTGAAGTCAGTTTGATTGGGTCCCTGATATGCCTGCCAAGTTTCATCGTGAAAATCCAAAAAACCACCATCACCGGAATTCCGGCCCCCCCCCCCCCCATAAGTGTCCGGATCCAGTACAATGGTCTAAAGGACTTATCTAGAGCAGATGCTTGTTCTTCCCAGCAAGTTTCACTCCGATCCCTCCATTCTAACCGTTTCTTGAAATTTCCGGTCTCCCCCCCCCCCAACTCCCCCCTGGCTACCGAATCCGGTCAAGACTTTAAACGGGACATTACAGATATATATTCTCTTCAGTTATGAAGTTTCAGTACAATCCGATCATCCGTTCGAAAGTTACACACTTCTCAGTTTCCCGGATTCCCCTGCCCTCCACCCCCCCCCCCAAAATGGTCGGATCAGAAAACTGATTATTCCTAATTTTGTTTGGTCGGGTCTCTGATATGCCTGCCAAGTTTCATGGTCCTAGCACAACTGGAAGTACCCTAACTCGAAAAAGTGTGACAAAATGCCCTAAATTTTCAAGTTTCCAGCGCCCCAGCTCCCCCGCATATGGTCGGATCGGGAAACTTATTATTTCCAGGTTACTTTGGTCAGGTCCCTGATATTCCTGCCAAGTTTCATTGTCCTAGCTCATCTGGAAGTACCCTAACTCGAAAAAGTGTGACAAAATGCCCTAAATTTTCAAGTTTCGAGCGCCCCCACTCCCCCGCATATGGTCGGATCGGGAAACTGATTATTTCCAGGTTCGTTTGGTCGGGTCCCTGATATTCCTGCCAAGTTTCATTGTCCTAGCTCATCTAGAAGTACCCTAACTCAGAAAAAAAGTGACAAAATGCCCTAAATTTGCAAGTTTCCAGCGCCCCGCACTCCCCCCCATATGGTCGGATCGGGAAACTGATTATTTCCAGGTTAGTTTGGTCGGGTCCCTGATATGCCTGCCAAGTTTCATTGTCCTAGCACATCTGGAAGTACCCTAACTCGGATATGTGGGACAAAAAAACTCGGACCGACCGACAGACCGACAGACCGACAGACGGAATTGTGATCGGTATATGGCACTTGAGCCAGAGGCTGCAAGTGCCATAAAAAACATATTTTGAAAAGGGTATCTTGAAGAATAGCAATAGTGACTATCATCATCAAAATCCGGAAGGGTTGGCTTGACCGTGTGAAAGCCTCATTTATCTGGAATATATCATAGAGGCAATTCATTTAAAAGACACAGCAAACATGCTGATTGATGTATAGGGTAGGAGAAAAAGTAAGAATAATTGACAGTTGTGACTGGGAAACAAAACATATTTTTAAAAGGGTATCTTGAAGAATAGCAATAGTAGCTATCATCATCAAAATCCGGAAGGGTTGGCTTGACCGTGTGGAAGCCCGAGATATCGGGTAGGTGGAGCCTGTCTTTTTACAGAAACTAGTACTCTTGGAAGTACTGGACTGGAATAGGGCGAATTGTCCCTGGAACGAAGTGTCCTTCTTCATTTTTCCTATCTATTCTCCAAGAATTAATTCATATAAACACTTTCAGACCATCGAGATTCCTTCTATGGTCGTTATCCCGTTGACAGTCACGAAGCTGAGTTTTGAGGGATGCGACAAGGTTGTCATCAATACAGATTCCCTAACTCCGAACTATTTCGATAAGTTGGTAATCACGAACTGCGTTGAGGTGCAACTCCGCACAGGCTGCATTTCAGTAAGTGTGCATTTTGCCACATCTTATTTCGGTTTATTCATCACAGAAACGTTGTCGCGACGACACTTGTGACGACGAACCTTCTAGAGGGCATAGCTCCCTACGTCCTATTTTAACCTAGCGAATATGATGGATTTCAGCGTTTATGAATCTGCCTCGCCCTCGTCGGAATTGCAAGCTAAATTGGTCTAAACTAATTTGTATCGTAATTCCATGCAAGCGTGACGTCACACCCGTCTGAGCTATTTTACCTCACAAAACAAAAAATTTTAGTTTATTCCTATCGGTGAATATATATTTTAATATGTATATGTAGAGCCGGGCGCGTTCACATTTATACAACGACCTAGGGACAAGAAATCCTATGTTCGGTTCTAAATCACGGGACCTCACTAATTACGTCACGACTGTACGGAATTCCGACACAGTTAAGTCGACACCGCTATATTACGAATGCAAAGCTTCTTCAGCTGTTTGGCAAAAATTTCAGTTTCTCTGTTGGATAGTCTCAGCCATCCAGCCCAATATACGTATCGTTTCATTCGCGAATTCTCCAGTTCCGACTACACAAACCCGAAGGTTTCGATGGGATCCCAAAGGTGAATATGTTTTGGACTTTCTGATAAGAGCATCGGGTAATCTTCTATATTTATATTAAATACACCCGATGTTAAGTTTATCTGAAAATGGTAGTATGAGTTGTACGAAAACGTAGCATGCAGTACGAACTGATCCTACTACATACTTCATGTCAAGGCTACCGTGATACTTCATGCCACTATTAGCAAGACTGGATGCTACTATAGCAAGAATGATACTACTGGGCCTTACTGCTTAAGATTGGCCCAATCTGAGGCACATTTAATGATAGTACCTTTTCTATTATTCAACTTTTTCGTATACGCAGGCTACAACTTTGTCATCGGGTAACCATGAATGCATTGCGGGGTGCTCATGTAAACGGGAGAACCACTCCAGCCTTTCTTTATCTAGAAAGTGTACTTACTAAAAGCAAGTAATTCTTAAAAGAATCATTTTTTTTTAAAGCAATTCAAACGAGGTATCGCCTAGAACTGTTTAACAAAATTGCAGATTAGTAACTCAAGGACCACACATTCATTTACAGTTTCTAGTATGTCAGTAGCTATGCTTCAAAAGCTGGTAAACTAAAAGCGACACGGCAGATACCCTACACCAAGAACAAGACCAAAGTTGTCAATTGGATCCCAAAAATCTAATATTTGACACAGACAATTTGGTCTTGTCTTTGCTAGATCCAGTCTTCGCCAGGCTAATCATCAGAGGAAAACCAAGTTCAGAGATACCTCTATAAGCCGTATCTATTTTTGACGGTACTGTCCGAAACTTCCTGCTTTAATTCTGCCAAATTTTCGGTTTCGGACGGATTCCGAGCAAACTAGTCCAGCAAAAAAAGAAAAATTCAGAAACAAATTCAGCGTATCTCCATATCCTTATTATAATATAAAGGACATGTAAAGGACATGTAAAGGACATCAACTTCAAATAAAACATTGACTTATAAAAAAAATTCCGGTTACAACCGGATCCCGGACGAATTACATGTCCGGGTAAAAAATGATTGTCATTTACAAACTCAGCGTCTCTTCTTACCTCTAAATCTGTCATCTAATCAACTTCAAATAAAACTTTTAACAAATTTTCTGGTTTTTGCCGGATTCCGGGCGAACTGGTTGTCCGGGTAGAAAATGCTTGACACACACGTGTTCAGCTTGTCTTCTTACCCTAAATCGAACATTTAATCAACTTCAAAACCTTCCGGTTTTTGCCGGATTCCGGACGAACTACTTTTCCTGCGAGAAAATGGTTTTCACCCTTGTGAAAACCCTTGTCACCCTTGCATGTCTTCTTACCCCATTATCAACTATCACATTAGCTGTTTTAATATATTTTGTTTGCTTCTTAATTTGAACCCCCACCCCTAAATGTAGGGCTACAGAGCCCATCTACGAACTTGACCTTACCCTTGACCCAAAGAGAGAGTGACCTTTGGTCGCAAACAGAGAGGGATTTGGGAGTGAAATTTTGTTTTCATGCAAAAATGGAAAATGGTCACTTTTGGTCAGAATCTATGCTGCAAACATTACAAATCTTAATTTAGTGTCCTTAAAAAACAAATAGTCACTTTGGGTAGTAATCAGTGCTGGAAAATTACACCTCTGGACGTTTCCTGAAATAGAGGGATTTTTATGTCCTACGTAGGACAAGAGTGACAAATATAAAATATAGTGACATTTTACTCTATCGTGCGACATATGGCCCCTCCACTTACGTTTCGGTATCCCAAAAATTAAAGAATACAGACGAAACTAACTGTTTAGGTCTTCAAGTTCTATTTCAAGACTTGGAAACAAACCGTCGATCAAAGGTTCCCGACCCTCCTACGATTAAAGCGTCGTTAGTCATCACCGAAAAAACTTTTACTTCTACTCAATTTCCGGCTTTGGCCGAACTCCGGGCGAAATACTTTTTTGGTTAAAAAATAAAGTTCGAACACTCTTTACTCCTGTCTTGAATCTGTACTCCAGTTGAGCAAAAGTATTTAATCCTGCAAAATATCTGGAACAGGAAAATGAAGATTAAAATAGATTCCTTACCCCTTAGCCTTCTTACCCCTGTTTCGAATATCTAATTGACTTAAACAAATTTTACTCTAACCAATTTTCCGGCTCTCACCGAGTTCCGGACGAATTATTTGTCTGGCGAGAAAATCAATTTCAGATATGGATTCGACATGTTCCCTTACCTCTTTTTGACCAAAGGCTTTTAAAAAATATAGGGCTACATAGCCAATCTACGAACTTGACTGACACAAAGAATCATGCCAAGTTTGAAAAAAAACATCTCAATCCCTTCGAGAGTTATTGTGTAACAGACGGACAGACAACCTTTACTAAGTCTTACTTGAATTTAATAATAATTTATGATTTTACGTTTCAGCATTCTTGGTCTCCCAAAACGTTAGTGACGGCATACCTGTACCTTTGTAAAAGGTGTACGTCTGTTAGCACCGAAATTCTGTAATGGTTAACATATTTTATTCAAACTTAATGTGAGGAATATTTGGATAAAAAGTACAGGCCAAGTTCGTAGTAAATTAAATTAAATTTTATTTGTAACCCGTCTAGGTAAAGACGGAGAATGGTAAAAAATAAAAAAGAGAGAAACAACATAGCATCAACAACAACCAAAATAATTAAAATTCAGTAAACCGGAACATCATGGAGCTCCATGGGTGGCTACAGCTTTCCTTCATCCTGTTGATAGATCTCAGGACAGCCGCAGACGGATCAGCTATACGGAACTTTTCGATGAGATGGCTGTTCCTTGTCCAGGGGGGGGGGAGGCGTAGCAAATATTTAGAAAACCGAAAGAAAGTGGAACGAATTTGACGAAGATTTTCGTTACTAAAGATGGTCCAGAAAGGGGAAAGATACAAAACGTGTGGAAGAGCTGTGGCATTGTAAGTGTAGGCAAGAATCTTTCGGTTAATTCGCAACTTTACAGAGACGATACGGGCATAAGCTCCACTGATGCGCTTCAGCAAATGAGCGATCAGTAATTTTCGAGTGGTTTTCATTGAATCTCCGATTGGCAGTCCTAGGTATGTCAGACTGGATTTGCTTTCGACTTGGCATCCTATAAGGTCGATGATCGTTGTTTTCTGAAGTTAATTAGAAGTTCGATCAAGGGGTAAGGAGACATGCTGAATTTGCTTTTAACTATATCTTCTCACCGGACAAGTATTTCACCGGGAATCCGGTGAGTACGAGTACCGGAAAGTTAAAGTGCTGGTGTAAGCACCTTCGAAATGGTCCGTCGCTGACCGTGTGTCTGTCCCTGTTTCAGATTGCCCTTATTTGTATTTATTTCTTCTCGTTTTGTTTTGCTGTTATTTGTCAGAAGTTATTCGTTTCTTTTCCTTTTCCTTTCCTTTCTTTATTACTCCAGCAGCGTTGTATTCTTACATTTATGATGGGCAATAAATAAGATGAATGATGATTTTACGTATGACCCGTCAAAAATAAACACAAGGTACAAAGACGGAGTAAATAATAAGGAAGAAAGAGAAAAAGAAAGGAAAACATAAAAGAGAATAACTTACAAAATACATAGTATAACTTTTACCATACAACTAAACCAAGAAGTTAGATATATTATATACATACATACATACATACCGGAAAGATGGTAGTAGGAAAAGTGTTTTTGTGAAACAGATGACAGATATTTCATATCCTTTCCGGGAAAGTAGCTCGCTCGGAATCCGGTCTTTCTGAATACGATCAGAGCCTCGAGCTACCGGTAAAGAGGAATCCGTTTTTGGTCGAGTGTTCCTTGGAACAATCCACTGCTGCGAGCGCTGTAGCAGCTTTCGGCTTTCACCGTATTTTGTGGAGCTCATCATTCGTGAACCAGTGCAAGTATCAAGTTCAAACTTGGTACACTTTTAGGTATTGAGCTTTAGTTCCGCCTTTTGGGGGTCCCAACCCCCACACCCATCCGGTTCAGGGGCAAATTGGCCCAGACTTCCCAGTGAATAATGTTCATAACTTGACTAGAACTGGACATAGGAAGATGAGATTCCTTTCACTTGTAGATCCTAGGACTGTAAGATTGCTTTTAAGGTTACAGTTCCCCCACCCACCCGTTCATGCGCAACTGGGCCCAGATTGCCTCGGGAGAAAAGTTCGTTACCCGTGACAGGAATCAACAGGTATCAAGTTTAAACTTGGTAGGTTTGTGAGCATTGAAGACTCTTTTGGGATCCCAAAACGTAAAGGGAGGGATACCTGTGACCTATGAAAAGTTGTCCGTCTGTCGGTCCGTCGTCAGCACGATAGCTCTCGAAGGGAATGAGATATTTTGATGAAACTTGGTGTAAGGACTCTTGGGTCAAGGGAGAGGTCGAGTTCGTAGATGGGCTCTGTAGCTCATCATTTAGGAATGGGGGTTCAGATTAAGGGGCGAACATTTTTTTTCTAACAGATAATGATATAGTCGATTTAGGGATAAGAAGACATGCTCAACGAATATGAAAACCATTTGTCGGACAAGTAGTTCGCCCGGAATCCGGCCAAAACCAGAAAAATTGTTAAAAGTCAAAGTTTTTAGTAAAGTTGGTTAGATGTTCGATTCATGGGTAAGAAGACATGCTGAATACGTTTTTGACAATGATTTTTACCCGGAATCCGGCCGAAACCGAAAAATTTGTTAAAAGCAACAGTTTTAACCTGAAGTTGATTAGGTGTCCGATATAGGGGTAAGAAGACAGGCTGAATCAACTTTCGACAATAATTTTTCACCCGGACATATAGTTCTCCCGGAATCCGGCTGAAACAGGAAAATTTGTTAAAAGTAAAAGTTAAAGTTTTTAAAGCTATTAGATATTCGATATAGGGATAAGGAGATACTCTGAATTTGTTTTGAGCTTTAGTTTTTTCAAGACAAGTAGTTCGCCCGGAATCCAGTCCGAAAACTGTGATTTGGCAGAAGTGGGACAGGAAGATTTGATCAATTTCGTCGTAGATATGACGCATAGCTTAGGAAAAAATACACAAATGCTGAATCCACATCTGAACTTGGTTTTCTCAGATGATTCGCCATTGGCCTTGACCTGTTTCTAAATCTATAGTAAAAATGTTCAAGAATTCTGGCGAAGACCGGATATCTAAAAGACCCATTTGTAAATTTCTTTGAGCCCAAGCTGACTTTGAAACATTTATTCAAACAATGTTTACAACGGGTACGTCAGCTACGATTCTTCATCAGCGATGGTTCAACTTCAGGGAAGGAACAGGTTTGATTACAGGTTTGTTTCCTTCCCCGAAGTTGAACCAGAGGATTGGCAGCCTGACGAGGACCCTTGCCAAAAACGGCCGAGATATCGCTGATGAAGAATCGTAGCTGACGTACCGTTGTAAACATTGTTTGAATAAATACCCATTTGCCTGGTTTAAATTTTTGGGATCCCATCGCAACCTTTGGTCTTGTTCCTTTTTGCGGGTCCCATACCCCACCCCCACTTGGTTCAGGGGCAATTGAGACCAGATTGCCCTTTTTATGTTTTCATCTTGACAGTAACTAGAGATAGGGCGATGAAATTCCTTTGTGCTTTTTATCATAGAGGTTGGGGATATATATGTGGAGCTGAACGACCCCCACCGTCCCCGTTAATGGGCAAGTGGGTACAATTTGCCCATGAATTAAGTCTTTGACGCGTGACTGGAATCAAACTTAAGCTGGTGTAGTCGAGGATATTTAGGTCTATATATGCAATTTGATGCCCCCCCCCCAAAAAAAAAAACCCCTCCCGTTCATGGGTAACTGGGCCCGTCTTTGACATGTCTCGAGTTCAACTCTTGTATACTTGTGGATATGTATGTATAGATGCGGTTGTTTTTTTTGTAACAGCGACAAGTAATACCACGCGGCGTACTTCACTCCTTAAGGATTAGTTGGAAACTGGACGGTTTTAGGCTGCCAAGATTTGTTTCATTGCACTTGTTATTACGTTGCTAATGAAAAAGTGAACTGAAAGACAAAAATGCTCCTCAGCCGGGATTTGAACCCAGGACCCTCTGCTTACAAGGCAGGCGCTCTTACCATTTGAGCTACCGAGCAGCTTGTGAACAGAGTTCACAAACCACTGCAAGTCTGGTAGAAGCCGGTCATACGAACAGTGATCCCGCCCGAAGGCAAATTCATCTAACCAGTTCACATCCCCATGTCACGGAAATTAATAACAATACATATATTGCGCTTTACACAAGGGACTTGTGCCGTGACCAATATACCAGAAACAGCTTTTTCGAATATAATTAGAAGTCTAGGACTCCATTGTCGGAGCCACGTCGACAGACCAGCAGGGGCGTCACGACCGGGGGGGGGGGGGACGCCCCCCACTTTTGTCGGCCAGTCGGTAAAATATAACCGATTTTTTCATTAAAACAGTCGTTTTTCTGAAAACCAGTCGATTTTTCGTCAAAACAGTCGTTTTTTTTCTGAAAATCAGTCGATTTTTCGAAACTGTCGTTTTTTTCTTGAAAACAGTGTTTTTTTCTACAAAAACAGTCGGTAAAAATTACTAGCCAGTCGGTAAATTCTTTGCCCCCCGCCCCCCAAACATTTTGGCTAGTAACGCCTCTGCATACCAGGACCCAAAAAAAAAAATGCAATCCGAAAGAAAAGTAAGGCTACCTGTGAAATCACAGATCTGTCCGTCAAAAAAAGAGAGTGGTCATTCACAGTAAAGTAGGCAAAAAGTAGATTTGTTCTGAACTTTTGCGGGTACTGGTATGTCTATGTCACATTTGCAAGCGGTTGATTTTAGATAAATATCATGCATACAGGTTCTGGGAAAAACTGGAAACGTACAAGACCCGACTGTCTTGATCAAGAAGTACATTGCATATTTCCTTTTGGGTTCCCATCGAAACCTTTTTCTGTTCGGCGTTCCATCTTCGGGTAAAAATAAAAGGAGTGATGTTCCAAAGTGATGTTACTAAGCTGACGTACCCGTTTAACGCAGTTAAATACTCTCAAGAACAAATAATCACAAGAACCTCCGTCTCCCTATCTTTGTAAAACGACCATGCGAAGTCGAATGTATTCCCGATACCCTGACGCGCAGCAGAGCCGGTTGCAGAGACTACTACAGTTTTTCCTCTGATATGCGCAGCGGCGAAGAGAGAGTAAACTGGTATCAACTCGAAGCTCAGCAAGTACCTCTAGCTCTGCTTAGTTCTGTCGGGGTATCCATAGTCGTTGCGTGGGATCAAAGACAGATTATTTGTTCTTGATACTATATAGGTTTTACTTGTTTAACACAGAGAAGAAGCTGGGTCTAAAGGTAGGTATACAGCCAGCCCAATTTTTCGAACCGGATACGAACTTCCTCTTCTACTCCGGAATCGGTAAAATCCCCCCACACAAGTCGGGGAAACAGAATATATGTCTTATAGCCCGCCCAAACGGCTTTACAAATTCTGCTCCAAACTGTAGGCTTCACGGATACATCAACTGAATTTTCTTCGAGCTATATTTCGGCCCTTCTTGGAAAGGGTCCTCTTGAGGCTCAAGTCGCTCAATCTGGAAAATGAACTTGCAGAGAAAAGGAAAATAATGAAATAAAGCTCTAATAGAATTTAGCTGACGTATCCGTTTTGCACTGTCAAATATGATTCACAGCCAGCTTGGGCCGAAGGAATATTAATTATATATTTATTATTTAGGTCTGGATTAATCACCAGAATAGTATCTTAGTACTTATTTTGGGGGCCCTCCTAGCCGAAGAAGAGTTACCCGATGAAAATCTTTCAAAATTAGTCGTATGGAGTTGTACGAAAAAGTAGCATGCCGTAGTAACTGTTACCACTGCATGCTACTGCTAGCAAACTGGATGCTACTACAGCAAGATTGGATGCTATCGGATACTAATACTTAAGATTGACCCAGTCGGAGGCATTTTAAAGCAAAGTATCCAATACTACTACATATCAATACATCCAACTTTTTCTACAACCACACAGCCAAAGAATTTTTGATCGGATATGACAACGAGAACCGCTCAAAATTTTCTATTGATTTTAACTGTTTGGTTTTTTTTTTAAACTGAACGCTGTCGTAAGTGATAGTCATACAATTTTAGGTTTTTGATTGGAAAGCCTGCTAAGAACTGATAGCTTAGCAAAATGGGCTATTGCCGGAGGCACCCGAAATACCCCTCCCCCGCCGCAACAAGACATGGGGAATTAGACTAACCTCCTCTATTCCAGAACGTCGATTCCTTGTCGGTGATCAATGTTGGGAATCTGGTACTTGAATCGGACTGGGTTTCAGCTGACCATTCGGACAAAGACATACTGAAGATGACCTTCACGAAAACGAAGATCCCCAATTTGCCCTCCAACAGCTTTGCAAATGAGAAAATCAAGTCAAAGCTGCAGTTCACCGAGTGTCACATCGGCACAGTAATGTCGAACTCAATAAACAATCCTTTGAAAGAAACAGGACGAGCAATTATCGAACGAAGCACCTTTAAAAACATCGAGAGCCACGGAATGAGTTTTGCCTACCAAAACGATCTGGGATTCTTCAGCAATGAGGTTGAGGAGATCCAGCAACTCGGTTTAAGAGCCACAGAAATTAAGCAGATTCAGATCAGCAACAACAAGTTTAAGAAACTCGCAGATAACGCTTTCAAGCTGATATCGAAGAATACTACTGTTGAAGGGAACTGGTTTGAAGGCCTTGGAAAGAGTGGACTCCTAGAAACGAAGCACGGAAACGTGGTGCACTTTGTAGAAAACAACGTTCAAAACATCACGGACTTCCGAGCCGTTCTTGTAAACATTGTCCATCAAAATGTAACCTTCCAGAACAACTCACTTCTATGCGCATGCCCGATCAAGGATCAGTTTCGCGCGGAAGTAACTAAGTTCGACAAAACCCAGTCAAATTCGAACGTAACTGAAGGTCTGCTTCGTACTAACTTTTGTATTAACTCGACATTGACATTGGCAATGGCCCTAAATGAATCTTGCCGGGAGTCTAGGATCCTCGACTGGGACGCCGTTCAGTTTCCTTCGAGCGGTCCAGTCATTCTAGCACAAGTGACTTTGATACTTTCAGCCTTAGTGCTTATGTACTGAAATTTTGTTTTAGCGTGACTGAAGTGCTTTGTCTCCTGTACAAACTCAATTTTTTAAGAGCAAGCGTTTAATTTGACAAGACAATAAGAAATGTGGGATTATAGATGCAGGTTTACTTAGAAGTCGGAAAGGCAGGGGCGTCACTATGGGGGGGGGGGTACTCCCCCAAAAGGTCTTGAGAAAGTACTTTCGTCGAAGCCCGGCGATAGTTCACTAGAAACTGAATTTTGCATGCTTTCTTCGGGCATCTGTCGTCTCGTTGGCACATCGGGTTCTTTTTACACGGAAGAAATCAAAATCTGTGAAGATTTGTCGGGCGCAGACGGAAAGTTTTAGTCTAGTCGGCAGATCGGGATTTTGTTACACGTAATAAATCGAATTCCGTAAACTTCTGTCGGGCCAGTCCCGAAAGTATATGTCCCGTTGACAAATCGAGATTTTTCTACACACAAAACATCAAATGACTGCAAAGTTTTGTCGTACGAAGATCGAAAGTTCGTCGGGCAACTACTTCTTTTGCAGGAAATTCAGAACAATTATACTTTGTGCTTACTTTACTGTGGATGGCCAGTACATTTTTGGCGGAAAGATATGTGATATCACGGGTAGTTTATTTTTATTTGGGATCGCAAAAAGGCGCTCTATTCATCAGCGTTTCCAAAAAATTAGAAAAACCTTAGTATTCTTTATTTGGAAGAATGGTGTTTCATTTCGTTGGCGTTTTAGGATTGAAAATCTTGGCGGTTGAAACACATTAGAAGTTGGAAGCTTGGCTTTTTAGTGAAAGAGTCAAATATGTGAGTTTAAATATACGAATTCTGAAGGAATAATCTCAACCGACGCATTACAGTTAGTTTTACACAAAATTTCGCCTGTGGCTCATTTCGTAGTACTCTCTTTCTGGAAAAACGGTGTGTCATTTAATAGACGTTTTAGGACTGAAATTCTTGGGATTCAAAGCTAGAACTTGTATGGTAGATATACCTAAGTTTTCTGAAAAAAGGCAGATTAAAAAAAGTTCGCTTGCGGGTTTAACTTGTTGTGGGTACAGTCGTTGGAAGCTTAGCTGCAGAGAAATGAAATGAAAAGCTGAATATGTGAATTTAAATACACGAATTTATATTAGCCTAAAGGAGTAATTTCAACTGGTTCATTACAGTTAGTTTGCACTGGAAATGCACGCCGTTGCGGTCCATCAGCACAAACTGGACGTCCCCCCCCCCCATAGGTTAAAGGCTAGTGACGCCCTGCGGATAGGCAATCGTATATTTTGTTTTTACTGCACGCCTTTATAAGCGATGCCCAGGCAGTTCATCGACGTTTTGCTTTTGGTTTGCAATTTATTTATTTTTTTCGAATGAATTTTGCAATTTTTTCCTAACTCGCAGCGTCTTTTACACCAGCTTCAATCTCCAACTATGTATTTTCATCCTCAGTTGTCTGTAAAATTTCTCCACCTTTTTGGGCAGTGTAAATAAACTTACACATGTTGACATCCACGGACCATTCCAAGTGCTTGGGGATGGGGGGCGGG
This sequence comes from Branchinecta sandiegonensis, assembly GCA_030848855.1. Taxonomy (NCBI): domain Eukaryota; kingdom Metazoa; phylum Arthropoda; class Branchiopoda; order Anostraca; family Branchinectidae; genus Branchinecta; species Branchinecta sandiegonensis. The sequence continues at coordinate 24,434,590 of JAUPMV010000005.1, forward strand.
CGACCTCACAATAAATGACTGGCAGCAAATGCCCCGCAAGGCTCAAGAGTAATACTGGATATGAGAAACACAGGAGAATAATTGTACGAATTTTAACCATTGGCATCCACTCCTATAGAGTTTATAGAGTTATTGAGGGTCAGCCATAATAACAGATATTCGAAGAAAAGAACTGCGAAGCCCCGAAGCAGCTTCTAATGACTGCACCCAAGACAAATTTTACGAGCGTCGGATGCAAAATGATTTCAATAAATGGTATGAAAAACACATTTTGTATTAGTATTTAACATCTTTATTATAATACTATTAAGATGATATTTAATTAATTCGTAACCATTTAGTAAACAATTTCACTAACATCTTATCATAATTAAATCTTTACATCTCGGTCCATGTACTTTTCTTCCATAACCAAAACATGTCGTGATTTTTTTCTGCCACACTAGCGCCAACACTACCATATTGCCGCAAATACTGTCCTAGCCCGATGAAAAGTTTGTAGCCTGCGTAGTTGTACGATAGTTGTCCGAAAAAGTTGCATGTAGTAGTAAAGAATACTATCATTTAATGTGTCTCAGACTGGGCCAGTCTTAAGCAGTAGTATCCAGTAGCATCCAGGGGCGTCCCGATACCTTCCTGGTCGGGGGGGGGGGGGGGTTGCAGCTTCACAGTTTTACCGGAATTTTTCGAGGTTTTACCGGAATTTCTCCGTAGTGACAATCTTTGCAGAAAGTCTAGAATACTGTTATGTCACACGTCTTTCAGTTGACGAGAGACCTCAAATATATCTTCAAACTTTTTGTTTGTTTCGAGGCTATCCCGGCGACTTTCTACATCATGTCGAAACAAGGCTAGTTCGTTTTTATGGCACTTGCAGCTTCTGGCTCAAGTGCCATATCTCGATCGCAATTCTGTCTGTCGGTCGGTCCGGTTTTTTTGTCACACTTTCTCGAGTTAAGGTACTTTCAGATTTGCTAGGACGATGAAACTTTGCACGCGTATCAGGGACCGGAGCAAACTAACCTGGAAATAATCAGTTTCCCGATCCGACCATCTACGGGGGAGTGGAGGGCGGGGGAATCTGGGAAATTTAGGGCAGTTTGTCACACTTTTTCGAGTAAAGGTACTTCCAGATGTGCTAGGACGATGAAACTTGGAAGGCATACCAGGGACCCGACCAAACTAACTAGAAAATAATCAGTTTCCTGATCCGATCATCTGGGGGGAGTGAAGGTGGGGGAATCTGAAAAATTGAGTAGTATGTAACTTTTGAACGGGTGATCGGATTGGAATGAAACTTGATAACCGAATAAAGGACATATCTCTGATGTCCCATTTGAAGTCCGGACTGGATTCGGTAGCAATGGGGGAGTCGGGGGGGGGGGGGAAGACCGGAAATCTCGAGAAACGGTTGGAATGGAGGGATCGGAGTGAAACTTGCTGGGAAGAACAAGCATCTGCCCCAGATAAATAGTTTACACAATTGGACTGGATCAGGACCCTTGGGGGTGGGGGGGGGGGGGGTGGAGGGGAGTTTCCCAGAATTCCGGTGATGTCAGTTTTGGGGATTTTCGTGACGAAACTTGGGAGGCATATCAGGGACCCGTTCAATCTGACAGAGCCCTTACCTACTACATACAGTTGCAAGTGCCATATGAGCTTACAGCTCTTGTTGAACTCTTCTTGGTTCACCGGTATCACAAGAAAGGAGTCGAGAAAGCTGTCGGCGCTTTTTGGATTCAGATTCAGCAGAATTCCGGTAGATTCTGTGGGGTAAATTCCGGTAGATTCCTTGTGAAAGATTTTCCACAAATTCTCTGAGTAGATTCCCTGAGCCGAATCTCGTAGATTCCGAGGAGTAAATTCCGGTAGATTCGCTGAGACAAATTCTGGTAGATTCCTTGTGAAAGATTCAGCGTATATTCCATGAGCAAAGACCGGTAGATTCCCTGAGCTGAATTTCGTAGATTCCGACGGGTACATTCCGGTAGATCCCCTGAGACAAGTTCCGGTAGATTCCTTGTGAAAGATTTCGCACAAATTCCGGTAGATTCCCTGAGCCGAATTTCGTAGATTCCGAGGAGGGAATTCCGATTGATTCCCTGAGACAAGTTCCGGTAGATTCCTTGTGAAAGATCCGGTAGGTTCCCTGAGCAATAATCCCTAAAAATCATCAAGTTCAGGTGAATTTGAAAAATTTTAACTGGCGCGGCTTCGCCGCACCAGTCAAAATTTACCGGAATTTTTTTACCACAGGCTTTCTGGGGGGGGGGGGGTGCAGCACCCCCCTCGGGAACGCCCCTGGTAGCCTCGTGTCTTGCTATAGTAGCATCCAGTCTTGCAAATAGTAGCATGCAGTAGAATGCAGTAACACGGTAGCCTTAAGTAGAAGCATGTAGTAGAATCAGTTGTACTGCATCCTACTTTTTCGTACAACTTTATACTACTATTTTCAGATAAATTTTTCCATCGGGAGGTAGTATTATTACTAATTAATACTGTTAATAACGAAGATGTTAAATACCGATACAAAAATTAGTTTTTCATAACAACAGACCCACAGCTAAGTGTAGCGACCTTTCAACTAAATAGTTGATATTATACTACCAAGGCGCCCCAGGCGAAATGTTTGGATATATTTATGGCCGAAGTCTTTTTGCACTGTCAGAAGTTTCATAACAGATAACACGAAGATGTGCGGTTTAAACAGATAACGCGTAACAGATAACACTTCGAATGTTATCTGTTGTGTTTGAAAACGTTATGCCTGAACTGTTATGCATAACAAGCTTTGTTAGCAAGAGCCAAAAAAGCATCTACTGACTTTATCCCTTATTGTCATAATGTCGGAAAACTCAGCAGATACTTTATGGTGGTTTTTCGGTTCTTCCTGATGATAACGCTTATTATGCATACCATTTTCAAACACAACAAATAACATCCTCGTGTTAGCTATTACGCATTATCTGTTGAAACCGCGCATCCTCGTGTTATCTATTATGAAACTTCTGACAGCGTGGGATCCTAAATGAAATCAAGTGCTACCTATGAACATCATAGATATGTCTTTTACCATGATAACTCCGGAGACACGGAGTGAGAAATTGTGCCAGAAGGCTGTGCTTGGCAGTGCTTGCACCCAATCCTTTAGCATTGTACAAATAGGTGTTGTAAGGTGTACTACGGGTATAAGGGTTATTGCAGATTCCTCTTTTCCTCGGGGCGCGCTGTATTAAGGCCAATAAGGAGAATAGAGCTTATTTTTCTATTTTCCCTTATGCAGAGCCAATCAGATAGCTTGGTTGTTTCCGCCAGCGGGCGTCGGCAGACCGAGGAGAGAAGCAGCGTCGTCAGGGTTGCCACGGGAAGCACTAAAGCTCTACTTTGTTGGAAGCTGAAGAAACATCTTTTCTTCAAAAGAACACGTTTTGTTCTATTACGACTGCTTATTGTTATCTAAGTCAAATTGTACTCGTCTACTTAAAACACTTTTTCTCTCGAAAAAATTGTATTAGCGTGGCAGCACCGAACGCTACATCGATAGGAACCTATTGAATTCCTGTTTGAAGAGGCGGGTGTATTAAGACGCAAACATCGCGTATAGCGCTATTTGAACAATGCTTTTGCGATTTGTTTGCACAAGTCGAGCAGAGGTGCACACCAACGGAACTATCGCTATTTCGCACATGAGACGTTTACGTTATTTCTGTATGCGGGGTGAAACCGTTTTGTACTAACTTCCAGTCCTGCACCATTGAAAACTCATTTCTACTGTTGCACTTGTAAATGGAAACAACAGAACCTTTCGTGCCAAAAAACTGCGATCCACAGACAATCGACTGGAGCCTTTTTGAGAGAGGGCTCAACAGAAAGAGAATTGGTAACAACTAACAAAAAAATCGACACAGGAACTCCTGGCGAGCAGCCACCGCCGACCACGACGGCGGCGGACCGAAGTATTCTCGGTGGCAGTTATTTTCGGCGATGCCGCTTTCGGCTATATCCCGTAGTGCACTAAAACAATAGATTATAGCGACACTATGCATAGACGATACTACGTCAAAGAGCATATCAAACTTTTCTTTCCACTAAAGTGCTTTAAAGGCACAGAAAAACTGACTACGCAACTTTCGGCCATCAAACCGACCTGGGGGGCTTAGATAAAGATACAGGGACTTATTGTCGACAGGACCCCCCTTCTTTGTTTTTTCGACCCCCCCCCCCCCCCCCCTTAATGTTTCCGAAGCTAGCTGGCAGGGCCTTGCCCCCTATGCACTGTAATTATGCACTTATGCACTGTAAAAGTCCGCCTTTGGCCGTGTTGACTAACACATCGGGATGGTAGTCAAGAGGTCGTGCGTTCGATTCCTACTCCCGGCACACAAACCTTTTGCTTTTTTTCTACTAACTAAAAAGTCGAATTCTCGGAAACTGCAATGGTTGTAACGAGAATTTTTCTTACTCTCAATATCGATTTAGGGTACATTCTTGATATGTCAGCTAGCTCCCCGAGTCAAGTTTGAGTCAAGTTTTCTGTTCCTTTAAAACTGGAAAACGCACATAGACTCATATTAGGGTTGCTGCTCACCATTTGCTCATCCCTAACTCCTATTTTTTTCATTGCTTTAAAAGTGAAAAACGCGCATAGACTCAGTTAGAGTTGTTTCTCACCAACTGCTAACCCCCTATCTCACGACTAAGATGCGGTTCGCCGAGCCGCTTTTCCGTGAACATGTGAATTATAATTGATACTTGACAATGTAAGATTTATTATTTTAAATTATCAGAGTTTAGCAATTTCCGAATATTTTCAACGCTCAACTTTAATTTTTATCGGGTCGCTGTCAATACTCCCACCCGTAAAAAGCCCACTCCTAAATCCCTCGAATTATCCATCCATGGGAGCGCAAGAGGTTGCGAATATTTCCATTGGGGCCTGTAAGTTTTAGACGGTCGCTGTCAATACCTCCACCCGTTAATACGCCCAGTCATGAAATCCGTCAATTCGACTGCCCGTGGGAGAGCTGATCTAGCTTCTCCAGTCCAATAAACTAGCAACTCTCAAACCGTCTTTGGTAATCTATACAATCTAACTAACTTTGAGTGTGCTATTCTTTGGGGGGTTGTAAGGTAGATGGCCTGTTAACTTTTAGAAGTAGGCAAATAGGTGGATTTCAGGAGTGGACGAATTGACGGATTTTAAAGTGGGCGAATCGACGAATTTTAGTATAGGCAAATCTACGCTTTAAACGGATGTTGGATTCCAGGTGTTCGGGTTTCGATACGGAAAACCATCCAGGGCTTAGCTAAAAGCTGAATCAAAGGACGGGGATAGAACTTGGGGCATTCTTAACGATTAGGGGTAGTTAACTTACGTCTACTTTAGGCACAAGTTCAGCGGTTCCAAGTGGACTAGTTTCTATTAATAACGCGTGCCTCGTTGCACTTGCCCACAAATATAGTAAAAGAGTTCCACAGTTGATGAACAGAATCTGCAATCTGCTTCCCGAGCAACATAAATTTGAACTGGCTCCTTTAAGGCAACTCCCTGGGACTTACTATCGTCATTTGAGAAGGCTGTGGCTTGCTGCTTCTTATGAGCTGAATGATTGACTGCTAACGCGGGTGCTGAAGATAAGTTGACTATCTCCTTAAAGCTGATGAGACTGCAAAAGCCACCGAAGTCACAGCCGATTCAAACACCTAAAAGTAAATTTTTGATAATTTGTTTTCTGACTGACAACAGAGCCATCTGTAGAGACGATTTCGATTGCAGCCGACTCACTAGCTTGCGAGTAGTCGATGCTGGATGGGTCTAGCATAAGGTTTCAGGTTCTTTAATTTAAAAACACTTCATGACAATATCTGTCAATCACTGGGGGCCCGCAGGGATACGAGCTCGTTAGGTCGGCCCCATTTTAAGCCCTGACTATATTTAGATAATATAAATGAGTCGTTCTTCTGTAATAGGCACACAAAAGAAAGAAAGACTCGTTCCATTCCGTATACTTACACACGCCATACCAAACTCTCCACACGAACAAAAAAAACAAAATAATTTGTGGCCAAGCTGAATGAACGCTAACTTTTTACTGAAACAAATTAATAATTAAGGGTTGGGGATTTACCGGGATAACGTAAACGGGAATGTATCATATTATAATATCAGTATTTTTGCAAACAGATGATTTTTTCTTTTCTTTTTCAAAGTGATCACTGATCGGCAGGGGCGTCACAAGTGCATTTTCGTGGGGGGGGGGGGGTGCAGAGCCAAAATTTTACCGAATCTTTCAGAAATGTTATCGAATCCTAGACGTAAGAATTCGAGCTTTAAATTATGGAACAGAAACGATTACGCAGGAAGAGTAACAATAAAGGGCAGCATGAAAAACGATAAGCCAACTATAAAAGTAAGTTCTCGTTGCCCAGATAATTTTTCTGGCCAGAAATTAAATCTGGGAATCCTGGGTGTTCTCACCATAATCTGGTATAGAACAGGAGTGTCGCATCCTATTGGTTGGCTCTAAAAGCTTAAAATGCTCGAGATCTCATTTCCAATGAAACTTTGCTCCAGAATCGATCAAGAAAAGATCTGGAATTTTTTTTTAACAATTTACCGGGTCAAAATAGCTACATGCCGATAATTTAGTTTCGAAATCCTATACCACTCAATGTTAAATTCTTTGCCTGTAATTTTTCCTTTTTTGTCGAGCTATACTTATGTGTTTTATCACTACTACACTACTTAATTTATCTACAAAGTCTGGCTACCAACTAACATCCAAAAGGACAGCCTCACTACACGAATACTCATTAATTTAAGCAATTCATAGACCTTAAAAATTCTCATATTTTATCAAATTCCCCAAACTAATTGATATTTATAATGGCTCTTTCAGACTTGAATTTACTACTCTCATTAAACTTGAATATTCTAAAACCTTAGTGACAAACCAAATATTTATTTTTATTTATTTATTTATCACCCGTCATTTCAAACAGAAAATGGACGGAGTTCAAAAACGAAAAGAAAAAACAAAACAAAAGCAAAACGTAACACTTTCATATGAAACACACAAGAAATCGACAATTACAAACTGAGACTCTCTGACTGACTAAAAACTAAACACCAGTACAGACATATACACTTAAACTCTGAGAATTTTTCTCCACGGGTGGGACTGGATTTTTGAGTTGTACTTGCTAATCAGGTTACAGATAGCAAGCTCAGGGTCTCTTATGTTATATATTTTCATCATTTTGGTGTTTCTTGTCCAAGGCGGGAGCCGAAGTAAGTATTTGGAGAATCTGAAGAAAGTGGAACGGAGTTTATTTTTTTCACTAGCTGAGAATATTTGCCAGAAGGGAGCTAGGTAAAGAAATTGGGGTATTGCAACGGAGTTATAAAGGGAAGCTAGTATTTTTCGGTTGAAACGGGTTACATTCTTTACAAGTAGAGCATAGGAAGCGCATATTTTTCTTTCAAAATGTTCAGAAAGAAGCCGGTGGGTGTGTTTTAATGACGAGCCAATGGGGACCAAGGTAAACAATGCTCTCAACGGGTTTTACATTGATTTCACATACAATGGAGGGAACGGGACCTTCAGCTTTCCAATTAAATAGTACGACGTCTGACTTAGCCGAATTAAATTCAAGACCTTGATGAACGTATTCGTTTTGCATTATTTGAAATTTTCTTCTACCCGTTGGATTGACCTACTTAAACTTTCCCCTGAATTTTCGGCATCAATCAGCGCTGATGCTACCACGGCAAGTGCATGCGTGCAGCCGATACCTGGTTGAAATCCGAACTGTGAAGGGGGTACATAGCACTTATTACTTAACTCATCAATAAATAACAATTCATAAATTTACACAAAAGTCGTGGACACTGTAATTGGACGGAAGCTTGAACATTGTGGCGTCGCATCAGATTTCCCTTTTTTCGGAATTGGAGTAAGGTCCCCTATACAAAATGTTGTAGGGACAATGCTAGTGTCAAAAATCATTTGCATGAATAAACAAATGTGGTCAACAAACAGAGTACCACCATTAATAACATGAAGAGCGCTAACATTGTCAATACCCGAAGATCGTTTTCGCTTTAGGCGAGATATCGCTGTTATGACAGATTCTCGCGAAACTAAGAAATTACAAGCCGGATGTGCGTTAAGAAATTCTGTCAGATCACGCTCAGCCTTAGCTTTAGTCTCGGGGTCGGGCGTAGCAAACTCATTCGTAAAGTGCGCGGACCATTCTGACTCTGGAATATCTGCCGCAGAAAAACTACATTCCGGCTCATTTCTCACAACATTCTTCCAAAGCATTGCCGGATTTATGCTACGACTAGAATAATGGTCTTGTACTTGGATACGGTGGGAAGCCAGCTCTCGTCCGAAATTTTTTTCACACGTTTACGAATATCATTAATTAAACCAGATCTTGGGCGGCCACAATCACTCCAAAGCCTGTACCAAAACTTTTCTTTGTCAAATAACTCGTTAGTTCATTACAAGTTCGAAATCTGGCCAGATTTTTTTTCTGGCCAGAAAATATCTAATCCAGCAGATCGAAAAATCTAGCCAGAAAACACCGAAATCTTGGGAAAATATCTGGCCAGAATTCTGGAGCCGAAAATCTGGCCAGAATTCTGGAGCCGAAAATCTGGCCAGAATTCTGGAGCCGAAAATCTGGACAGATTTCTGGTTGGTGAGAACAGCAATCTGGGCAGTGAGAACTTAGCTTAAGGCGGCGTTTTGGCGAAGCTCACATGGAGAATATATTGCCGGGCATAATTGCAGCTTCTATCTATTATAGCCAACAGAAAATTAAATTGAGAGCCGCAGGCGAAAATTTTCGAAATCCATTTTTGTTACTGCTTCTATTATAAATTCTACCATTTACCGTTGATTAAATACCGAGACTCTAAGAAATTCCAGAAACCGGATGGAGCGACGTTCCGGCAGCAGCAGCAACTGTAGTCTAGTCAATATACTACCCATAATCACATAAAGTGAGCACCGCAGGCGAAATTTTTTTTTGCTTTTTCCTGCCAAATTTAATTTCCATCCAAATTCTAGATTTTAATGTTTCAAAATATCAATCCTGAAACTGGCGTAAAACCCCCGTCAAATGACGCACCCTTCCACAAAATAGAGAATATTACGAAAAGTGCTGCAGGCGGAATTTTCGAAATATTTATGATTATATATTCTTTTTGGGGTCCAATAAAAGCAAGGACTATCGATGCTATCATAGATCATCCCTTTTGTCTGTTACCAGTGCTTCACTGCGACCTCTTCTGAGTTTCGATGTTCGTGGTAACTTCCGAATCCTGGCAAATATAACGAATAAATTACCGATTCCCAGTTATTATACCGAATAAGTTTAGACGGATAGCATGTCCTGGATTCTGTATAACTACCGTATCCCGGTTATTATTTCGAATTGTGTTTGTATCGAAAAGCTACCGAACAATATTCATATTTGGTATACTTTCGTCGAAACTGGAACAAAGTCAGGATTCGTGGTTAACTTCCAAATCCTGGAAACTATGCTGAATAAATTACAGAATCCCACTCATGATACCGAATAATTTTGAACCAATAGCTTAATCGAGATTCTGTGTAACTACGGAATCTCCATAAATATACCGAATAGTTCCGGCATCGAAAAATTACCAAATGATTTCAGTAATTTCTCTCACCAAATTCGTGATAACTACCGAATACTAGCAATTATACCGAATCCCGATCATTATACCGAAGAGATTTGTACAGATAGCCTACTTAGGATTCTGTATAACTATCGAATCCCCGTAAACATATCGAACAGGCTGCTATTAAAAAAATACCAAACAATTTTAGTTGAATTTTGGGCATCCGGCCCAAAATTTTACCAAATCGCTGCACCCCTTGCGACGCCCCTGCTGATCGGTCCTGTTCTAAAAGGTCTTTATACTTGTTCCAAACTCGAATCAATCTGTTCCTTATCGAACATCGAGACCTCTCAGTGATGATCAGAGGCTGGCGTTTTCGAAGCCGATCGGGTCTCATAAGCAGGCAGTAACACATCATCTGGGAATAAATTAATGGATGTGAACTGGAAAAGAATATTATTCTTCGGCTACGATAAACAAAAACGCATGAAATGCAAAAAAATTTCTATGTGAACTTTAAAAGTGATTGAGAAAATCAGAGGACAGTAGTTTAGGTAATAATTTAATAAATTATTTTATAAATTATGAATAATTAGTTAATAAAGGTAATAAATAATAAATAATTTCAGCGCATTAAAAGGAAGAAGAATTTTAGATGATGCACAATTCCCACATTTCTTCCCAGTTGTATTCAGTATCAGTGTATTAGTGTGAACTTTCCACGACAGATTCGAATCAACGAGTATTCCCAGATAACGGATACAACCCACACGTGCTATGACTCTGTCCAACCCAAGGATAGCTAGAGCTAGAAGGCTCGAGCATGCCCTTGATAACACAAGTTAATGCTTAGCCTATTTAGACTCAACCAATTTACTAGGTTTACGGATCACTGCAACCATTATCGTCGGCGAAGAGGATGTTAATTCACACAATCGGTCTACAGACTGATAACTAGACCATATACTTTCATAAAAACTCTACTTCATTTAAAAAAACAATTAGCCTACGCTATCCTAAATGAAGTCTACCTAACACTTTAACCAAAATACAATCAACGCAAAGCATCGGTCAAAGTGTGCTTTATGGAATAAATTTTTGAAAAAAATGTTTCCCGTTTCTTTTTCAAAATATCAATGGGGTTTTTTAAACCACAATTTTCCATCATAAAAGAACTGGATTGGTATTTCGAAAACCGGCATAAAAATTTCCCAAAATTAAAAAAGTAGTTTTAATACGAGATAAATTTGTCAACGTAAAAAAAGGTAAAAAAGAAGATGCAAGGGCCATAAGGGATTCCCAGATATCTTAAAGACTCATATGGTTTTAGGACTGAATTATTTATACGGACAGATACTGAAAGATAAATTTTTTCAAGGGGTTTTGGACCAAAAACCATAAACTGGTATTTTTCAGGTCAAAAAATCAGGCCATATTCTTTAAAAGACTTAACCAGATAATTTACATAATTCTGTAGGCCCGATAGGGAACGGCTAATAAGGAGTATGTCGTCAGCATACGCTATAAGAGAAGCTACGATACAGCGTTATATTGAAAATCACCGGAGAAAGAATCCCACCCTGACGAAGACCCCGGTTTAGAACAACATCAAAATCAGTGTAAGAACCCTTCCAAAGAACTCTAATTCGAGAAGCTCCAAACCACCGACGCAACATGAGTACTATCCTCACTGGTACACCATTCTTCAACAAAGATCTAAGCGCCCAAGCGTGGATGATACTATCGTATGCTGAAGCAATGTCTAGGGCTAATACATATACTCTATTACTACAACTACAAGAACTCAAAATACGAGACAGAAGAGTGTGAGCCACATCAATATTCAATCCTTTCCTGAAACCAATTTGATTCAAACCTTGATTAGAACTACCAAAATACGGGAGGAGCGTTAGTTCAAAAAGTTTACTCATTTGACAGGAAGTAGTTATTGGACGGAAAGATTTACAATCATTTGGGTTACCTCCTTTCTTTAATAGGGGGGTAGTTGTTGATTTTAAAAAACTCGACGGAACCAAACCTGACTTGAGTATAAAATTAAACAGGGATGCAATCGTAATAATAGTATTGTGTGAGGCCCATTTTAGATGATTAGCATGTAAACCATCACAATCTTACGATTTTTTGCTTTTCAGTTTTTTATAGCTTCTTTTACATCATCTACTTCAATTACAATCTTAAGATATTTTGCTTTTCAGTTTTTTATAGCTTCTTTTACATCATCTACTTCAATTTTAATATCCGATATTACATGCTAAGAAAATTCTTCTTCAAATTCAGAATCGAGTTTACAGTGTATCGTATCATCAATTCTAGAAAAAGTACCATTAAAATGAGCAATCCAATTATCAGCCCCAAGACTACTTTTATCATGCGGGTGCTTTCTATGTGACTTATTTCTCACAAATTTCCACAGCTCATTTTCATCTTCAGAAATACGATATCCAATTCCATCCCGAATAAAATCATTGTGAAATCTTAATTCCTTGCGGAACAGCGATTTAGAAGCTTTCATACCCTCAAAAAAAGGACCAAACCTTGGGCTTCCCGCTGAACGCCATAGGCGAAACGGACAAGAGGCTTTCGTGTTTGCATCTTTTAATAACTTAAATTTCCATGCAAACACTCGTGTTGCCGGGTAAAAAGATCTATTATTAAAAGCATTTTTCGCTCCTTCTTTCATACAATGGACCAATTCGGCATAAAAAATATCTATATCAACTTGATCAAGGCATTTTTTTTGTCGACAATTTTTGACAGCATTTTATCCGTTTCAACATGAAAGATTTGAATTCTCTTTTTATCCCAATCCAAGCATGTAACTTTTTTAGAACGGACTATATTGCTCGTAATGGATAAAACGGGGATTGGAATAACAACAGTAAACGACAGGTAAAGATGATCACTAATAGGAATATCAGCACAAACATCAACTATACTTGGACATCAATTAATATCCGAAGAAACTAGATGGTCAATATTGGACTACGCACCTGAATTAGGAATGTAAGTAGCGTCTGGATTTTTATGAATCAGAGCAAATTGAGGAAGTGCAGAAAACAACATAAATGCTCTGATATCTTGATCATTCGTAAGGTCACAATTAAAATCCCCAACAATGATCCATTCTGACTTGGGCGGAACTTTCAACACAGCCTTAGAAAGCTCAGAACATGAATAATTAAATTCGTAATCTTAATCAATCGTATGGTAATTAGTTGGAAGGTAGCAAGTAAAGACAAAACAATTCAAAATCTTGATCGCGATGAAATATTGTGGATGAGTAAAATACGAAGCATCAAAATTCTGACTGGTAAAAATACACATGCCTCCAGAAGGACGACCTCCAGTGGGAACCGCGGGGACAAAGAACATGTATGATTTGACGAAAATTATGTACAATTCCAGCCGAATGATCGAGCAAATGGTGCTCTTGTTGACACATAATGTCGGGTGATGCTAGCAAATGTGATAAAGCATGGACCTTCTTAGAAACACCGTTACTGTTCAAAGAAATGACACTCAAATCACTCAATTCTTACTTTTATTTGCTTGCGCCTTGACCACTTTGCAACGGAAACTGTACCCTGGGTGTTCCGCAGATCCGCAATGTCAGCAATTGAAAGCCTTAAGACATGGGCTATCACGAATATTCGTATGATCTGAACCCGAATTGAGTTCTTGCAAGCTGCAGACATGTGCTCGAGAGATCCGTACTTATAACACGTTTTTGGCAGTGACTTAAACTCGGTAACAGCAAAGTGCTCATACCCGACAAAAACACCGTGTCACAGGTGCTATGACTTTGAACTCGAAGAATATCATGTAGTAACTGGAAGAACCGATCTGCGTGGCATCAATAATACCTTCGTTTTGGCTTTTCAGCATATCCGGATTAAAATCAAAGGTGACACTGACCGGGCTGATGTACTTTTGAAGACGGATTTCTACACTGGGACCCACTCTGACTTCTTTTCAGTATTTCAGCTGATGACTTGTTAGTTTGAATTTTCCAGTTACTATCCTTTGAAACTGTAACTCTGTGTATCTCGTCAGCCCCACTTAACTGTTCTAAAATTTCTCTCCGTTTCTATGGGTTGTCAAAATCGGGAGGGACGTGAATATTCACCAGGAGGCGTTTGATTCTTCTGGAACTGCTTTATCTCGCTGACGTCCAAAATCAGTTTATCCCACGAATTGACAGTGCATGAGTTTGCTAACTCCAGCGATATTAACTGTTCAGCTTTTTCCGAAACATATTTGAGTTGACGATCCCACGAATGCAGCGCCTTTGTAAAATTTGCATGTTCGGTTGAGCTGGCTACTGGGATTATTCTACCCGCAAACATAACGCATTTTGGCAGTTTCCCAGGCAATTCATTCGCATCAGCCAGAACGAACAACGAGAATTTATCGTCACATAATGAACTGGATGCATTTGGGCCACGGCGTTCAGGATAACGAGTAGTTGTATTAGCAGCCGAGATGATAAGAGAACGGGCATTAGATAGAACGTCAAGCTTGTAGAACCTGGAGGCTGCCGACACCGAATCATTTTTATCGATTCCTGATGAAACGCAATTTTGGAAGAAGCTAAGGACTGGTGAATAAACCAGATCCGGTCCATTTTGTCCGCCACCATAGCAAACAGGAGGCGATTCAATCACAGGGTCCAATGCCGTTGGGGCATGGCTAACATCTTCTCTGACTTTCGGCTTGGCCGAGCAGGGGTTGCAGAGTAGGAATGTTCGTTGGTGTTTCTCACTGTATTGTTCTACGAGAGTGTCACACCCTTGTGGAAGAATGTACCACAACCTCCAATCAAAGAAGAGCAAATTATCGTGTCTCTGCTATTAAATTTCAGAGACACCGTACACTTGTTACATTTCAAATTACTCATTATCTGTTAAAAAGCAGTGCTGGGCATTAGGGCTATGGGCTGAGGGCTACCTCAAACCGCATCCCCCCATCGCGATCTGTGTAAGTCTTGTTAACTAGAGAAATCTCTACCTGGAGCGGAGGCTTTATATTTATCCAAATCCAAATAAATCAAATGTTCATGCACACCAAGTCAATTCAGGTTCAAGTAGCTCTCGCACAGCACCTCTCCGCTCACAGGACAGATCGCGACTGTAATTTTCAGTAGATTATTGGAGGTTCCATCCGTTCCTTCTGACGGTCCATTTTTCATCTGAGATAAAAGTTTCAATAATTCATTGCGTGGAACACATCTTGAGCATTTTAAAGCTGGGGGAAGAAAGGCCGTAAGTCCTGCTAGGTAAGGGCCGACGACTGGGATGAACTTGCCGTCTTCTCTCCAAGTTTTGCAAAATGATGATTCAGTGCATAAACAGCTGCTTGCTTTCCTTTTAACAGCTGCTTTCTTTCTTTTTATGACTTTATCTACGTTGTTTCGAACGATTTCTTCTGGTACAGTCTGCTCCTTCTTCTTTTCGAGACCACTGTTGATAAGATCCCATGTATTTTTGTGTGAACCTTTCACCGAACGCTTTTGAAAAATAATTCTTTTTCTCATTTCTTAATACTCTAGTATGGCAGTTTCGACAACTTCTGATTGCTTGCAGTGTTTGCGCATCACGTTTGGCCATATATTGTTTGAATAATTTGTTCTTTGTTTCTACTGACTGAAGCATTCCCGGCGTCAGCCATGGTTTTCTTGGTTCTGCCTAGCGTTCGCCGCTAGTAAGGGATCGCGGGCATGCCTGGTTAAGCGCAGACGTGAATTTGTTAGTTAAGTAGTCAGCTGCGATTTCAACGTCGTCGCAATCCAAACAGGGTGACGGGTCAATCAGCGACAGAAGACCCTTCAGCTTAGTAACGGATGATGCATCGCGACGCCGGCTTTTCGTGTTACGTGGGTTGTTTATCATCCACTGGATTTTTAGATCAAGAATCAGCATAAATGATCCGAAGAGTCACACACGACTAGACTGTATGAGCTAATTGGAAATTTACGAGACTGTTGTCAATCAGAGATCCAGTAGATTCCGGCACTCTTGTGGGATTGCGACAACACGGTAGCAGAGCAGATGGCAGGGATGAAGACAGGAAGTTAGTTAACTGCGTCGAAGGATGCGAAGATCTAGAACTTAGTTGCTGACTTCCCAGTAGATCCACGTTAAAATCGCCCATAAACATCATCTTCATCTTTTTCTCGGCTAACGTACATGTGAGCTCGTCAAATTTTTTCGAGAAATTTAGACACGGAAGAACCATGAGGCCTATATATTACACAAAAATTTATTTTCTCAACTGCACTGGTCTCAGTTTCAATCAATAAAAACTCAAATAAGAGGTCTTCATGCAGATGATCCAGATCGCTAAGAATTCTATGGGGAATTTCTTTCTTAACAAAATAGCTAGACCTCCTTTACTCTTCAAAGTCCTGTTTTTACATATATTTATCTGGGGTCCTGTGTACATTCATTTGTGAATGTTTCACAGGCACCAAATAAATCTATCATATTACTAGGAAGAAATGCAGAAAGTGGATCTAGGCTACTCATTACCCCCAACAGTTCAAACACACCAACCTCAATCCACCCGAAACAGGCGAAACAGTTTGTTCAGGGAGTCAGAATTTATTATGAGGAAGGTTCTTAATTAAATCACATTACCTCCATCAAATCTCAATGATAAAGTATCTAGGTCCAACAGACTTTTTTTCAAATTCACTTAGTCGATCCGACAGCTTGCCACACTTGTATTACTATCTAAAATAATCACTTACCGGAAGACATCATCTGGTATGACGTGAATAAGGTCAGTATTCATAACTTTAGGATGAGGCGAGGAACGCCGACCGGTGGTCTTCCCGGTTCCGTTTATGAAACGCATAACTATTGCTACAAAAACAAAACAACAAGAGCGGCTCCCTCCCTCCACTCCCCCCACGGCGGTCGGATCGGGGCAATGACTATTTCCCACCCGATGAAAAATTATCTCAAAATAGGAGTACGTAGTAGTACGAACAAGTAGCATGCAATATCACTGATTCTACTGCATGCTTGTCGGTCAAGACTACCGTGTTACTGCATGCTGCTACATGCTTCTCAGCCAAGACGACCGTGTTACAGCATGCTAGTACTTAAGCTTATCCGACGCTAAATGTAAATGTGTAAAAGCATCTATACTTCTACATACTACTACATAATACATACTACTTGTTGAAGTATTTGCATAGAGTAGCACTGATAGTCTTTCATACTCTTGATAAAGTCGCTGCGGAGTTGCTACATAGTACTACGTTTTTCGGAGCTATAGTAGTATGAGTGATATTCCGTGGTATTGCATATAATTCATAAAACTATATACACCTACATTCTCCTTTATATGACTATCTCAGTTTGAATCGATTTCGCATGGAAGTAGTCTGAGTCGATCGTTCTGTAGTGACCGAAAGGTGGGAAACCTTCTTTAGCTCGGTCCTTGCAACTATTCCTGTTGGGCCTGAAAGAATATCCAGGCGTGTCCAGGACCGGCACACTGGAGACCTAAAATAAAGTCGTCGACCGATCCAAGTCTCCAGTGCGGTCAAGAATATATAATTAGGACTCGTGTCCAGAGAAGGGCAGTGCGTCTTGCTTCTCTGGAACCGCTGTTTCGCTGTTGTATTGGTTTATCGTATCGCAGTGCTATCTTTCGGTATTCACATGTAAGTGTACAATATTCAAATGGCTCTGTTTTTATGGCTAATATTCAAATGGTTTTATAACCACATTACTCTTAACTACAATAAAACTTTAGTTTGTTTTCGTACACCGCTCGGTCTTCCTTGATAGATTAGGGTTCCGGCACGCTTACCAGGCCTCTTACGTACATACCCCGATGGCTTTCACATCCGGGGTACTACAGTTTATTTGGTGACGCGGTAAAAATAATGTGTGGGGGGCCACGTTAACAATTAATGTACCAACTCGTATATTAAGTAGGAATTAAATGTTTCGTGATTGTTCCGCGATTAGAAAACCTCAATGCCCGATTCAGAGGGAGACGCGTATTGTGTCAAAAACTTGTTGTTTTGCCGACGTCAAAAGAAAAAAAAATATATTAGTTCATATAAAGCCGGGCCCTGAGAGTAAAATGATTACTGGGTGATCACATGTGACGTGCATTTTTCAGTTCACCTCGAGACCAGTCGATCTCCCAGGCATTCGTAGCCCTAAACTCGTGCCAAACCACCTGTGTTCTTCACGCCGTTCCAGAAAGTTTGTGAGTCACCACAATTCCTGACGAGACCGGAGCAAGGATGACAGGTGAAAAATTGCAGTTTACTCACACTTTGAGCCCGTTGGATGAGCTACCTTACCTAACATCTTCCAAGGATGTCTAAGACTGGCTTGACCGTTTGGAGCTTATTATCGCGGCATGTAACCTACCCAACACGGCTGCTATTGCCCTCGCCCGATTAAGGGTGAAGTCTCTTACCGTTAAAACAGCAATCGAGGGCAGCAGAGCTAAAACCTTTACCGAACTAAAGAACGATCTAACACAGAAGTTTCGACCGGTTAAAGTGTTGAGTGTTGAGTTGTTTGAGCTGGAACAAGGGCAGAATACGGTGGCGGAGTATGCGGCGAAAATTAAGGCGGACATTCTGGAGAATTCGGGAGCGACTGGTCAGGTTTCAGAAGAGATGTTTTTGAAAGCTTTTATGCATGGACTACGCGATGACATAAAACAGCGCCTTTTGGGAACGAAGGCCGTTAGTTCGGACGAGGCAATTAAGAAAGCGGAAATGATTGAAGCCGGGTTGGAGGCTTTCAAAAACTATAAATGTCAAGTGAACTTTGTCGGCCGTCAAAAAAGAGGCAGTGCAGGCTCTCAGGGCTACCGGAATAATCATCGAGGACATCGGGGCGTTGGCAACTAGAGTAATTTCGAAAACGGGAATAGTGTTTATCAATACATTTATTTGTGTTGTAATTATTTCCATAACTCTTCTTTCAACGTTCAGTTGAATCGTTCAACGCTTTATGCTTTCAATTCACTTTCAGATGTCAACCACTAAATTTCATTATTTTCCAAAAAAGTTTGAACATTTCTCATTACAAATTCTTTACCTTTATCAGTTTAGCTTTCTAGGAATTCTTTCTTTAAATATATTACTCAATGCATTTATTATTTCCCCAACAGTTTTATCTTTCAAAGGGCAACATCATGCATATTTACTAATGCAATCAATAATAGTTAAAATGTAATTTGATTTATTGCTTCTTTTTTTAAATTCCTGCATATCAACAAGATCAGCTTGCCATTTTTCATCAGCAAAGTGAACAAATATTCTTTGAGCCCAAGCTGACTTTGAAACATTTATTCAAACAATGTTTACAACGGGTGCGTCAGCTATGATTCTTCATCAGCTATGATTCTTCATCAGCTGATGAAGAATCATAGCTGACGTACCCGTTGTAATCATTGTTTGAATAAAAGTTAACAAAGACTCGCATCCTTGCAAAATTGTGATACGATGGTTTAGGTAAAACATATACATTCTCATTTTGCAAAACATTTTTTATTTTATCTTTAGAAACATTCACTTCATTTTCTATTAATTTTTTGTATATATCATCAATACCTAAATAATTGGAATATTACGTATTTTATATATTTTTTTCTGCGTTGAGTTTCTTTTTTAAGAATTGACATTTCATCGATCCACAAATAACACAATTACCTTTCTGCATAGGCATATTATTCTTTGATACTGTCTTATACATTGATTCAGTACCAGTTCTCTTTCTTCATTTCGAACAATAAATTTCCATTTATTAGAAAGCAATTTCTGTATGTAAACATACCATATGTAAACAAGAGAGACCGTTCTACGTTTAACGTAGTAAATGCAATGAAATCCACAGTTTAATTCGTCTATATTTTGAATTGCAAGACTGTCATATGCTATTTTCATTTCCTGGTGGAATACCGAAAGAATCGAAAAATTCTACATAAGGACCGTACGGAACCCCCGTAAGGAACCTACATACCGTAATTTCAAATGTCTAAATATATAAATAAAAAGCATGTAAAATCTCAGTAAATACTGTAAAACTCCAGGATTTTCGTCTTTACCATTCCATGCAAAAAGGATCTTCATCTTTATTTTTATGAGTTTCGAGGTTATTTTGCTGCTAGATTTGAATTCCCCGCCAAAACTGAGCGACAAAATCAACATTAGTTTCGTTTTTTGCCTTTTCTCCTTAGGTCGGTTAAACTACCTACTTGCCACAATTGACCATTTTTTCATCTCTCCGGTTCGTTCGACTGAGCTCTAAAAATTGGCTTATAAGAAAAATGGCATCTTCCAGTCGCAGGCGCTTATCTCTCCAATGAGAATTTCGAATTTCGCGCTGTGCCAAGAACGTAGGTCGGTTGGATGGAGCTCAGACCTTAGTCCACAGGTCGGTTAACCGACCAACGAAAAAACAGCTTATAAGGATTTAGGCCGGTTAACCGAAGAAAGAAAACGGCTTATAGAGAGAAATCTCGCGCATTTTTCTTGTGTTTGCCACAAAGCGAAGTATGAAAATCTTGTCAGTCACAGAAACAGTTGTGGGCCATACAAAAGACCCCAGAAACACTCTTTTCGAGCCACAATCAACACACAAACTCTAGATTCTAGAGTTTAAATGTAAAGCCAAATTCTTGAAGTTGCCCATACTTTAGTACTGCAGTGGTTTACGTATTTGAACACTTTTTTAACTGTTCAAATACCTTGGCTATGTCACTTGCATTTAAAAATAAATAAATGGAAAAGAAAAATTACAAACTTGATATCATCCAACAGCCAATATTTCATGATTATCCTGCCATGAACTTTAAATAGAAACTGAAATAACTTTCTTTGATTTTGAATTTAATAAAAAAAGCTCCTTCCTCTTTTGAAGGCATCTGCAGGTTCGCACTGTTACCTTTTCCATTGAAAGTGTGTTCCACATTGCAAATTCTCAAATTACTACAGCAGTTGAATGACTTTCATCCATGACGTACCAAAATATTCAAGAAGTGTCGCAAATGTGAATGGTTATAACAAGTGTTCATATTTTAGAATGCCTGGTTTTGGTTTTAGTTTTTTCTTAGGCGATTGTTCACTGTTAGCAGGCGTTCGTATAAGAATATGTCTGCTGTATGACATTCGAATATCTGTGGCTGTCCCACAACACAAAATTCTTTTACTACACAGATAATAAAAATATAAATTCAAACATGGCTTTTCACTCGAAGTTATCACCTGTGAGTGTGTTTCACCCTACTACCCTAGTTACTACACAATACGTCACAACTTTTGACTTCTTGATATCAAGGCTGGAATAAATTTTTCGATTTTCAGAAAAATATCTTGCAATGTTTAATCCTACCAATCTTGTTACAGAGATGCGTAGCGCTTTCTACGCTCCCGAGCACTATAAGCAAATACTTAGCATACTGTAAGCAACTATTTTGACAAGGTTGGAATGGTCAGCGTAGTAACTTTTTATGAGGTTGGAAGAAAATTACAACTCATTTTTACTATTGTTAGAAGGCTGAACAACCTCTGTGTAAATACTTATTTGTTCTAAATTGTCTTCACACCACAGGTTTAGGTACAGAGAGGTACAACAAATCCAGCCTTGACATTTCACCATTTTAATTTTGATTAATTTTTGAAAAGTGGAGGAAAGAACTAATATTTCAGGCCTTTTTGGTTAAACATTTTGGAAAACAATTTTGAAAATACTGATTGTAACAAATTTAATGGTTTCCACTACCTCTGAGACACATGGTCAAGCACCATTTACATTTTTTTCAGAATGTGTAGCAGTGGAAAAAACATTTTAAAATCTATTTTTCATCAGATTGTTGGTGCAAAATGTTGCTTTATCCCTTACCGTTTGACAGATACAAAATGATGGTAGAGATATTCATATTATTTGGTTTGACTCACAGCCAGACATCTCTTTCCAAGTTTTTTGTGGATTAAAAGAATCTGATTTGTTGAGACAGGCCGAGAGGGTGGAGCAAGACCATACTTGTCTGGGATTCAGGGGTTTTTAACCTGTGTTAAGACACCCCAGATTCTAGAATGTTGAAGATTTCAAAGAGATGTTGAAGGTTCCATTGAGAGACCTTAAGATTAAGCAAATGATGGGGTAGGGGAAAAACGATAGAGTGGTCGACAGTCATGGGGGTGGAAGATATTTAAAGGGTACTTCAGGTATAACTCAGCAGAAGTCGGGTATATGAAGTGCGGCTTGGACCAGAGAAAGAAAAACATAGAGCTCACAAAGTTACAGATAAAAAACAGCCTTTTTAAATTAGATTTGAACACACTTAGACACAAATGCGTAGAGTGCATCTGTCTAATGCATAGAATTATGTTTAAAGACTTTCAGCAAAGTTTGAGGTTATGCATTCATCTGTAACACTTAGAATTGCAGTTGATGGTTGCTACACTGGATACAAAAATACCTAGCCACCTGTGTAGACCTTGTCTTTTATGTGATTGTTCAATTTACTGTATATATGCAGATCTGTACCGTTTGCTCTGTAGCATCTGTCCGAGGTTCAGAGGCCATAGAATGTGAAATGTGTTGCATTCAACATTTTTCTGGATCTGGATGTACACTGATTTTAGGAGACTCTCAGGATTTTGAAGGAATGAGCTTTTGGTACTGCCTAGACTGCCAGTCAAAACTGCAAGGGGTGCCATCGCTTTCGAAGCAAGGTGAGCAGTTGTTGACAGCTGTTTAATTATTTAATTTTTTTATAATTTTGACGACATGCGAAATAACATTGTAGGCTAGTTCCTTCGATCTCATCCATGCATCAAACTTTTGCTCTGAGACACCCATAGCAGCGAAATTACTCATTAATCAAGCACAATGTATATCTTACTTACTATCATGAATTTTATGACTATTTCGTTTTCAAGATTGTCGATCATGGACAAGAGAACAATTAGAGGCATTTGTCAAGTTGTTCACCATGCTGTACTGACGAAAGCCCCCTGAAACAAGACCAATAGTATTGATGTGATCCCAAAAATTCAATATGTTGTCCAGACAATAGGTTTTGCCTTCGCCAGATCCAGTCGTCACCAGACTCCTTGAACATTTTTTATCTTAAAATTTGAAAACAGATTAAGGACAAATAGATAATCATCTGAGAAAACCAAGATCAGATATGGATTCAGTATGTGTGCTTACCCCTATAAATCATATCTATTTTGACAAAACCGGCCGAAACGGTCCTGTCTTACTTCTGCCCGCCTTCTTACCCCTAAATAAAATATCCAATCAACTTCAAATAAAACTTTTACTTTTAATCAACTTTCCGTTTTTGGCCGGATTCCGGGCGAACTATTTGTCCGGCGAGAAAATGGTTTTCATATTCTTGTTTAGCACCCCTAAATGTAGGGCTACAGAGCCCATCTACGAACTCGACCTCTCCCTTGACCCAAAGCCAAAGGATCCTCCCACCAAGTTTCATCAAAATATCTCATTCCCCTCGAGAGTTATCATGCTCACAGACAGACGGACAACTTTTGCGATGTCACAGGTATCCGTCCAATAACGTTTTGCGGTCCCAAAAACTGTCTGATTCTTGTGACTGGCAGGACGATCGGACAGCGTTAAATAAAACACAAATCTTAATAAAAACATCATAATAATAACAAGTTTATAAAGACTAGTGTTATCCTCAGTTGTTGTATAGTCATGGTCTCAATAATAAATACTTCAAATGTAATAATTCAAATGTCTTCAAATGTCAATAATAAATACTTCAAATATTGTTGGCTACTCGTTTGTTTTTCCATTCAAATAGGGGGATTGAGAAAATGGGCCACCTGTGGCCTGAGTTTCGACTAGAGGCGTATTCTCTCCGTTCCCCGAGGACTCCTCGAGAGAATCAAAGGGAACGGCGAGAATAGAGGGAGTCACTCCACTCGGACTCCGCCTAGGAAAACAACGAGAACACGGAGAATACTTCTAAAATGGATTTTGTTCGAACAAACGATATGTACTTGGCGAAATTAGTCTGGATCCACTTTATTTTTGGTTTTGTTGATTCTGATTCTTTTTAATTAATTTTAAATTGCACCAACTCCAGCAAAAATTGACTGCCCTCCGAATCTGAAAGGGAGTCCTTATTCTCGATGATAATCGGAGCATTCCCCGGTGACTCGCGAGAATACGAATACGGGGAGTGAGTCCCTGGGACAAACAAAAACGCGGGGACTCCTCAGGTGGAGTCCTCGGGGAACGACGAGAATATGCCTTAGGTTGTCGTGCCTACCCGACACAATAATTATAATATTCAGTTTGTTTAACTTGGGCTTTCTCTTTTTAGCTCTGCAAGCAATGAAAGGACGCACTGTCCCTGCTGTTGGGTGGACAGATGATGCTGTACTTGAGGATTTTCCTGACTCAATCATAGAAGCCTGTTGCCCATCTGGCTTGAACAGGAAAAATGGATACATTTTATTTAGCGAGAGGCAAGTAGTGGAGCTTTCTTCCCATCGAGCTTCAAGTGGCCGTCAGTTGATGTACCAAGCGAAGTGCTAAGCCACGATGAAAATTTGCCTTTATAATATAATTGTCAGTCTGAAGTGTCTTGATGATAGTGCAGTAATTAAGTGGGCAGAATGCACCTGTACTGCTGGAAAGGGAGGAAACTACAAACACATAACTGCAGTCTTGTATAACATTCGTGACTTTGTCTTAAAGTCGATGGAGAAGTTTGACTTTCCAACCTGCACTGGGATGCTGCAAATGTGGAATGTGAAGCGACCAACCAGTGATGAGCCGCTTCTCTTGTCTGACGTCCGATTTGTTAAACACGACTGGAAAACGGATGGAGAAAAGGCCCCTGTCATGCCTTGCTGCAGTTCACAATCCAGTACCAGAGTATGCAAGAAAAGTTTAAAAAACTACATAGCCTGTATTCGGCTATATCCCTCTGTGGAAGAACCATGGGCATTTTAAAATCAAACCAGTTTGTGCCCGTTGCAGAGAAGGCTTCAGAGGCCCCTGAACTAAATTCAGCACTCTTTTCGAATCTGCCTGAATCCTGTGACGGGCAGGTCCGGACTCGATTGCAAAATTTGCCTGATGAACATAGAAAATTTTATGAGAATGTTGTTAAGTGCTCACTACAGCGCAGCATTTCCATTGAGCAGCAGACTAAGTTTCAGGCCCAATCAAAAGTTTGGTTCAATGAACGCGCAGTGCGCACCACTGCATCTGTCATGGGCACTTTCTGCAAAATGCGACCCGCAAGAGATGCATGGAAAGTTTTTGAGCAGAGAAAAAGGATTTTTCAGACTCTATCTGTAAACCATGCGGCAATCAGTGCTTACTTGAAAAAAGTGTATTTAGATAGTACTTATTCGGTAGCTATAGGGCTTGTAATACCTCCATCACTCCCATTCATTGGAGCTAGTCCTGATCGGCTTGTCAAAAAAATGACGAACTAGTTGTGATTGAAGTGAAGTGCCCCTACTCAGCCTTCAAGAACAAGAAATCGCTCAGTCAACTGCTTGCAGAAAAGAATTTTTGTATAGAGAGGCATGGCTTGAGCATGAAGCTGAAGAAAAGCCATGACTACTATTATCAGGTCCAAGGACAGTTGGCAGTATGCAATATTGAGCAGGGTTGCCAAATATTTTTGGCCGAGAGTGTCACTTTTTCAGACAAAAAGTGCCATTCGGTGTCATTTACAAATTCAGAAAGTGTCACAAAAAGTGTCACTTTCCGGATGTTTTCCACCAAAGAAATACACAAGGGGGACTGGAGCGCAACCCCCTTCAACCTCTCGAGACCTAAAGATGTGTTTTTAAGTGAGTTTTCAAAATTTGTGTCAATATTTATCCAATTTCCGTTTAAAAGTGGATATTAAGTGCCGGTTTTGAACACTGGTCATTCTGGTCGACCCCCCTCCCCAAAAAATAAAAAAAACGGTGTTTACAGAGAAAACGCCGTTGTCGCCCATAACAGGAGAAGGGATCTGAGAGCCAAGTCGTTGCCCACAGAATCCCGACATAAAATCCAAGAGAAAAACAAACACAACCTTTAGTTCAGATGAGAGATCAAGCTATCACAATATTTACGTCAATCATGTTTAGGTTTGCTTCTAAGCAATCAGTATCGAAAATAACCGATTTAATCAAAGTTTCGAACAAGACTTGTTGTCACCCATGCAGCTTAATAACTAACAGAAATATATATTTCGATAAAATTGTATGACTGATACCCAGAAAGTTTCATAAGTGTCATTTTAGCAAAAAGTGCCACAATTTGGCCTAAAAGTGTGGAAAGTTTCACGGACTTCAAAAAGTGTCATAATGACACCAAAAGTGTCACTTTAGCAACCCTGATATTGAGAAGTGTGACTTTGTCCTATTCATTCCACCAAGAGAAGTGCATGTCGTTGAGGTTGAGCGTGATACCTCTTTCTTTGAGTCTGTTATGCTTCCCAAACTATGTGAAGTAAGGTTTTCGAAATTGCTTCCAAATTTTGTGAATGAGGTTTTTTTCAGTTTAAAAACTACTGAATATTTAGATTTTCTATTGATTTTGACGCTATTAAACGACCGGTTTTAAGAAAAGGAGAAAGGTTACGATCGAATCAAGAAGGTGAATATTTATTGGACTTCTGTTTTCTCCGGGTCGTTTTAAAATGTTGCATATCCCAACGTCAGAGTACTCACATTGTGATCAGATTACGATGGCAATACAATTGCTAATCAATAACATAAAAAGTTCAGATCAAGTAATATTCATTCAAAATTTCTGTTTATATACAATTTTGTCCCGGCTCCGTTTACTGTTTCTCCATTTCTTAAAGCAAAGTTCCTACCCTACTAGAAATGATGTTTTCAGGACGAAATGGCTCAGAAATATCAGGTTTTGGAAATAGCCGTTACTTGCCACGTGAGGTCAGCGATTTCCTTGTTGGCACTCGTCGACACTTTTCAGCCATCTGTCTCTTTGATGCTGTGACAGGATGCAAAGTATTTGAAAACTACCTGCCATGTCTAAAAAATTGAAAAAAACAAAGTAATTTCATGAAATGTAGAACACAATGTAGGCCGTGCTAACAGATGGACGGAAGTCATAGGTGTCCCGTCAACAATGTTTTTGGATCCCAAAACAGTTGAATGTGTTTAATAAAGCTCAAGATAAAGTATTATGTTTTACCACTTGGCCAGTATTCAGAAATAATTAACAAATTAATGTTGTTTACCATACCGGTATTGTTGCTGCCAACTCGCCCCACCTGCGCCATTCCTGATGCTGTTGGCGTGTCTTGTAAATCTGTCGATTGTATTCCTCTTGAATCGACCAAGAAATTGTGCAGAGAAATTGCAGCCAACACTAGGGTCTTCACATTTTCTGGCTGAAGAATAATCTCCGTTCGAAAAATGCGAAACCTCTGTGAAAAGATCCCAAACGTATTTTCAATCATTCTGCGAGCACTTGATAGGCGGTAGTTGTATATTTTTTGGGTCTCGTTTAACTTGGTGCCAGGAAATGGTCTCATGATGTGTTCATTGAGGGGAAATGCCTCATCTCCAATGAAAAAGAATGGGAAATCTCCATTCATCCCCGGCAACGGTTGTGCTGTTGGTAGCTTGATGCTGCCACTTTCGATCCCTTGGCCCAAATTCGACCTAGCGTAAACACCACCATCACTTTCACTACCATAAGCACCAACATCAAAATGACAAAATCTTTAGTTGCCATCACATGTGGCTAGAAGGATCAAGCTAAAGAAGTTCTTGTAGTTGTAAAATTCTGATCCAGAGTTGTATGGACACTGGATTCGGATATGCTTGCCATCGATGGCTCCAACACAGTTTGGAAGAAATGATTTTGTCATGAATGTTGTGCTCACTTTCTTCAAGTCAAGGTAATTTTGCCCGATCTTGGTATAAATAGCAAGTAAGGTATCTTTGATGATACCTGACACTGTGGAAAGGCCAACTCTAAACTCATAGCTAAGTGATGTTAATGACATTCCTGTTGCAAGATATCTGAGTGTCAAGGCCAGTTTCAGCTCTGGTCTTATCGCTTTCCGAAAATTAGTATCTTTCCGGGTTATGTCTTGCTTCACCAGATCAAACAGCTGATAGTACTCTGCCTTCGTGAACCTCGTGAAGTTCAAAAACTTTTCTTCATCATCACTAAGAATTTCTTTTCTCTTCTTCTTTCTAAATGATATATATGTTACTTCACTGCTTACCATTTAGTTCTATTAAAGCACATACATGAGAGGTCCCCGGCCTCAAATTACATGACCTCGAACTGGCCTCAAAATGTTAACAGGAAATATTTCTGCAGTTCTAACTGGGTCCAAGGTTATTTAGATTTTGTTTCTCGATAGTTGTGAACTAGTTTGGACTGCAAAGAAATTTCGTTCGTTTCGAAACATTTTTGGGGCCAGTTTCGAGGCTATGTAGTTCGAGGTTGGATACCTCTCTCACAGTTTAGCAGAATACTTATAGCCAGCTAAACGGATATTCTCCCTTCCAGAAAGATTTCATGCAAAAATAAAAGTTAGCCTCAACTGATGGCAGTCTGGAACAGTAATGTAATTTAGTAAATGAAATGATTAAAGACGAAAGAAGGATTGAAGTGGATAGCTGACGAATGAGAAGCAAAACTCTTTCCTTTTAATATGTTTTGCGCTATAAAACTGATACTTGGTAAGTTCAGAGGGGGATCATAATCTCGTCATAGATAGATTGAAAAGAAGATGAAACTTAAAGCAAACACTTGGGGAGCTACTTGGATTAGTTGGATTAATGATTTCCAATAGATAGTAGCCTAAATAAGTCAAGGTTTCTTGCGTTTTGTTCAGAACTTAAGGAACAGTCTATACTTCTCTGGTTGCAACGATTCTTCATCCAGAAGGGTTGCAACTGCTAGTAATGCCAAATCTTCATCTGAGCTGCTTTCTGTGTCCATCGTGTACTGTTTTTGTATTTTTTGACAATAATGAAAGTGACAAATTTTTCTAATGAAAATGACGCTACAATCAAACGTAACGTAGACTGGACTTGACCCAGTCGGAAGGGGACTCTGTCAGTGTGAATAGGCTACTTAACGTAAGAAACTTAAGCCGTAACTTAAGTACTTAACGTAAGGTCTTATGTATTCAATGTGAAGGGGGCTTAAGTTGTTGCCCTGTTTGATAAAAAAAAATAAAAAAAATTCTTTGATATTTCGTACTTTATATGTTTATTTGTAAATTTGTACATCTGTTGTTTTATTTTGAGTGATACGGATGATGTGTACTAGGAGTAGAAAGCTTTAATGTACGTATTGTAAATGCTTTCACCTTTTTCTTGTCTCGTCAATTTGGCGGAATAAAAGCAATTCATTCATTCATAACTACTTTCATATAACTGCACTTAGTGCCGGATAATCTTAAGCAGTAGCATGCAGTAGCACTGTAGTCTTGACGTAGAAGCATGGAGTAGCATCTGCTGATACTGCATGCTACTTTTTCGTACTACTACATACTACTATTTTGAGATAATTTTTTACGGGATTGTGACCATGTCCCTTCATGTTATTTTTGGTATTCCCCCCTTCCCTTTACCCTTTGGGCTATTCTCTTAATGATAAAGATTTGTATAGAATTAGGTCTTGAAAATGGCAAAGATATCCCTCGGTTTGATGGGGAATCTGACCCGGTTGTTTGGCTCAAGACTGCTAAATCTAAGAGGAGATTCGCGGGTTTTAAATGAGTGGGAAAACCAGCTCATAACTTTGGAAAGCAGAGTTTTACCACCCCTGTCCGCTTGGTACGAAAATCTGAGTGTTTTTTCTAAGGTTTCGCGGGAAACGTTTGAGGTCGCCCTACTGACGCGTTGTGTAGGCCGGGTTTCCGACTTAGAATTTGCGGAGAAAACTCTGATTTACACCCTGAATCAATGCCTCCAGATATTTACGGTGAACTCATTTTGAAATTGGTCAGCCTCCGTTATGGATCCTCTGATTTAGAGGCTTCAAGGCCAGAAGCACTCAAGGTTTATATAGCTGGGTCTATAAAGGGGCTCCCTACCATTAAGGTTTATTGAGGTTTTGCGCAAGGTGAGCTTTGAGCGAACTCAAAGACAACTGCATGAGCAGTCTTTGTCTCAAACTAAGGTCATGAATGCTTTAACGACCCAACCCACTAACCCTAACCCCTTCACTCCCAAACCCCAACCACAGGATTACAGGTCTCTTACAGGCAACTCTTTGCCTAGAGGTCAACACCAATTGACACCCTCAAGGTTATGGATACCAGAGGAGCCAGGGTCCGAGTATACGGGAACAATCGTTCAGCCCCCGCACCAATTCGCCAAGACTTTAAGATTAGCGGTTAACTTGTCGGCACATTTTTGCACAAGGTTTGGCCACACAGTTAAATGTTGCCCTGGTAAGAGATTGGGTCGAAGCCAGGCTTCTTGAAATCTGAAGGGGCGCAATCCAAGCGGGGTGAAGAATCTATCACCAGCCAACATCACCAACCCCAGAACTTATTCCCGGTTTACCGTCCCTCTTGGTGCCGTCCCTCCCTTCTTTAACTCTTGTCTTGTATGTAGCTTCCGTCATACGTCTTGCCTCTCGTTGTATTTGGGTTCCCAGGCTGTATCAGCACTCTATGACACTGAAGCTGAATGCAACCTTATCAGCGAGAGAACAGTAGAGGGGCTTTCTTTAAGCTCAGTGGTCACGCGACGGCCTGTATCTTCAGCTGCAATAACAGCCATTGCTGGTCCACTGCACAAACTGGGTGAAGTACTGCTAACCTTTTCGACCCTTGGTAGAAACTGTTTTGATTGTTTTTTTAGGGTCCCTAAGTTATACTACCCTGCCTTAATTGGGCGCCCGTTGATCAGGTAGGTTTGTCTCATCTTTGGTCCCGTCACTAAGGTATTGGTTTCTGCCCTGTCAGTGACTCCCTCGACTGCAACTGACTTCACCTACACTTACAGAGGGATGCCCAGTCGCCATTGCCACCCCTGACATTCCTGGTCCTCCTGTCGAGGAACCAAAACGGAAGCGCCTCCTCCCGTATCTATTATTTGTTTATTGTGTTATTAAATGTTAGAATGTGGATCATGGATATCTGCTGAACATATACCTGGAACTATAAATATTCTGGCGGATGAGGCCAGCAGAAAATTTCGGGATGAAACTGAATGGAAATTAGCGGACCATATCTTGCCTGTGTTGAGCAAAATATTCCAGGTTCAACCTGAGATCGATTTATTTGCAAGCAGATTAAATTATCAACTCCCTAGATATGTTTCCTGGAAACCAGACCCAGGTGCGGCATTTTTGGACGCGTTTTCGTTGAACTGGAGGAAGGTATGCTTTTATGCGTTTCCTCCTTTCAGTGTTATCTTGAGAACTTTGCGAAAGGTTCAGAGCGACCGTGCAACAGGGATAATGATCCTTCCAAATTGGACGACGCAAGCTTGGTATCCCCTTCTTCTTCAGTTGTTGATAGCCCCTCCAGTTCACTTGCCACAACTTCGGGCCCTTTACTTACCCCAGTGTCCATCGAAACAGCATGCGTTAGAAGACAGGTTGCATCTGATGGCGTTTCTTTTATCAGGAAAGTATTCGAAAATCAAGGACTGGGAAATGATATTGTCGAAATACTTACCAAGGTATGGCGCGATTCCACTAAAAAACATATGAAGTGTACCTTAGAGAGTGGCAGAGGTTTTGTGATTCAGAGAACCATGATCCTTTTGTTGTTTCTGTCCAGCAAGGACTGAGATTTTTAAATATGTTGTTCACTGAAAAGAAGTTGAGTTATAGTACTGTAAATACTGCGCGTAGTGCATTATCTTTAGTATCTGAAGGTTTTGGAGATAATGCGTTAGTTAAGCGTTTCATGCGAGGAATATTTGTTATGAACGGTACTGATGTCGCGATACGTGTCACTTAAAACAGGTTGGCATCATCTTCGTGAGAAGTGGTTGAGCCCGACGCACAAGTCGACGAATTTTTAGACAACAGAGTTGATTTTAGTGAGGTCCTAGTGAATTCTGGACAGTATGGATGGGATGATTTGAAAAACGTCAATGTTTAAGCTAGACCATTTGGATCCAGAGTCCTCCATTCTGTTAGAGAAGCTCCTCTGCGAATTCAAAAACATTTTTGCCAGAAGTGACGGTAAGTTAGGTACATGCGAATTAGTAAACTATCGCATAGACACTGGTGTTAGCCCACCAGTCCTATAACGCCTCTACCGTGCCCCCCCCCCCACCCCATCTACGTGATGAGCTTAAAGCACAGCTCTAACTAAAAACGTTTTTTCCAAACTATAATCGCCTGGAAACGTCGTTTTCAAAATACCCATACTTGCCCCGCTAAATCAGGGATTTTCCTGCTAGAGTTTTCCGACGCTGGCCGGAGTACACGGTCGAAATCTCTGATGTTGTCGCGTGAAATACGAGCACAAATACATGCACAAGCACACGCCGTGGGTAAAAATCAAGAAAAGTCATTGAGTTGTAAAGCCATCAGAAAATGCAATCTTTTGGTCTGTGGAAGCACTACTCGTGGCGTTCCATTGTTATGTGTACTTCGCAGAGGTTCTGAAGAGTGGAAAAAATTTGTGCATCCTTGTTTCAACTCACCAAACTCCCTGAGGCACACATCTCCCTTCGCATTGACAGAGGGCCACTGAGTTTGCGAATTGCCCTTCCGTAATCAGGTTCAAGTTCTCAACCACATTTTCTGTGAGAAGCTATTTTCTGCTGAAGGCAGTGTGCCATGGTTTTTAAAACGTGAAGAGGTGAATAATGACCTGCCAGCTGGAATGGTCTTTCGTCGCAAACCAGCGACATAGAGCTGGAACTGACCATGGATGAAACTGGGGATAGCACCCTTCCTGACACAATGCTTGTAAGTTTGTTTATTTTTATTTTTAAACAACCTGTCTTATCTATAATACTAATGCAACCTACTTCCATAATCACTCCATATATTGCTGAACCCGGAGACCCCTATTTCGTACGGTACATCCTAGACCCTCGCTTATTTTGTCACTTGCTGTGTTAGCTACCTTCGAAGCGTATCACGCTTTCGACGGTTGCATGCGAGAGGTTTTTCCACCAGAAAAACCGGTTATGTAACTTGTTTCCCTATTTTCGCTACAAGTCAACGGGTTTCAGAAAAGGCTTAAAAAAGCCAAAACCGTTATTTGCTGAAAACACAGCATAGTTTTAAAATATTCAAATATGTTACGGTTCGATTCTTTATTTTGTTAGAACCAGCCTAACGGTTTGGAACGCTGACGCCATCTGGGTAGTCAGCGCTAATTAGTCAGCGTGATCGGTCGTCACATATACGACCGAACGCCATTTTGAAGGGCTTTCGCCCGATTGAATTAATCATGTTCTAAGTCTTGTACAGTACTGTGTATTTACTAGGATCTATTTTCCTTGCTCTGAGAAGCAAAGATAAAGAGGAACGTGAGTTGAGCCATAGGCTGAAAAGGGTAGTACATTCCTTCCTCTCATATTGCTGACTGGTGAGAGAGTGGATAATAAAGCCAGGTCCCGCCGGTCTTAAGACAGTTTTGTCAAGCTGTTTACCAGGCTTTAAGGACCCTTCTTCAAGACCTAGCCTAAGAAAAATCGCTATGTTGGAGATAGGAAATATTGTAAGGTTCTCATTCCTACCCTGTGTGTAGCTGCATCCCTACATCCAGTCGTCGCTCACCATCCAGTTGTCTTGGTCTTTTAAGCCCCGTATGTTTTTTTTAAGAGAATTAATGTATTCCAGCGACGACAACCTGATTTCGCCTGTCAAGAAGAGTTCTTTCAGGCGTCGTGCCCCTCTCGAGGCTCTTTTTCCGACTATGAGGACTCCAATGAATCCTCGTTTGTGGCCACGCATCCAAAAAGACGATCAAAAGCAGATGATCTGGACCATTATACCCCTTCCAACTCCGAGGGATTCGATACCATGTAAGTTAGTGGTTCTTTGTTTTTCCTGTTCTGTGTCCTTTCAAGGTAGCCAAGAGAACACCCCGTAGGCGTAGTATTTACTTATGACTGGATTATTCGCATTCGATCACTATAATGCACCTATATCGCTTTGATCTGCATCTTGTGTTGAGGTTCAGGTGTTTTATTCTTTGCAATATTTGAAAAAGCATCGACGATGATACATACAGACAGGTAAGTAATTTATTTATATCCCGCCATTTTTTTAAATCGGATTAAGTGAAAGAAAAAAACAAAACACTAAAGACAAATAGAATCGGCGTTATTTTTGCAATCTTCGGCCAGCAAGCAGTGGATAACGTCATGCGCTGGTTGTGACGGGTTGTTTATGATTTTTGAAAGCGACGAGGAAACATCCAAAAGGGTGACACTTGCATCTTGAATTTTGCACAATGTATTGTTACGCTATATTGGTGCTACGAATGTGCTTTGCACATTTAAAATAACGCGATTTCATTTTTTTATCTTCTTCTTTCGCAGAAAATAAGGAACACCAGAACTAAAAAGAATAGAACGTGCGTAGAAAGTGCTGTACAAATTTCCCAAACCTTTGCAATTTTAGCTCCCATGGTTCGGGACGATGCGCCCGTAGGCGCATTGCATAGTTCTACAAGCTTCTTGAACAACAGAAGAGACGAATTTTGAAGGTTTGAACGCTATGCCAAGCCATCATGTTGAACTCGTCCATATATTAGATACATGTGTTCTATACTTATTTTTGTTTTATCTTCTTAGGGTGGGATCTGTCGTCAAAGAGCCTGGCGTATCACCTATCCCTTTTGCCGTGGTAGAGACCTCTCTACTCTTTGTGCTTTCGATTTTTGGCGGTCCACCCGGAGATGCCCTTCATTTCCTGGTTGTGAGGAGTGGAGAAAACACAGCATGGCTTTGAAAGTGGCCCGATGCTGATATTTCCGACCGAACATCGCTTTATCTTGAATTGTTGAAAAGTTCCCGTTTTAATGGTTGCATAACAAGGTACCGATTGACCCGCTTTTCTCTCTTTCTCGTCGTCAAAGCTTATTCTCATAAGTTTTTTCTGTTTTATACTTTTTTTTCAACAGGATATGGACTAGCCCAACCCGCATTTCCGGATCAAACTTGTTCAGAGGTGATGTGGCCCTTTCAACCGCCATCCTAACATCGGGAAGCAACCTACTATGGCCGTCCGCATGCCCGGATTCGTTGAGTTGCCTGTTTTCGACCTGAACATTTTCCAACATCAGTAGGCCTTCCTGATCGGAAGAGTCTTTAGACTGCGGAAGAAAGTATAGGCCAGGGCAAAATGCCACCTTGTGCCTGGTGACCTTTATGGACGCCGAGACCCAAAAAATTCTGCACACAGGTAAAGGAAATATTATGTTAAATAAATAAAGACACAAAGCCAAGAGTCTCAGTATGATCTTAACTTGGGACTGGACATTCAAACTAAGGAAGTGGTAGGTTAGAAATGGAAATGATCGTCTCTTAGCGACACTTAAAAACTTTGTCAATTTGTGATCGATAGATACACAACTTCGTGAAAGGTAAGGGATGTCACCCGGTCTGATCGTCATTCTCATCTACATTACTACAACAGTTTACTTCAGAAATAATCTTGTAATGGATAGGAGCTATTGCCATTGTCAAACCTGGTGGAAAATAGACACAAAATATATGTTCTTTCCAGAAAAGAGGGCCTACATTCGAATGCGCATGAGAAGCACGGATTCGAAAAATGACCTAGTCGACTTAGGATCCGTAGATCTTCACATACAGGAGCTTACGGCCGACAACCACCGTGGTATAGGGAAGGTGATGAGAGAAAGGAAGGGGTTCCAGGGAATTCTCTTCTCTCACGACTGCATGTCAAAGTACCTGACGGCATTAGCAAAATGGAAGACATTCCAATAAGTTGGACTGTGGAAAAGGTTGGACTGTGGACTAGTGACAGAAGCGGGCTTTAACCAAAAATAGTTTTTTTTTTTTGCAGAAATGGTCTCTGTGGGGTTGAACCGGACTCATTCTGGGGGGGGGGTTGAGTCGGATATTTTTTCTCAGTGCCCGGTTCAACACCCGCTCTGTCCAGATCAACACCCTTAAAAGTTCCAGACTCTTGGAACACAAAAGGAAAAAGAATCCAAAGACCGGCTTACACTGTTTCTGAATCGACATCGTTACGAAGCCACAAGCCACGCTCGTGCAACTGGCTTCAATCAAGTAGTCATGTCGAAGTTCTTTGACAATCTGTTTGAACTATAAAACCGATACAAGCTGACTCCAGACAGAATATGGAATACGGATCAGACCGGAATTCCAACCGTTTCAGCAGAACGAGAGTTAACGTCACAATGATTTGCTTCATAAGCGCAGAAGGGACACATATCCCACCGGCATACATATTTCTAAGGGTAAAATATGTTCCTGAGGTGATCAAAAAGGGTTCTCCGGGATCTCCTGGGATGGCACATCGATCAGGCTGGGTCAATGGTGATACTCGAGGCAGTCAAACACTTCGTAAAGCACACGACTGCTTCGAAGTAAACCGTCGCGCTCCTTTCATGGACAACCATGATAGCCACCTTAATCCGATAGTGATAAGTTACTGCAAAGAAAATTGGGGGTGTGCTTTTGACTTTTCCTCCACACTGTTCACACAAGCTTGAACCACTGGATGTCGCAGTATACAGATCATTTAAAAGAGCGCTGAAGGAGTCTTTCAATGAGTGGCTTCATCTGAACCCAGGAGAAAGGATATCCATCCACAATGTTGCTGAACTGAGCCGAACACCTCATTTAGAAACGTTCAGTCCCTCGAACGTTGTTTCGGCCTTTAAAAAGCCAGGAATTTTACGTTCCAAAGGCATGTTTTCTCAGAACAAGAATTCCTTCCATCGTCAGTAACTGAAAGACCGTATGTTAAAGAGTCGACAACCCGCTGTCCGATTCCGATGACGACGTTGTGCTTTCTGAAACTGCTCTTGGGGCCCAACCTGATGATACACCAGGATTGTCTGCTACCATTCCTTCAAGAGCAAGCGAACAACGCTTGACATTTTCGACTCCAGAATAAGTCAGACCCCACCCCCGGGTTGACGTGAAGACAGTGTAACCAGGACAGAAGCGAAGGAACACAGGTCGGACTCGTATACTTACGGGCACTCCCGAAAAGGAGCAACTTGAAGCAACTGCAGCGGCTACGAAGCAAAAACCCAAGACAAAGGGCAAAAAGCAAATCTAGGAAGAAGTGACAGTGACGCTGATACTGAAGAAATAGTGCACTTCACAGTTGCTGGGACAGAACGTGGAGAGCTCGTACTGGTAAAATTTCAGTTGGCGAGAACCACTATGCTGGGCGGGTTGACGAGTTAAAGGAATTCTAAGGAAATTTCACGTTTCTGAGAAAGAAGGGGTCCAAATTCGTTTTCCCAGACTTGGAGGATCAAGCTTCAGTGGATGTCAGCGATGTTATGGCCAAGCTTCTAAAAGCGACTGCATCTAGCAGCACAAGCCGTGTCAAACAAGCGCTTTCGTTTGAATTTGACTTTTAAAAGGAAAAGATCATAGCTTCCAATCGCATTGAAATTACATTCTAGAAAAAATACAGGGAAAAAATATAAAACAATACAAGCGCGAATTACCCCGGAGCTTTGGACTCGTCGTGGGAGAGATACGCCTGAGGCTCACTAGTAGTGCTGGGACACAGTCGCTGTCAATCCTTGACGCTTACTCGATCCTATTAGAGAAGGTGGTTTATGTCGACAGACAGAACCTTACTTCTTTCTTCTTCCCTACAACGGCAGGGTTGAACCTTTCTTGCTCCAATTTTCCCATTTATGCTTAAATGCGTTCGAGGGGAGGTTCGATCGCCCGATTTTCGGGTTTCTCATGATGGCCGTTGAATTTACTATTTGATAGCTGGTTCTACTCCTGCTAGTAAGGTTGCTTTAGATAAGGCGCTTGAAGCTCTGACCGGTGGTCTAGCACTGGAGAAGCGCCGGAAAACAGTCCAAACTGGAGAGAAGGTGAAAGTAGAGGGGATTGAGAAAGGAAGATTGCGATACGAGTCCTGTAAAACATTAACAGAGACCAGTTGAAATCCAAAACTGCAATTATTTGCATTTATTGCTTAATAGTAAATTTGAGCAGCGTTGCTAACAGTACTTAAAGATCATAGTTTTAAGCTTGATCTGAAAGAAAGTTTTGATGCAGAAATGATCTGCAATTAGCAACTATAGTTGCCGTCTAGGAGACTGATGTCTTATCATTGACGTATAGATAAGATTGTCATAGATTTTGTTTCATGTAACCACATCACAAATGCAGCATAGTCCGCAGTAAGCTGACACCATGCTCTTAATCGACATTACTTCCCAAAGAAACATGTTTCTGCCGAAAAAAATGTTTCAGGTAGTCATTTTAATACACCGACGACCAGCTGCAAATCTCGTATCGGAACGTCGCAACGTCAAGGGGAAACCACGATAGCATCTTCGGAGGACTGTGAGCCAAACACAGGCTCTCGACAACAACATAGCAGAAGCTCAGGAAAGTAGGAACTTCGATGTACGACAGCGACTAAGAGCTATCTATCACATTTTCCCACCACAAGGGGAAACGACGAAGCCGACATCAATGTGCGCGTGGTCCAACCATCTATGAACTATCTAAGCCTGTCGTTGAAGTTTCAACATGAACATCGCCTGGATGTGAGCCGGTTGCTACAAACAACAACAGCAACAACATCTGTGACATTTCAAGGCTGTGCCCTCGAAGATCGAAAGAAAGTGAATTAATTGAAAGTGAGTTAGGTCGTGGTAGGCGGTTGCGATTCGAAGATGCGAGACGCGTAGTGATCTGGTAGGACTTAAAGCACAAGTGAACTGCCCAATTCATGGATAGCCAAGAACATTTGAGCTAAAGACCATCATTGTTTGAACTTTGGAAAGCGAACTATCTCCCCGTAGGACTAAGAACTGCAAGGTGGATTGGGAAGTTAAGAGAGTGAGAATGACCATCGAAACCTATTAAAGACTTGGTCGGAAAAAAATGGTCATTAACCTGGATAAACAGAAACCACTCCAGCGGAAACAGAGCGGCTAGGCGGGGCTAAGAAAGGAAGAAACTGTGAGTCATAATTTAAAATTCTTAGAATAGGGTGTACAATTTTAGGCGAGAGTCGAGCACGCCTACGGAGTACTTGACAATCCATCCGACTGGACACGCAGAATTCTTATGAATGGCTTCGGGATTAGGTTAAGCTAGGTTGGGTTAACGTTAGGAACCATAAAATGTCAAAACATTTTGAAGATAACATACTTACATATTTCCCATAATAACATCATATTAATCGGAATATATTTTTGCTTTCTTTCTTTTCATTAATCTAAGCATATTTTTGTTTTATTGCTTACGGACCATATTTCTTCTGCTTCCTGCATTTATTCATATATACCCATAATAATACCCATGTTAATCAAAGCAGAATACGTATGGTAGATTGGTTTTTCCCCTTAAGTTTCGTGGGACAAGATTAGTTTAGTACTTTAGACCGAGGGGTCTAATTCGTTAAATTGGTCGTTAAAACTGTTGTGTCGGTCTCTATGTCAAGCGTCGAACTATCTCTATGTATATAGCGAGGGAAACATAATCCGTCAATGTTTCTAGTTTTTAATTGCCCAAGTGGATAAAGAGAAATTCAAGAGACGTAAGTTACAGTTACTAACTTCAAGCGCTGAACTATGTTTCTAGTTTTTAATTGCCCAAGTGATGATTCAGAGTTAAATTCAAGGGACCCAAGTTACAACATGAGCACTAAATATAGCATGAATCACGCCTATATTTAAGCCTGAAGATGCAATCTTCACTGGTGTAATATAAATAGAAATAGGGTATATAAGCTCGTTGCAGTCTCAGCGCTGGGTCAATCATTGTCTACTCGTAATATGTTACTTAGCAATCATTCATTATTTAGTCTGTCGTTATTATCAACAGTGATTGTACTTACCCGGATTGGGATTTACATTATACGGAGTAAGACTGAAATACAACTATTTGTATGTTAATGTATAGCCTAGTCTACTGTCACCTTTACTTACCCGCCGCCTACACACATTGTTCGTCCAATACCACCCTCGTTGACCCGAAGCCTACGGCGTACGCTCCATCTTTAGTTATAACAGTGGTATTGTCACTGTCATATCCTTAATCTACAAAGAATCTGATCAATTCTCTCTCTTTTCTTTTACTTTTGAACATTTATACATAATACTGATTAAAAACAATAATTAGATTGTAAAACAATTCCCTGTTCCTTTTTGTAATGGTCCCGTGAGGGTGGATCGATGCATCAATTACCTTTTCCAGCAACCCAGCGCAACTCCAGCATACGCAGCTCAATTTCCAGCATATCAATTGCCTGCTCCAGCATCCTCGGTACATCCGCAACCCAGCGCAACTTACCCAGTGCCATTCCCGCCTGTTCCAGTATACTCTATATCAGCCACTCCAGCTCACTCAGTGCCATCTCCATCTTTAGCCATTATCAGCTCATCCAGCGCCTGAACTAACATAATCATACTTCGCTACACTTCCCGTACCAACAGCCACCTCCAGCTTCCACCAAAATTTTTCCCGCCTGCCTATGCAACAAGACCACCCATCGCCTACGCCGCTCGTTGACTTTTAGCAGATGGATGCCAAAGTTTTGTTAATCTGGTGCTTAACTTTTAAGTTCGTGGGTCACGTACACAATAAGGTGAGGAGGTATGTTATGGCGAATATTAGTTCTTGCATTATTCATTAACTCATGATAATGACTCATCCCACAAGGATGAGTCATCTTCTTCTGCGCTTCTTTTCTGGGTCACGAAATACCAAGAACTCTTTTCACTAAAAGGTTGTTTTATTTTATTTCATACCAAACAATAAAACCTTCTGTTTGCTTACAGACCATACCCTACCCTTGTCAGCAAAGAAAAACCGTTAATCCTCGAAGGGCACATCGCAATGATAGCCTTTTCGTTGTTCGCAAGATTCTGAAATTCTGTTGGAATAGACTGAAGTTGATAATTTAAATTTATTTAAAATTTAAATTAAACGTTAAAATTTGTAAACACATTGTTGGCTACCCCTACCTCCATGGAAGTCGGGTCACATATATATGAACTCTTATGGCTATGATATTTAACTTTGTGCCCATGTTTTCAAGGCAAACGCATCCCTCATCCAGTGCTCCTACAGACTGGAATCTCACAAGAATCAAGGCTCTGCTTTGTGTTGCCAAAGAGCACGAGAAAGGCAGATGAGGGGTTGTTTTTTACAGCATCTCAATGCAAGTTTAAATATGGGAACTGGAAAAACTATTATAAAATTCGAAAGGACAAGGCCAACATGAGCTGATTTTATCTAATGCAAGACTTCACGGGGAATCGGCCTGAGATCCAGCCCGTGGCAACTCTGAACAGCCAGGGTAAGCTAATTTGCTCAAGAGCTGCATAAAATATAGTTAATCCTGTCCAGGCTCCGATAACGAAGCAGGGTGCTGTGTCTACATGCTGACAAACTGTAAAGGGCATAGCATACTATAAGAGATTTTGCAACAAACACAAGGTCTCGTGAATCGAAGTACTTAAGCCTATGGAACCGTCTTGTCAACTTTGCGAATGATGACTCAATGGCCATTCGTGTAGAAGAGTGTTTGAAACTGTGCGCCACTATTCATCCTTGAAAGATTCCGTGTCTCTACTGGGTGTCAACAGGTTAGGATGGAGTGGAAAAGCTGCATCAACTATGAAGTGGCTATCCAGAGGTTAGACTTTTACTCCAGTTTTATTATCTTTGCCAAGCTACGACATTCCATCAACACTTGCATAAGGAGCTGAACCAGATTGACCAGGTTCAAACCAAGACAAGAACCAATTCTCTGGATCAAATATTTAATTTTCGGACCCCATCGAAACCTTTGGTCTTGTTCTTTCGAAAACAATACATTGTTTGGGGAAAATATTAATCGTGCTGTACCAAAATCGTGAGAAGGGAGTTTACCACTTTTCAGGTCCGAACTCACAGGATTATTAATTGTTAATGTCAAAACATAATAGTTTTATAATGAAATTAATTATCTGAGAAATTTAATGTTCAATAGTGTGGATTTCGTTGTTCCGGTTCGTAGGCAAGGTGTCAAACCACGTCGGTAAAATTTAGGCTTGAAGCTCTGATGTTAGTGCTCACTAGCCCACTGCGTTTGTGCCAATGTACTTTACCGAAGAAAGAAGATCCATTTCTCATAAAGTAACTTTCGAGCACTTCGTTGGAAGGTAATAATTGTTGTTTGTCTGAATAAGTTTTCTTTTAGCTACGGAACAGTGATCCATCACTAACCTAAACTGGCAATGATACCAAATTGACTCTTTGTGTACCTGCCACTCAGGGACACATGCTCCTGGGTACCCTGAGACACCTTTTTTCCAGTGTGTCCCTGGGTACCTTCAAGGGAATTAATTTCCTGAAATGGAAACTCCCTACATGGAAATCCATATTTCCAGAGCCAAAGGATGAAGCCTTTTTGAACATATAAAAAATTACCTTGGGCCTACCAAAAGAAATTTTGGTGCAGGCGCAGAACATCATGTGAAAGTTCTGACTTTCGATGCTGACCTCTTGCAGTACCCTGTTGAATAATTATCTCTACAGGCTTGTATTACATTTTTATTTTTAGTAAAGTTGAACACATGTTAGTAATAAATCAAACTCAGTAAAAAAAAACAAAGGGCACTGTGTCTCAAGTACCCTGAACCATGTCTCAGAGTACCACAGGGTCAGGCTCAGTCTACCACAAACTCCTGATTTTTTAATACCACATGCCAAATATTGGGTATATCTAGCATTTTGTCCCTATGCCTGATACTCACATCCTATATAAATGAACGATGCGCATGTTGAGTCGATGAAGGATGAAACACACGATTCCTGGGCTTTCCAGATTCGTTTCTTAGTATAAGAAACCTGGCGAGGTTCCTCAGAGTGGCCAGTCTGCACAGGGAAAAGTGTTTGAGTGGGGTTTAGTGTAGTAGTGTGACCGTTTATTTTTGTGTTTACATTATGTTACTTTACACTTTGTTATTTATGTGTGTTTGTTATGGCCTTTGGGCTTTTAAGACAAATAAATATCATATCATACCATATTCACGATTTGACTAAAGTTAAGAAATCAACTCATCTATAGTGACGTAGGTCAGGATAAGGGTGCCATCAGGTATCCAGTGTTTGGCATAGGCTACTGAGCTTTAGGCATAGGGTATCCAAAAATCAATGCTTTGTGTTTCATTGGCCAGGACGGTAGGGGTATGCTAATGTGAAGGTTTGCTGACAGTGGACTTTGTCATTTTCATGCACCTGCTGTGTTTAAAGCTAAGTACCAGTTAGCTTAAGCAGACAATTAAGGGCATCTGAAAACACCTGTATAGGTATTTCGGATCTTTATTTTACCGTTAAGCCCAAAACTGCTCTGTTCACATTAAAGCAACTGTTCGCATAAGCATACCTCTACTGTACTCAGGGACAAAAGACGAGGGTTACGAAAGTCATTTGCACCAAAAACACTGGTCAAGAAAATAACCTGCGACAAATCTGTAAGAAAGCATGATTAGTACCACTTAACTGATTAGCAAAATCAAGCAATTCGGCTCCCAGTATCAAACACACTTGAACATGTTCTAGGACCTAGGTTACCTAAATCTCCCATATTTTGGATTTTCATTCAACCACTTAGCCACACCCTGTGGGAAAAAAAAGCAGAAATACGTTGACAGTCGAGCAACCGTCATTTTTCTAAGTATTGACAAGAGCCGGTAAGTTGAGATACAAGATGGTTCAACCAGAAAGGCAAAGATTTGGAAGGACATTGCAGAAGAGCTGGAAAGCATGGGGTTGATCTTATGAAAGATAGTATTGTCGAGAAAAGAATGAAATGTGACCAAAAGTGGCGTAACCTTTTAAGGGCCTACAAACAGTATTTGGCCAAGTTTGGAACTGATAAGGTGGGGAAGTGAATGACAAAGAACCTGAGTTCTTTAACTGAAGTTCAGGCGATCATGAAGGAGGTGCACCCAGCCAATCCTCCTTTTGTGACCGAGTCAAAAAAAAACCAGGACCCTACCCAGTACAGCGAAGAGGTTTAATGCAAAGAGAGCAGACAAATCCGCCTCAACACTTCGATATCTGTGATTGATGATATCATAAGAGAAGGCGAAGAAGAGACAGAACTTTTTGAGGAAAGGCTTATGGGGAAGAAGGCTTCAAAGTCATGTGAACCGAAAACCCATAGAGACGAATCTGCAAGACAGAGCTACCTGGATAATGACTCAGATGCTGGAGAAGAAGGTAAAAGAAGCAGAAGGGAGGAGGGAAAAAGGAAAAGATGAACAGAGAGAGAACCCTTAAACGGCCAAGATTTCCTTATGGAATGCAACCGTAAATGATGTGTTATGTGCAACTGACGAGTTTGAATTGTAGTGTTTAGATCTTTCTATTACTCTGTATTGGTGAAATTCAACTTTGTGCTCAACCATAAACACTTTCTTCTTCGTAATTGGCAAACTGCTGACCCAAACTGTTGGCAAGCTAGTTGATTACGTTTTTGTAAGTGTTTCAATTTAAGATTTTTCATGTTTTCAAAACGAATAAATACAGTACCTTTGTATAGAAATTTCTTTCAATGTGCATGGTACAACCTTCCTGCCTAGTGCTGTTGACGATGTACAGAACTGCCCGTTAGACGAAAACACTTTTTTCTGGGGTTCATTTGAGCAAGGAGTAGTATACCCTAACTAAGAAGTCTTTTGTGCAGGATTTGTTTTGATTAAACCGAAAAAGACATTAGAGTTCAAAGATAGTAAACTGTAAAGTTTTCTAGAGCCCGAAAGTAGTATTGAGAAATGTATA
The DNA here is from genome assembly GCA_030848855.1 of Branchinecta sandiegonensis. Classification (NCBI taxonomy): domain Eukaryota; kingdom Metazoa; phylum Arthropoda; class Branchiopoda; order Anostraca; family Branchinectidae; genus Branchinecta; species Branchinecta sandiegonensis. Next base: position 24,479,208 of record JAUPMV010000005.1, read on the forward strand.
ACTTAGGTTAAACTTTTAAAATTCCCACAACTATACCTGTTCAGTCGCCATGGATTTAGGGTTTGAGAAACGGGGTTTAAAGCCACACAGGATTGACATCCAAGTGGGGCTGTGCATCAACACTTCCTGTGAATAAGTCGTCATTCTCGATACATAGGTTGTGAAGCACACAACAAGCAGATACTATTTTCACTTATTTGGATGTTTACGTCTTTGGCAGCTCTGAAAAGCGATTGACCAACTTGCAGGTTGAGCACTGACCAGCCCCAAGTTGTATCCCTGCATAACCAATATATGGGTGGAGTGGACAAGATGGATCAAATGCTATCATATTACCAAACATTCATTAGATTCAAGAAAATGGACCATGAGACTGATCTTCGACATGGTTTGCCTGTCCATCTGCAATTCATGGCTAGAATATGTAGCTGATCGAAAGGCAGAAGGAAGAATGCTCGATAGGCTTGCTTTACTTCCGTATGGAAATAGCAGAGGCGCTTACATCTACTGAAGGCATGACCCCCAGAAGAAGGGGTCGCCCAAGATGAAAATGTAGATGAGTTCCTCAACTGAGTACACGCTAGAAATCATAGAAAAGTTCATACAAAAATTGACGATGATTAGGTACCCAATGCACGTCTTTACTTGCAGCTGGAGACCCTACGCCAAAAGGTTCAACATTTGGAGATAAAGCTGGATAGCGTTGGGGTAAGTAGATTGATAGTCTTATACAGGACTCTGATGTACTTACAGGTGAATGATTTCAATGGTTGTTTCGTGTCTGTAGGTGGTTTAAGTTGTACGCAGCGTCGCTTACTCCTGTCAAATTGTTTGTCGTTTGTTTTGTTTTTTTCAAAGAAGGGAGTATTTGGTAGATCTTATGAGTAACGCAGTAGTCGAAGGGCGCTCAAAAGATTGGACTACCAGAGCATGATCCGTTATGGATCGGAACAGCTGTTGTATCAGCCTGCATATTCAGAATGATGAGATAGATGATGTTGTTAGGATGCTAATACCCTAAAGGATAATTTAGACTCGGAAGCTGCAGCGATCTTATTCACCACGAAGGAGTTTACCAAAAGGTTAGATAGAGTACAAAGTAACCACTAACGGCGCCACGTAACCGCGAGAGAGCTCCTCCATTGTCAACATTGATCTCAAATGTTCAAAAAATCACAGCAGACCGGGTAGCTCTGTTAAAAAGCTCCAGTATTGAAATTTTAATCAATAGAATTGATTCCCTTTCGGACGCTTGAGGAGGAAAAAATCGGGCTGTATTAATTAGATAATATTTTGTTAGATTTATTAAAGATTTATAGGGATTATTCTCCACAGTGCTTGTCTAAAATAATTAGTTGCGTTTTTTCTCTGTTCTCTTCGCTGTTTCTTCTCTGTTTTATCTTTTTCCCGTTTCTGTCCAAACCATGGAACGCGCTGTTTCTCATTTTGTCGTTTTTCCGTGTTCTCTGTTCCACTGTCTGGTTTACAAAACATGGAACTTGCTTGCTTGCAGAGAGATGTGCAGATAGAAGAAAGAATTGCAGAAGTTCAGAGGATAATGGAGGATAAGGAAATAAGCATAGACCCTGAGGAATGGTCATTTTGGAGTTACCACACAGATGAAACCGTTTTATTCCACAAGGATGGTAGGAATTTCTCTTATTTTTCTTCTACAGCCACACCTGCATACAACATAGGTGATGTTAGTTTGTTTCACACAAAAAACATATACTAGTGGCAGTCAACCACAAATCATTGATTTCTAGTTACCTATCTGTCATGAACTGACATGTTCCGTTTATATTATTGTTTTACGTAACTATTATTATGAAGTATCCGACCCCTTAGTTAAATCCTGCGAACCAATCTGATTGGTCAAGCTATTTCATTCAGCGAAGCTAGGGGAAAGTGTTATGTATGAGATTTTTAGAATTGTGATTTCAGAATATAGTTAGCTGTCGTGCAGTTAAGATCGAAACCCTGACAACTGGTGACAGCGAGAAAGAGACGAACATAGCCGATTCATTTGGTTTGGATTTACGGATACTCTTTGGTGAGTTTTGCATCAGCTTTTGTCATAGTTTGTATCATTGTTAAAGTGGCAGATTCGGCAAAGGGTGTAACAACAAGGTCAAAAAATTCAGGGAAGAATTTTAAACACCAGGAATTAGTTCCGCTGCGTGGAGCTGCGCAAAAATTTGTCGCGGCGGACATTCAGGCAGCAGGGCCATCCTGTTTGCAACAATTCGAGCAAACGATTTCTGGTGGACTTGTTACTCTAAACCCGACGGCATCTGCCATATTAACCGAAGATAAAAACGAACTATCAAACGAAAAAATGGAACAAGCGGTTCTAGCGTTAGTGAATAAATTTGAAACGATGATCGAAGAGTTGAAATCGTCACATACAGATCAAGTGGAACTCATCAAAGATGCGCATAGTAAACAAATCGAGCAATTAGCATCGGACCGCAATGTTTTGTTGGACCGTATTACAGGGCTCCCGCGTTCAAAGGAGCCTAGCTTACAAAAAATGGCAGAAAGGATGATATTGATTCATTTCTTACGGGCTTCGAGAATGCAGCACATTTGTGTTCATGGGACGATTCAACTAAGGTTCTAAAGCTCATGCCATTACTTTCTGGGAAAGCGCTAGAAGCGATAGCGAATTTATCACACGCGCAACTTATTGATTTTGCAGCAGTGAAAAATGCGATCCTGAAAAAATATCACGTCACTCCGGAGAGCTATCGGGCTAAATTCCGCGAGTTAGTCAAGACAGAATCGATATCGTTTCAGGAATTTAAAGATGAATTAGAGTTGTTTCTGCGAAGGTGGCTTGGGATTACTGACGCCGATACTGATACGAGTACGGATCCGGGAAAGAAAATGGACCATGTAGTTGAATCGTTATTACTAGAACAATTTGTGAGAAGCACGGGATTTTCAGGGTTAGAGCAGTACTTACGACAGCTAAATCCGAAAACAGCTGACGAGGCTGTTGCGGCTGCAGAAAACTTTGCGGCATCACGTAAATTAGCTGCGCACAAATGGAAAAGGAACACGGAGGAAAAAAGGTTTTCCTCGGGTTCAGCACCGGAAAAAGGGGCGGTGAAAGGAAGGGGCTGTTTTCAATGCGGGGACGAGAAGCACATGAAAAGGGACTGTCCGGAATTGGTGGAAAAGCCTCTGAATGTCGCAAAGGTTACCGTAAAAAACGAGTTCCCTCGGAAGACTCACAAAGTGACTCAACTAGCTATGTTACGGAATCGACCGTTGGACGGCAAAGCGTTGTGTTCGGAGACTTCAAAATTATCTCGAACAGTAGAAGGTAGCGTAAACGGGAAATTAGTACAGTTCCTAATTGACAGTGGGAGTGACATCACTTTTGTTCGAAGCGATTTCATCGATCCTTGCGCTGTCAATAGGGAATCGGTTTATAAGATAGGCTGCGTCCACTCGGACGTCAAAAGCTATCCATCGGCGGATGTAGTAATCCGGTTGAAAACCGACGAGGGAAGGGAACTGGCTAAGAGTTTACGGGTTGCTGTGTCAGATAACCTAAAAAATGAAGCACTGCTTGGTACAGACTTTGCTGAATTTTGGTCATTTCTAGAAAAATGGACTTGGGAAGCCCTTTTTCGGGAACGAATCAAGATTCTGATGTTTTGGACTGCAAGGAGCCCAAAGACGAGGTCGGAAAGACGGGCTGAAAAACTACAGCATAACGAGGCAGTCGCTGGCGCACAGGGTCAGGAGTCAACCTCGGCTTTGACGCTTGAAATGGAGCAGCGCCAAGATCAAAGCCTGAGAGCAATTTGGAGCAAAATCGACTTCTTGCAGGAACAAATACAGAGGTAACTTTTGTTGTTAAAAACAATTTGCTGTATAGGGTAGTAAAAAACACCACATCGGGTGAAACGGGGCAACTTGTCTTGCCTAGAAGCAGAAGACAAAACGCGCTTGAGATAGCCCATAACTCACCCCATGGTGGACATTTGGGTAGGAAAAAAACGGTCGAGAAATTACTGCGACATTTCTTTTGGCCAAAAATGTATTCCGACGTTGCGAAACACTGTACATCGTGTAAAGATTGCCAAATGGTTGCTAGGGCAACGAAGCGAGATTTAGCTCGCATTCAACCAAATGAGCCAGCCTCGAGACCGTTCGAAACGTTGGGCATTGACTTTGTCGGACCGCTGAAAAGGAGCAGTCGGGGTAACCAATGGCTCCTAGTCATTGTTGACTACTTTTCCAAATGGCCTGAAGCAATCCCAATGAGATCGTGCAAAGCACCTAAAGTAATCGCAGCCTTGCAGGAATATTTCAGCAGACACGGGTTTGCAAAAACTCTGATACACGATCAGGGTTCGAACTTTATGTGCAAAGCAATATCCGATTACTTCAAACGAGTAGGTGTTAAATCAGTTCATGTTAGCGCCTATCATGCTCAGGCAAATGGCATGGTTGAAAGACTGAATTCTACCTTGGTGCAAATGCATAAGAAATATGTCAGAGGCGAGCCCAAAAAATGGGATGAAATGTTGCCAATGTTGCTTTTTGCCTACAGAGAGGCCTCACATGCAACTACAAAGCTGACCCCTTTCGAAGTGGTCTATGGCAGCAACCCACGTGGACCATTGGAAATTTTCAAAGAAAGCATAGCGCCAGGTACAAGTTCAGAGACTCCGGACAAGGGTAACGCGAACTCTTTTTCTTTGCAGCTGCAGAGAAACTTGGACAACATCACCAAGTTAGTAACCGAAAACACCGAACGTGCAGCCGCCAATCACAAAAGATTTGACCCGGTTCAAGGCCTACCAGCGAAGCCTGCTCTAGCCGTGGGGGACCAAGTGTTGGTGTTGCAGCCACAAGGAGAAACGAAGCTTGAGAGGCAATGGTCGGGACCATTTCGAGTAACCAAGGAAATAGGTAAGAACACCTATGAAATTTCTGGCTTTGGGGGGCGCGAAAACAAAAAGGTTCTCCATACGAATTTACTGAGAAAATTTCATGAGTCGACCCCGGTCTTTTTTGCGAATGTCCTAGTCGAAGCCGACGAAGACGAAAGTCGTTTACCAAGGATCATAACTTTTGACAAAAATGAAAAAATTAGTAGAGATAACGTAAACATAAACCCAAATCTTACCAAAGAGCAAAAAGAGAGCTTGCTCAAAGTTTTGGGAGAATTTTCGAGCTCCATGTCAGAAATACCGGGTAGAACGAATCTTGCATCTCACAGAATTGTAACTGGAGATTCTAAGCCAATTAGAACACAGAAATCACAGAAAATCCAGATCCGTACCCCATGCCGAGGGTAGAAGATCTGATCCTCAAAATTGGGAAAGCCAAGTACTTGTCAGTTATCGACCTGACAAAAGGTTACTTCCAAATTCCGATGGAAGAAGACAGGATCGAAAAAACTGCTTTCGTCACGGACTCGGGTCATTGGGAGTTTTTGGTTTTACCGTTCGGGCTTCGGGACGCATGCGCGACCTTCCAAGCGTTACAAGATAGAATTCTAGATGGCGCTCAGGATTACGCGGGAGCGTACTTTGACGATACAATTGTGTTTAGTTCCACTTGGGAAGAACACCTACAGCATGTGCGAGATGTGCTCCAGCGCCTTGCAACGGCAAAGCTTACCGCGAATCCACGAAAATGCCGTTTTGGGTATACAGAACTTGAGTACCTGGGGCATGTAGTTGGAAATGGGTGCATCAAAATGTCAGAATCGAACGTAAAAGCTATTGCAGAATTCCCACAGCCAAAAACAAAAAAAGATGTGAAGGCTTTTTTGGGGTTGGTGTCGTATTACCACGGGTTCATTCAAAATCGAGCTATGATCGCACGGCCTTTGGTGCAGTTGACGCTCAAAATCTGAACCTAACCTCATAAAATGGAGTCATGAAACCGAGTCGGCTTTTCAGGAGCTGAAGCGCGTTCTCTGCAGCGATGCCGTGCTACGCTGCCCAGATTTGGAAAAAACCAATAACGATACACTGCGATGCGAGTGACACAGGTTTATGGGTAGTTGCCTCCCAAACGTTTAGCGACGGAGAACACCCCTTCCTTTTTTGAGTCGTTCGCTGAACGCTGCAGAACGATCCTACTCAGCTGTGGAGAAGGAATGCTTATGCATCCGCTGGGCTGTATCTAAGCTTTACCTCTATGTTGAGGGTCGCGAGTTTAACGTTGTCACAGATCACGCGCCTTTGAAGTGGTTGGAAAGCATGAAAAACACAAATCCTCGCCTTACTCGCTGGGCCATCGCCTTACAAGGCCTAAACATGCGACTTACCAGTAGACCAGGGCGAGATCACGGGAATGCAGACAGCCTATCGCGAGCATTCATGAACTCATCTGTTGATTAACCATTCCTTCCGTGTACATAGCTTTGTAAATATTTGTTGTATACAAACATGCTTTTCTTCTTCAGATCAAAAAGCGAAAGAAGCGATCGCTCGCTACGCTCAGTTGAGTGGGAAAAGCGAAGGTGGAGACTTTCGGAAAGCGGTGGAGGAGCTTATCGTAGACCAAGCCGCTGACGATCGTATTGCAAACAGGTAAAGTCTGTGTATTCCAAGTAAGTGGTGTGTGGTTTCGAAGGTGGGCGAACCAGGTCAAGCTACTACTTCCGTACCGCTTCCGCACCCGCCTGTTCAAAAAGTGTCATCTGTTGGAAACGTCCGGCAGACACTTGTCAACAGATGTCACCCTTAGTCGTGTTAGATCACGATTTTTCTGGCCACGTGTTCAACAGGAGGTTGAGATGCTTGTCAGCAGCTGCAACTGCCGTCGTCTGGCTCCTGGAGCTACAGTGGAAGCACAAGGACACTCTTCAAAGAAGGCCTACTGAACTACCGACGAGTATCTTATGTTTTTTTGTGTATTATTTGGTTTAGCAGTTTTGGGGGAGAAGATCTGAGTTAAGAAGGGAGTGATGTCATGATCTGACATGTTCCGTTTATATTATTTTTTTACGTAACTATTATTATGAAGTATCCGACCCCTTATAGCTAAATCCTGCGAACCAATCTGATTGGTCAAGCTATTTCATTCAGCGAAGCTAGGGGAAAGTGTTATGTATGAGATTTTTGGAATTGTGATTTCAGAATATAGTTAGCTGTCGTGCAGTTAAGATCGAAACCCTGAACATTTTGGATGTAGCTACCGTTTGAAATTGAGTATGCCTAAGGCTGTATACCCTGTGCGAAACGCTGGATGCATGTTGTCAGTTTGTTTTACCAGCAAACATAGGCTATTGGCAGTCAACCACAACCCCTGATTTTTTGTTACCCTTTGTCAAATGTATGGTTATCTACCGATTGACATAGACTATGACCAGGGGCATCATGACCGGCGGAGGAAGGGGGGATCCCCCCCCCCCCATGTTGTCGGCCGGTCGGTAAAAAATAACCCAGTCGGCGTAGTCAATTTTTCGAAACTGTTGTTTTTTCTTGAAACTAGTCGTTCTTTCTGCAAAACCAGTCTGTACAAATTATCAGCCAGTCTGTAAATACCCTAACCCTGACCTACCCTGCCATAGATGAATTCTGATTGGTTGATTTCTAAGCTTCACTCAAATCATCGATAGTTTATAGGGTTCCAGTATCCAGCATTTGGCATAGACTATCCAGCGTTAGGCATAGGGCATGCCAAATACTAGAAATACCTGGCCTTTGGCATAACTCTTTCCCAAAATCAGGGGTTTGTGCTAGACCATGCCAAATGTGGATACCTGTTTGTACAGGTATTCACCGGGTTGCGCTGTTTCCTCGTACCCATACCCTTACTTCCACCTCATTTGTCTATTTATCTCTTCCATAAATTTGGCGTTTTTGAGAAGTGTTGATTTTGACGTGTGAAAAAACCCGGCACGTCTCTTGAGACACATCTGAATAACTCTTTCCGGCTTGAGGATGTATTAGATGCCCGGATCGGTCAAGATGTTAATATGCCATTTGTTAGTTTAAAACCGTTGCAGAAAAGTACACATATTGTGCCCTCGAAGATATGTCAGACCAGTCTCCTTCGTCATTTATTTTTCCAGGTTATGCGCTGGAGGTGAAAAATCGGAAGTCATCGAAAGAAGACTTGGAAGACAAAGAAGAACTTGAATTATTTTATGAGAGAAGATTTGATAGTTTGGATTGAAGGTAAGATTAGAGTTTTTGCTTAGAATTAGAAATTGAAAAGAAAAAATGATTATTTGTTTGGTGTTAAGCCGCCTAGCACTCGCGTGGATGAATTTTTTTATGGTTTTGGTCAGTGAATGTCTTGCATGTCCCGTAGTGGTTTGGATTTCATTTGAATGGGGGATTTGAATTTTAACTTGCTAGATCTGAACGGTGATAATTTAGATTTTCTTAAGTACACGGTTTCTAATCATCTTTACCCTTTAGCATGCGTACCTACAAGGATATCTAGTCATTCAGCTACGTTGATTGATAACGTTTTTGTCAGCTCATAAATTCAAGCTATGTGTGGGTATTTATCCCGGATCTGACCATCTACCAGTTATCGCGAGGTTTACTTGTATGCCAAAAACTAGAAGTAAAGCTAAGAAAAAAGTACGGCAACTGAAAAGGCTAATCTAGACAAATTTGCGAAGGAGAGGAGTACGCTTAGTTGGGATCCTGTTCTCGAGATAAGAGGGGATGTGAATGAGGCACATGACACACTTTGCTCGGTTTTACAAGCTATTTACGAACAAACATGTCCTCTGAAAATCGTTAGAGATAGAAAGGATGTACCACGGAAACCCTGGAGAATTCAGGATTTCCCGTAACAAGGTGAACTCTCTCAGAAGAAGAGCAAAGAGGGGTTACTTTGAAGAGAAATTTGTCGAAACCATAGGTAATTCGAAAGGAAACTGGAAGGTCATTGGGGAGATGATATCGAAGAAAAGCAGTGGCTAGCCTTTCTCGATAGAAATCTGTCCGCCATCACGAGTTTCAAGATGATAGAGGTGACAGGTTAGCCTTTGAGTTTGAGAGGTGTTCCAGTGAGGAACTACTTAAGATTGTTAGAAGCATTAGCTCTAATTCAGCGGGGATACATGGAATGAACCTCCGAACTTTTAAATCAGTTTTGGTTTACCTTCTGCCTTGCATCCTTCATATCATCAACCTGTCGCTAGAAACTGGAATCTTTCCTGAAGGTCTCAAGACAGCCAAGGTTATTCCCCTTCACAAAGGTGGTTCAAGGTCAGATGTCGGGAGCAGGAGGCCAATCTCCATCCTTCCTCTTTTCTCGAAAATACTTGAAAAAGCAGTTCATCGACGGCTTTACCAGTACTTAGCACATCATGGTTTCTTAAGCGATACTCAATTTGGTTCCCGCAAAGGCCACTCAACTAAACATGCAGTGCAACATCTGTGTGATTTTGTGAATCAGTGTCTTAAAAGTGGAAAAATACCTTTCACTGTTTTCATTGATTTTAAAAAGGCATTTGATACAGTTGATTTTAGTATTTTATTGACAAGATTATAGAGTTTGTAGGAGTTAAAGGGGTTTGTTTAAACTGGTTTGAGTATTTTTAAAGGGAAGGTCAATGAAGGTTGTAATCGACAGTGTAACTTCAAGTCCGTATCTTTTGAAATGAGATGTCCCGCAAGGTTCTGCTTTAGGTCCGCTTTTATTTTTGGTTTCTGCAGATACTATGAGTGTAAAAAAGACAAAATTTATGGTTATTAGTCGAATTGGCACAGGCGTAGATCTCGGTGGGCGAATATTATTATCTGGTAAGTCTTTTTACTTCTTTATCATGCGATTATTAGCCCCTATATTTCTTACGGTTGCGTGCTAGCAACTTTATTAGTAATTTTAAGCGTGTACAGATTTTACAGAATAAGGCAGTCCGTTTGATAGGTGGCTACGTTAAATAGACTAATAATACAGTAGCATGTTTTAGGAAGTTTTTTAATTAAACATTTGGGCCAGGCGTTACGGAATTCACTCCCAGATAGTGTTAAGGCGGCTGAACACCAAAAATCGCTGAAAAAGAGTAAAGATTTTTTTGTTGAACGGGTGAGGAGTCACGATTCAGAGAATAAAGGTATAAGTTATTATTTCCTTTTTTGTCACCTTAATTTATTTATTTTTCCTTTCTTCTTCTTTTCTTTTGTGTGGTATATGGAAAAAAAAGATTAAGTAGTGTTCAAATGAAATAAAGTTATTGTTTAAGTTAAGTTGAAGTAGTTTGTGGCAACCGCCCAGTGCCAGTGCATTTATGTCTTCTCATGGGCGGTTACCTATCAGATGGGTTTTTATGTAATTTAACAATAAAATAATCTAATCTAACCTAATCTTACACCAAAGTTTCTAAGTAATATTAGCTGAGCTTAGTTTTATTTTTTCTTTCTTTCTCCCTATTTTTTCCAAGATTAGGGGGGGGGGGGGTGTCAAATCGTGCCCATCCCAGTCATGGACCTGAGAGGGTGAGATTCTAAGAGATTTTTATTTAGGTGATCCTGATGAAGTAATATACTGTTTTAACGTGGAAGTAGCAGGAGAGTATGGCCTAGACTTCCCGTCATATGCACATGCTCCATCATCAGATGCGGGGCCAAAACCATCACAAAGCCTACATTCCACCATCATCCATTGCAGGCAGAGACACAGTCCTGAATGGGTATAAATCGTGTTCAGAGACTATCTGGAAGCTAGGTGCGAAATCGCAAGCTATCATAGAAAATGATGATAAAGCGTGTAAATACAAACTAGCGCTTCTCCAAGAAAGAGCCATGAACAAGGCCTATAAATCGGGCAACTCGAGAGCAATGTGGAGCAAACTTGAAAGGAAATGACAAATCTGGGTTTGATCTAGGCCCAAAGCCAAGAGAAAAAGTCTCAAGCAAGTATGGTCCTCGACTTAAAACATTCCTGGCCTATAAGACGCATGTCAGCAGCACTGGAGACGGAAGTAAAGACAAGCCTCCTTATTTTGATGAGATTGGTGATATTGAGGGTGACTCCCACTCTATTCATCCCCCGATTGTGCTGGACTCACTGGACACCCCCTCAGGGTCTGGTAAATCAGACCTCTCCGACGCCAAAAAAAGAGGGTTCAGGGAATGCCAAGAGTGATTTTGAGACATCATTCTGTGACGATGATATCTCCTCTGACCCAGATCGTGTAAGGAAACTGCCAAACCAAGAAGAAACTGCTACCGGGAAAAAAAAGCCAGGTTCAGTTTTCGAAAAGAAGCATCAGACCTTGTAAAGAAAACCGAGATAAAGCAGGAAGAAAGGGAGGCTAAGGGGATGAGCATAATGCTTTTATAAAGCAGTACCATGCCAACGAAGAGAAAAGGACAGAGAATCATGATAAAATGATGGAAGAGGAGACCAAATATCGGCGGGAGAGAGATCGCAAAGCACATGAATAAACTGACAGGTTCTTGTCAGTGTTCGGTGAGCTTCTGAAGAAGAAAGGTTCAGAGAGCGAGACTGAATCTGAGGATGAGAAAGACAGAAATTCAGCAAGGAAACGTAAACGAGTTTAGTGATTAGAAAGGTGCTTAGTTTTAGTGTAAAATTCTTTTTTTGCTTCCCTCATAATTATTTATGTAGGCATGTAGATAGAACACAAATATATTGGTATGTAGGGCCTAAACCTTTTTAGGCTCTTCGGAGCCCAGATGCACTCGCGTCCCTCTTTCTTTTTGCTTCTGTACTGTTCTGAGTCACAGCATAACCCACATTTGAATGTGAGAGAACCAGACACAATGTCGGAAGTACAAGTACCTTTGAAGACACAAAGGCCACAAGAGAACAGGGGACGTTTGCATTCCATTTCGTCCCGTATGAGACGGTCATGATGACATAACTCGAATTTATATGAATTTGGTACGGCAGGAAGTCTATCGGCACCACACACGCTTCCCAGACAGGGGAATGTCAGTGTGAACTCAGACGAGGGTTTCTTACAGTCAAAGCGGTCCTACACATTACACCGCAATCAAAAACGTAATTTGTAATGAAATTAATTATCTAAGAAATCTAATGTTCGATGGTGTGAATTTCGTCGTTACGTTTCGTCGGTACATTGTCAAATCACGTAGGTATAAATCTAGGCCTGCCCCTCCCCTCCCCTCAAGAAAATGGACTAGTTTTGCCACTGGACTTGATTATATCCCTTGAAGTTCGAACTCTGGAAGGTACTGATTTATTTTGTTGCCTTGGCCTGCTATTTTTCGGGCTGTGAGGGGGGGAGGAGGCAAGAATCGGTAGATTTCTGGTTTGGCGGGATTCCGGGCGAACTACTTGTCCGGCGAGAAATTGGTGTTCATAATCGTGTTCAGCATGTCTTCTTACATGTTCAAAAATATTTTGTTTGCCCCTTAATTTGAACCATCCCTACTGTCACTATGAATGTTTAAAACCACTAAAAAACCGTAAAACAACGAGCAAATTTAAAAAAAAAAACCAAATTTCCAAGGTTTGAAATAACTCTGTCTGGACTAAATCGAAGCCGATTATCCCGGACAGCTGTTATGGCACGTAGGGAGCCAAGGGTCAAAATAATAATTTCCATCTAAAACTAAAACCAAGACCAGTGTGGTAGCTCTGGAGAAATACAAAAGTTATCAATTAGGTCTTATAATTCTTTGCTAATCAATCCTGGAAAATCTCGTCATCTAGAAAAGAAGACTTTCGGCGTGGGTTTTTTCTTGAGCTGAAACAGCAACCCGGCAATCGCGTTCAATTCAAAATAAACCTGTGGCATGCGATTACTAAGAAAAGGTTAACAGAATGTTTAGTTTAGGACTTTAAGCAAAGAAGGATTCATCCATGGACAGAGCTATACTAGTGTGAAGAAAGAACGACTCATCCAGGCGCAGAGCTATACTAGTGTGAAGAAAGGGGTAGGGGTTTTAATGCTGGTATATGGGGGTTCCAATTTAAACTTTGCTCAATAGTCCGTGAAGATTAAAAACTGGCAGTTCTGATGTTTTTCGTTTTGTGAAAGTCATCGCTTTAGTTTTTTATCCTGAAAAATTCAGATCAATGTCATTTACCAAGTGCTCTAGCTGTTCTAGGGCTGATTTAATCGCTTTAGCCACTTGTTCAACTGTCCTTCCTATTGGCCACAGGATATTGTCATCTGCAAATATTGTGACTCTACTTTCACCATCATCAACAGGAACATCAGACTCTCCCACGTTATAAAATTCTGGTCCTAGAGCTTAACCCTGTGATATTCCTCGTTCTCCATGTACAGTAACAGTTTATACAGCTTTTCCAACACGCATAGTAACTTCTCTATCTTCTAGACAACTCTTACTTAGTACCAGCAATCTCCCCGGATCCGTGCTTCAATCATACCTAGCAACATGTGGATCCATTGGAGGTGGAGGGCATGTCAAGTAATAATCTGAGACGTAAGAGAGACTGATCGCCTATTGAAAGTGTTGAAGTGCAATCCGACAAAAGAAAACATACGCTGCCAGATAACAGATTGCGAAAAAATGTTCCCCGAGCCCATGTGAATATTCCGGAAGATGGACAGTTTAGCATAAAAATTTTGATCAGCGTAAATAATGATGGACAGCAGCTTGGTAGACACTTGGAACTTGTGAAGTTCCTGAAAGATATCCTTGCAGACGAAAAATTTGAGTTTGATGTTAACAAGCAGAGGGAAGGTCTGACAGTATTTTTGCAGAAAGAGGAAAAAAAGACAAAAGTGATGAATGTGACGTCTATTAATGGAGTACATATGAAGTTTTAACAGGGAAACTAAGAAACTGGAGGACAGCTATGCTGTACTCGTAGTGTTTGGAGATAACCACCCATCCCCTAGTGTTTGGTTTTGTGGTAGACAGAAAGAAATCTCCACATACAAACGACGTATTATCCCGTGCCAAAATTGCCAACGCTATGATCACATGAAGAAAGATTGTAGAGCGAGAGAACCAGTTTGCCTCAGGTGTTCGGGAAAACATCTTTCTGGAGAGTGTAAACTGAAACAGCAGGACACAAATCCGCGTATGAAAGAGTATGCTTGTGCTAACTGCAAAGGAAACCATTCATCGACTTCAATGATTTGTCCAGTGCGGCAACGAAATAGGAATGTCCTGCAATTTGATGAGAAATATCAAGTTGGATTTAAGCCAGGTGACATACAGAAGTTATGCTGAAGTTGTAAATAAGACTGTCGGAAAGGCACCAAAACCGCATAATAGCACTGCTGATATCTTCATACTTAAGAATAAAGTTGCAAAAGAAACAACGAAGAAAATAGTGCTGGGCCTTTTGTCATTAGCTTTGTCATTAGGTGAAAGAACTGAGAAATTGTGCAGCTTTCCAGAATTGTGGAAAACCCTCTCAAACTCCCCAACTGTGACAAGATCCGGTCCTGTTTTGTCAGTATTGTCTCGTATTGTCTCTACGACTTATGCTTGTTCTTTCCTCCAAGTCCCATCCCGATCTCTCGACTCTAAGCGTTTCACGAGATTTCTTGCACCCCCTCCAGCTCCCCCCCCCCCCAGTTATTGGATTCGTTCCGAACTTAAAAATTGGTCATCTGAAACACTTGTTCTTGACACTTGTCAAGTTTCATTCACGTCCGATCACCCGTTCCAAAGTTATGCATGTCACTAGATGCTGGATTCCCCATCCCTCCACTCCCCCCAACATGAAAAAACTATTTTCAAGTCGACCTAGGAGAGTACCTAATATGTCTGCCAAAATTTCATGGTCATATTACATAGGGAAGTATCCTAACTCGTGATCACCGCAGAAATTCAAGAAAACCCTCCGACACCCTCCACTGCGACACGATCCGGTCCAATTTTGTCAATACAGTATCTAGAGTTAGTGCTCGTTCTTCCCTTCAAGTTCCATCCCGATCCCTCGACCCTAAGCGTTTCAAAAGATTTACGGTCCCCCCCTCTACCCCCACCCCCAGTTATCGGATTCGGGCCAGATTTGAAATTTAAAATCTGAGACACTTGTTCTTCACACTTGTCAAGTTTCATGCATGTCCGATTATCCGTTCCAAAGTTATGTATGATTCTAGTTTCCGGATTCCCCATCCCTCCACTCCCCTCGCGATGGCTGGATCGGGGAAGAAATTATTTCCAAGATAACCTGGTCGGTTCCCTCATATGCCTTCCAAGTTTTTTTGTCCTAGCTTATGTGGAAGCGTTTCAGAAAATGTCCGGTGCCACCCTCCAGCCCCCCCCCCCCCACACGTATCGAATCTGGTCCGGATTTGAAACTGAATATCGGAAACACTTGTTCTTGACACATGTCAAGTTTCACGCATGTCCGATTACCCTCTTCAAAGTTATGCATGTTATTAGTTTCCGGATTTCCGATTCCTCCACTCCCCCCACGATGATCAGATCTGGAAAGTGATTATTTCCAAGTTAATCTGGTCGGTTCCCTGATATGCCTGCCAAGTTTCATTGTCCTAACTTATGTGGAAGTGTTTCACGAGATGTGTTTCGTTTAAGTTTAGTTAGCATCATAGCAAAATAGCTCTAGTTATTTTGCTCTGATTAGTTAATCTTCCCGCATTCGCTTCTGAATACATCAAGTCAGAGACCAGTGGTAGAACACAGGGCCCACGACACAGAGGTTTCGCTTTTTGCCTGCTCCCCTTTTGCTACCGTTGTTCCTAGTTTCCGGACTCCCGGATCCGGGCAAAGTCGGATTGGGGAAGTGATTATTTGTAAGTTAATCTGGCCGGGTCCCTGATATGCCTGCGAAGTTTCATCGTCTTAGCTTGTGTGGAAGTCCTTAATCTATATCAACCCCTACAAAGGTTCAACAGCATATAATGCTTAATCCCTTCGACCTTCGATTGCTCTAGCTCTATCTGAACGAATTTAAAGCGGGCCACAAAAAATGGTATTTCTACCACATACACAATGCTAACCATCCCTACTGTCACTATGAATGTTTAAAACCACTAAAAAGCCGTAAAACAACGAGCAAATTTAAAAAAAAAAAAAAAATTCCTAGGTTTGAAATAACTCTGTCTGGACTAAATCGAAGCCGATTATCCCGGACAGCTGTTATGGCACGTAGGGAGCCAAGGGTCAAAATAATAATTTCCATCTAAAACTAAAACCAAGACCAGTGTGGTAGCTCTGGAGAAATACAAAAGTTATCAATTAGGTCTTATAATTCTTTGCTAATCAATCCTGGAAAATCTCGTCATCTAGAAAAGAAGACTTTCGGCGTGGGTTTTTTCTCGAGCCGAAACAGCAACCCGGCAATTGCGTTCAATTCAAAATAAACCTGTGGCATGCATTTACTAAGAAAAGGTTAACAGAATGTTTAGATTAGGACTTTAAGCAAAGAAGGATTCATCCATGACAGAGCTAAGTCACAACTCCCTCGGCATACGTCACCACGATTAAGCTTTTGATGACGAGTGCAGAACTATTGTTTCGCGGAACTGCAAGATTGCTAAATGTTCCTACACAATTAAGGTAAGCAATATTGGGTTCACGTAAGTGCAAGATTGCTAAATCTTTATACACAATTAAGGTAAGCACAACCGGGATCAAGGGAAGTTATATAAACCGGGAGTTGGGACTCGCGGAGTGAGTTTAGTTCTTCAGTTTTGAGTTTTAGTTTTTCGTCAGCGTTGTAACTTTGTCGTTAGTCTTCGTATCCAGTATTCCGTGCAGTTTGAGTCTCAGATTTAAAGTACAACTTAAGATTGGTATCGATGTACGGAAAGGATTGTTAAGCCGTATCAGCATCTTGGAGTTGACGAACGCCGTTGAAGGTAAAATAAACATTCATTTATAAATCAACCTGTGTTGAGTGTAGCTCTAGCACCGAAGGTAAAGAATCCTAATACACCGCCTCACACCACCACTCGCGCTACCGAGAAACCCTAAAGCTCCTCTACCGAAGGAGTAGTTACAACTTCGACACCTAATTCTTTCTCTACCGCTATTCTAGGACGGTTTATAAATGGAGACGCGCTCGGCTCTATTTAAGTAGTGTTATGGAGACATCCCATAGCACTTTGCTCTGCAATAGTCCTCCTAGTTATTCCCTCCTTCTATCGCCCACTTTTCTATATATCTCTTCGGTTTTCATCACCATCATTAATTTCTCGACATCGTGACAATAGGTCACTCGGTCTTTATCCGCTAGCTCCAGTTAGCTGCTGGCTAATCCGAGGTCAGGCTTTGATCCATTTCATTCTAAGTATTCTGGTTACGGAATGAGTCCGCAGCCAGAACAGTTCTTTTTGATTCTTGGTCCAAGCAGGACCTCCCTGTATTATAATTTATGGTAAGGACCAGTAGTTAGGGACCCATTAGTGCTGTATTATTTATGTCTACTCTTGTACATGATTTGCCGTACGAGTAAACTGATATCCGTTATGGTCCATCTCGGCTAGTAGGCCTCGGGCTTGACTGGATATGTGAATTCCAGCTTCGCTAGGATGTGTGAACGAGCTTGATTAGGGATTTCTGGATTGACTGCGGCTGAGCTATAGAATTCCCTGAGACTTTCCCTTGTCTCTTTTGTCCGGTTTCCTGACTGGTCCTGGGGCTAGTGGGCACCTACGGTGTCAGAATGTCTTCAGCCCACACCCCAGGAACCATTAACTTCATTAAACCTCGCCTCCACTCGTCCATCCTCACAACAATGGTATCATAAGAGGGATATTGGAGTTTTTCCCAACTCCATCCTCCACAACAATGGTGTCAGAAGTGGGATATTGGAGTTTTTCCTCACTCCATCCCCACAACAATGGTGTATGAAGTGGGAAGTTTATTTTTTTTAAGCCCTTATTTCCTCATAATCAGGAGGACTCACGTCCAAATTTTTTTGTTCGTAGTCACAACAGTTAAATTTTTGTTCACCCACCCGCCCTAGCCTTTAACTTAGCAATATAAAAATAACTTCCTTATTTTATTTTATTTCATTTTTTTATGGTTCAGCTCGGTCAGTCCAGAACAAAAATGTAGGTTTAGGTTTTCCATTTTTACTCTTTGGTATTTCCGTCGGCTTTCTTCACATATGAAAATTTATTTTATGTCAGATTTATCCTTTGTTTTTAATTTCGCTCGTATCATTGTCTGGGAATTTTCCGGTCGTCATGTGAGTGCTTGTTGCGCCACCGACTGTGAAATTTCTTTCCCGCTTTTCCTCCCACATTTTCAGGAATTTTCTGTCGTCAAGTGAGTGTTTTTCGCGCCACAGACTGCGAATCCTGCAAATCGTCATCGCATCGGCAAAATAATTTATTCACCGGGGTACATCATTGCGTCATTTCGCCGTGTCTATTTTAGATCAGTGCTCTCAACACTGAAAATGCGTGCTTGCGGTACCATTAATAAATTAGCACTCGCGAATGATATTGTTTTTGCGGTACTCGGAAAAGTAATTTTGCCTGCGATTAATCCCAATTTCATGATGATTATTTTGTTTAATTCCCCGACATAATTTTTTTTTCACGAAAGCCATGGTTATTTGGAATTAAATCAACCTTTCTCGCTTTTTTTTGGAATTCAATGTTGTCTATATGGCACTATTTTCAAGCCCTATTGAGTGACGAAGGGACGTCGTATTTCTATTTGTGGCAATTTCGGCTTATCCTTTATTTTCCTATTCCCTTATCGGCCAGTTTTTTGTTTTTTTTTGGTGGTATCTCGTTTGTGCATTTTTCTTCGGAGATAGATAATATCTGAAGAATGCACATCGCGCTTCATTTGTGACATTTTCGAGGAAATTTCGACTGGTTTCGGTCTAAATGTGCGTAGTAATTTGCCACATAGACCTTCTGTGCGTTTCGCCAGTCATTCCCTCTGTCACCCCCACCCCATTTTTTTTCATGTTTCCTTGCATTTATCGCCATCTAGCGTATGCGTGTTTATTCGCCATCCGGATGAGGTGATTTCGCATGAAGCCTCTGGCCTATTTTCTTTTAATATTTAGTTTAAGGTTAATGCCATTTATTTATGCCACAAAAATTTGTTTTCTTCGCATGAAATAAAAACCCTGGTTAGATATCAAGTTGGTTCCGCGTCTTAGTTTAGTCTGAGTTCACACGTCCAGTCGAGCTTGTTCCCATTCCCATTGTCCTTGTAAACCATATATTTTTGTAAGCGTCATATTCACACTTTTCGATATTTTTTTTGTTTGTCAGCACTTTCTCTCATGAATTATTGAGCGAATGTTTTTGGTGCTTTTGGCAATTTGTATTTGTTTTCGTGCGGACATTGTATCGGTTTTCTGCGGACATTCATACCCTTGATTATTCTGGTCTCGTTTTTGTTGGAAATGGAACACTTTTTTAATCCTTCTCGTTTCCCTGCCCCTCGACCCCAGACATCGCGACCCCTCGCATCTCGGTTATTTTTCGAAGATGAATGCACGCAAAATTCACACTTTGATAATCCTCCGGCAGAACCTTTGTCCCGGTGGTCTCAGCGTATGCCTGATTACCGACCACAAGTACCACAATATCCCGCCTATCAATACCCGGCCCATCATGCTGATATTCACCAGCAACGACAATACCATGAACACTTTTACCCACAACCAGTCCCCACCCAATCAACCAACATGTATTTACACCAACCATCCTTTTACGGTCCCCAACAATATCCCCAACAGTTTATTCATACCCGACCATCTCCTCCTCAACCATCGTTTGATACGATGCCCAACTGTCGTCCGTATGCCCCTGCCATAAACCCAAACCCAATGCCACCCAACCCGGCTCCCCAAAACTTAATTGTTTTCAACGATCCACCGGCTCCGGAAGAAAACCCAGAAGTCACTCTGGCTCGGTTACGGCTTAAGCTAGAGATATCCAAAGAAATTCGTACTTTCAACGGGGAAACAAGCGCGGCATCCTGGCTTGAGCAAGCCCGACACAAATTTTCTTTTTGTGGAGTTATTGCATGGCCAGAGCAGTTCGCCATCCATTCTTCTCGGCTGGTTTCACCGTTGACCAGTTGGGTTGAAAGTTTGGACTCTCTTCAGAAAGTTTCATGGGCAGCATTCGAAGCTTCCCTACAGCTCCGCTGTCGGGGCAGGGAGGAGGAGTTTCGTCTGGCTGAGGAAAGAGTGATTTATCAGCCGGAAAGTATGACGCCTGACCTCTATGGTCAGTTGATTCAAAAGTCTTTGGATTTGCGTTACTCTTACACTCCGGCTGACAGGGCGAAGAGTGAGGTTCTTAGGGTCTACTTGACCGAATTCATCAGAGGCCTCGCCGTCCCTTACTATGATGAGGTAAAAAGAAGGAGCCTGACTAGTCTGCCACAGGCAATAGAGGTTTTGCGACAGGTTAGGGCCGATCGAGCAGCCAGGGATTACCATGAGGCAGCACTTTCCCAGTCGCGGTCGATTTATACCGTCAAAGCCGACATTTCGACTACCCTTCCCAGAAATGAAACACCTGCCGCGTCTACACCTTCAAGGTCCTTTGGAGACCAACCGATCTGTGATTTTTGCTTGCGTGTCGGTCACGAAGAAAAATGGTGTCCGGACAAAGCCCGCGGTTTTCGCCCTTTTAACCAGTGAAACGCGCAAGGTCCGCGCTACTTCGGGGCTCCGCGACGGACCAGTCCTTCTACCCCACACCAGTACCGGTTCCAGAACCCGCGCAACAATGCCCCTCATTTTCCCAGCCTAATGTGAGGCCCGAACAGGTAGCAAAACCCTCGTTTAGGCTAGATCACTCTCCTCCTGAATCTTGTTTAGTTTGCACGGTACAGGGCAGTTCAAATCTGTCTTTTGTAAATTTGTGTTTTGGGACTTACCGTGTCAAGACTTTGTACGATACCGGTGCCGAGTGCAACCTTATGTCTGAAGATACTGCTTCAGCTATTGAGAGTTCCATCATCGACCGATCGAAAACATGCATTTCAGCGTCTACATTGTGTGATCCGCTTACAGTCACCTCTGAGGTCATTGTACGATTTTCCTTATTAGGTAAAACTTTTGTGGAAACATTTTTCGTGATCCCTAGGCTATGTTTCGGTGCTTTGGTCGGCCGGCCGTTCATTCGGTCCGCAGGATTGATGTTAGACCCAACCACCGATATTTTCTCCCTCAAATTCCCTGGTCAGTCCCAGCCTTCGATAATAGAACCTAGAGTTTGTAGTATAGGTTTCGGAGAAAAATTAGTCCCGTCGAAGTGCGCTTACCGCATAAAACCGCATTATGCAAGACCCATTAGTTGCAGTGTTTTAGGCCTACCCACGGGTACGAAAAACATTTTGATTGAGGGCACTGAAGCTTTGCAAGCCCGAAACATTATGGTTCTTCCACAGTTGGTCCCTATTTCCCCAGATGGTACTGTCGTATTTATCGCAGAGAACCATTCTCTGACGAAAATACGAGTACGGAAAGGTGACCTATCCCTCCTCTCGATTGACCCCCGCCCCTCCGATGCAACCGCTTCTGATCTGGTTAACGACCTGGTCGAACCATTGTTCGAGTCAATGGTAAACTCTATAAAAATCGGATGGAGCGACATTTCGAGGGATGATTACCTGAAAAATTTTCCACTTGATCATATTCCCCCACTTATAAGACTGAAATGGAAGACATATTGTGGGAATTTCGGACCATTTTTGCCAGGTCTAATGATGATTTGGGCGACTGTACTGTTGTCACCCATCGCATCGAGACCGGTGACCACCCCCCCATCCGCCAACGCCCCTACCGAGTCCCTAACCAACTTCAAAGTGAACTGAAAACGCGAGTTGAAGCCATGCTCCGACAGGGTGTTTTAGAAGAGAGTTACAGCCCCTGGGCTTCACCCCTATCTCTAGTTAAGAAAAAGGATGGTTCATATCGGCTTGTGAACGATTACCGGCGTTTGAACAAAATAACTAAGTTTGATAGTTATTCCCTTCCGCGTATCGATGACATCCTCGACAGAATGCATGGCTTCACGTTTTTTTCAAAAACGGATCTCGTACAAGGTTTCCTCCGTACCAGCGTCCACCCTCCACATCGTGAAAAAACTGCCATTAATACTCCCTTCGGTCTATACCAATATCGCCGCATGGGTTTTGGTCTATCTAATGCCCCAGCTACTTGCGAGCGGATGATAGAAATTGTTCTTAGCGATATTTTGGGGTTAAATGCGTTTGCCATGTTGGATGATACGGGCGTGGGCACCAAAGACCACCCTGAGCATTTTTCCGTCCTTCGAGAAGTTTTTACCTATCCCCAAAATATTGCGGAATTGAGGTCCAGCTTAGCATTGCTAAGCTATTTTCGCAAATTTGTTGACGGTTTTGCAAAGATTGCAAAACCTTTTTCTGATTTGACACGTAAGGGTCGGGCCTTTGAATTTTGCGAATCCCAGATAACGGCCTTTGAAACTCTGCGAAGCAGTTTACTCTCAGAGCCTATCCTCTCGTATCCCGATTTTGAGGGATCCGAATTCATTCTCACATGCGACAGTTCCGGTTTTGCCATAGGCGCTTGCCTTTCTCAGGTCCAGAATGGGCAAGAGAGAGCCATAGCATATGCCAGTCGCGTTCTTTCCCCAGTCGAACAAAGATATTCCACGACCAAAAGGGGAGCTGTAGCCCTTTGGGAGTTTGTGAAGAAGTATAGACACTACTTAGTGTCTAAACCCTTTCTGGTCCGAACGGACCATCAGCCCTTGAAAGCCTTGCCTTTCATGGACTGCCCTAACGGAAAATTGGCTAGGATTTGCCTGGAGCTTCAGGAGTACACTTTTCGTGTCGATTACATGCCAGGCAAGGAGATGTTCGTGGATGCTTTATCCCGCCTGGTAGAAGCTCCAGTAGGCGAGAAAACTGACCCCCAACCTTTGGTGAATGTTGTTCAGCTATCTGAACTTCCCCAAGAGATAGGTTTAGATGGAATTCGAAGGGCACAGTTGTTGTAAAACAACAAACATTTATGTTATTTGAAATATGCCCCGCCATCTATGTGTATTTAGTTAGTGACAGTTACCAGTCCGAATGATCCGCAGAAGAAGATGAAGAAAAGTAAATACAGAAAATAGTAGTTGAGAAACCCGGATAGGTTAGTATATTTATTTAATAGGTTAGAATTCGAATACTGGTATAAGTGAATGTAAATAGGAGAAGATATTTAGGTACGTTGTGAAGTGATCAAATTGAAAGAGGTATAAATATTATGTTTGTGTTCCTCTTTCAGGGTTTTTATGTTTGGACACAAGAATAAAGGTCGTTCTACTTACCTGGTTACCCACGCTACCGAACAACAGGCTCTCAATCCTAACAACAATCCGTTGATATCTGCAAAGGAATGGTTCAGCGTTTAGCAGGCACAGCAGAGCTCCCTCCCGATTACTCTATACTTGAAAGAAGTGTCGAGTCCTTTTGTGTTGAAGATGACATTTTATACTTTATCTTTTCACCCTCTGCTACGTACCGTGCCATCTGGCCCTATGGAGCTTGTCTCCATCGATATTGCTGGCCCCCTCCCAAGAAGCCGTAATGATAATTCTGTTATTTTGACAGTTTGTTGTCATTTCACAAAATTCATGATCGGTATCCCCCTCCCAAACCAACAAACTCATGTTGTCGCCCGGGCTTTAATCGAAAAAGTATTTCTGCCTCATGGTTTTCCGAGCCAGATTTTAACAGATAGAGGCTCTAATTTCACGTCAAAAATTTTTGAAGAAATTATGAAAGTCATGAGCATGCACCACCTCACCACTACTTCTTTCCGCCCAAGTTGCAACGGTCAGGTCGAGAGAATGCACCGGACTGTGAAAGACATTCTTTCCCAGTACCTCTCCCCCAGTCGAGATGACTGGGACGAACACTTACCGTTTGCTATATTATGGTTGAACACCGCACATTACGTGTCTACCAAGGAGACCCCGTTTTATGCTATGTTTTTGCATGATCCCATGCCTTCACTTTTCGATGTGGCACCACGTCGCCTGTTTTATGATTCTGTTAAGAATTACAAATCTGAGATACTAAAGAGAATGAAAATTGCGCATGACCAGATTTCTGTCAATATTCATGTTTCAAAACATAAGCAGAAATCCCAATACGACAAAGATTGCGAAAAATTCACCCCGCATAGCCCTGGTGATATTGTTTTCCTCAAAGTCCCCCCCCCCGCCTCTGGTATAGGTTCAAAACTTTGTAAAGAGCGCGCAGATGGACCATACCGCGTTATTCGCGTTATGAATGAAGGCCGGAATTATGAGATCCAAAAGTTCGGATCAAAGACGCAGGTCGTCCATTTTGACCGTTTGGAGGGATCTAGGTTAAGATCCCCATGGGTATTAGAACCCCAGGTTAAGTCGCCGAGTTTTCCTGCCGTGTCGGTTAGTGAACGCCAGGTTTTACGACCAATCGCAACGATTACGGAGCAATCTGCTCCATATTCAGTACCGTTGGACTTGGCATCGCTGTGTAACGCGCCTCTGCTTCTGCCTCAAACACCAATAGCTTCGAATTATTGTCACCTCGACAATAATATCCCAGAATCTTTTTTACCACGACCAACGACAGAAGCACCAATGTGTCCTCGTATATCGCCGCCACATTTTGATAATGAGGCAAATCCGCTCGAGACAACTGTCTCCTGCGAGGCGCCGGTGTTAAGGCCCGCCTCAGTAACCCCTACTACTCTCCCTCCCCGGAACACCACTTTCCTTTCTTATTCCCCTTACCAAATTGAGTATACCGAACAAACCGATACTATGAGAAGCGATTGGCCCAGGCCATTAACGCCGGAGTGTCCCTCCGAGCAGTCATCTTTTATCTTGCAGGTGTCGTCGCCGCTGGTGGACCCTCGCCAGTCGCTGCCCCGTGCCGTTTCTTCTACTAATCTCAGTTCAGAAAGTCAAATCTTAAGTCCGTCACTGTCCCTTCTGACTAACGATTTGGATTTTATCAATGCTTCGAATACTACTTACGCAACCTTGCCGGACCGACTCTCAGTCCCGGTACAGCACTCATTTTCAAATTCAACTCCGAGCACACCTAAAATATCAGAAAGCAAGTTCAGAAATTTCAAGTTCAACCCAAACCAGGCGGACCTCTATCAGCTAACTTTTAATTCAGAGCCATCCGACTCTAGTTCAAATTCTCTATCTGAAATCTCTGAAGAAATTTGCTGTCACAACTTTTCCGCACGGCACGCAGGTAGCGACAGAAGAAGCAATGGCGTTGAGGTCCCAGCGTCTTCGAGCGTCACAGCGCCACCGATGGGACAACTTACACCGTCAATGCCGCCAACGGAGCCTGTAACGCCGCCGACAGTCATCGTCACGCCGCCGACACCGCCAACCTTGCACGTCACGCCGCCGACGCCGCCAACCTTGCACGTCACACCGCCGACGCCACCAATTGTGCGAGCAACACCGTCAACGCGTCACGCCGCCGACGCCGTCAACCTTGCAAGTCACGCCGCCGACGCCGCAAATTGTGCGAGCAACACCGTCAAAGCCACCAATACTCGAGAAAATGTCTCCCCTCCACGGGTCGAGCCTACCCTTCCAGCCCTCCGAAAATCCAAACGCTTGCAGAGACCACCAGATCGGTACCAGTCTGCCGACTTCCGTACAGAACCACGGTCCCGCCTACACGATGTACCACGACCTAAAGCTACCAAATCAACTTACCCGCAACAACCAACTAAGAAAGGAAGAGCCTACTCTACTACATATCCTCACTCCAGCGATACAAAATCCTAGATTCATCACCAACAATTATTCCACCATCAACTCAACCCCCCATCACTAGTCGAATCCTCCAAATCCACCTCCATCAATCAGTATCACCTGGACTGGACACCATGACAGCCAAGTGGAAATGTAAATATTTAGGTAGGAGTGTTAGGTCCGCGTTCTCCCGCTTGCAAGTGCGGCGATTCATATTTCCGGTTAGGTTATATATGTGTCCCTCCTCCTTCTTAGTTTAACTGTGTATGCCCCTCTTTAAAGTCGCTTTTGTACCTATGTTAATTTCGGTTTTGCTTCGTTACGCCCTCGCAGTAACTGCGCTATTCCTTAAAGCATCGCTTGCCTCGCTTCCGCGCTTTCCATTCAGTTTGTGAAAGTTTTTTTTTCGGTCTATCTGACTGAAGCCGTTCGTCGGCCACCGCTATAGCTTTTGTTTTCCGCGCTTGTTGCCTTATGTTTATGCACATAATGTATATATGATCAATCATCAGATTGACGCCGCGTCTTCGGCCATCATACTTGCAAATGCTTTGCGCCTGTCTTTTGCGCTTTAATTACTTGCGTGCCCTTACCCTTAGTGCTTTATTTTGCGGCTTAGAGTGCGTAGGACCTCCCCATTTCTACATTCAAGTTTTTTGCATCAAGGTCTTACCTTGGGTCGTTGCGACAGTTAACTGGAGTAATTTTTAAAAAATGCGGCCTTTCTTTTTCCCTTTCCTCCCAAATTCCTCCTAGTTTTCCCATTTCCATTTTCTATTTTTAACAAATCTCAGAGACTTCTCTTTTGGGACGAGTTGTGGTACTGGCAACATTTCCCCAATATTTCCCTGATAATTCCCTTTTAAAGTTCTTCCAGCCCCTGATTCATTTTAGAACTTAAAGGCATCGACATATCAAATTTTAACTCTGCCTTTATTTAGTGGTTTGGTTCGTGTGGTCAGGGTAAGGTCAGTAGGACTGAAGCTCAATAAAGGACCCTGAACTAACTGAACAGAGAGTGGGCTTTGATTTTTCACACTTATTTGATTGCCCCCTCTGTCAGAAACCTGGGTTGCCGCGATGGCTTAGCTATCGATGGTATGTTGTTCGGTGGGGCTGGAATGGAAACATTGTAGAATCTTTTGTTGCCCGTACACCACTCTGCCCAAGGGGGGGGAGGTGTGTTATGGAGACATCCGATAGCACTTTGCTCTGCAATAGTCCTCCTAGTTATTCCCTCCCTCTATCGCCCACTTTTCTATATATCTCTTCGGTTTTCATCACCATCATTAATTTCCCGACATCGTGACAATAGGTCACTCGGTCTTTATCCGCTAGCTCCAGTTAGCTGCTGGCTAATCCGAGGTCAGGCTTTGATCCATTTCATTCTAAGTATTCTGGTTACGGAATGAGTCCGCAGCCAGAACAGTTCTCTTTGATTCTTGGTCCAAGCAGGACCTCTCTGTATTATAATTCATGGTAAGGACCAGTTTATATATTTAGTTAGGGACCCATTAGTGCTGTATTATTTATGTCTACTCTTGTACATGATTTGCCGTACGAGTAAACTGATATCCGTTATGGTCCATCTCGGCTAGTAGGCCTCGGGCTTGACTGGATATGTGAATTCCAGCTTCGCTAGGATGTGTGAACCAGCTTGATTAGGGATTTCTGGATTGACTGCGGCTGAGCTATAGAATTCCCTGAGACTTTCCCTTGTCTCTTTTGTCCGGTTTCCTGACTGGTCCTGGGGCTAGTGGGCACCTACGGTGTCAGAATGTCTTCAGCCCACACCCCAGGAACCATTAACTTCATTAAACCTCGCCTCCACTCGTCCATCCTCACAACAATGGTATCATAAGTGGGATATTGGAGTTTTTCCCCACTCCATCCTCCATAACAGTAGAATCAAATACATATTCAAAGATAGTACAAAATTACAAGTTTTTATTCAGAGATTAAATGGATTAAAAACCTGTGACGTAACTCAAGGAATTCCGCCTAGATTTAAATCAGATCAAATAAAACAAGCTCTTGAAAATACAGCTGAACAATCATCTCCCAGCGTGCAACAAAGACGAACATCAGGGCTCCTTTTGTGGTCAACAAACAGAGGTATCGTGAACTGAATCAGGAAGCCACAGAAGGTGTGGTCTGCTCTCGGCAAACACAAATGTCCCCGACACTCTGTCGCCAAGTTACCAGCGAGACATCAAGCGAACTAGTGTTACCATTTCTTATGGCACCACAGCACAGATGGTGCTCCGAAACCCAAAAACAAAACAACATTGCAATGATGAAGAAAAAGGTAGCTAATTACTAGGCCTCACGGATTACCGACGAAACGTCCCCATGGGAAAAGGTCCCCACGGCGAAACGTCCCCGTGGCAAAACGTCACCATGACGAAACGTCCCCATGACAAAGCGTTGGCCAAACGTCCTCAAGCACAGATTTTGGAGTTCGCCTTGGTCTTCAGGCTTAAGATCGCGGTAAAACAACTTCAGAGTTTGCATTACAGATATAGAAACATTCTTCATAGGCAGGGATGAGTGGACGTGGACCTGCAGTTGTTTCAGATAAACACCGTTTCCCCTCAAATTATGCAGTCTAATATGCCTTCACTTGGGCGCGTAACTGATGAAAGATTTATTCTCACTTCTCCTATCGTAGGTCAGCAAAGAATGGATTGGGGCATCCCTCAGTGTCAAAAGATAGTCCCTATTTTGGCAGTGATTCTAGAATCATAACAGAACCTGTAATATATGAAAAAGATAGTGTGTATGAAGTGGTAGTTAAGGTAGTAGCGTGTGGCGTGGTTAGATGTAGCGGGCGAGCATGATAATATTGGCGACTACACCGTTAAGGTAGTAGCGTGTGGTGTGGTTAGGTGCGAATACACCGAGTCTTTTCGAAAGCGATACTCAGTTCGTAGGTCAATAACTAAACAGGTTATTTATTTCTCACATTGGTTCAGGATACAGCACTGTACGATAAAGTTGGCTGAACTGGGGCTATGACCCAACTTGGACTGGTTTGCTAACTGGGAAATCCGTCCTTTTATCCCGTCCCTAACCTTGCTTACTGTGCATCAACCAATAGGAGAAAAGCGAGGGCGTTAGAGCTAGTCGGAAATTAGAAATTTAAAATCTAGGGCTTTAAATCGGAGGAAATAAATTCTTTGAAAAAAAATGAGCTTTAAAATGACATACCTATAATGATAACAAAAAATGTACTGTACGTAAATTAGCCTACTTCATCACACCAAAATCGTCAAAGGACAACTGACCACTTGCCTGACCTTGTTCCAGCGTGTTCGCCAAGTACTGAAGGATGTTGTTGGCATCCGGGGTATTCTCAAGTAAGGTTACGGCCTCATCCAAGCTCAGCTCTGGCTGTTCGCCGGTTGACAGGATCTCATTCCAGTTCGGTTTAGGCGGGTTTGAAGAGGAAACCATCTCCGACTGAACGTTGCCTGGTCTAGTCGCCAGGTTTTTTTCCGGTTTCGCGGCTGGTGCTTGCATCACGGACTTGGTTGGGGTGGGTAATGAACTGCTGGTAGAATCTGAGGGCTTAATTTCAGCTGCAGATGGAGTAGCTAGAGGCAGGCGGGGTTTGGGAGGTGGGGGACCGATGTTCGTGGTCGCTTTTAGGGCAGCTTTGGTCGGAACGGGTCTGTGCACCGTCGCCCGAGGTGCCGTTTGTGTCATCTTTGGCTGTACGACCGTTATGGGTGGTAAGGTGACATACTTCACTTGTGGTCGGATTGGGGTAAGGGTTCCTCTCTCCGGCTTGAAAGAGGCTCGAATCTGCTGATCGAGGGGAAGATCCGGTGGGGTTGGAATGGGGAAGATCCGTGACTGCATGGGGGGCTTGGGCGCGGGTATTCTGGGCTCGGGCCGGGCCGGGATTTCCTGCTGTTGAACTGGACGAGGGACGGATTTAGGGATGGGATTCAGTTTCAGTTGGGTGTGTTCGATGGGTGGTTGTTGGGGTCTTGTCTTTCTGACAGTATCTATTGCGACGAGTGGAGGGGGGCCGGTGTCATCGGAGAAATCGCTCACGCTGCCTGATGCATTCGTCGCGCCTGAAAAGACAAACATAAGTTGCGATTTTGCAGATACCATGGTATCTGATACCCCAGTCTAATGTCGTTTTTGCAGTTATCGTGGTATCTGGCCAGTTATCGTGGTATCTGATAATCAGATGCCACGGTCCGACCGTGGTAACTGATCGTGGTATCTGAAAAAGTCATCCCACTTTCATCAGTTTTTGTCAAATTGGTGGGAAAGAAGTTTGACACTTACTGGTGTGACTGACTATCAGTTTTTCTTTTGGGAATTTCGGTAATTGTCGTTTTTGCAGAGCAACCGTATATCAGATACCACGGTAACTGCAAAATCAACTAATTTCAGGTCCAGTTACCGTGGTAACAGATACAATACAGCTATATGCAGATAACAGATGATATCTGCAAAAACGCAAATGTAGTAAAAGAAACATCCCGCCCTTATCAAAGTTTGCATGACCCTAGTCGTATTCCCACACTAGTTTTGTACAAAGTTAAGGAGAGACCTTTAAAGTTTAACTGAAAAGGGCTGAGATAGGACAATCTAGTAACCCCTCACTTATTCACTTAAGGAGGCTTGAAAACCTCGTGAAAAGTTATTAGGCTGACCGCTCCAACCTTCTCCAAACAGTGACAAATCGTAACTATTTGTTTGCGACGCTCAGGAGCGTAGCAAGCGTGTTAACTACGATTTCTGTGACGCGATTGGCGGGACTAGGGCATGGCGCGATATTTTGCCGAAAGTAGAAAAAATTCGTTCGAGCCTTGACGCCATGAAGCCAGGAGCGGTGACGTCACGCGTAGTTACTACGGTAGGTAGGGTGGAACGCGATCAGATTAATAACAATAGTGTAACATAACAGCATCTACAGGCACACGAAGTTATTGTGCAGACTCAACGCCGTTTTCGCTTTTTGTGAGTTTGCTTCTGATACAAGCGGCATCGCGTTCCCTCTTACAAGTGACTTAAGGTGGTTGACGCATAGATATAAGGCTGTGCCTCGTACCTGTCAAGAAGTCAAATACTGCTCAGTGCACTTCCATACGAAGCAGTTTAGTATTCCATGATGAGAAGCCGACCGGAAACAATTTTAGTGTTTTTTCCGAGATCTACGGAAATCGTTCAATTCAATTCAATATAATCTAAATAAACAGATAACGGACCAGCCGGTGGGTTGTTTTTGCGTCAAAACATAACATCATAACATAACAATCTATAAGTATATACAATTTTGCGACATTTACACCGATGTCTGATCATAAATATGGTCAATAACATAATAGACTGCAACTAATAAAATACAAATAACATAAAAATTTAGCGCCCCCAAAAGCACTCCCAGTTATAAAACGAACAAACAAGGGGACGAAAATCTAAGCATACCTTGTTCGCAAAGCTACCACCGGCTCTAAACGAGGCACAGGCTCGGCAGCTTGACGAGGAAGACGAACTCGGGAGGGAGAAAATCAGGGGGGGAGTAATAATCAGGGGGGAGTAATATAATCAGGGGGAGCTTACCTTCCAGGCTAAAACCTGCTCTCTGACTTCCCGCTTTCTTCTCCACTGCCTGCTTCTTCGCTGGTGGCTCCTCTGCCTCCCTCTTTAGGCTATCCTTCCGCCCTCCCCTCTTTGGTTTCCACCCCTCCTTGTAATCTTGGATCCATTGGTTCTGGACTTCCGAATTATCAGACCGCATGGACTCGACAGGCGGAGTGACTTGGTCAGCCAATAGGATTGCTGAAAAGTCCGCAGGCAGGGTAGGGGGACAGATTGGAGGCTGACGAAGCATGGGAGTTGGAGGGAGGACTGCTTCTGTGTCGGCCAGCTTGGAGAGGTATTCCTGAAATGGACTGTATTATTAAAGTTTAACTGGAAAGGGGTGGGATAGGGCAATCTAGTTACCCATCACTTCTTCACTTAAAGGACCTGTGTTACCTATAGCCTAATACTAACGCAACCTACTTCCGTAATGACTCCATATATTTCCAAACTCGGAGACCCCAATTTCATGCGGTATATTCTAACCCCTCTAGCAAAAGCACGCTGATTTTCTCACTTGCCGTATTTTGCTACCCTCGATGTGTATCACGCTGTCGGCGGTTGTCTGCGAGAAGTTTTTCCATCAGAAGAGCAGGTTATGTAAATTGTTTCACTGTTTTCGCTACAAGTCAACGGGTCTCGGAAAAGGCTTAAAACAGCAAAAACAGTGGGTTATTTGTTGAAAGCACAGCCTATTTTTAAAGTATTCAAATATTTTATAAATACTGTAAGCTGGAGAGTAAATGGTGCGAGGGGTCCTTTAAATTGGCTTGAAGACCCGCTGAAAATGCGTTACTTCGTTATTCCGCCATTCACGAATAATCGATTTTCATATAGTGGAATTTCCATGTGATTTGTGGTACCTCTATGCGCTTGTATTTTTTGTTGTATGCCTTACGGGAAAGACTTAAGATTTTTTTATTTTTTTTCAGGCACTAAGCAATCTTCAGCAATCTCACCACTGCCCACTAGGCATGGGCACCTGTTTCTGTTTTTTCCTCCTGTTTTACTGTTTACTGTTTTCTGTTTCAGAGACACAAAAATAAACAGAACAGCTGTTTTGAAGCCAGCTTTTTTTTCTCACCTGTTCTGTTCCGTTTTGGTGTCTCCTGTTTCGCCCTGTTCCTGTTTTTTTCACCTGTTCAAACAGCCAAACCTGTTTTTTGGGGCAATCCACCTTATCAGTACAACAAATCTTTTAACTCAAGATTTACATCATTTCGAAATGCCACACTCTAAAAGAGGCCAATTTGTCAACCTTACCAGTACCCACGCGGAATGTGTATGCGATGACGGCTTTTGACAAATATTGAGTAAGAATCAAGCAATAGTCGGAACAACAGCAAAAAATAAAATATTTCATTTTATTTATTCGAAATCGTGAAAAACTGGGAACTTCAGATACCGTAAATAATTATTCAGCCCAAGCTGACCACGAATCACATGGACTGAGCTAAATGGATATGTAGTCAGCTAAGTCTTAGACTAATGTTGCAGCATTCCGACCCTGATTTGTCCAACCTGATGATGAAAGTGAGCCTCCGTTTCACGAATTTTCGCAGAATAGTAGACTCATATTCAGCCGAGAAATCCGCGCGTTTTGAGCCTAGTATGACCATGCTCAAAAGAAACCACCGAGGAAAAGCTATTCGGTATTCTGATTTAACGATGCACCCCTTGCGACCCACGCCTAACAGAAAAAATGGCCATAATCACCAACGACTGTCACGAAGTGACCTTGCTTAACTTTGAGTTTGTATGAACCGTAAACTTTAGTTTATTACCAATCACTATGACAAACAATCTAAGTGGAAATGTATGCGAAAATTTGTTGTTAAGACAAACGAAACTCCCACAGCTCATTTTCCATCGGGAGAAAGTGCAATTCATTGGTACAGGCAGCTCGAATTCTGGACCAAGATATTTCTTGTTCTATGAAAAGAACTCGAATAAAGGCATCTATGTGGTGCAAGGAAGAACTATTTAAGATACTTCTTGGTATAGGGCAAACTGTAGGTGAATTCTACTAGAAAAAATAATGAAAAATACGGGAAATCAATTAATAACAAACATCTGTTTTAAACAGCCGTTTCTGTGTTTTTTTTTTCACCTGTTTAACAGCTGTTTCTGTTTTCGAAGTCATCATTTCCGTTAAAACAGAACAGGACCTGTTTTAAAGTTTCCTGTTTTCTTTCTGTTACTGTTCTTATGTGACCCGTTTCTGCCTGTTCCTGTTTGAATGACAGAAGAGAACAGTACCCATGCCTACTGCCCACTGAAAAGCCGCGTTTGTGTTGAGATTAAAATCTCTCGCGTCACAGTAGAATTTTCGCTGTGGGGACGGCCGCAGATATTCTGAACGTCATAACTAGAGCAGATAGTGGAAAATAAAAAATCCTTTTGCAGAATCCAAGTATTTCAGTATGACACAAATGACACAAAAACAAGTTGGCTTTTCTGTTAAACTTTAAAGGACCCCTCTAGCTTATTCTGCCTTTTATAATATACTTAGCTCCCCTATAGAATTATAAGCTTCTAAAATCCCCACCTTTCTCAATTGTTGCGTTTCGCAACTACGAATTTTTAGCGCTTTTTCGGCCTTTCCGAGTTTTCCCGTTACCCAACGAAAAGTTTGCCGTAATCTTCAACGTCCGCTGACAACTCTTTCACATATAAGGATTTGATACTCTTATGTTTATTACTTATTTTATTTGCTTAGTTTTCCCACCTTTTAACCAAGGCACGTTCAGTTTTCAAATGTTTTGCGCCCAGCCGCCGCGTCGGAGAGCAGAGCCTCGTTTTTGTTGCATGCTGCAGGTCCACTTCTCGGCCGATTCCGGACTGATTCTTTCTACATCCGTTTTTGCACTGCAGCGCTTCCGAGGAAGACGGCAGCGCTTCTCGAGAATCACGGACTTGCTCCCCGACCAAGTCCGTGCTTCCCTGCAAGATGCTGCAGCGCTGCCGCTTCAACCAAGAAGAAAGTGAATCCAAAAACGCATATTGTGCAAAAGCAAAGAAGTGCTGCAGCAGCGATGCGGCAGAGCTATTGCAACAAAAACGAGGCTCAGGAAGGCTGGATATAGTCGACAAGCGATAACAAGAGAATCGCTAGTTTTGGGTGGAAAAGTAATGTTTTTTCCAAAAACTTTTTTTCTGATTCATTTCATAGGGAAAAGATGATTTCTAGTAAGAGTTGTGCTTTAAGTCATACTTCAAGTCTCAGATATTGCTTTTTGTCATTCTCGAAACTCTACTTACCTCTCAAACCTCCGAGTATTTTTCTTTCCCTACCCAGACTTTCCCGCGTACCAGCAGTGTCACTAGCGGACAACTGACTACGTGGACATCCGAAGACAGAGAGCGTGTCCGAAAGCTCGGAAACGAACGAAAATGCTGAATTAATTCAGCATTTTATGCAGCATTTCGCTTTCGGACTTAAATTTTCGCTTAGTTAATGCAGCATTAATTCAGCATAAAATTCATCGAAAAATTCAGCGAAGATGCTAAATTTTACGCTGAATTTTCAAGAAGAAACTGGGGAGCTGGCGATTAAGGCTAAATTTCGGAATTAGGAGTGTCAGAGAAGAAATAAAGAACGTGTCCGAAAGCTTTTAGTGCTGTAAATGCTGCATTTAATGCTGCATGTAAGGTAAGAGCTTTCGGACGAAAATAAAAAAAAAAATGCAGCATTAAATGCAGCATTTACAGTCCTGAAAGCTTTCGGACACGCTCAGAGAATAAGAAAGCTGCTTTGGGAAAGGTCTAAGAGCGTGTTCCACCCTACTTACCGTAGTTACTACGTAAGACATCACTTTTTGCCGTCAAGGCTGGAACGATTTTTCTATTTTCCAGCAGATCATATCCTCACAGTACAAATTTAAGTAACTGTTCAAATAAACATTCCTCTAATATAGCTTACCATAAAATATAAGCAAGTGTGATTGCATATAACCTGACATGGGACCTTTTTCTTATGTTATGAAACTTTCAATTTGGAAGTCAAATTCATATAGCTTACGTCCGAAAGCTGATATCGCCAGGGAGGGCTGCATATCCTGACACAGACGCCTATGCTCCAATTCGAAAATCTATGTAAGGACGTTACACAAGGGATTTGTATCCTACCGTGACCAGTAAACCAGAAACATTTTTTTTTTCGAATTTAATTTAGAAGTCTAGGACTCCACTGTTGAAACCACGTAGACATACCAGGACCAACAAGGCGGGGTCTCATGGTTAAAACCAAATAAAACCAAATATAAAATCTGTTCCTATGGCCGCCTTCTACCAGACTATTGTAGTGGTTTGCGAACTCTGTTCACAAGCCCCTCGATAGCTCAAATGGTAAGCGCACCTGCCTTGTAAGCAGAGGGTCCTAGGTTCAAATCCCGGCTGAGGGGCATTTTTGTCTTTCAGTTCACTACTTATGAAAGGATATTTTTCCGAGAAAAAACTGTGGGAATGTAACCCTAAGGCCACTGGAAGCAAGGAAAATAACGTACATACTTGCAAGGTGACCGATATCTTTGGTGACTTTCTTTTCAACAGCTTCACATTTCTCCTCCCCTCAGGTATCCAACTGTCTTCCGTCCCAGGACCTGCAACTTCTTCAGCTAACTGAGCCAATTCTTCATCACTGATGACTCGGCGAATCTCAGCTTTATAGCGCTCATTGCTGATCCTGAAAGCAAAAACAGCTGCTTACATACTTTATAAGACACGATTTTTCCCTATTTTAACTATGGTAGAGAAGAAAGACTTGGCCCCATGGACAGCTGGTTCAGATTTAGTTTAGATTGATTACCACAGCTTTATAGCGCTCATTGCTGATCCTGAAAGCAAAAACAGCTGCTTACATACTTTATAAGACACGGTTTTTACCTATTTTAACTATGGTAGAGAAGAAAGACTTGGCCCCATGGACAGCTGGTTCAAATTTAGTTTAGACTGATTACTACCCGATTTCATCTTCTGCAAAACTTCAATGAGTGAGCTCATTGCTGATCCTGAAAGCAAAAACAGCTGCTTACATACTTTAGCCGCGTTCGATTTAGCCTTGTCCCGGTCCTGTCTCAGTCCTGTCAGCCAAATACCGTGTTATTTAACTGCCTTGTCCGCTTAATGCCGTTTTATTTAACTGCCTTGTCCAAATATTGCCGTTTTATTTGTCCTGTCAGCTGACAATTGTCAGTGCACTGTCAGACAGGACGCCGTGAATGATGACATGCTCTCGGAGCAAGTTTCGGTCCTGTCTCGGGTAGATTTCCCGACCGCGTTTTATTTGCGATGCTTGTCCGTTGAGTCATTCACCTGACAGGGGTAAATAAAACGGGTTTAAACCGTGACAAGGCATTAACAAGAAGACAGGACCGAGACAAGGAGAACTCAAATCGAACGCAGCTTTTATAAGACACGATTTTTACCTATTTTAACTATGGTAGAGAAGAAAGACTTGGCCCCATGGACAGCTGGTTCAGATTTAGTTTAGATTGATTACCACCCGATTTCATCTTCTGCAAAACTTCACTGAGTGAGAGCGAAAAGTTAAAGGACCTGTCTTACCTATAATACTAATGCAACCTACTTCCACAACCAATTCATATAGTTCTAAACCTGGAGACCCCAATTTTGTACGGTTCATTCTAACACCTCTAACAAAACCACGCTGATTTTCTCACTTGCCGAGTTTTGCTAACTTCGATGTGTATCCCACTGTCGATGGTTGTCTGCGAGAAGTTTTTCCATCAGAAAAACCGGTTATGTCACTTGTTTCCCTGTTTTCTCTATAAGTCAACGGGTCTCGGAAAAGGCTTAAAACAGCCGAAACCGTGGGTTATTTGTTGAAAGCATAACCTAGTTTTAAAGTATTCAAATATTTTTTTTATTACTGTAAGTTGAAGAGTTAATAGTGCGAGGGGTCCTTTAAAGTTTAACCGAATAGGGCTGAGATCCACCGATCTACTTACACATCACTTATTCACTTTGAATGGCCCTGAAAACCTGATAAAAATAATTTACTCCGTTTGTCCGCTATCCACAGATAATCAATTTCATCGAACGAACTTGTTCTTTCGGACTTGTAGGTACCTCTATGTCCATCTATGCTTGAAATACTTACCAACTTCAAAGGTAACCCACTGCCGGAAATTAAACTAAAAATGGCAGATTCCTTGCAAGACATATCTTTACATCATTTTCCTACTTTGTCCAGCCATGGATTTTCCGGGTTTGGCGCTTTAATCCTGGAAATGCAGGCTGTTCTGAAATTCAAATTCTCCGCGTCTGGATGACTTTAGTTTTGTCGTGGAAGCAGCGCACATTCTGCACGTAATTAGTAGTGCCTCGGGTGAAAAAAATACAAAATCCCTTGATGGGTCAAAATATTTCAGTGTAACAGAAATGTCAGATGTAAAAATAAACTGACTTTTCAGTTAAGATTTAAAAAACGCGAAACCCAGCATAATAATAATAATAATAATTTATTGGAAAAAGCCTAATACGGCCATACAACAGATTCCTGAAGCGCCAACAACAATTTATAAAACTAAAAATGAAAACATAAACTATTTTCTTCTTTTCATTGCATTCCAAACGAAAGAAACTACCTCACGGATTACAATTTTATTTGTCGACTTTACGATACCAGGGAAGAGAACACCACCAACCATCCCAACTAGACCCAATGAAGGAAGCTCTTGGCACTGTCCTAGAAGGTGGTCAATGTTATCTTGCCCAGTGCAACAAAGTGGGCAATTGTAATTCTCCTCACCGACCCATATTAGTAGCAGCATACCCAAAACTTGGCTCATTCTTCAGTATGCCGGATACACTGACAACGTCTAAATCTACTGTGGCTCAACAGCCACATAAGACAAAGTGAAAAATTGGTGTATGAACAGAAAGAGAAAACAATATGATAGTGGCAGCCTAGGCTGTATTAACTTTTATATCAAGAAGCTGGTTGTAGATTGCTTTAATCTACACGGCCTCAGACCACCAGAAGAATGATTTAAACTAATATTTTAAACAACGTGACGGTTGAAATTGAAGTCCTAACACCTTTTGTTATTTTTATTTATATGGACAGGACGTGAAATGCAAACTGCACGCTGATTCGGACCAGTCATACACTAATCCTCAATTTTAGGGAACAGTGCTGCAACGTTGGAGGGGGGGGGGGGGCACCGTCTCCTGGAGCAGGGGCACAGTAAAAATCTGTTTGAAAAACCAATTTCCATTCCAGAGTTTCACTTCCAACAGATTTTTATGGGTGGTACTGTGCCTTCACTCCAGGACATGGTGCCGCGAAGTTGGAGCAGAGTCCGCAAAAATTGAGGATTTGTGTATGGCTGATCGGGATATTTCATTTCACCTTGCTATAGAAATCCGGATATCAATGTACTTTCATTCTTTCCATCAACAGAGCCAAGCGAGCTGTAAGTGAGCCAGTTAAGGGTAGCACAGAACTAAGAGCCTCTTCACATAAAGAATAGTATTTTTCTTAATGTTCCCTTTCCGCAATTAAACACCTTTTAAATGACTGGTCTTATGCGGTTGCAATAACATCTGTTTTAGTAAATTAGGACTGCAAACACTGTTACACTACCGTACTGATGAAAACTATCAAACACTGGTTACACTACTACATAATGGACATCTATTGAAAGTTGATTTGAATTCTGGAGGTTTTTTCAACTTATTTACTGTCTTTCAGAGTCGAAGTAAGAGCCCTCAGCTAGTCCTTCCAATTCGAACCCCACTCTTATTTTGCAAAGCTGGATTTCTGAAGATACTAGATAGCTGACTAGAGAAAAAGCTGTGAAACATAATGGGTGGCTCCCTCACTCTCACAAGACCCATGCTCCGAACACCCATGATTAAAATCCACATGGATCAAAAGCCCTACAATTCAAAAGCAACCGGGTGTGGGGGGGGGAGGCGAAAATGCAATAACTGCCTAACAATCAGCCAAATTTTCAAGAAGATATGGCATATTGGGACACTGTCTGACAAACTTAATAACCCATGGTTGGGGGTGGGGGGAATTGAGGGAATCATTCTTTTATAAAGGGTTGACAATACTCTGTTGGTCAGGAATAATGTTGGCTGGTATTAAAACAGTTTCGAAAAGAAA
Organism: Branchinecta sandiegonensis; assembly: GCA_030848855.1. Taxonomy (NCBI): domain Eukaryota; kingdom Metazoa; phylum Arthropoda; class Branchiopoda; order Anostraca; family Branchinectidae; genus Branchinecta; species Branchinecta sandiegonensis. The sequence continues at coordinate 24,518,585 of JAUPMV010000005.1, forward strand.
ACATATCGTAGTTTCTACACTAATCTTCCCTGTCAAAAGGAAACGGCTACTCTTATATTGTACACTACATCAATTCGCTCTTTCAAACACTAGCTGCGTTCTTTGTCAAGGGAGTTCTCACCTGTGGTCTCCGGTTGTTCTTATAAGCATTTTTGCATCGACTGGTGACTACTCACCAGTCTTATAACCCATTTTTGGACTAACCGGTGTCAAAACACGGGTTTATCTCATTGGTGCCGACTAACCAGAACCTGCTCTGGAGCCCAGTTAGCAAATTTTCGGGCAAAACCCAGAATGTAGGCCGTTTTTGAACTCACGGGTGACTGACTACCCACGGGTGAACCAAAAACGCGATACAACAGAAGCACCGGACACCCGTGACAAAACACCAGAGACAGACCGGAGTGAAGGAATAAAGCTATATTTTGATCCATTCGCCTTACTCCAGTTCAGCACTCCAAGTGTGACTAGTTTCTGATAGTCACTGATTGTCTCCTTATCAACACTTTTGCAGATCTAATAAAAAGTCGGATCCATAAGGTAGTGGATAACTTTAACTTTCTGCCACATACACAAAACCTCCATTAGTTGTGTTTTTGCAGATACCATGGCATCTGATACCACCGTCTAAAGTAGTTTTTGCAGTTATCGTGGTATCTGATATCACGGTCAAAAGGCGTTTTTGCAGTTATCCTGGTATCTGGCCAGTTATCGTGGTATCAGATTTTCTGATACTACGGTCTGACCGTGGTAACTGGTCGTGGTATCTGAAAAGTCTTCTCACTTTCACCAAATTTTGTCAGATTGGTGAGAAAGAAGTTTAGCACTTAGTGATCTAACTGGATATCTGTTTTTCTTTTGGGATGACTTCGAAAAGTTCAATTTCTGCAATAGTCGTTTTTGCAGAGCCCCCTGTATCAGATACCACGATAACTGCAAAAACTACTAATTGCAGATCCAGTTACCGTGGTAACAAATACCATGGTATCAGCAAAAACGCAACTATTAACTGGGAAACAGATTGCGGATTTTCTACTCATAAACCTGTAGATCTATTTTATTATGTTTGTCAATAAATGCTGATGGTGAGATAAAAGGCCTTTTTCCGCAACACAGTTGTGGGCCACACTCCGAGTATTTGTCGCGGAAACACGATTGTGTGCCACACAGTCGAGCCACTAGTTGAAACTTGCGGAAACGCCGTTCTGTCTATTATTTTGGTGGTAATTTCAAATATCTAAAATAAAAGTAAAATTCATGTAAAATCTCAATAAATAGAACTGAAGGCTTATTTCCTTACCAGTCTGTATATAAAGCATCCTGAGTTTTAAGTCTACATGCTTGGAAAAAAAGTTAGCTCTATTGTTTAGACACTATTTTACTGCTAAATTTGAATTTCCCGCCAGAATCGAGCCCCTAAATCGACAATCACCTCACCAGTTGTTTGTGGAATTTGAGCCACAAAGCGATTGACAAAAATCTTGTCGGCCGCGGAAACACATTTGTGAGCTGCACAAAAGACCGCGGAAACACTCTTTTCGAGCCACAGTCGACCCACAAACTGTTTGCGGGAGCACAGAAAAACGGCTGTAATAAGCATACCTTTACTGAATGTCCATGCGGCCTGTATATCCAACCACAGACAAGATTTCAAATTTCCAGAGAAATCTTTACTTCAGAATAATCTATCTGTCTTAAAAAGGAACCAAAAATAAGACAAACATACTACATTGAAGCTAATTGAATGGTTTACATACTGGATAAACAAACAGTGCTTCAATATTTCTAGCTCAACATATTTTTCTTTTCAAACAAGATTACGGTACTTCATTCTAACCTTACCTGGATTGACTCACAAAACAATGATAAAGATAGATTATAGAGTTAGCAAAGTCAATAGCCAGCAAATCCATTTTCAAAGCAGCTTCAAAACAAAGAAAAGGCACAGAATTTAATATTTCTGGAAACATGACTTTGAAAAAAGTCATATTTTACCTCTTGACTGTCAGGACAGCATGTACATTTCCTTTTAACATTTTTGCCGTAAAAGCCGAAGTAGTGCTGAGGTAGTGTAAAAACGAAGTTGGATACCCCTCCTGTTTCTTCACTCCAACTCCAACAAATATATGTAGTATGAAGATGAGTTAGATATGCAGTAAGTTTCAGTCTGGCTTATGCTGGGCTTATGTTAGCCTGACGTTAGCCTAAATGAATTAAACCATAGCCGTGACTCATGATTTTCATGGTAGGCTATGACTGTATGAGAGAGCATTCAGATCAAAAGAAGGCTGGTTGCTCCAGATCCCAGCCCAGTTACAAAAAACTAAACTTACCCAAGTATATCAGCAACCGTCTTGAGAATTTCTCTTTTCTCGTCTGTAAGGTTGCCCTGGGCCCTAAATGCCCCAACAAGGGCAGCAAATGAGTTGATTTCTAACAATTTTAAAACCCCCATTCTGGTGCAGGGTTGCCGAGAACTCGACATACAAGTCTCGAATTCGAAAAAGGTGCCTTTTGACACCTCGACATTTTTCTGCACATTCCGCTGCTCAATGTGGAAAATGCGGATAACTTTCAATTATTCTGAATTTCTAAGAATATTTTTCAATACAACTGTCAGATCACAGTTTTGTAACATATTTGTGTGAGTGAATTTGTGTGAAGTGAGCTTATCCGGCTTCAAATTGTTTTTGTGCACTAGACAAAGTGAAGTATATGTTTTTTGGTGCAGCAATTGTAACTTTTGTAAATTAAGTGAACATGGTTTTTTTCTGACCTGTGTCATTTGTATGAAAAGGTGTCATCTTCCGAGAAAAAGTATCATGGTGCCACCCGGAGGCCAAAAGTGTCAAAAAGCACCAATGGTTGTCAACCCTGTTCTAGTGAAGGCGAGACCAGTGTTGCGACTTTCATATGTCGGACACTCGGAGACGACGGAGCTTGCTGCTTGTGACTTTCAGCTGCAAAAACCTGTGACATTCTGAGAAATCTTGCGTTATCACCTTCATAATTACTTTTGCTTCATTTTTTTTATTTAGTAGAGGCGTATTCTCGCCGTTCCCCGAGGACTCCACTTGAGTAGTCAACGCGCTTTTGTTTGTCCCGGGGACTCATTCCCTGTATTCTCGCGAGTCCCCACGGACGGGGAATGCTCCGATTATCATCACCATCATCAAAAAGGACTCCCTTTCAGATTCAGAGGGGAATCAATTTGTGTTGGTGTTGCTGCAATGTAAAATTATTTAAAAATAATCAGAATAAACGGGAACAAAAATAAAGTGGATCCAGAATAATTTCGTCAACTGCATTTTTTTGTTCGCACAAAGTCCATTTTGGAAGCATTCACCGTGTTCTCGTTGTTTTCCGTACGCGGAGTCCGCGTGGAATGACTCCCTCTATTTTTGCCTTTCCCTTCGATTCCCCGAGGAATCCTCGGGGAACGGCGAGAATACACCTTTTGCCTTTTCTTCCTTCATTTGCATATTTGGTTTGTCTCTCGAAAGGGTTGCCTCTATGGCTGGAATCAACCAAAGTGTTGCTCCAGGCTATAACCCCTCACGCTATTTACTCTTCAACTTACAGTATTTTAAAATATTTGAATACTTTAGAACTAGGTTGTGCTTCCAAAAAATAACCCACGGTTTTGGCTGTTTTAAGCCTTTTGCGAGACCCGTTGACTTGTAGCGAAAACAGGGAAACAATTGACACATCCCATTTTTCTGATGGAAAAACTTCTCGCAGACAACCGTCGACAGCGTGATACACATCGAAGGTATCAAAACACGGCAAGTGAGAAAATCAGCGTCGTTTGTACCGTCCGAAATTGGGGTCTCCGGTTTTAGAGATATATAGTGTGATTATGAAGTAGGTTGCATTTTGTGTGTTAGTATAATACGCTGCGATATAATTCTTTGATCTCGCTTTTGTTCGACATTTAATTTGGTGATATTTCTTACTGAAAGATTTTATTAAAGGATCAAAACCGTCTAACCTAGATTTACTATGTCTCTCTACCTAACTAATCGTTCCATCCGCTTTCGTTTCCTCGCTTCCCATGTCATTTTTAACCAGCATAACGGCACTACGCTTACTTTTGCTTTTTTCCTTGTTTAGCTCTCTTTGAACCACAATGGACTTCCCCTTTGTCTGAGGAGCATATTGGTGCTCCTCAGATTGTGCAGGTTGCTTCAAACGACCTAGAATTGATCAGTTACGAGTCAGTTACAGGGTATATTAATTACACTATATATTTGAACTGAAAACAATACATTTATGAAGCAACCGGTCCTATGTCCGATCTTTCCTGCTTATAAGGAATGTCTGTAATGCACACTCTGAAGTTGCTTTACCTCGATCATGCACCTGAAGATCGAGGCGAACTTAAAGGAGTTATATCATAAGCATTCTAGCACTTGTAGAGTAGAGTCCCCCCCCCCCCCACCCAAGACACAAGATGAAGCCACGACTCGATCCGACCGCTGGGTTATCTAGCGGTGCGGGTCGGAAGCGCCCGTCATGGGGAAGATGGAATCATAGTTTGACTTTGGATCTAACAAAATGTTTTTATTGTTGCAGGCATATGGAAAATGTGCAGAAAAATAAACTAATTATTTGCATTCTCGATTTCTTTAAGTATTTTGTTTTCTGGTTTTTCTTGTTAATTCCCGTAAGTCCAAAGAATTAAGGATGTAAACACAATAAACAAACGCTGTAAGTTATACTAAATCCGTTATAGGGATTTCTTGAAGATTCTGCAGTTGAGCTAAATAATATTCACCTTCCGAGGCCCAAAAATGTCAAACTGACCGATGATTTCTTCTTCCGACATGTCTCCCACCTTCTCTCCACCGTTCTGTCATGGGGACGTTTCGTCGGTAAGCCCAATAACCAACTTCATCTTGGGAAAGGATTCTTTCCCCTTTTGCCGAGGTAACAGGGATTGTCTCAGCCAACTTGAACGCTTTCCATACTAAAGGTAAGATATTTTTCAATTCACGAAAGACTTCGAATGTATCTTCAATTTTTTTGTTTGGTTCGAGGCTCTCCTGGCGATTTTCGAAATCATTTCGGAAGAAGGCCGACTCGTTTTTGAAATCCTCTCGGCTTATCGCGGGAAAGGAGTCGAGAAAGCTGTCAAAACTGGAGTAGACTGTACCGTGGTATTGTTCCTAGAACAGTATTTGTAGTTGGAAATTATGTAATTTTCAGTAGGTTACCTAATTCTTGAAAGCTACGGAAATTTTGGAAATTATCGCAATCACCCGGTGAATGTTCCGGTACGCTGTGTTGTCTGTCTGCACAAATCACTCTAGTAAATTGTGTGTCAGGGTCATTCCGGTAAGCTGCGAGTCTATACTCCTCCGGTAAGCAGCTAAATTCCAGTAGATTCCCTGAGCAAATTCTGGTAGATTCCTTGAGCTAACCTTCGTTAAACTCTTCGTTAAACCGGTACTTCGCCGCAATAAAATCTCGCCGCTCTAATAAAATCAAGCTGAACTATCCGTTTTGCACTGTTAAACAGAAAATGAAAGAACACTGAAATTCAGAAGAGAAAGATCAACAAGAAAAGTTGAAAAGAAAGTATAATGTCACCTAGCCTACAAGTTTGCCAAAGAAAATGAGTTATTGTAGAGCCTCACCTCACTAGCTAATCAGCATCAACGTTGAGGTCGGCATTGATTCCCTTTAACTGAAAGTGAAGTTAAAACCAGAGGGGCCCTCCCTCTTCAAACGGTAAAAGCGAGTTCACAAACTTTACATTATATTCATCTACTCCAAAGATCGTCTCAGTTCAGTATCTTTGGTCTGCTAATCCACAGAAAGAGATAATACTTGTTTTAACTTTCCAATTCTTACAATGAGAAATGGACTTTTGCTGGTCTTGCTGATAATTGGAGTTTTTACCACTTTTACGACCGGTAAGTCATACTTCATTCTTCGTTTTGGGATCCCAAAACGTAAGTCGAGGGATACTTATGACTTCGTGAAAGTTGTCCGTCCGTCCGTCTGTCAGCACGATAACTCTCGATGATGAAACTTGGTGTGAGGATTCTTTGGGTCAAGGCAGGTCGAGTTCGTAGATGAGCTCTGTAGCCCTACACTCAGGGGTGGGAGAGGGGGTTCAAATAAAGGGTTGACCAAAATATTTCTTAACAGCGAATGAGATAGTTGATGTATGGGTAAAAAGACATGCTGATCACGTAATGAAAATCATTTTCTCACCGGACAAGTACCGGAAAGTTGTTAAAAGTAAAAGTTTTATCTGAAGTTGATTAGATGTTCAGTTTAGTGGTATGAAGACATGATCAATGCGTATCTGACAATCATTTTCTACCCGGACATATAGTTTCACCCGGAATCAGGCTGAAACTGGAAAATTTGTGAAAAGTAAAAATTAGAGGTTCGATATAGGGGTAAGGAGATACACTGAATTGATTTTTGAGCTATAGTTGTTTTGCTAGACCAATAGTTCGCCCGGAATCCGGCCGAAACCGGAAATTTGGCAGAAGTAAGGCAGGAAGTCTTGATTATTTTCTTCAAAATATAAATGGCGCATACAGGCGCATAAGGGTGAACTCACATGCTGAATCCATATCCGAACTTGGTTTTCTCAGATGATTAGCCATTGGCTCAATCTGTTTCTAAAAATTTAATAGTAAAAATGTTCAAGGCCGATTTAGGATAGAAGACCGGATATCTACATACTGCAAGACCCAATTGTCTGGATAAAATATTGCATTTTTGGGATCCCATCGAAACCTTTAGTCTTGTTTCGTTTGTATTCATCACGTCAGTATTGCGATCAACAAACCTGACACCAGGCTTAATTTTTATTCAGTAGAATATAATATACTAAGTACATAAGATCCTTAATCCACTTGTTACAGCAATTTCCATTAGCAATTTATATTTGCAATTTTCCTCACCATTCTCCTTCTTCGCGTTTTAAATACTATTTAGACGAAGCCAAAACTCCTTTTTCGCGTTTTTATCAAAAATGAAAACGGGGAAAGCTTTTGGGAATCTGCAGAATCAAGAAGTTGCGTCGATTAAGTCAATTTTCGATTCTCATTCTTCACAGGGTTAACACCGTTGGTTAACAAAGGGCGGATCCTCGCACGTATAAACGGGACTAACGGGTGGCAAACTTCGTGTTTTTGTCAGAAGTGAGAATTGAGAAGCGAGAAGAGCAAAAACGGTAGTTAGTACGAGAATTGAGAATTAAGAGTTGAGAATTGATAGTTCAGGTCAAAAATGCAATTATTAGGCAACCATACTAATAGTCACGATAATTTACTTTAAATTCGTCGCACGATCTGGAAAATATCCTCCACAAACAAGGTTTGACTGTTGTTGTTTTTTCCCTGTGCCAAGACCCACTTTTCTTTAGAACCTTTGGTCCCCCGCGTTTCGTTGATAACTTTTGATCCAAGCTGTTCTTTCTCTTTACTCTGTGTCGTAATTCCTTGTTATTTTCTTTTTCTCGGCCTACGCCTTCATATTCATGATAGACGGTGTTGTTTTTGTTGATATTTCGCTGTCAAATTCTGCAGTGGCAACCTGTCCATTTGCAACTTCTTCTGTTGCTAATTATAGGAAAACATTTCGAAAAGAAACCTCGTATTTGCAATGTCTCGAATCTTCCATATTCAGTTTTCTAGCTTAAACCAGGACTCGGTGCGATCGTCGGACGATCTGACGGCGTGAATCATAAGTTGTGTCTTGCAGATTTCCTAACGCCTAAAAAAGCAGGAAATCGATTTACTTTCCTACTTGATTTTGTTCCTAAATCGAAAGGGATCGACTAAAACCAGGAAGGGAAGGGAACGCAAGAAAAGCAGGAAGGCATACTAAAACCAGGAAGGGCATCCTAAAACCAGGAAGGCTGTCGCCAGAATTCGGAGCACCGTTCCCTTCCTCTATTTAGTATTATTTGAGGGGTCGGCAACTTTTCAAAGTTCACCATCCCTTCCTCGTTTTAGTATGCCCTGCCTGGTTAGTCGCCTACCGTCAGAACGAGAAATGAAAAGGTGAATTACAATTTTTATAGTTGCCTACCTCTAAATGAACTTAATGCCTACCCATGTCAGGATACTAAAACGAGGAAGGGATGGTGAACTTTAAATTTGAAAAGTTGCCGACCCCTCAAATAATACTAAATAGAGGAAGGGAACGGTGCGGCGAATTCTGGCGACAGCCTTCCTCGTTTTAGTATGCCCTTCCTCGTTTTAGTATGCCCTTCCTGGTTTTAGTATGCCTTCCTGCTTTTCTCGCGTTCCCTTCCCTTCCTGGTTTTAGTCGATCCCAAATCGAAACTCCGATCACACGTCAAAGTCGTAGCAAGATGGTTGCCAAATTTCCGATTTACGCCAAATTCCGTCAGCCGTTTCAAGCAAGCGAGAAAACAAAATAGATAGGTCGATTCAAGGAATCCTTGAAGCGTGAGAGCGCTTTCCAGGTCCGATACAACGATTCTTTAAGATGGCTATCCGGGTTCTCTTAGAACAGTAGTGCTTCGTATGTTTGTTGGTGAAGGCCTTCCATCTTATGGTGAAGTGAGGTGGGCATCTGTCCTATCCCTTCATGCTCCGTTTACACACTGCGTAAATCCGAGCGTATTTTACGCACGTATTTGGTCTTGAAGAGATCTCTAGCAATACGGACGTATTTGAGAAATCGGTCCGTTTTGTATATAAATACGTCCGTATTGCTAGAAAGCTTTTCAAGCTCAAATGCGTGCTTAAAATACGTTCGGATTTCGAAATACGCTCGGATTTTATGCAGTGTGTAAACCCACCATCAGACACGAATTGTACGCGCTGAGAATTGTCTCCTTCTGGTGATGGCGAGTTCCTATATGCGGCAATTATTTTGGCTGCCGTAAGGTAGGCTGGGGTTCTCTCCAGGTCGATGTAATGAAAGTGTGTCTTTTCGTTCATTTTGTCGTTTATTGTTATACCAGTGTTTGTTATTTATTTTGTCATTTTTGAGCCTAGTTGGTCGTTTCTTAGTTTAAATTAATTAATAAATAAACATCCCACAATCGACACGCTAGGCCACTTGATGAAGCAAATATAAGCTCTACCAAAGCTCACGTTACTATTCGTCACTATTAACCACGATTTGAAGGCAGCATGGGCTGAAGGAATAGTTACACCGAAGCTTCGTTCTTTGCCGGATTCTGGCCAAATATCGTACCGCCAGGAAAAGCAAGGAAAGTATACTGATCCGTCATGTTTTTCTTAGCCTTAAGCATTGTCCTAATTGGTGTTGTAAGGTGTATTACGGCGTATAAAGCTTATTACAGATTCCTCTTTTCCTCGGAGCGCGCTGTAATAAGGTGAATAAAGGAAAATAGACTAGCGCTCTATTCTGGCTTATGCAGGGCCAATCAGATCGCTTGGTTGGTTCCGCCAGCGGGCCGAGGAAAGAGCAGCGTCGTCAGGGTTGCCACGGGAAGCACTAAAGTTCTACTTTGGTGGAAGCTGAAGAAACAACTTTTCTAAAAAATAACACGTTTTGTTCTGTTGCGACTGCTTACTGCTAGTTCAAGGACTTGTGCTGTCCATCCGTAGATTTACTTGCTTTTTACAATATATTGGGCGTCAAATTGTACTGGTGTACTTCAAGTAACACTAAGAGCACTTTTCTGATCTTCAGAAACTTGAAAAACTGTATGAGCGCGGCAACACTGAACGCTGCATTGATAAGAACCTTTCTGGTTCGTATTTGAACGGGCGTGTGTATTAAGACGTAAATATCGCGTATACCGTTATTCAGCTTATTACACCTATTAGGACAATGCTTTATTTCGACACTATCCGATTTCAGACAATACTTATATCCCAACGAATTTCCGTTCTTTGCCGTATTCCGGAAAAACTACTGTCTAGCGAGACAACACATTTAAGATAAGGATCTAGTAAGATTTTTTTCCTTTTAAACCCCACATCGAATCTCAAGTCACTTTCAAAACCGTACTTCTACCAAATTCTCGGTCTTGACCGGATTCCGGGCGAAATTAAAGCTCAATAAAGCATTCAGCAGAACTCCTTATCCCTATGTCAAACCTCTGATGGACTTCAGATGAAATCTTCTGTAAATGTTGTGGTTTTAGCCGGGTTCCGGTAGAACTACTAGTCCGGAGTGAAAAAAAAGTAAAAAATGATACATGATTCTTACGTGAACATCGTACCTCTAATTATCTTCTGATAAAAATTGTACTTTTACCTAATTTCCGGTTTCGGTTCTCGGCTTACTACTTGTAACCCGGCGTGAAAACATGATTCAGATTTGTGTAAAGCATGTCTCGTGTAAAGCATGCCTCCCCTTGGTCGCCTGTCTGATTCGCATCTATGAATGTGTCGTCCCGAACTATAGTTTCTTATTTCCAAGTTTTAGCGTAATATCTCAACCCCTTCGAACGTTATCGTGTTATGAAACTGACGGACAGACGGACACACATTACGAAATCACGAGTGTCTCGTCACTAACGCTTTGAGATCCTAACGACAAATATTTATGAAACACAGCTAAATACTGTAGGTATAGGTAGCTTACTAGCAGAAGAAAAAAAAGATAGATATTCCCTCAGCCGAAGCTGACTGCGAATCATATTTGACGGTGCAAACGGATGAGTTACTTCTCCGTTTGCACCGTCAAAGAAGAAAAAGAAGAAAAAAATAGGTGGTCTTCAGAAAAGTAAAAAAAAAAATGACTGTTTTGAATAATTTGTTAATAATAATTATATATAATAATTTGTATGTCGTTCTGCTCAGCAATCAGTGTTATTGGCAGGGAGAAATGTGTGATGACGAACGATGAACTACAACGATGAACTTAACTTTATAAAAATTATGTAAGGCCAATTTCAGAGTACGGCTGCCAAATTTGGCATCCTGGCTTAAGTAAAGCTCAGGATGCCGAAATCGAACGACTGCAGAAGAGAGCCTGCAGAATAATACTTGGTCACAATTACACATCTTACAACGAAAGCCTTCAAATCCTCGATATCGAAAAACTGTCTGAAAGAAGACAGAATCTTCTCATGCGTTTTGGCCACCAAATTTTGAATTCTCAGCACCACAGGACCATCCTTCCGGACTTCGTTACACCCTCTCATGGACACAACACGCGAAGCAAGGACGACCCAAAACCCAAGCTTGTTCCCCCACCTACAAAATCTTCAGAAAGATACCTAAATTCATTCGTTCCGTATTTTACTAAACATTTTAACTGTTCATGATTCATGTTCGTTTCTTATTTGTTGTTTGTTAGTTTGTGTTTTATTTGTATTGTTAGCGAGTGTTTATTTTTCCAATTCTCGCCCGTGTTAGCCTAGTTCTATTAGGGTTGAAAATAAAATTGATTCATTGATTGATTGAACTATAAATATTATATTCAATTCTGATATTTCAGGATAATGTTCGCTTTATTCTCGTCACAGAAAACCATTTGGGGTCTGTTTCCATACCGCAAATGGTCCTCATGCCACTTTCTGCCATCCTCATTGAAAGGACATAATCGATACACTTATTTTATTTACCACCATACGACGAATAATCTTTTAATTCCAGTTGCTGCGGAAGATGTCGCACTGGGAACAAGGGCAAGGAAAAATGAATGCACCAGGTGTCCAAGTGGATACACTTGCGGTCACTTCACAGATGGCAGTGTAGCCTGCATGACAGGTAAATATTACTGTTTAGTGTGATTGTTTCTATAAACAAGAGCTAGAAGCTCATTTGGCACTTGCAAGGCTGGGTCAGAGGATGAAAGTAGGAATTTGCCCATTCGTGGGTTTGCTGTGACCATTTGTAAGTGAAACCGATAAGATAAAAATGATCATGGGCCCTTGGAAATACCGAGAATGTATCGTTCGCAAAACTATTTTTTTTTCGCATTTAGCTGTAGAAGGGCGCTAGAAATTCATTTGTATGATAAGCTCATCGGAATCATTAAAATAAATATTTTGCTCAAAAGTATTTGTTGGACTTTGCGGTTAGGACTAGTACTTTAAGCGATGGTCGGATCTAAGAAGTAACAATTTCTAAGAGAATTTTGTCAAGTCTCCAATGCCCAAGACAATTTCCTCCAACTGCCCCCACAGCGCCCGAGCCTGGTCTGCTTCTGTCACTGATGTATCTAGGGCTTGTGCCTGTTCTTCCAACCATGTTTCATCCCGATCGCTCCACTCTAAGCGTTTCACATGATTTCCGATTCTCGACTCCAACACGCCCCCCCCCCCCCAACATCCATTGGATCAGGTCTGGACTATAAATAGGACATTTGAATATCAAGTTTCATCAGGTGTTCGATCACCCGTTCAAAATTTATACAAACCTCAAGACTCAGGAAAATTTCGAAGAGAACTGTATTTACCCGAAGAACTGTATCACGTAAGCACAATAGAGGCTACGCAGGTGTACTGATCCACCTGCATCGGGTTTGCTTCTATCAAGAACAAATAATCAGATAGAACCTCCGTCTTTGGTCCCATGCAGTGAAAACGGATACCCCGACAAAACAAAGCGGAGCTAGAGGTACTTGCTCTAATTTTGAGGTCGATACCCGTCTACTTACGTCTTAGTCGTTGCTCATCGCAGAGCAATAATTGCAGAAGGCAAGCTGAACCGCTCTGGAGCGCGTCCAGGGAATCAATCGGCTTTGACTTTGAAAGTTTCTTCTGCACGGCTTCACAGCGATATAGCTATTTATAGAGGTAATGAAACATGATGTGCCGCGTAGCTCCTACCCGCCGCTCGTGTGCAATGTGCAGGGTACGGGGAAATATTCGACTCCGCGTGAACATATTACCGAGATAGGGAGACGGGGGTTCTATCTGATTATTTGTTCTTGCTCCTACTCAACTTGTCAGTGGTGAGCCTGTGTAAAATTTACAAGGATGTGTTCTTAACCTTATCTTTTTAGTTGCAGAAAACCCTTGCACCAAAATCAAATGTCGCATCGGAAAGCAATGCTATCTACAGAGGTTCAGGTGCGTTCGGTACCCCTGCTCCCCGATACCGCGATGTATTGCTTAAATGTTCGACATTTCGTTTGTTTCTATGCTTCTATTAACCCTTGTATAGTTGTGAGTAAAATACCATTCGTGAAGCTCCGTTACTGCAATCCCTAAAACTGGTTGGACCAGCTTCATGTCCCTTGAAATTCAATAACTCCTATCCAGCTATGGGTTTATATGTATCGTGCTTTTCGACGTTCGGTTCGTCGTTCCAACCGTCGTTTTACTGTAAGCGTTTTCTTTAGAGCGTCGTTCATGAACGTCGTTGGACTGCCGAGAATAAGGAGTTTTCTTTGGTCGGTTGAACCGCCGTTTCATTCGTCGTTCCTGAAACGACGAACGGAGGCGGAAAGTCAGTTTCAGCATCTCGGTTCAGCAATTAGGCGCGGATTTTCGAAATTCTCGACAAAACAAATTAAGCTTGAAAACAGTGGGCCAGATATACTAAAACCCATTTTTGTACTTTATTGCAGCTGCTTGTGTAGTTCGACCAGCAACGTTTTCGTATCAACTTCGTTGGTGAAACAACGTTTATAGAACGTGCCAAAGAAAACACTAATAAAAAAAAATTTAAACGACTTTTTTGGAACCGACAACGACGCACGAAGAAAACGAACGCGGCTATGTACGCGTCTAAATTAAAGCCCAGAATTCTGTAATTTCCTGTCTGTCTGTTCGTAGCATTAGGGTACACACGCTGGATTTGTGCTGCGAACAGACAATTAGGGCCGGGTGGTCATGGATCAGAATTCTTGCCAGGAATTGTGAGCAGCACCTTCACTTTCATCTGGAAAAGTTGAGCTGTTTCGTATCAGGATGAAAGTGCAGATAATCCGATCAGGATGTTTTGATCGATTTTATTTGATTCGAAATGAGTCCGCACCATTATCTTGCGCCAATTAAAGTCCGTAACCAAACACGGAACTCTGAATCGCAGCTATTTCTTCACACAAATCCACCCTCTCTTGCGGTCATCGTTAAGGCGAGACGGGATTTCTGGCATCAAACAAGAACAAATAATCAGATAGAAGCTTCGTCTCCCTACCTTTGTAATATGACCATGCGGAGTATGGTCCCTATACCCTGTCGGACCGATTGGTTCCCTGGACGCGCCACAGAGCGGGTCAGCGTACCTCCTGCAGATATTGCTCTGCGATGAGCAACGGGAGACGGAAGTAGACGGGTATCAACTCAAAGCTAGAGCAAGTCGACGGGTATCAACTCATAGCTAGAGCAATTACTTCTAGCTCACTCGGTTTTGTCGGGGTGTTCATAGTCGGTGCATGACAACGCTGCATGGGACCAAAGGCGGAGGTTCTATCTGATTATTTGTTTTTGATCAAACGTATCCTCAACACAGCAACACATTTCGATCGAGACAGAAAAAAGATATCCAACTGTCCGCAAGATGGTATGCGAAATCTAAAAAAAATTCCATTGCTATCTCTCATACGATTCTTTCTGCCAAGAGGAGAAATTTAGGAATCCCCACATCGCTGATTTGGGAGAAAAGAGCGGCTGTCGATGGGCAAGAGGGCTAGAGACCCTGCACAAACGTTATTAAATAAAGAGCAGAGTTGGTTTCAAGTAGCTTCGCTGTAGTGTTGGACAATATTTGGAATTTTCGTTGTATCGATATTTCACTTTAGATATTCGATAATCGATATCGTTATTTTTTAACCACGTTTCGCTGTAGTAACACGTCTCGTTTCACCGAAATTCAAGAGCAAAATCGTCGTAAAAAAGCATATTGTATCAATTCAAACTTAGAATAGATAAAAACTGAATTACGAAGAACATATTGCTCCAGTTTCGGATATATAAATGTTACTTATGCTGTATCATTTACAATAATTATAAATGAACAAATATAGTTTTCGATATCGATATTTACGTTCCGATATTCGATATCGACATTTGGTCCGATATAATGATGTATCGTTATCGATATTGAATATCGCCCAGCACTACTTCGCTGCTGTTCTTGCGCTCCACTAGTTCTGGAGAGTGAATACATTCCGTCGAAAGGGGAGCATGTCAGCCGGCAAGTCATCGTTCTAGTCAATTTCGGCAATTCCCCTGTTGAGCAGTCCGGGAAAGGACAATTTAGTGAGCGGCAAGTCGCTAAGGGCCAAGCAACTCTTAGGCAATCCTACCAAAGACAAGGCGGCTTTAAAAGACTAGGCAAATACAAATTCGAAGAGGTGTTTTTGTTGCCATGGCCTTCGGGCCTTTTTTGTATTCTATTGATTTGAACTAAGGACCTTCCAGAAAGACCTTCAATTAGTGAATATCGAATAGCAGGTCTATATCTCTAGCACTGTCCTGACTAATTACTTGTGAATAGTTTTTACCTCGACTTGCCTCGATGTTTGTCTTTTGCTGAAATTGCACGTCTGAAACTTGCCGAATGATAGGCTTGTCTAACGAGAATTTACTTACTGACTTAGACTTAGGTCTCCCAGCGCCTGGTGACTCTTTCTTGGGCAGCATTCCACAGTTCGGTCATCTTGGTCCGACCTGACTTGGCTTTCTTCTCGAGGTTTCTGCCAGGTGTGGACCGCTGCCTACTCTTTGCGCGCAGGCCAGAAGGTTTCCAGCACCAAGCGTCGTTGTGAATACTGCCCTCAGCCATCCGCACTATGTGACCCCAGTATCTCCATCTTCTCTCCATCAGGACATCTGTCACCACGCGTTGCTCAGTTATAGCACGAACCTCAACATTGGTCACTTTATCGGAGACAGATATGGGAGACCTGAGACAGATGTTCTCGGAGCCCAAGATTCGTTTTTGAAGTGCTGATGTGAGGTTCCAAGTTCAGGATCCATAAAGTAATATACCTAAAGGTATATTTAGCCCACAGAGAAAATTTCTTTTAGTTTAGTTCTATTATTTCGTTTAAGTGTTCTATTTTTTGTTTCAATCTTTGCCATGGCCAAAGGCTTTTTGTGCAAAAAATTCTAAATTCTAAAAATTCTATAGAGACAACATTACTGTTGAAGAGGCGTAGTTTGAGTCTCAGCGTAAACCGACTGCTCTTCCAAATCTTGGAGAGTTTATTGAACGCGGATCCAGCAAATTTGAGGAATTGACGAGAATTTGCCGAACTTTTGTCTTTGTTTCATTGATAGACTTGGCGGTTAAAAACCTGTAGCCATGGAAAGTTGGCAACTTTTAAGGTTGGGTCAACTGACGGATTTCAAGAGTGGGCGAACTGACGGATTTCAGGAGTGGACCAACTGACGGATTTCATTAGTGGACGAACTGACGGTGGTCAACTGACGGGTGGGTCAACTGACAGTAGGCGAACTGACGGGTGGCCGTAGTGACGGGTGGGCGTAGTGATGGGTGGGCGTAGTTTGTGCTTGCGTGGTTGATTCTCGCTTCGAGTTTTGAGATCGTGAGTTATAGAATATTTTGAGAGCGTGTTTAACCACTGTAGTCAACAGCATAGTTGACTTTTCTTCCCGATATAGCTTTACTTCGTCTTCCAGCTTTCTCTTTTTTCCGTTGACAACAGACAAATTCCTGTTTATAAGTCAATTAATTGTGAGTTAAGTGAAAGTGTAGTTGATACCAGACCCAGCAGAGTAGATAGGCTACTACCCGTAAAAAGGAAAATCGGTCCCACAAACTTAGTTGGGCAGTAGTTTACTAGCACGGGGCCGACTCTTGGATCCTACGTCTTACAATTAGCCGACTTTATACAATGCGAGACGGGCTTTTGCTGGTATTACTGTTGGTCAGAGCTCTTGCTACTTTGGCTAGTGGTAAGTGGTAGTTTATTCTTCATTTCTGTTTATTTGCATGTTTTCATTGCGAATCAGACACCAGTGGCTTGACTGGGGACAACATATAATTTTTAAACCTTCTCTGTAAAACACACTAAATAGGCAGATTCTCGGGTTTTGTTGGTGGCAACCGTTAAGGTTCGGGAGTGTTCCTTGTTCACAGTGAAGGTTTTTTCATATTTCTGTCCTCGTGCAGAACAAGACTTCTTGCTACATCTGTAGAACGTAACGCCGCCTGACATTGTTGTCAGGAAAACAAACTTAAATCCAGCTGTTTGGATGGCTTTCCCCCATTGTAGACAATATAGTGTTAGAAATGAAATTAAGTTACTGTTTAAGTTAAGTTGAAGTAGTTTGTGGTAACCGCCCAGTGCCAGTGCATTTATGTCTTCTCATGGGCGGTTACCTATCATGATGGGTTATTATGTAATTTAGCAATAAAATAATCTAATCTAATATAGATCAAACAGTCTCTACCGCCTATTTGTTTGAAGTCGAGTAGGTTAAGTTGAGTAGGTTTGCCGAAAAACCGCAGGTTCTGTCGGGACTTGCTGTTCAATAAATTGTCCTGTGCCGACTGATCTACTGGGAATTGCCGAAACCGACTTGCCGAGTGAAAACTTGCCGACTGGGCTGCTCCCGAAAAATAGTGTTCTTTTAATTGCTTGACAAAGCGCGTTAGAGTGTCGATAGTGGGGTAAGCTGAAATGTTAAAGCACACTTCGCACTGCTTACTGTTTATGTTCCAATATTCAAAACTACTTGAATACTGTAAGACTAGGCCATACTTTTAAGAAATTATCCACGGCGTTGACTGTTTCAAGCCGTTTCCCAAGCCTATTGACTCCTATCAAAAACTTCAGATACTCGTTTGCCGCGAACACAAGTGCGGGAACACTCGTCGGGAGCAGAATGCGCATGGAAAATTGTGACCCGTGGCAAGGACAAAGACTATTGAGGTATCGTTAGCGAACTTATAATGTAACATATGGAATGTGGGTATCCGTGTTTACAATCAATGCATGCAATTACGGAAGAAGGTTGCATACGATAGACATGACTGGTCCTTTAACTCGATCTATCTGCTTTGTTTTCCTGCTAGGTCGAAAACCGGAAATTCGATAGGCATCGTGTTATGGCAATCGGGTTGTGGAATTCCGATCTAATGACTAAATATAAAATCAATCTTCATTTTCCGACGAAGTCACTTCGACGTGGAATATAGAAAATGTGACATTGTCAGTTCTAGTAAATGTGTTTTTTACAGCTGCTCCTGTAAAAAAAAGAGATTTAGGTTGGGTCAGGGCTGGCTTGTCTTATTACGAATATCGTTAATCTTAATAAATTTCTGAAATTTCCTTTCCTGTCAATTACGTCGAAATCCAAAGCCCGTTTAGTCTGGACCAAATTTGTCTGAGGCCATTAGAGTATGCGCAGCCAGATGCCGCCATGGCTGTCCACGGGGACAGGGCTGTTGACCAAAGGGTTGTGCTAACGTCTGTCCATCCTTGCGTCCGGTTCCAGGGCGGAGAAGTCAGTGCCCCAGTCCATGTGAGTCCGTCACCACTCTTCATCTTAAACAGTATCTTACTTTACGAGGCAAGCTGCGAAAAGAACACTTGTCCCGCGGGTTCAGAAGTGCTGCCATCTACTCTATTTTTGCTAGCAATTTCTGAACGTGAAGTCTTTGAATTTTATCATTCCGGCTATGCGCTTAGGACTAAGCCACGGTTATCTTTGGCCTTTGGCGTTTTTTGCATCTTTGGCTTTTTCTCATCTTTAAGTTTTCATGTCTCCCACGGAAGGAAATTTAAATAACAACCAGTTGTTAGAGCAAGGTCATCTTCAAGGGTGAGGAGTTAGAAACTTTGCATAGTTCCGCAGACTATATACATGTCCTTTCTTTACAAAAGAAAACTATATTTTCTAGCAGAATCATCGGAAGAAGATTACTACTTGGACGAAGATGAAGGACCAACGAATACTTTATGTTTAAAAGATGCAAGACAAAACAACTACGGTTACTACCTCGATGGCACTTTAGCCTGCGTAAGAGGTAAATATAAACTGTATCCCTCAGATGTTCTTTCAGCCCAAGCTGACTGCGAATCATATTTGTCGGGCAAACAGATACGTCAGCTACATTCTATTCGAGCTACATTCTGCTCGACTAGAATGTAGCTGACTTATCCGTTTGCCCGTCAAATATGCATCCCTCAGCCCATGGTGACCGTGAATCATGTTTGGTGTTCCGAAACGGCTAATCACCTCAAGTTATATTCGGCGATATTTCAGTGGCCCTCTCTGACAAATTGTACTGAGTAATCGGTTTCGAACAAGCAAAAATAGTTCCCATATATTTCTAGGTCCGAATCTAAACCTGGAAGTTCTAATTCATAATCCAATTTTCAGCTTGGACTTGGTAAAACCTACTTTTCCTTTGTGGTTCGGCCCACATTTGAAGCATGAGACATTAGTGTGGCATGCTTAAGTTGCGAACGGCTGAACCGATTAGAGTGAAACTTAATGAGTGACGTCAGAAGGTGGCCAAGATGACCAACTTGTGAGTCCCAGCCGGATTCTGCCAATGTGGTAGGAGTCGGGTGGGGGGGGGGGATCCCGGATTTTTTTTTTTTTTGGGGGGGGGGGGTGTGCCTAGAGGTACATGAATGGAACGATTGGCTGAAACTCGAAATGTAGAAAGTTCATGTACCCTAGTCCCTAGGTGATCCATTTAGGGGTACAGACCGGGTCCGACCACGGTGGGGGGGGGGGGGAGGCACCTTATATTTTCCAAAAAATGGCCAGGTTTGAGGGAAAGTGGATCGTAGATAAAAACAATTATGTCCGAACAGGATTCGAATAGGGGAGAGGGGAAAGCTGGAGGAGGATTCTGGAAAATGTGTGACGGCTAGGGATCAAATGAGCAGATTAATTAGGATGAAACTCGGAAGATGTAAAGATCATATGCTCTAGATGAACGGTTTTGGTATCCTTGCCGCATGTGTTCGCGGCTGAAGGAATCTGAGGCGAATTCCAAAAAAAAAATTGACATGCTTAGGAATCAAACGAGTAGAGTGATTTGGATGAAACTTGTAAAGTATAAAGACCAAATGCACCAGATGAACTATTTGGCTTCTGTAGGGTTACAGAAAATACGTCGGAAATCCCGAAAATGCAGAAGAGAAATGCCCTAGATGATGAGTTTATGAAGCTGAGAACCGGATTTGGCCATGGTATTTCGAATTCAACCATCGGGGTGTGTGGGGGAGGGGGGAGCGATTTGGAACTTGGTGACATGCAAAAAGGTGACGCGATTGGAGTGAAACTTGATGACTATTCAGAGAAAATACCATAGTTGATCCGTTTATATGTTCGAACTGGATTCGCGCACTGTGGGGGAAGTTGGAGGGAGGGTCATGGAAATCGCGTGGATCGCGTAGGGCAAAAACGAGTGGTCCGATTTAAAATAGTAGGGAGATAAGACTCCCCCTTGGCGAACATCAGTTCGGACAGGAATAATCTAAGACAAGCAACATTGTCATTTGAACCTTACTGAAGAATGACCATAACACAATTTTAACAGATTGACAACAGAGATTCACGCCAGAAGTAGTTTACGAAAATAGTAGATTCAGCTGTCTAGGTAAAGAGTTTTCTTTTGATAAAATAAATATCATAGTATATCATACCATAGCAACCAAGAAAAAGGTTGTTATTTCTGAAGCAAATAGACCTTTCTTTAGTGGATTCTTCCGGAGCAACGATAAAACAACCCCAAAAAATGTATTGAAAGAAATAAACACTAATAAATATTTCTTTTGGACTAGTTTGTTTTCGAAACTAGGTAAATGATTTCCTGTTTGTCGAATTTTCTAGTTAAGGTCGAATTTGAGCTTACCCAGGGGGGTGTTTCCGAATGGCACCACCAGATGATCTCACAACCGTACCGAACCCTGGTTCGTGCTAGCAACTAGCATGTGAAGACATAGCAAATGCCAGCATGCTTCCGGTTTAACTAGTTTAATCCTTGGTATTCGTTCGCTTTTTATGACACTTGCTCTTCGGACTGAAAATTGACTTAAAGACCCGACACAATGCCTTGGGAAAAGCTTCGTTCCTGGATCCGATAATGTTTGGTCTGTTGAGGCAAGGGAAATCCGGAATTTACTTATATCCGAAGTTGCGAACATTGTCCGATTCGAATGAAACTTTATGTGTGATGATAACTGATGACCTAGATGTTCAAAACGTTTGTCCGAGCCACGTGCGGCCATGGTTGCCCGATGAAAAGTTAATCTCAAAATGAAAAATCAAATGAAAAAATCAAAATGAAAAATCAAATGTTGTACGAAAAAGTTGAATGCAGTACGAACTGATGCTACTACATGCTTCTATGTCAAGGGTAGCGTGTTTCTGCATTCTGCTGCATGCTACTATTAGCAAGACTGGATGCTACTGGATACTGCTGCTTGAGGTTGGCTCAGTCTGAGACACATTAAATGAAATTTTTCTTTACTATTCAATATACGCAACTTTTTCGTACAACTATCATACAACTACGCAGGCTACAAATTTTTCATCGGGCGTGGGGAGGTAGAGTTGGGTTTCCGGAAACTTTGTGACACGCACAAAAAACAATCGGATGGACCGAATGGGATCCAAGTTTTGCAGTTTATTTGGCGTAGATTTGTTATTTGGCTTCTGGAACAGATCCAGGCACGGTAGGGGGATGCAGCGGGAACCTGAAATTTGCAGATATGCTCAAACTTGCTGACGGGAACAAGAGATGTTAGGGATGCGACCTTTATGCGTCCGTCTGAAACTTGATTCAATTCAATTCAGTTCAAGACTTTTATTCCGGCCTGAAGCATAAACAAACACTACAATAAACACACAAACAAAAATAGAGAACAGATTAGGCTACAACACCACAAAAATTAGCCACACCCGTCATTATTATACAGACTAACCCAAACGGGCAAAGATAGACGAAGCCACGGGTTACATAATGCCAGTACTATGCAATTTTGCGATAGTAGCAACCGATTTCTTAGAGATGTACGATGCGCGTATGCCAACTGGGAGTAGTTCATAACGCGGTAATCGTCGAACATCTCTGTAGCACTGCAAAAACGCGGGAGACGATGAAGAAATCGAAAGCTATCGTTGTAAGCAATGCGTCTCTCGCTCAGACTTTGTTTGGTGCAATTATTGATAAGTGACAACCCAAAAAAGCACGAACAGTAAGATTGAAACAGAAATGTCTTAACATCAGCAGAGCAATACGAAAACTTCCTAACAAGCATATTACCACGTATGTACAATGATCGAAGAGTGTGGCGTGTATGAGCATCATCATGAAGATTTTCAGCAAAAATGTAACCAAGGTACCGAAAAGATTGCACAAAAACGAGCTCAGACCCGGCAAGAACTACTCGGGTGGTACTCGGGAAGTACTCGGGTCGTGATGGGTGGTAAGATACGATACTCTACAGAAGTTTTTTTTTTACGTGTATAGAGCATGGTGGGAGAAGCTGGAGGGCGCATTCCGGAGATTTTATGGCATGCCTAGGGATCAAACGAGTGGAGTTGTTGGGATGAGACTTGGAAGGTATATAGGTCGTATGGTCGGGATGATCCATTTTGGGGTCCAGACGGATTTGACCTCGATGGCGGAGGGGAGCCGGAGGGAGTACCGCAAGTAGTTATATAAACCGGGTTCTACCCCACCCTCCCCCAAATTTCAAAACCCCATTTTATCATCAATTTCTTAAATTTTAACATCCTTTATTCCAAATTAACCCCCTTTTTACAGATTTTTTAGTTTCATAATTACACGAAATAAGGTGCCAAGAAATGATAATATTACCCCTTTAAGACATATAAACTAATACAATATACCCTAATATATAAGTACACTTATTTTAATAACTATTACAACAATTCTAAATCATATCACTGGTAAACAGTTCTAAATCCACATATGTTTCGTTACTCTTATTTACCCGTACAATCGGTTGCAAAATCAGATTTTTCTTTGCAAGTAATTCGTTAGCAATAGCATTATATTTCTGAGTTATATAAACCGGGTTCTACCCCACCCTCCCCCAAATTTCAAAACCCCATTTTAACATCGATTTCTTAAATTTTAACATGCTTTTTTCCAAATTATCCCCCTTTTTATAGATATTTGTATTTTCTTTTTTCCCGAAAAAAGGGCCCAAGAAATAGGAAATATTAACCTTTATACTACATATAAACTACTACTTTTTTTTTTGCTTTTTTCAATTTTTTATCCAAATACCCCCCAATTACTGAGTAAACAGTTCCAAGTCAACATATTGTTCCGAGTTCTTATTTACACGCAAAATAGGCTGTAAAATAAGATTGTTCTTTAGAAGTAACTCATCAGCAATTGCATTGTATCTCTGCGGTATAAACAGATCACACATCTTCTTGTTATGATTGATAACTACAACTAATTTGTCACCATATTTTGTCTTAGCTATTCTCATTTTAACGATGGTATACTTCAATCCTAATACCAACTGTTCTTTCTTGATTGTCTCATTGTATTTATTCATTCTGATTGTATTCAAGACCTCCATTTATTAGCGGCTGATTTTCTTTAATAAAAAATCAAACTACTATTCATCACATCATCAAAATTTAATCTTCTCAACAAACCCAAAAGACCTATCTCTAGTTCGGAAAAGCTCTTTGGGTAAGCAAAAAATAGAAAATCTCTTTGCATTCACATCATAAAACACTTGGTTCCGGAGAGCTAACAGGCCCCGTTGGCGTAATGGTCTAAGCGATTGCAAGCTTACCAACCATTGAATCAACGAAGGCGTGAGATCGAATCCCACTACTAGCAGCTTGTTAGAAGTAAGGACTTCGGAAAAAAAACCTAGCGGGTTTCCTCCCCTCACGGGGCTGCCCCAGACACACCAATAAAAAAATAATAAACAACACCAAATTTTCCAACAGTTACATTGTCTGGGGCGGGAGGTTTTACAAAAATTTTCTATTTTTCCCATTTTTCTTTATTTTTTTGTTGATTCCTTTTTACAGTATTTGTAACCATTCAAACAGACTTGCTTCATGTATTTTTCGCGAGGAAAAAATCTAAATGTTTTACGCATTTCTGCTTCACGCTGAATAACCTCTTCAACCGTTAATTGACCACATTTTAGCATTGATACCAATTCAGTGTAAAAATTATACGCGGTTCTATATTCTGCTTTTCTATCTGCAATATTTAAATGTTTTTCAGTTATTTCAATAATAACGGAACCCAAGCTTAAAGACGCTAAAGGTAGCATAAGAAACGCACTTAATCCTGCTGCCGAAAAGGCAAATTTGGATAAAAGAAGACCGTTGCTTACATTATTATAATATTTATAACTTCGGCGATATACAAACATTTTCTTTTCCAATTCCTCCATTTATACTATAGCTAAATTGTTTAAGAAATTACTTCTTTAGGTTTGCTTCCAAACTTAGCAATTCGGAGCACATACGCCATCTCGTAAACAATATTGGAGATATCGTGATCACTTCTGCCACCTGCGCAACTCCACTATTTCTTTCTTAACTGGTCAGAGGCAATCTAGATCGCGTATGCTCCGAGAAATACAAACAAATCAGCCGTCTCGGTAACTGTGCTCTCTGTGCATTGAGCCTTTGCTCCATGAAACACATACTGAAACCAGTGAATTTCTTTACGGCTGAGAAAACGCAGTCGGGAGAAATTCATTAATAAAAATATTCCCCTAATAAATGATGGAAACTGCAGAGGTTATTCAACGTTGTAAAACCATTATATCAAACAACGAATCGGTTATACGAAGTTTACCGAAATACAAAATTAATGAACTTCGTACATATGCAAAAATTAACAATATCAAAACAAATGGTGAAACGAAAAAGGAAATAACTAATAAGATAATAAAGCAACTTAATAGGAATATTTTGCTTGCGGAAGATACAATTAATATTCGGCGTAGAAATGAAAGGATTCGGAACAAAAATAGACCATCAAATTATACTCCAGAGCCAGCATTAAGGAAGATTTTGGAAGATGACATAAAAGAAAATAATATTGATATTGGAAATATAAAAAAAGAGGAGAAACGGATAATAGAAAAGGATACAAGTGAATTAAAAAGGTTTCTAAAAAACAAAGGCCTACCCACTCGTGGTAACAGAGATGAAGTTATAGAACGCATTAAGGAATACTATGGTAGGATAATTAATAAGCAGAAACAAACTATGGATAAAACTAGAGGTATCCTGAGAGATCAAACAGAAAGAGGTGATAAAAACAGACACAAACTAATCGATTTATCTACTCTCTTTATAAATAAGAAACAAATCAAAGAAGAAACATCGATTCCCAATTATTTGTTTAAAACAGAAGAAGAACAACACCCCACTATTGTAAGAGAAAATGAAAACATTTACACAGTAAACGTATCGATTGAAAGCAACGGTAGAGACGAAAATACTCTCATTAGTTTTGTTTTTGAGGATTTGCAACGAAGAATGAATGAAATATACCAGTACAGAGTTCAGTTTGTGACCAAGGTTATTTTCTATCGACAAGAGAATGATGAGGAAGTAGAAGTATTTTACAACAGTACTTCTTGGGTTTTAAACAAAAATAGTGTCCTTACTCGTAGCCATTTAGATGACAACAACAGGAGACTTAGTTCTTTGAGTAATACCCCTCGATCTGGATTACAATTTAGGCGATATGATGCAATCGACTATAGGATGACCCGAATCGAATCCTACATGGGAGGAACCTATAAAATACTGCCAGATTTCGTAAAAAATAAAAAAGCTTGCCTGAATATTGAAAATAAGGATCAAAAATGCTTTCTTTGGTCAATCTTAGCACATTTATACCCAGCTAAAGATCATGCAGAAAGAACTTCGAAATATAAACAGTATGAAAATGAATTTGATTTCAAAGGAATTACTAACTACCCGATGGATACCAAAGATATCTACAAATTTGAAAATAAATACAATATCAAGATTTGTTTATTCCAATTGGATAAAGAGAAAATAATCAAAAGTCATATACTAAAAAGTACTATCAATGGGAAAACAGCAAAACATATCATTCATTTACTGTATTTCGATAATCACTATGTACTAATAAAGGATCTCAGCAGATTAATTGGTAGTCAAATCTCTAAAAATAAAACAAAGACATACCTATGCACTTATTGTGGAAGGCATTTTTCGAAACAAGAACACTTTGAAAAACATGAATTGAAAAAGAACTGTGAAGATCCTGATATCATAATGCCTCCTGAAGGTTCAAAAATACAATTTAAAAATGTTTCGAAACAGATGAAAGTACCGTACTGTATAATAGCAGACTTTGAGTCTTATAATGAAGAATACAATCAAGTCCACGGAAAGAAAACAATCAAAGTGGCTGAACAGAAAGCGTTTGCATACGGAATTCAGGTGTGCTGTTCTTTTGATTCAAAGCAGAATAAATACTACGATTATTTTGGTGAAGACGCTGCAAAACATTTTGTGAAAACCATTACAGAAGTGTCCACAGAAATTGCACACAAGTATGAAAACAGACAAAGAAATCACACTTATACCGACGAAGAAATTAAAGAAAAATGGAAGACACTAAAGAACAAGACTTGCCATATCTGTAACACAGAAATTACTGAAAATCCCCACTTTGATCACGACCATATGACAGGAAGGATAGAGGTTTCACACACGCTGAATGTAACATGAAATACAGGATTCCCAAGCATATCCCTGTAGTCCTACACAACTTATCCAAGTATGACTCCCATCTATTTGTGAAAGAATTAGTACCTGATAACGGGATTTTTGAAAGTGCTGAAAGTTTCATTTCATTTTCGAAATCAATAAGTATTCCAAGACAGGATAAGGAAATAAAATATGAAATCAGATTTATAGATTCTATTCGATTCATGGCTTCATCACTAGACAAGCTATCAGCAAATTTAGCGAAATGTGACTGTAAAGTATCATGTAATCATCTGAGAGAGAATTTCAAGTACACATCTGACAGTTTCAGAAACGATGCTGAATTTAAAGAAATAATTAAAAAGGGGGTGTATCCTTATGAATTTGTGGATAGTTTCAGTAAAATGGATTGTACAAAGTTACCACCCATAGAAAGCTTTTATTCTAGGTTAACGGGAAAAGGTATTGACAAAGCTGATTATAAAAGAGCGGTGTCCATATGGAAACAATTTAATTGCGAAACATTACTTGATTATACCAAGTTGTACCTGAAAAGTGACGTTTTAATACTATCAGATGTTGTAGAGAATTTCAGAAATGTATGTATACATAATTATGACTTGGATCCACTTCATTACTTCTCAGCTCCAGGACTAACATGGGACGCTTTCCTAAAGCATTCAACAGTAGAATTACCGTTATTCTCAAAGGAAGACATGTACACATTCGTTGAAAAGGGGATAAGAGGTGGTGTATCTCAGTGTATAAAAAGATATGCGAAAGCAAATAATAAATATATGAGCGGTTATGATAAGAATAAATCATCTAATTATCTAATGTATTTTGACAAGAATAATTTGTATGGGTGGGCGATGTCGCAAAAATTACCCGCAAAAGATTTCCAATTCATTTCCATACCAGAAGCTTTGAAAGAGAGAAATGAATACAGTTCACTCGAGTATTATAACCACTTAAAAAATCATGTTAATTCGGTGATGCAATTACCGAATGTAGGTGCTATATATGAAGTAGATTTGGAATATCCAAAAGAACTACACGAATTACACAAAGATTTACCATTAGCACCCGAACATTTCAATGGCAAACTATGTACGACCTTACTGGATAAAAACAATTACGTAGTTCACCACAGGAATCTAGAATTCTATTTACAAAAAGGTTTGAAACTGAAAAAAGTACATAGAATACTAGGATTCACTGAGAGTGCTTACTTAAAAGGATATATAGACCACAACACATCACTTAGAACTAAAGGCACAAATGATTTTGAAAAAGACTTTTTTAAGCTGATGAACAATGCTTGCTTTGGAAAAACCATGGAGAACGTAAGGAAACGAGCTGATATGGAAATAATAACTGACGATGACACTAGAGAAAAAATAATAAAGAAACCCAACTTTAAATCTGAGATTATTTTCAGTGAAAACTTTTCTGTAGCAAGAATGTCAAAGGAAAAGATCAAATTAGACAAACCCATGTTTATCGGTTTTGCTGTACTGGAACTATCCAAACTATTGATGTATGAATTCCATTATGATTATATGAAACCTAAATATGGTGATCAACTTGATTTGTGTTATATGGATACAGATTCTTTCATCTATGACATACGAACCGAGGATTTCTATCAAGATATTAAACCGGATTTGAATGAGAGGTTCGATACATCTGATTATGCGAAAGATAATCCATACGGGTTTCCTAATGTAAACAAGAAAGTGATAGGAATGATGAAAGATGAATTAGCAGGACAAGTGATGACAGAGTTTGTTGGGTTGCGGTCGAAAGTATATGCTTATTTAAAGGACAATCAAGACCTTTCAAAAGCTAGCAAAAAACTAAAAGGAATAAAAACAAACATAGTGAAAGATAAAATTACGATTCAAAACTACAAGGATGTTCTGTTTGGAAACGTTGGAAACCTTTCAGTAACCCAGTACAACTTAAGGTCATACAAACACAATATGTTTCTAGAAGAACAGAATAAAAAAGCCCTAGATCCTAAGGATGATAAAAGGATTGTATCCAGTGATAAATTCACAACTTTTCCATTAGGTTACAAACAATAAATATTCAAGTACCTACTTAAAAAATTCAAGTACCTACTTAAAAAATTCAAGTACCTACTTAAAAAATTCAAGTACCTAGTTAAAAATTTCAAGTACCAAGTTAAAAAAGTCAAGTACCTAGTTAAAAAATTCAAGTATATAGTTAAAAACGTTAGCTACCTACTTAAAAAAAATTCAAGTCCCTACTTAAAAAATTCAAGTACCTACTTAAAAAAATTCAACTACCTAGTTAAAAAATTCAAGTACCTAGTTAAAAAATTCAACTACCTAGTTAAAAAGTTCAAGTACCTAGTTGGTAAATCTTATAATCAAAAATTCCTCATAAGTAAATGAATGAAAAGGCTCCAATCAAAGTGTATGATTTCAGCGAAAAGAATAACTATCAGAATAAGCACGAACTTGCACCTCAGTGGCCATTTAGGTTACTAATTTGTGGAAGTTCAGGAACAGGGAAAACAAATTTACTCTTGAATTTAATTTACGAATATCTATGTTTCAACCGAATATACTTGTATGCAAAAGATCTTGAAGAAGATAAATACCAAGACCTTATAACCAATTTGACCACTTTGGAGTCACAATGCAAATCGAAAGTCTTAACAACAAGTAACAATCTTGATGACATTGTCGATGTTGATGACCTAGACCCTAATTATCAAAACTTGATTATCTTTGACGATTTTGTAACTGAAAAAGACCAGAAGAAAATAGAAGATTTATTCATAAGAGGAAGAAAGAAAAATGCTTCAATTGTTTATTTATCACAGAGCTATCATAAAACACCAAAGGTTGTAAGACTTCAATGTAATTATTTTGCATTCTTTCAGTGTTCTAATCCAAAAGAAGTAAAATTAATCAGGCAAAATCATGTATCTAATATAGACAATGAGAACTTTCTGAAACAATTCGAGGTTGCAACTAAAGGTTACGGATTTTTCTTTATTGATTTAAAAACAAAAGATAAAACCCTGAAGTACAGAAAAAACTTTGAAAAATTTACTGGATAATTTGTTTCTATTATAAATGAATAAATTTGGTAGTGTTGGAAAAAAGGTTAGTAACGAATCGAAAGTTACTGATGACAACGGTAATATTAATCTACAGGATAAGAGAATTATTAATTTAGGGGATGCGAAAGCAGACCAGGACGCTATTAGTTTCAGATCTATGACTATTATTTTGAACCAATTTAAAGAAGAAATTACCGCAGAACAAGTGGGGATAAATCAGTATTTTAGCGAAGATATCAACAGATTAATTGCTGTACATGATTCTCTTGATAATTTATTGGTAAGGATTAAAGATAAAGGGTTATTTGTAAAAGAAATAATTCGAGTTAATGATAAAGAAATTAACGCTGAAAACAAGTTGATAACAAATGTTCAAGACCCTAGAAACAAAAATGACGCTGTTAATTTAGGAACGTTAATTACATATCTTTTAGATTTGGAAAAAAAGCTCGAAACCCAACAAACCCTTAGCAATACTATTCTAACAAAAATTGCTGACCAACAAACCCATATCGATAATATTGAAAGAGCAATCGTAAACATTTTAAAAAGGCTTCTAGAGCAGAAACCTGTTGACAAACCATTCGTTTCCAGAATAGAAAAAATGATGGCTGGTAAATAAGAAGTTTATATGATAAATTATTTTTCTAATAAATGGTTGCAACAATGGAGTATACAGTTTATTTGTCAAAGCTTCAGAAAGGAAAGCTGAAGAAATGCTTTGGCGCTAAACAAAAATGTCAGATACGTGTTAGTCATAGTAGACAGAATGAACGAGAACCAGTCAAGTTACTTTTAAGTAAACGACAAATTGATAAAATTGAAACATGTAAAATGAATAATAAGGGTTGTGACATTGACGTATCGTACAAGCAGATGAGAGAAGCGATTCAAAAAGGTGGATTACTTCCTTTCCTAATACCGTTGGCAATTACCCTTGGAAAGGCAGCTTTAACAAGCGGAGCTGCTGCTTTGGGTACATTCGCTGGTAAGAAATTGGTGGATAACATAACCAACACAGGTGGAGCGCTTACACTTCCTGGAACACAAAAAGTTGTGGGACGTGGAAGGCCTAGGAAGAAAACCGATGATGTCAACACAGGTGGTGCGCTTACACTTCCAGGAACACAAAAAGTTGTAGGTCATGGTGTACGGGGAAGGCCTAGGAATTCAAAAAACGGGGACATCAAAAAAGAAGCAAAAGTAAAGTAGGACCTCTAACCAATTTTGATATTATGGATGCATTAGAGAGTATACCACATTTTAGAGGTGTTTTCTCTATAGATACGCTACCCAAACAGATAAATAGTATAGAATGTGGTGTAATTAATTATGATAAACTCGGAATGCCTGGAACTCACTGGGTGGCGTACTGTAATCTACCTGATAGTCCTTATGTAGAATTTTTTGATTCTTTCGGTATACCCCCAGGAAAAGAAATAATTAAATATCTAAAAACTTCAAAGAAAAAAATAGCTTATGAAAATCTTGCCGTTCAGAATATAGATGAATTAAACTGTGGATTGCATTGTATTTCCTACATTAAGCGCAGTTCTTAGTTTATTCATCTCTCGTCTTTTTGTTTATAAAAATTGTTTTCTAATAAATGGAGATTTATTGTATGAAATGTAAAAAGAAAACTGACACTGAATCAATGTTTAAAGCAGTGTCACAGAAAAATAATGTTCCAATGGTGAAAGGTAATTGTGTTATTTGCGGATCGAGGAAAAATCTGTTTTTAAAAAAAACCTCGACGCAGAAAAAGATATTTTAAAGACGTATTATTCTCATTATTCAGGTGTTGATGATATTTACAGAAAATTAAAAGAAAATGGAGTGAACGTTTCTAAAGATAAAATAAAAAGTGTGTTGCAAAATGAGAATGTGTATACGTTACACAAACCTTCCTATCACAATTTTGAAAGGAGACGAGTGTATGTTCACCATGTAGACGAGCAATGGCAAGCTGATTTAGTTGACATGCAGAAATATAAAAAAGAAAATAATAAAACAAATTACATCTTGACTATTATTGATTGCTTTAGTAAATATGCTTGATGTGTCCCTTTGAAAGATAAAACGGGTGCTGAAATAATCAAGGCATTCAGTTATATATTTAAAGAAAGAATTCCTAAAAAACTACAAACTGATAAAGGTAAAGAATTTGTAATGCGAAATGTTCAAACATTTTTGAAAAATAACGACATACACTGGTTTGCATCTGAAAGTGAATTGAAAGCGCAAATCGTTGAACGATTCAATAGAACACTGAAAGAAAAGTTATGGAAATATTTCACTCACAATAACACTACTAAATGGATTGATATTTTACCTTTATTTGTTAGTAATTATAATAACTCTTATCATCGTTCAATACAAATGAAACCAGTAGATGCTAGTAAAAAGGTAAATCAGAAAAAGGTTTACAATGCTTTGTTTCCTCCAGCAGATGACTACACAATCACAGGAAATTACAATGTAGGAGATTTAGTTAGAATTAAAAAAGAAAAAAGTATTTTTGATAAAGGTTATTTACCTAACTACACGAATGAAGTATTCCAGATAGCAACCGTTAGACCTACCACCCCCATTACTTATGAAATATCTGACAAAAGTGGGGAATTAATTCAAGGAGGGTTTTACGAAAAAGAACTTTCAAAATTTATTATGAAATAAAATTACTTGTATATAAATGGATTCAAGACGCTTGAGTGATATGTTATCGGGTATAGTTAAGAACAGAGAAATTCAAAGAAAACAAGTTCAACAATACGAGATGGAGAAAGCAGGGTTTCGGGAATATGCTTCAGAATTAAACGCTCCAGTTGTTACGGCACAAAAAGAAAACACTAAAGATACCATCAAAAAATTACAAGAAAACACTGAAGCTGTCATCGAAAAATTAGAGGAGGTGGATATTAATTCAAGAAGCCGGCTTCTCCAATTAGATGAAACGTATAAATCAGCTTTACAAAGACAACCATATCAGATTCCAGTTTCAGAGGTAGAAACGCAGTCAACACAATCGACCGCTTTAGAAGCATCTCCAGATTTACCAACAAGTATCAAAATCGTTGATATGGATCCAGGTGTTGATAAAGAGTTATTAAAAGCACTTAATGTAAAATATAGAGAGAATCATACAAGATATAAAGGAGAATATTTTGAGATGCCTAATTATTACTTTGATAACCCAGAGAATATAGAAGATGCTTTGTCTGAATTAACACCTATAAGTCAAAGTTATGGTGGTTTGAAAAGTAAAAGTAGTTCTAGTAAGTATGATAAAATTATTTTATTTATTCAAGACTATAAGGATAGATTAAAAAAAATTCAATCTAGTAGACCCTTTATCAAACAACAAGGAACTGGAATATTTATGAATTGTGATGAAATGATTAAAAAATTGTACACTTTGATAGGTAGTAGAGTGAACGGGAATACATCTGATGAGGTGAGGAATGAAGCTATTGATATTTTGGATTCGTTAATGCGAAATAAGTTCTTAAACAAGAGAGAATACAATTCAATATATAAAAAATATTTCTAATAAATGGTGTTGTTAAACATTGAAGGTAATGAAAGTATCATTGATATAACATTTAGTCAACCAATCGAATTGAATCGTAATTGGGATTATGAAATAGGTTTGAATCAGTGTACTTTGTGGTATTCGTGGCATAATATAAGTGATAAATTTGGGAATAATACATTTCAATACAGGAAAGATGAAGAGGGGGGATGGGTGAATGTTACTATTCCTAACGGGATGTATAACGATGATTGTTTGAATTATTTTTTGTGTCAGTATTTTGATACACCAAAAGATAAATGTCCTATTGTAATCTCATCCAATCCAGCATCTATGAGATTTGTCATAGTATTACAAGAAAAATATGTGTTTAGATTTAATAGTGAGTTGTGTCAGATTTTAGGCTTTGAAAAGGATATTGAGATTTCTAAGAAAATCAATGAAGGTACAAAGCTTCCAAATATAACAAGAAGTGTCGATAAAATTCAAATTCACTGCTCTCTTGTAAACAGTTCTATCGTAAACAAAAGTAAATCAGATGTCATTTGGACATTTGTTCCGAATACTGAACCGGGTTGCCAAATTGTTGAGAATCCTAGACAATTAATATATCTTCCTATCAACACAAAAGACTTTATTTACTCGTTGAGAATGACAATAACTGATCAGCTTGGAAGACCGATTGATCTGAATGGTGATAACGTAGGATACGTACTGCATTTAAGAAAAGCTTAAAGGATTATTGAAATAAAATTATTTACTTATAAATGTTGTTAAATAATAAACGATTACTTTACAATAAGCAGTACGGAAGTGGAATCGGTAGTATATTCAAAAACATTGCTAATTCCCAGTTATTCCAGACGTCAGCAAAACAAATAAGAGATGGAGCATTGTCAATGTATAATAATATTATAAAACCGAGATTTGAGCTGCTGAAAAACAGAGCAATAGAATATGGAAAAGATTTGATTGATGTCAACAAGAAGGAACTGATTGATGTGATTGGAAATAAGAAATCGATGAAGGATCTTATAGGTACAAATAAAAGAATTTTAAATCAAAGAAGTCAGGACTTGATTAAAACGTTAATGACTGGAAATGGGTTAAAGATTCTGAAATGATTTTTATTGAATAATTTCCTTCTTATATAAATGGCAGTAAATAAAATTATTAGTCCGCAATGGAACATATTTGATGAGCCACTTGTGGATGATACAGTGGTCAAGTATGAATTTAAAGAAATTCGAGAAACAGATGTGAATGTATCCAATAAGTCAGAGTTTGAATTTGTAACAAAGAAATTAGATTCCTGGTTCTATCCAAGTGAAAGTTATCTTGAGGTAGGCGTAAGGGTAGTAAAAGCTGACGGAACTAATATAGCTGCAACTGATGTCGCTACGTTGACGAATAATGGATTTAATTTATTTAGTACCGCCGAGTATGTCATAAACGATACACCAGTTGAAAAAATTAATCATGTTGGTATTACAACTACCGTTACAAAGTTGATTGAATACTCCGATGATTACTCTAGAAGTGCTGCTAGAAATCATTTCTGGTATAAGGATTATAATCAAGGAACTGATATCAACCCTATAACTAGTTCATTTACCGTACCTGCAGAAGGAAAACTAACAGCAGGAAATATGAATGTCACTTCTAAGCCTAACCCCAATTATAATAAAGGATTTGAAAAGAGATATAATAGAACTAAAGACAGCAAATTAGTTAATATGTATTTACCATTATCAGAGATGTTTGGATTCTTGAAAGGAAACAAACGATTTTTTAGAGGTGCATCACACAGAATATGTCTAAGAAGAAATGATGATAATAATATGATTGTAAAAAATGGAAATACTAATTTTAAAGTCGTCATTGAGTATTTATCCTGGAAAATTCCTGTTATAGCTCCTAGTATTGAAATGATGAGTCAATTGGAAAAGGGTTTGGCAAAGGATAAAAAGTATAATTTGATGTGGGAAGCTTGTAATACTTATAAAAGTGATGTTAGTCAGAATAAGGAACACACCTGGAAAGTTGTGTCTGAGAGAAATAGTCCTACGAAAATCGTTGTGATGTTACAGAAAAATGAAAAGCATAACAACCAAAAAAAGAATAATATGGTGTTTGATCATATGAATTTGACGGATATAGAGGTTAGAATTAACGGGGATAAATACCCAGAAGAACCCCTCAAATGCGACTTTAGTGAGGAAAAATGCACATACTCGAATCTTTACAACAGATACATACACATGGGTTATAAGCAATTAGCGTTTGATACTGGTAGTGTAGTCAATATCGAAGAATTTAAAGAAGTATATCCACTATTTTGTTTCGATGTTTCTAAACACGAGTCAAATATTTATAATGGAACCACTGCTGATATTGAAATTAGTATAACTTTAAATGATCCTCAACCCGTACCATACAATATTTACTGTGTTCTATATTATGAAAGAAAAGCTACATTGGATATCATTAATAAAAATATGTATGTGAGTTTGTGATTTGGATTTTTATTAAAGAAAATCAGCCGCTAATAAATGGAGGTCTTGAATACAATCAGAATGAATAAATACAATGAGACAATCAAGAAAGAACAGTTGGTATTAGGATTGAAGTATACCATCGTTAAAATGAGAATAGCTAAGACAAAATATGGTGACAAATTAGTTGTAGTTATCAATCATAACAAGAAGATGTGTGATCTGTTTATACCGCAGAGATACAATGCAATTTCTGATGAGTTACTTCTAAAGAACAATCTTATTTTACAGCCTATTTTGCGTGTAAATAAGAACTCGGAACAATATGTTGACTTGGAACTGTTTACTCAGTAATTGGGGGGTATTTGGATAAAAAATTGAAAAAAGCAAAAAAAAAAGTAGTAGTTTATATGTAGTATAAAGGTTAATATTTCCTATTTCTTGGGCCCTTTTTTCGGGAAAAAAGAAAATACAAATATCTATAAAAAGGGGGATAATTTGGAAAAAAGCATGTTAAAATTTAAGAAATCGATGTTAAAATGGGGTTTTGAAATTTGGGGGAGGGTGGGGTAGAACCCGGTTTATATAACTCAGAAATATAATGCTATTGCTAACGAATTACTTGCAAAGAAAAATCTGATTTTGCAACCGATTGTACGGGTAAATAAGAGTAACGAAACATATGTGGATTTAGAACTGTTTACCAGTGATATGATTTAGAATTGTTGTAATAGTTATTAAAATAAGTGTACTTATATATTAGGGTATATTGTATTAGTTTATATGTCTTAAAGGGGTAATATTATCATTTCTTGGCACCTTATTTCGTGTAATTATGAAACTAAAAAATCTGTAAAAAGGGGGTTAATTTGGAATAAAGGATGTTAAAATTTAAGAAATTGATGATAAAATGGGGTTTTGAAATTTGGGGGAGGGTGGGGTAGAACCCGGTTTATATAACTACTACCGCACATTTCCTGGACCTGACGGTTCTTAGATCAGTTGCTGTAGATGATGTATTTATGTGCTCGAACCAGATTCTGTACGGGACGGGGATTTGGAGGGGGATTTCAGGAAGTTTTGTGGCACGCCTAGGTATAAACGAGTGGAACCATTAGGATGAACCTTTTAAGATACAGAGGTCATATGCCCTAGATAACCCATTTCGGTCCGTCGGATTTGGCCTCGGTGGAGGAGTTGAAGGGGGTGCCGGAAATTTCGAGGAAAAGCTCCGACTCGAGTGAAACTTCATAGGTGTTAATTGAAGATGCCCTAGATGACGCATTTATGTGTCTGAACTGGGTTCGGCCACTGTGAGGGGACTTCTGGGGAGGGGGATCCGGAAAATATTTCGCCTAGGGGTCAAACCAGTGGAACCATTGGGATGAAACTTGTGTGGTTTAGAAAAGTTCTATGCCCTAAATGATCTATTCTGTAGTCCAGACCGAATCTGACCACGATGGGGGAAGGGGGGGGGGGTGTTTCGGAATTTCCCAAAATACTCTGATGCGATTGAAATTTTATAGGTGGTAAGAGATGAGATCTCTTAGATGATCCATTTGTGTGTCCGAACCAGATTCGGCCGTGGTAGGGGGATTTGGGGGGGGGGGGATACCGGAATTCGTCTGGCTCGTCGAGGGATCAAACGATTGGATCTCTTTGGCTGAAACTTGGAAGGTTGAAAAGTCAATTGCCCTAGATGGCCAATCCATCCACCGGGTAATCCATTACCCGGAAATGCCCCCCGTATTGATCGAATAAACGATCGAATTTTTTTTCAATTGTATTATGGGACATTTTTCCAATCGTAAACAGTTGTAAACAATTGGAAACGATCGTAAGCAATTGTTTTCTTACGATTTTAAACAGTTGTTTCCATCGTTTGCGATTGCAAACGGTTGTTTCCAATCGTTTGCTATTGTAAACAGCTGTTAACGATCGTATTTTTACGATCAAAACCAGTTGTTTCCAATCGTATTTTACGATCGGAAACAGCTGTTTACTATCGAAACCGATTGTTTCCAATCGTTATTTTACGATTGAAAACAACTGTTTCCAGTTGTATTTTTACGATCGAAAACAGTTGTTTACGATCGTGGTTTTAAGACTGAAACCGATTGTTTCCAACCGTTATTATACGATTGAAAACAACTGTTTCCAATTATATTTTTACGATGTAAAACAATTGTTTCGGATCGTATTTTTACGATTGGAATTTCCGCTATTTCAACACACCCTCCACCCCCACCCCTATGCCCTAAACTGTAGATCGTCAATAACTGGAAGGTCTTCTACTTCTCTCCAACTTCAAGTAATGCTTTATTCTGTGATTCAGTTCAGTCGACAATATTAATGAGGAGCGATATTCGCATTGTCTTATATAGAGGCAAATATTTTTTCTTTAAAATTATCGATTAAACGGCAGCACTCTAAAAAAATTACCAGAAGACGCTCTAGCAGTATAGAGGGGGCATCGACTGAGAAAGCTGCTTTTGAGTTATTTTGCGCATCAAAGAAAAGTTAAAATAGCAAAAACACGAATGACAGCTCTCAACTTCAAGCATTTCCACGTCTTTTAAACTTTTCGAAAAAAAACAATCGTAAATGGTTGTTGCCAATCGTTTACGATTGATTTCAGATTCGCCGTTTCACTTAGCTATTTTAATCGTTTATAACTCAACAAAATTCAACTTCTATACTACTGTTGTTAGAAATCAGGCCTTGTTTCAGGACTTGAAAACCAAACCAACCGTTTCCGATCGGAAACAACTGAAAACGATTTTGATCATTTACAACTAAGAAAAAAATCAACTTCCCTATTACCGTTGTTAAAACTCGGGTCTGTATTTCACGGCTTGAAAACAAAACCAACTCTTTCCGATCGAAAATAAGTGAAAACGATTGGCAAAAATTGAAAACAATTGAAAACGATTGGAAACAATTGAAAATGATTGGAAACAATTGAAAACGATCGTTTTGAATCGGTACGAAAAAAACGATCGTAAATTACGATCGGAAACAACTGTTTCCAATCGTTAACAGTTGTTAACAATTGTTTCCAGTTGTTAACGATCGTAAACAATTGTTAACAGTTGTTTACGACTTAATTATTTCCATACGGGAGCTAAACTATGTTGATCGTTTTCAACAACAAAAAAAATTCAACTGCTAAAAATCAACGGTTGTTTCCAATCGTTTGCGATTGGAATTCAGATTTGCCGTTTCAGTTAAATTATTTTGATCATTAACAACTAAAAATATTCACCTGCCCTACTACCGTTGTTAAAAATCAGGTCTTGTTTCAGGACTTCGAACCGAACCAACTGTTTCCGATCGAAAACAACTGAAAACGATCGTAAACAGTTATTAAATAACACTTGAAAAAAACGATCTTAAAAAGTTCTAAAATTACAATTGGAAACAGTTGTTTCCAATCGTTTACGGTTGGGATTTCAGATTCACCGTTTCACTTGAACTATTTTCATTCTGTAAAACTAAAAAAAAAAATAAACTTCCCTATTACCGTTGTTAAAAATCAGGTCTGTATTTCACGATTTGAATGCAAAACCAAGTGTTTCCGATCGGAACATCTGAAAACGATTGGAAACAATGAAAATGATCGTTTTGAATCGGTACGAAAAAAAACGTGGTCAAATTACGATCGGAAACAACTGTTTCCAATCGTTGACGATTGGGATGTCAGATTCACAGATTCACTTAAATTATTTTCATTGTGTAAAACTAAAAAAAAAACTTCCATATTACCATTGTTAAAAATCAGGTCTGTACTTCATAATTTGAAAACAAGACCAAGTGTTTCCGATCGAAACATCTGAAAACGATTGGAAACAACTGAAAACGATTGGAAACAATTGAAAACGATCGTTTTCCATCGGTACGAAAAAAGCGATCGCAAATTACGATCGGAAACAACTGTTTCCAATCGTTTACGATGGATTTCAGATTCACAGTTTCACTTGAACTATTTTCACTGTTAAAACTACAAAAAAAATAAACTTCCCTAATACCGCTGTGAAAAGTCAGGTCTGTATTTCATGATTTGAAAACAAAACCAAGTGTTTCCGATCGAAACAATTGAAAACGATTGGAAACAATTGAAAACGATCGCTTTGGAATCGGTACGAAAAAGAAGAGCTGAAAGCTCATATGGCACTTGTAAGAACAGTTAGCATGTTTTTCAGATACGGTTTACAGTTGTCAAGGCCGCATCTCTCTCCCAATATTCATTTCATCAGAAAATCGGCTTGATCTACTAAATCTGAAATGATTACTCCACTCACTCATAACTGTTTCTCCCACAACGATGATCGGATCGAGGGAGGGACTAATTTTAAGCCAATCTGACATAGTCCCTAACATGCCTGCCAAGTTTCATGGTCATAGCACAGCCTGTCAAGTTTTATGGACATGGCACATTTGGAAGTACCCCAGCTCGTGATGACCAGAATTGTGGAAAACCCTCTCAAACTCCCCCAACTGTGACAACATCCGGTCCTGTTTTGTCAGTATTGTCTCTAATGCTTATGTACGTTCTTTCCTCCAAGTCCCATCCCGGTCTCTTGACTCTAAGCGTTTCATGATATTTCTTGCACCCCCCCCTCCACCTCCCCCCCCCCCCAGTTATTGGATTCGTTCCGAACTTGAAATTGATAATCTGAGGCACTTGTTCCTGACACTTCTCAAGTTTCGTTCACGTCTCATCACCCGTTCTAAAGTCATGCACGTCACTAGATGCTGGATTCCCCATCCCTCCACTCCCCCAGCATCACCGTATCGGTGAAGGAACTATTTCCAAGTTGACCTAGGAAAGTACCTAATATTTCTGCCAAATTTCATGGTTATAGTACATCTGGAAGTAGCCTAACTGATGATCACCGCGGAAATCCAAGAAACCCCCTCCGACACCCTCCACTGCGACCCGATCCGGTCCTATTTTGTCAATAAAATATCTACGGTTAATGCTCGTTCTTCCCTTCAAGTTCCATCCCGATAACTCAACCCTAAGCGTTTCAAAAGATTTCCGGTCCCCCCTCTACCCCCACCCCCAGTTATCGGATTCGGGCCAGATTTGAAATTTAAAATCTGAGACACTTGTTCTTCACACTTGTCAAGTTTCATGCATGTCCGATTACCCGTTCCAAAGTTACGTATGATTCTAGTTTCCGGATTCTCCATCCCTCCACTCCCCCCGCGATGGCTGGATCGGGGAAGTGAATATTTCCAAGTTATCCTGGTCGGTTCCCTCATCTGCCTTCCAAGTTTTGTTGTCCTAGCTTATGTGGAAGCGTCTCAGGAGATTTCCTGTGCCCCCCTCCAGCCTCCCCCCCCACAGGTATCGAATCTGGACCGGATTTGAAACTGAATATTCGAAACACTTGTCCTTGACACATGTCATGTTTCACGCATGTCCGATTAACCTTTCCGAAGTTATGCATGCTAATAGTTTCCGGATTTCCCATCCCTCCACTCCCCCCACTATGATTGAATCTGGAAAGTGATTATATCCAAGTTAATCTCGTCGGTTCCCAGATATTCCTGCCAAGTTTCATTGTCCTAGCTTATGTGGAGGCGTTTCCCGAGATTTGTTTAGTTTTCCACTTTCGTTGGGACCACATGATTTTACCTTATCTTTGAACTATATACAGTCCCGCATTCGCTCCCGAATACATCTAAGTCTTGGCGCAGCGGTAGAGCACTGAGATAGCAACTCAGAGGTCCCTGGTTCGATTTCGCGTTTGGGCAGCGCTCTTATTGCTACGTTTCGCTCCGGTTCTACTTTATAGTTTCCGGACTCCCGGATCCGGGGAAAGTCGGATTGGGGAAGTGATTATTTGTAAGTTGATCTGATCGGGTCCCTGATATGCCTGTGAAGTTTCATCGTCCTAGCTTGTGTGGAAGTGCCCAAACTAGCAAAACCTGGACAGACCGACAGAACGACAGAATGACAGACAGACAGACCGACACACCGACAGAAATTACGATCGCTATATGGCACTTGGGTATGCTCAAGTGCCATAAAAACGATCGTAAAATTACGATCGGAAACAACTGTTTCCAATCGTTTACGATTGGGATTTCAGATTCTTAGTTTCACTTGAACTATTTTTATTATATTTATCCTCCAAGTACGGAATCCCTTGCCAAGAAGGGCCGAAATATAACTCCAATAAAATTCAGCTGACGTATCCGTTTTCCACAATCAAATACAACTATTTTCATTGTGTAAAACTAAAAAAATATACTTCCCTATTACCGTTGTTAAAAATCAGGTCTGTATTTCAGGATTTGAAAACAAAACCAAGTGTTTCCGATCGAAACAACTGAAAACGATTGGAAACAATTGAAAACGATCATTTTAAATCGGTACGAAAAAAAGATCGTAAAATTACGATCGGAAACAACTGTTTTACAAGCGTTTACGATTGGGATTTCATATTCACAGTTTCACTTGAACTATTTTCATTGTGTAAAACTAAAAAAAAAAAACCTTCCCTATTACCGTTGTTAAATATCAGGTCTGTATTTCATGGTATGAAAACAAAACCCAAGTTTTTCCGATCGAAAACAACTGAAAACGATTTGAAACAATTGAAAACGATCGTTTTGAATCGGTACGAAAACAAGAGCTGTAAGCTCATATGGCACTTGCATGTTTCAAGATGATTTGATTGATCAAAAGTAAGTTTCGACTTTGCGGTTGAGATGCGCGCTATAAGGGAGCTGGAACTTCATTTGTAAGCAAAACCCTTAAGGCAAAACTGCTAATGGGCTGATGGGCATCACGAAAACGCATATATTGCTTAAAAGTATTTTTTTACTTTGCGGTCAAGATTGATACTTTAAGGAATAATCGGATTTGGGAAGCAGCAATTTCTAAGCAAATGTTGTTGAGTCTCCAATATTCCAGCGAAGTTTCATCGTCCTAGCACATCTGGAAGTACCTTAACGCGCGATCACCGGAATCCCACACCCTCCTCCCCCTCCTCCAAC
The DNA here is from genome assembly GCA_030848855.1 of Branchinecta sandiegonensis. NCBI lineage: Eukaryota > Metazoa > Arthropoda > Branchiopoda > Anostraca > Branchinectidae > Branchinecta > Branchinecta sandiegonensis. The sequence continues at coordinate 24,561,298 of JAUPMV010000005.1, forward strand.
TCCACCCACAATAACCGGAGCCAATCCGGTTCTGTAAATGATTAATCCAGAGCATCTGTTTGTCATTCCCACGAAGTTCGATCCAGATCACACCAGTCTAAGCGGGTCAAGTATTTTCCGCCCTCCCCCCGATAATTGCCGGATTCGGTCCGGAAATGAAAAAGGTCACAAGAGAAAAATGTCCTCTGTTTAATTATTAAATTTCACTCGAATCCGATCACCCGTTCCAAAGTTACGCATGACTCAATATTCCGGATTCCCCTCCCTCAACTCCCCCCCCCCCCAAGATTATCATATCGAGGATTTTTTTTTATTCCAAGTCAGTTTGACCGGGTCCCTGATATGCCTTCCAAGTTTCGCCGTGAAAATCCCCCAAAAAACGGAATTCCGGGATACCCCTCCTCCCCCCCCCCCCTCAAGTGTCACGATCCAGTCAAATTATGTAAAAGATTTACATGGACCAGATGTTTCTTCTTCCCAGCAAGTTTCACTCCGATACCATCATTCTAACCGTTTCTCGAGATTTCCGGTCCACTCCCCCCCCACCCCACCCAGCTCCCCCGCGGTGCACGTAGCCAATCCGATTCAGCAAATGACTTACCTAGAGCATCTGTTTGTTCTTCCCACAAAGTTCCATCCCGATCCCTCCATTCTAAACGGGGCACGTATTTCCCCCCCCCCCAATAGTTGCAGGATCCGGTCCGGATATGAAAAAAATCATCGGAGAAATGTCCTCTGTTGAATTCTTGAATTTCACTCGAATCCGATCACCCATTCCAAAATTACGCTTGACTGAAAATTTCGGATTCCCCTCCCTCCACTCCCCCACCATTATCTGATCGACAAAATTTTTATTTTGAAGTCAGTTTGATTGGGTCCCTGATATGCCTGCCAAGTTTCATAGTGAAAATCCCCAAAACCACCATCACCGGAATTCCGGGACCCCCCCCCCCCCATAACTGTCCGGATCAAGTACAATGGTCTAAAGGACTTATCTAGAGCAGATGCTTGTTCTTCCCAGCAAGTTTCACTCCGATCCCTCCATTCTAACCGTTTCTTGAAATTTCCGGTCTCCCCCCCCCAACTCCCCCCTGGCTACCGAATCCGGCCAAGACTTTAAACGGGACATTACAGATATATATTCTCTTCAGTTATGAAGTTTCATTACAATCCGATCATCCGTTCGAAAGTTACACACTTCTCAGTTTCCCGGATTCCCCTGCCCTCCACCCCCCCCAAAATGGTCGGATCAGAAAAATGATTATTCCTAATTTTGTTTGGTCGGGTCTCTGAAATGCCTGCCAAGTTTCATGGTCCTAGCACAACTGGAAGTACCCTAACTCGAAAAAGTGTGACAAAATGCCCTAAATTTTCAAGTTTCCAGCGCCCCCACTTCCCCGCACATGGTCGGATCGGAAAACTGATTATTTCCAGGTTAGTTTGGTCGGGTCCCTGATATTCCTGCCAAGTTTCATTGTCCTAGCTCATCTGGAAGTACCCTCACTCGAAAAAGTGTGACAAAATGCCCTAAATTTTCAAGTTTCCAGCGCCCCAACTCCCCCGCATATAGTCGGATCGGGAAACTTATTATTTCCAGGTTACTTTGGTCAGGTCCCTGATATTCCTGCCAAGTTTCATTGTCCTAGCTCATCTAGAAGTACCCTAACTCAGAAAAAAGTGACAAAATGCCCTAAATTTGCAAGTTTCCAGCGCCCCGCACTCCCCCCCCATATGGTCGGATCGGGAAACTGATTATTTCCAGGTTAGTTTGGTCGGGTCCCTGATATGCCTGCCAAGTTTCATTGTCCTAGCACATCTGGAAGTACCCTAACTCGGATATGTGGGACAAAAAACTCGGACCGACCGACAGACCGACAGACGGAATTGTGATCGGTATATGGCACTTGAGCCAGAGGCTGCAAGTGCCATAAAAACGATCTTAAAATTACGATCGGAAACAAATGTTTCCAATCGTTAACAATTGTTTACAGTTGTTAACAATTGTTTCCAATTGTTACCGATCGTAAACAATTGTTAACAATTGATTACGACTTAATTATTTCCAGACGGGTCAGACTCAAGTGAATTTTGATGGGTTGTACAAGCACATCCGTAAACACCTAATTTTCAATTCCAAGCCGCATTTGAAGGTGGTATTTTGTGACGTTCTCATCTACTTTCTTGTTCACTGTAAAAAGTCTCACCTTTATAAGACGTTAGTAGTTGTGCGTCACTGATTTCGGACATTTTGATTCCTAATTCGGAGAATTGAAATCTGAATCAGGAGAGTTGTTATCCGATGCAGGATTAAAACGCTAGAATGCCAAATACTGCAGAGTATACTGCAGTATTTTGCATTCTAGCGTTTTTATCTTGCATCGGATTATAACTCTCCGAATTAGGAATAAAAATGTCCGAAATTGGTGACACACAACTACTAAAGTCCGATAAAGGAGATACTTTCTACAGTGTACCCACTTACTCGTAACAAGTGCCGTATGAACTCATAGCTCTTGCTTATCAGTACAAAATACCATCTTGCCGATCCTGTGACTGTGATTGAGGCAAGAATAAAGAAGTTTGAAAGTTCATTAAGCAGATCCCACGGTTTATACAACTCATTTACGTGCTAATGTTCGTATCCTCTTAGATTGTTGTTATGTTAAAATGTTTTATTGCGTGTTGTTGTTGTTTTTTCTCTTCTTTTCTATTTTTTTTTACTCCGTCTAGGTCCCCAATTTTGATGGGAAATAAATTTTTTCATTCATTCATTCATTCATTATATACAATTAGAAAAGTTGAATTTTACAGCAGCGTTGACAGAAGAAACTATAAATTTGGTCAAATTTGGAGAAGCGGCAGGGAACAATGCATGTTCAAGATGTCGAACTGGAAAGAAATGCATTTACCTAGATGGCAGAGCAGCCTGCTTCCCAGGTAAATACAATTTGCATTAAATTCCTCCTGCCTAAGCTGGCTACGAGCGGTGTTAGTTAAAGTTTAACTGAAAAGCAAACTTATTTTTATATCATTTAGTTGAATACACTGAATTATTTGGATTCTGCTAAGAGATTTTCTTATTATCCACCATCTGCTCTAGTACTGAGGTTCAGAATATCTACGACTGTCCCCACAGCGCAAATTCTACTATGACGTGGAATATTTGAATCTGAACACAAGCGCGGCTTTTCAGTGGGCGGTGATAAGCTTGATAAGGACTGCTTAGTGCTTGAGCAAAACATTTCATAAATCATTTTCGTCAAGCATACGACACAGGTAGTACCACAAATCTGTCAGGAAAATTCCACTATTTGAAAACTGATTATTCGTGAATAGCGGAGCAACGAAGTGACGCATTCTGTCGGGTCTTCAAGCCTCTTTAAGTGAATAAGTGAGAGGCGACAAGACTGTCCCATCTCTGCCCTTTTCAGTTAAACTTTAAAAGCACAAAGTTACAGTAGTTTGGTTGAGAGTAGAATTTTAAATGTGTGATTGTGATGGTATGAGGTTTGAAGGACAGAAAAAGAAATAAAAGCGAAAGTCTTAAGGGGTAAGAATAGTAAATGCAATGCGGGCTTTTTTTCAAAAGTTAAGTGACGTAAATAGTTAAAAGTGGGTAAAAATAGGTTAGAATTAACGTCTCTGAGGGATGGAGGAGTATCAACAAAAAGTAAGAAATATGATTTTCTTTTCTTTTTTTAGGTAATATAAAAATAAGTTAAATTACGGCTACGGGTTAAAAAAAAAAAAACCAAGTTAGTCAAACGTTATTCTGTTCGGCGATATTTCGACCCTTCTTACAAAAATCGGACTCGTCTCGTCTCGTAATCCGACCGAGTTATGAGTCCGAGTAAACGTCTCGGCCCGAAAATGAAACGAACGTCTCCAGCGACCAATAAAAGAGATTGGCCAACGAATGGTTATGTCGCACTATTTTCAGCAGGATCAGATCAAGTAATACCTTGCAGGCGGGACTAAGTAATACAAATAAGAACCATAGGTACCAAGGGGATAAAGGCTTTTCTGTATAACAACATTTGTGAATTGGAGTTTGGATTACAAAATTCCATAACAGTGCGGTGGCAAGCGCAAACCCTCTGAGAAAGTAAAACCCCCCCTTGCCCAGCTCGCGTGGTGAAAAGTCAAATCCTCCTAGGACTCTAAAACGGATCATCTAGGGTAAATGACTTTCGTACCCTCAAAGTTCTACCTCAATAGTTCCGTTCGTTTGATGCCTAGACGTGCCAAAAATTTCTAGAACACCCCTCCAACTCACAGTGGAGTGCAGAATCCGATTCGAGCCCATACATACGTTATCAAGAGCGTCTGATCTCACTATCTAATCGAATGTGAGCGTTTCTGGAAAATTTCCGGTACCCCTCCACCCCCCCCCCCCGCGAGGTCAAATCCGTCTGAGACACAAAACGGTTCATCTAGAGCATATGAGCTTAGCACCTTCTAAAGAATACATTAAGAATGTAATATCATGCTAACACGGTAATAATAATACGCTAATGAATATACTAATTAACAAATACGCAAATTACGCTAAGTTTTGGATTGGTCTTATTTGACTCCTTTCAATGAAGGTCAGGTTTTCTCCTACTGCGTCCGAAGAGTGGCGAAGAGCCCATTGGTCAGAAATCAGAAATCAAGTATTTCCGTCTTTCTCGTCAAAATCATGAGGGCTGAATTTCGATTTCCCTATGCACCCAACGAACTCAGGTTTCTAGCTTAGTTGTGCCTAAGACACAGCACAACCTGTTGAGCCTCATGAAATAGTGTGTTCTTCAATTCTTCAAATTATGTTAGCTTAAAAATCTTTTCCCTTCCAGAAAACACTGGATTCGTTGCAAAGTAAATGTAAGTCGTGGCATCCCGCTTTTCTGCAAGAGGGTCGACTTCAACGTATAAGAACCGAACGGACGAAGGGCTTCTCTGTCAAGTAACACTAGGCTAAATAGTTTATGTGTGTGAATACATGTTGTTTTGAACAACAAAATAAAATTGAATTCGTTTCAATTTTAGTGTTTATTTATGAATAATAGGCCCAATCTTGCAACCATTGTAGCCGGTTTTCAGCTTTCACCGTTTTCATGCACTGTCAGAAGTTTCAGAAAAGATTGCGCATAACACTTTCAAGAATAACACCTTTTCACTTAGAAAAAAAGTGTTATGACCAATTAAGCTTATACTATTTCGTGCCCAGATCTCTAACAACACCTTCAATAGGTAAAAATACTACACTGTCAGAAGTCACATAACGACAACAGCAGGATGCGCAGTTTCAACAGATAACACTTTGGGATGTTATATGTTATGTTTCTTTCGTTCCCGTTAGTATTTTTACCTATTGAAGGTGTTGTTGGAGATCTAGGCACGAAATAGTGTAAACTTAATTGGTCATAACACTTTATTTCTAAGTGAAAAGGTGTTATTCTTGAAAGTGTTATGCGCAATCTGTTATGAAACTTTTGACAGTGGGGCACTTGCCCGGCAAGTGCCATATACCGATCACTTTTCCTTCGGTCTATCGGTCAGTCCACTGTTCTCGAGTTAGGATACTTCCAGATGTGCTAGGACGATGCAACTTGGCAGGCATATCCAACCCGACTACCGTGGGGGGAGTGGAGGTTGGAATCCGGAGTCTTGAGGTATCTTTAACTTTGGAACGGGTGATCAGATCTTAATGAACCTTGATATTTGGAAAGACCTCATGTCTCAGATAGCTCATTTAAAATCCGAGCCCGATTCGATGACTGCAGGGGGGGGGGGGAGTTGGAGGGGGGACCGGAAATTTTATGACAAGTTTGGAGTAGAGGGATCGAGACGAAATTTGGTGGGAAGAACAACCACAAGCCCTAGATACATTATTGACAGAACCGGACCGGATCCGGGCACTGTTGTGGAGTTGGAGGGGGAGATCCGGAAATGCGGTGGTCCCAAGTTCAAGTACTTCCAGATGTGCTAGGACGATGAGAGTGGAGTGATAGGGAATAAATTTGGGGGAAAGAACAAACATAAGAACTAGGTACATCAGTGACAGAACCGGATCAGATAAGGACACTGTGGGGGGAGTCGGTGGGCGTGGGTCGGTGGAGGGAATTTCGTGATCGCGATTTAAGGTACTTCCAGATGTGCTCGGACGATGAAACTTGGCTGGTAAAGTATTCAATTCAATTCAATTCATTTATTTGTATCCGCCAAAGCTGGCGAGTAAAAAAAAAATATAATAAAATTCACACAATTGGTCTACAGACTAATAACTAGACCATATACTTTCATACAAACTCTACTTCATTTTAAAAAAGAAAAAAGAAAAGAAAAAAAACAATTAGCCTACGCTATCCTCAATGAAATCTACCTAAACTTTAACCAAAATACAATCAACGCAATTATAATACTTATAATTATTATACTTATAATTATTACTTATAATTATAATATTATAATACTTTTCAGCAAAATTCATGACCCCCGCAGCCCATGATCATTTTTGCTGTGAAATGAACTTGAGCTAAAGTGCGCATTGTAACGAAAATGATGAAAAGCGCATGATCACAGCCAAGTGCAAAAATAGAATAGCCTACTTTGAGCCAAACGATACTACCTCGGGATTTACAAGGGCTCATGAACATCTTTATCTCAAGGGTTGCGATATAGGGGCACCGTGAATTTCGGGGGGTTTTCTTGATCAGCTAGTTATCCCTCTAAGAAATTGTAAAATAATCACAGATTTGTACATATGCACTTTTAACACGCAAATTTTAATATTCGTCATTTTGCATTTGTATGTCGTTTAATCTGCATCGTTTTTCTGGTTTTTAGTTACATGTCGTTTTATGGTCTGTTGGTTCCGCATCGTTTTTCTGTTGGTATTGTGCTGGATCTTATGACTTAGTTTTTTTTCTTTCGCTGAGGACGGTTTGTCGGAAGGGCAACCGAAATATTGGAAATTATATCTATCCCTCGTACATCATCTTAGAGGGATATAGCTGATCAAGAAAAAACTCCGAAAATCACGGTTTTCTATTTCTTTCGTAATGAATGGTCAGCTTGGCTTCAAACCTTATATACGTGAAACTCATTGTCTCGCCGGAAAATTACGCTCGTCTGTGGGCAAAAAGCATGTCACCCACTAGCCTACCCAAGAAAACGAAGCTCATCGTGTTGCCTAACTGGCCTTTGATTATCAGCTTTTAGGTTGACATCGTTTCCTTCCAAGTGAAAGGTAGGTGTGAGACCAGAGGGGTCATTCCCCCTCAAAAAGTAAAACCGAGTTCACAAACTTTACTGAACAGTCGTCAACTAAGCCAGCTGCAGAGATAACGTTCAAAACAAAATATTTGTTTGTAGTTCTCCACTTCTTACGATGAGATTTGAACTTTCACTAGCCTTGCTGATAATTGGAACTGTTACTGCTTTTACGAGTGGTAAGTCTCATTCTTCTTCTTTTTTTTTCATGGCGTCAGTATTGGGACTCAACACACCTGACACCAGTTTTTAATTTGAATAAACACAAATCACAGTAGATCTAAACCAGTAGCACACAGAAGAATAATAAGATTATAATCCTTAAATCACTTGGCAATTTCGAAAATTCGTGAATTCGACCAAAAATACTTAGCAGCGTGAGAAAAATCCGGACAATCTATAAAGCCATATACTATCCCATATCCGGGTTTTCACATAGTTGTCAGAATTTTCATTTTGCGGTAGATGACGTACGAAGACTTCAAACTTGAAACATATCGAGGTTCCCCATTTGACGGTAGTGCTATCCACTAGCATGATTTCTTGGCTATCTTAATCCTTCTTTATCTGTTACCTCGGTTTCTACTACGGCTAGGAATGATCTGTCAATTTTCCTTAAAGGACCCCTCGCACTATTTACTCTTCAACTCCCAGCATTTAAAAATAATTGAATAATTTAAGACTAGGCTCTGCTTCGACAAACCATCCACTGCGTTGGGTGTTTTAAGCCATTTTAGACACCCTTTTACTCGTAGCGAAAACGAGGGAAAATTTACATAACGGGTTTTTCTGATGCAAAAACTTATCGCAGAAAAACGTCGACAGCGTGATACGCATCGAAGGTAGTAAAACACGGCAAGTGAGAAAATCAACGAGGTTTGATTGGGGGGTTTAGAATGTACCGTACGAAATACGGGCCTCGAGGCTTAGAAATGGTTGGAGTGATTACAGAAGTAGGCTGCGTCAGTATTATAGGTAAGACAGGTCCTTTAAATACTCCTTGAGCCCAAGCTGACTGGGAAACATATATTAAAGCAATGCATAAAATGGATAGTCAGCTATGATGCTTCGGCAGCGATATTTCGGCCGTTCTTGGCAAGGGCCCTCATCGGGCTGTCGAACTTCAGGGTCAACGTTGGGCAAGGAAAAAACCTGCAATCTGACGAGGACCTTTGCCAAGAAGGCGGAAATACCGCTGCCAAAGCATCGTAGCTGAGTATCCGTTTTATACATTACTTGAATGTGATTTCCTAGTTCTGTTGCAAATTTTGGGAATTCATTCGGAAACATCGTTGAATTTTCTTAGATCTTCTTATTGAAGTCGCTAGGTACGACCAGGAACCCATAAATTTCCTGTAATGACTCGCCATTCAGGGGGCTTGTCATTTCCTATTCCCGAGCCGCACCTAGTTTCCAAAAATTCCGCTTGGGTCGAATCGGCGTTCTTGCTCAGATAGACAAAATGTGTTGGGACTATTCTGCATGCCACCAAGTACCTAAGCTAGGACAAGAGATCCAGGATACTCTTCCATTACAGAGAAATATTCCTAGTTCAGCACAACAGCTGCAAAAAATTTTGTCTATCTGGATAGCCGGGTATTTTATCCCTGTGGGTATTTCTCGAACTATCTGACGCTCGGTCAAAAGCGCATCAGAAATCTCTTATTGACAAGCCCCCTGAATGGCGAGTAATTACAGGAAATTTATGGGTCCGTGGTACGACCTAATGGGGTTCTACTTTCAAACAAAAATCAAAGAGAACGACAAATTTACGATTCAAAGCTGAACATTTGGCAGTGTTAATGTTCGTATTTGGCACTGAAGCGATACTACCATCAGAACAATTACACCGAAAGAAAGATTTTGCTAGTCTCAGTTAAAGTAAAAAAGATAAATACTCGTTAGAATTATTTCTTTCAATGATTTGTTTAGAGGGTCTTAAATCTTTTCTGCTGGACATTCAGCGCTATTTTTGAGCCCAAAATGTGTGTCCACGAAGCTAGTGAATGAATGAACTATCAGTAGTTAGTTCAAGTTTGATCTATGACAATAATGTACAAAGGTACAACCGCGGTCATGTTAGCGAAATTCGGAAATTTCCAGTCGTTATTAAGTTAGTGACCCACTTACAGCAGTAGAGAAATAAATAGAAACATCTAGCTAAGTTTATCCCTAAGTTTTAGGGTAGATGTTCTTTTGACTATTTTCTCAAGATGTTTCCCTTTTGTGTTCTTCTATCTTGTTATTACTATTTCCTTCTTATTTACTCCATCTTCGTTTATTGTGTATTTTGTACGGGTTATCTTCACTAACCGTTCCTATCGAATGGTAATGGATCTTCCCCCACTTTCCGCCATTCTCCTTGACGATATGGCGTTCACTCCCTTTTCATTACCACAAGACGAAAAAACTTTTATGATTTCTGTTGCAGCGGAGGACGATGTCCCATTGGAAACAAGGCCAAAGACAAACTATTGTACAAGGTGTCCAAGTGGATACACTTGCGGTTACTTCACAGATGGCAGTGTAGCTTGTATGAAAGGTACATACTAAGTTCCCGTGTAAATTTTCCAGTTTTTTTATGGACCGTTAATTTATATTCAAACGATGGATACGGCAAGGGTCAGCCTGGTGAGGAGTCTTGCTAAGAAGGGCCAAAATATCGCTGCCAAAGCACCTATGACGTATCCGTACTATCCATTGTTCGAATATATGTTTCCCAGTCAGTTTGGGCTCAAGGAGTATTTGACCGTTCATTTCTAAACTTTGCCTCCCAATCAACTATGCACCTTCGAAAACCATCACTTTTTTTGCCTTTGGTAGAGCTGAAAAGTATAAAATTCTCCATAGCATACGCGAAGCTCTGGCACTGTAAGAAGGAAATACTGTGTTAGCCACTAGCAACCGCTACCGACGGTCGATTTCTACGTCGGTTCCATGCTAGGGATTGTTCGCTGTGATTTCTCATAGCATGAAATCTGTTTTATCCTGAACAAGCCAAGTCGGTGGTACTCGTCAACTCCACATGGACATACTAAACACGTAAGCTCCCGTAGGGTAAACGCCAGTCTTGTTCCCGCCTGTTCAGAGCAGGGGCGTCACGACTAGGGGGGAGGGGGGGGACCCCCCCCCCCAAACATTGTCGGCCAGTCGGTAAAAAATAGCCGAGCTGGCGCGAAGCACCGCGATTTTTCGCAAAAACAGTCAACCTTTTTCTTAGAAACAGTCAATTTTTTTTAAACAGTCGGTTTCTCGTAAAAATGGTCGATTTTTTCTTAAAAATAGTAGTTTTTCTTAAAATAAACACTGTCGTTTTTCTCTATAATAGTCGTTTTTATCAGCAAAAACAGTCGGTAAAAATGACCAGCCAGTCGGTAAATCCCTCCCCCCCCCAAAACATTTTGGCAAGGAACGCCTCTGGTTCAGAGTAGTTATTTATTGGGAACTGGGAGGGGGCGTGCAAGGTCGTCTTCCGGATCCCGTTCGTATTCTAGGATCCAAATCCAGCACAACTATGACAGACAATGAGCGTGTTCCACCCTCGTACCAATAGTAACTATTAGTTACTAAACCCGTTCCAGCCTCACGAAAAGTTACTACGCTGACCGTTCCAGCCTTGTCGAAATAGTAACCAATAGTAAATATTTGCTTACCACGCTCGGGAGCGTGGTAAGCGTAGTAACCACAAATCTCTGTCACGTGATTGGTCGGATTCACCCGTGGTATGATATTTCGCTGGAAAATACAAAAATCGTTCCAGCCTTGACGAGAAAAAGGCAGAATTTGTGACGTCATGCGTGGTAACTACGGTAAGTAGGATGGAACACGCTCAATGCAGAAGTAATCAGTATTGTTTTTCTAAAAATGAAGAAATGTTTCTCTAGAATATTTTAGAAGCTTCGGATTTCCTCCTAGCCAAATTGTCCGTGGTGAGCCTGCGGAAAATTTACCTAATTCTTTATCTTTTTAGTTCAAGAAAACCCCTGTTCCCGAGTCAGATGTGGTTTCGGAAAACAATGCTATCTAAAGAGAGTCACGTGTATCCAGGTCCCCTGCCCCCCGATACCGCGATGCATCGCCTGAGTTTTCGATATCGTTATGCATTTCGTTTTGTTTTATACTTCAGTTAAACCTTGTGTAAGTGTCAGTAAAATGCTATTCGTTATCGCAATCCCTAAACCGATGGGTGAATTTCAGGACCCTTGAACCTGAACAATTTTTCCCCTAGCAAGAGAAATATTTTTGTTGATCACGCTGCTGCACATGCCCATTCGTGCCTAGTCGTCACGGTAGTATTTTTCAGCCGTCTAAATTAACCGTACTCCAGTTCAGCGCTCCAAGCGGACTAGTTTCCAAAAATCCTCCATTATATCATTTTCAATACAATGTGAGAGATATAGTGAGACCCACAAGTTGATGAGTAAGTTATCTGCTTCCCGAGCAATGGAACTACTACCTCTATACCTCCCTTCTACCTCTCTGTCACAAGTATTGACAACGGAGGACTTACAGAAAGTCGTCCGCTTGGAGCGCTGCATTATGTAAACTGTGCCCGGACTTCTTTGTCTCGGTAAATTTCGGCAAAACTGGATAGGCTAACCAGTTAAGAGCTGTCAGCCACTATTTCGCAAAGTAACCAAGCTTCTATTTGCTGATGACAATTCTTGCCAATTGTTCTTCGAGAACCGATAATGTCTTGTCTTTCAAGACATCACGCACTGTTACACCTAGAACTTGGCCAACCTCTTTGACCTTCCACTTCGTGGACCGTTTTGATCACTTTACTCATCTGATTAACTAAACATTAAAAAATTTCACCAACTTTGGAACAGAACTTTTTGCATATCTAGCATGTTTTGTAGGTACAGGACAGAGCTTGGTACCCTAGAACTTACCACTCTTTCTGGTCGATTTCTAACATTTTGGAGGGGGAGGCAGGATTTGGGAGTGGAGAGGATGAGATACCATGGCTGAATCGCAGTCAGTGCTTAGCTCTTTTCTGCGCTCCTGCAGTGTTTTGAGGTTAAAGTGTCTTAAAAAGTCGGAGTATGGAAGCTTTGGTCCACTATGAATAATAAGAAGATCCCGCTCTGTATTCTTTCCAGTTTATCTCTTTGTTCCTGCAATAATGAAAAATGCCAAAGGGGTGCTGCGTATTCCAGGGCGGGTCTAATGAAAGAAGTATAAACTCGTATTAGGTGACATTGGGGTATTTTCATTTTTGAAAGAATTTTTAGGTTTTGTATTCCCGCATTGGTACGTTTTAGCATGTCCTGACAGTGCGCTTCCCATTTTAGATCTGGGGTTATGGTAACAACCAGTAGCTTAATTTTCTCTGCCTTCATTCTGTCTGGTATTTCTTCTATGAAAGCAGGTTTCGATTTTAGGAAAGAGATAGTTAAGACCGCTGTTTTCGCGAAGTTAACTTCCATGTCGCTGGATGATTGCTCATTTGGGAACGATGACAGATTTCAACAATACTCAAGTCGTCTACATACTTCCAACGGTTTTCCTCATCTACTGCAATGTCATTTATCTTTACCAAAAATAGGAGAGGATCCAAAAGATCCAGACAAACACCCTTATAGCCTATATGTTTTTTTTGTTTTCTTTTTTGGAGGAACCCAACAATAATTTTATTCAAGTAGGGGCATACATTTAGTTTAATTAGCTTTTCCACGAGTACTTTGTGGTTACTTAGGTCGAACCCTTTAGTAAAGTCAACTGCGATTAAATTTATCAATTTGTCTGTATCATCTAGGTTCCTTCAAATACAATCAATTAAGCTGACTAGGTAATGGGATGTAGTCGACTTCGGTCTGTTAGCGCAGTGGTTCCCGACCGGTGGTACGCGTACCCAAAGGGGTACGCGAGACCCTTGCAAGGGGTACGCGAAGGCACCAAATTGGTTTAGTCTGTAGCTTCAAAATACCGCCCCACTCAGTTTTGATTGCCGAAAGCCTAATATTGCCAACTGATGAATCACCAGCCAAAATGTTTTTTCGGGGGCAAGGTATTTTTACTTACTGGCTGGTCATTTGTACCTGCAGTTTAAGAAAGTAGCTGTTTCTACGGAAACCTCCGACCCGTTTCTTCCGACTTGTTTCTTTTTAACCGTCTGGCAGGCCACTTTGGGGGAAGGGGTGTTGCCAACCCGTGTGGGACGCCTGACGCCTCTGATTATAAGCCCTAGTGAATGTCAACGAAATAATGTTGATTCTAAAACAGCTAGCCTACTGCCGTAAACTCTGTATGTTCCTGTGTCAAACAATATTGTTTCAAGAAGAATCGAAGACATTGCAAGCGATTTTGTCATTCAGGTTGCGAATTAAGTATCGAAAATGTTTGCGATGCAGCTCGAGGAAAGCACGGATAATATCAAAACCAAACACAGAAACAGGCTGACTGTAAAAAATATTGCAGTTAATGACATCGAGCTGAGACTGACAAAATTATAGCTACAAAGCAGCCTTAAATGTCTCATTGATTTTGTATACAGTTCTACTAGGCCTAATGTACGCGTTATCATATATAACAATAAATACTGTCTTTTTCACGTTCTGAAAAGGGGGTACGCAACCTTTTCGAACCTTGATTGGGGGTACGCGGTACGGAAAAGGTTGGGAACCACTGTGTTAGCGTACTGTCATGGGTCTACCAAGAATTTCACCTTTTAACCACTTGGCTACAAACAATTCGTACACCTTGCTGAAAGTGGGTGTGAGGGTGATGGGTTGGACAGAATTGGAGCCTATTGGCGAGTATTTCTTGGGGATTGGTGTCATTTAGCCTACTGTCCAAGTGTCAGGATAAATTCCAGTCTTGGAGATTGTATAAAATTTATTCATGAGTGGTAAAGCCAGTTTATCGGGAAAAGCCTCGATGAGTTCTATTGGAATGTCCACTGGAGTTCTACTAGTCTTTTTAGTTTGCTCAATTTTTGTATCACTTCTGAAAGAGAAATTACGGGGGGGGGGGGTCCGTTTACTGGGTTTGCCTCCAATTGTTGTTGAAATCATTTGGTAATTTTTCGATGCCGGAACTGTTCGGTATATTTATGGAGATTCCGTAGTTACACAGAACCCCGAATAAACTATTGGTTCAAAATTATTCGGTATCTTGATTGGGATTCGGTAATTTATTCAGTATAAATTCCAGGGTTAGGAAGTTAACCACGAATCCTGACTTTGTTCCAGTTTCGACGAAAGTGTACCGAATATGAATATTGTTTGGTAGTCTTTCGATACCAAAACAATTCGGTATAATAACCGGGATATACAGAATCCCGAACATGCTATCGGTCTAAATTTATTCGGTATAATAACTGGGATTCGGTAATTTATTCGTTAAAATTGCCATGATTCGGAAGTTACCACGAACCTCGAAACTCAGAAGAGGTCGAGTGAAGCACTGGTCGCAGACAAAAGGGTTGATCTATGATATCATCGATAGTCCTTACTTTTGTTTTGGATCCCAGAAATAATATATAATCATAAATATTTCGAAAATTCCGCCTGCAGCACTTGTCGTAATATTCTCTATTTTGTGGAAGGGCGCGTCATTTGACAGAGGTTTTAAGCCAGTTTTAGGACTGAGATTTCGAAACATTAAAAGCTAGAATTTGGATGGAAATTAAATTGGCAGGAAAAAGCAAAAAAGAACATTGTACCTTTTGCGCCCAAAAATCAAATGCTCGATGGTTTTGTCGGGTGTCGGTATTCTCGTCGGCACATCGGGTTCCTTTTACACGTAAGAAATCAAATTCCACATTCGGGTCTTTTTATACGTAAGAAACCAAATTCTGCTAACATATGTCGGGCGCAAATTTTTCCGTATAAAATACAAATTTAAAATTTTGTTTGCCGGCTTTGCTTAGTTCAACTTGTTCTGGGTACACTTTCTTTTTATGTGATTATGGGTAGGCCTACTATATTGACTAGGCTACAGTTGCTGCTGCTGCCGGAACGTCGCTCCATCTGGTTTCTGGAATTTCTTAGAGTATCGGTATTTAATCAACGATAAATGATAGAATTTGTAAGAGAAGCAGTTAAATTTTTAGCCAACAGAAATAAAACGGATTTCGAAAATATGCTCTATTTTGTGGAAGGGCGCGTCATTTGACGGAGGTTTTAAAGGACACCTGAATGAAGAGTACTAAGTAATCATCCCTATCTGCATGACGTCCGTTAACATTGCCTGCAGAAAACCCAATCCAAATACGAAATAGTGTTTCCAAGCTATGATTTTTGCTCCATTTTGCATCTGTCCTTATTTCAGTACCGAACAATTTTAAAAATGAACAAATGTCTCCAATCAACCCTTCTTCTGGAATATTTTTTAACCAGTTAAGCCCAAACGTATATCTAGAAAAATTCCAATACGATCCGGCCAGCGCTGTACAAGATTTGAATGAACTGCGCTTTTTGTCTTGGAGTCTGCATGTGCAAACCTCCAGAAACGAAAATCACTATTTTGAAAACGTCACGCTCAGGAGAAGAATGCTCTCCTTGGCCATGTCGGTAAATGCATTCTCCATGGTGTGTTCGAGTATGGTTTCATTGTTCAGGTGTCCTTTAAGCCAGTTTTAGGATTGAGATTTCGAAACATTGAAAGCTAGAATTTGGATGGAAATTAAATTGGCAGGAAAAAGCAAAAAAAAATTTCCCCGGCGGCGCCAGGGCGGCGCTCACTTCATGTGATTATGGGTACTATATTGACTAGACTACAGTTTCTGCTGCTGAACGTCGCTCCATCTGGTTCCTGGAACTTCTTAGAGTATCAGTATTTAATCGACGCTAAATGACAGAATTTGTAAGAGAAGCAGTTGAATTTTTATCCTACAGAAAAAAATAGATTTCGAAAAATTTCGCCTGCGGCGCTCGATTTCATTTTCTATTGGCTATAACAGATAGAAGCTGTTACTGCAATCATGCCCGGCAACATATTCCCCATATGGTCTTCGCCAAAACGCCGCCTAATAGTTGGCTTATCGTCTTTCATGCTGCCCTTTATTGTTACTCTTCCTACGTAATCATTTCTGCTCCATAATTTAAAGCTCGAATTCTTAGTTCTACACTGTCAGAAGTTTCATAACAGATTGCGCATAACACTTTCAAGAATAACACCTTTTCACTTAGAAAAAAAGTGTTACGACCAATTAAGTTTATACTACTTCGTGCCCAGGTCTCCAACAACACCTTCAATAGGTCAAAATACTACACCGTCAGAAATTACGTAACGACAACAGCAGGATGCGCAGTTTCAACAGATAACACTTTGGGATGTTATATGTTATGTTTCTTTCGTTCCCGTTAGTATTTTTACCAATTGAAGGTGTTGTTGGAGATCTAGGCACGAAATAGTGTAAACTCAATTGGTCATAACACTTTATTTCTAAGTGAAAAGGTGTTATTCTTGAAAGTGTTATGCACAATCTGTTATGAAACTTCTGACAGTGTAGGATCCGGTAAATTTTTTGAAAGATTCGGTAACACTTTGGCTCTGCCCCCCCCCCCCCATCGAAAATGCACTTGCTACGCCCCTGCTGTTGGCAACGCTTTTTATGCATACCTTTTTGAAACACAACAGATAACAGAATACGCATTATCTGTTGAAACAGCGCATCCTCGTGTTATCTGTTATGAAACTTCTGACAGTGTAGCAGAGAGCCAGAACAGCCTCGGAAAGTAAAGCGGGTTTAGCCTAAGTCGCACGAACACACGGTGGATGAACCAGCGGAGCGTCTTACCAGCGTCTTACCCTTGGTTCACACTGCGGCGGCGTCTGCGACAGGATTTTTTCTTTGATGTTCTGACGTGCAACCGAATCGCATGAACCTTCCCACCACCACGCAGACGCAAAAGGAAAACGAAATTTTCTGTCGAGAACATTCTGCAAAAGGACAAAGGAGCCTTTGGCGAAATGACCGCTGAAGATGCAGGGAGATTACCGTTCTGAATACCACCCACTATCAACCACTATTACGAAATTTTCAGTCAAAAAGTTGTAAGTCATTTTGTTCAGAACAGATTAACACAAGTTTATCCGGGAGATGTTTTGTATTCAGTTATTCTAGGATGACAGTCAGAAAATGGGAGAGCAGCTTTTAATATTGAAAGTTAACGAAATGTTTTTTTGTTTGTTTTTCTCCCTAAAAATCGCATGAGTTAAGTCGGATTACTTGAAGTTTTTAAACGCATCTGACACTGCGACAAAACGCAAAGTTCTGCGTTGCTTATCGCACGATTTGTGTCGTATTACGCAAAATCCTGAGCGAAATCGCAGCAGTGTGAATAGGAGTTAAAGTAACATTTCCATGGAAGGCGGTTTTCGCAGCCACATGCAAATAATCCTCGCGCCAGTCATCTTCGTTAATAAGGTGGGTCGCTGCATCGGCAAGAAAACGCAACAGATAATTCCGCGGAAGTCATATTTGAATGAATGAAGGATTTATGACGCACTGCCCAAGGGCGTAAGTGCAGTAAAAAGGACAAAGAAATATAAAATAATCACAAAACACTCAAAAATATTTTCACTAATTTAGAATCACATTGATGGGGTCGTGGACAGGTAAGTTTCCAATCGGAGAACACAAATTAGAGGAGAGGGCTTCGAGCGTCAACAATGGGTCGGAAAGCAACAAACGGCGGATCAGGTAGCGGTTCCGCGTGCGCCGTGGTAGGTAGAGAAGAAATCTCAGATATCTGAAGTATGTCGAGCGTAGGCGTTGAAGGTCCTTTCTTCTAAGTATAAAATGCAATCCAGCAAACGGAAGAAATCAAGACCATCAAAACCGTGAAAGGCTAACGGTAAAGCAGTTACTACGATATTCCTTCAGCTCGAGCTTACTGCGAATCATATTTGACGGTGCAAAACGGATAAGTCAGCTACATTTTATTAGAGCTACATTTCATTTTCCAGCTTAGGCGGCTTGAGCCTGGAGAGGACCCTTGCCAAGAAGGGCCAAAATATAACTCTAATAAAATGTAGCTGACTCTTACGTTTTGCACCGTCAAATACAGTTGCTACGGCAGCATTTTCGCATTGGTTGTGAAACGTTCTCGCGAATAGTATACCCAGCGAAATATCCCTACGGCAAAAAATACCCATGACGAAACGTCCCAACGCATCGATTGGAACAAGAGCAACAAGACCTAAGGTTTCGATGGGATCCCAAAAATCTAATGTTTGATCCAGACAACTGGGTCTTGCCTTCGCCAGATCCAGTCTTCGCCAGGCTAATCATCAGAGAAAACCAAGTTCAGATATTCCTCTATAAGCCATATCTATTTTGACGATACTGACCGAAACTTCCTGCTGTACTTCTGCCATATTTCCGGTTTCGGCCGAATCCCGAGCGAACTACTTTTCCAGCAAAAAAAGAAAATTCAGAATCAAAATCAACGTATCTCCTTATCACTATCTCCTTATCATAAAGACCACCTAATTTCAGGTAAAACTTTAACTTATTCAAAAAAACGGTTACAACCGGATTCCGGACGAATTATATGTCCGGTTGAAAAATAATTGTCATATACAGACTCAGCGTCTCTTCTTACCGCTAAATCTGTCATCTAATCAACTTCAAGTAAAACTTATTACTTTTAACAAATTCTACGGTTTTGGCCGGATTCCGGGCGGACTTGTTGTCCGGGAAGATGATGCTTTTCACACAAGTATTCAGCATGTCTACTTACTCTTTAATTGAACATGTAATCAGCTTCAATGAAACTTTTACTTTTAACCAACTTTCCGTTTTTGCCGGATTCCGGACAAACTACTTGTCCGGCGAGACAATGGTTCTCACCATCGTGTTCAGCATGTCTTCTTACCCCTAAATCGAACATTTAATCAACTTCAAATGAAACTTTTACTTTTAATCAACTTTCCGGTTTTTGCCGGATTCCGGGCGAACTACTTGTCGGACGAATAAATGTTTTGCATATTCGTGTTCAGCATGTTTTCTGACCCCACAATCGACTATCACATTAGCTGTTTAAAAACAGATTGTTTGCCTCTGAATTTGAACCCCCTCCCCTACCCCTAAATTTAGGGCTACAGAGCCCATTTACGAACTTGACCTTCCCCTTGACCCAAAGCACCCTCACACCAAGTTTCATCAAAATATCTCATTCCCTTCGAGAGTTATCGTGCTAACAGACGGACAGACGGACAACTTTTACGATTTCATAGGTATCCCTCCACTTACGTTGTGGGATCCCAAAAACAACTAGAAGCAAAAACAAGATCAATCAAATATAGTGCAAAAATAAAACAATCAAATATTACAGAAACCGACAAAATTAAAGACGCTTCCATCAGATTTTTTTTTTATAATTCCCATGCCGTGGTATTAGTCCAATTCAAAAAAATGCGGGGCTCAGTGTAATTTATGAAAGCTTTCGATTCACTATGCCATAGCGAAGTAACGATCCGAGCAAAATCGACGGGGGCGAGAGACATCCTTGTGAGAATTTTGCCAGGTCCCTTTCGGATAGAACCCAGTGCGTTCAACTGGCAGTTGGCATTCTCTCAGAGCTTGAGACCATTACGTCTGGAACACCATAGGGGACCAGGTTAGGCCCACTTGCCTTAAATTCCTAAAAATACGCTGATGACGAACCTGAACAAGAGCTAAGAGCTCATATGGCACTTATTACGAGTAGGTCATGCAAGAAAGTAGATGAGAGCGTAACAAAATACCCCCTTCAACCCCCGTAGGTTCGAACTTAGAAGTAGGATATCTAGTGTCACTGGTGTGAGCACGTCTGGATCGTCTCGGATCATCTAGGGCAAACAAAATTTCTACCTTACAACTTTAGATCCACTTGTTTGATCCCTAGACGTGTCACACTACTTCCAGTACCCCCCTCCAACTCCCCCCAAAGCGGCCGAATCTGGCTTGGACACATAAATGGATCATCCAAAGCATCTTCCCTAACCACCGATCAAGTTTCATTATAATCTGAACATTTTTCGGAATTCCGGTTACGCCCCCCCCCCCCGTGCCCGGATCCTTTCCGGACCCTAAAATATGTCATCTGCGGCATATGTCTACTCTACTTTCCAAGTTTCACTGAAATTGCTCCACTCGTTGGACCACTGGGCGAGCCACACAATTTCCGGGACCCCCCCCCCCCACTTTGGCCGAGTTCGATTCAAACACATAAACGTCGTATCTCTGGCATCTCCTCTTCCCATCCATTAAGTTTGACTCGAATCGAAGGACATTTGCAAATTACCAGTTCCCGCTTCATCCTCCTACCGTGGCCGAATCCGGTCAGGAGTCCAAAAGGCACATCTAGGCCGCATAAAATTCGTACTGTCCAACTTTCATCCCATTCGTTTGATTCTGGGATGAAAGAACGGAAGTTCATTGTGTCGGGTCCGTAAGCCTATTTGGTCGTGGTCGGGACAGAGACTTACAGCCTTTTTAAAAAAGGAACATCAACGACTGAATCAACAGCGTTACAACCTGTGAAAAGCACAAACATTCTTGTCGTGCTAATTGACAATGATCTGAAGTGGGAAAACCATGTGAACTCCTGATGTCAGAAGGCTAACGGCACCTTATCTCTCTTTTCATGTGCTTCTCTACAAAGGTGCTATTACAGCGCTACTTACTCTTTGTCCGTCGATTTACTCAAGAAGCCTGTCAAATTTGGCACCCTTGCCTAACCCAGACTCAATCCTCGATGATCGAAAAAATACAAAAGCGACTATCTCTAGGTTCACACTGCTGCTTCGTATGCGACACGATTTTTTCTTTGATGTGTCGACGTGCGACAGAATCGCATGAACGTTCCCACCACCATGCAGACGCAAAAGGAGAACAAAATTTTTCGTCAAGATTATTCTGCAAAAGGACAAAGAAGCCCTTGAGGAAACGACCTCTGAAGATGCTGGGAGATTGCCCATCTGAATACCACCCACTTATTAGGAAATTTTCAGTCAAACCCTATATGTCATCTTGCTCAAAACAGGTTAACAAAAGTATATTAAGGAGATGTTTTGCATTCAGCCATCCTAGGATTAGGCTACAGTCAGACAAGGTAGAGCAATTTTTAGTCTTGAAAATTAACTAATCTTTGTTTTTTCTTTTCTTTCCCTTAAAAAAATCACATGCGTTATGTCGGATCAGTTGAAATATTTCAACGCATCCGACACTGCGACAAAACCCAAAGTTCTGCCTTGCTTGTCACATGATTTGTGTCGAATGTCGCATGACGCAGAATTTTGCAGGAAATCGCAGCAGTGTGAACCAGGGGTATGACTTGGGACTGGTGAAGCCATCGCCGATAGAAGTCATGCACTAACCATGAAATTTGGTCTCCAGTGCCTGCCTTGAATCCGATCAACCCCGTAACTTTCTACAAAATTTTAAACCGAGTTGTACATATGAAGTTAAGACCAGACGTACTTTCAAATATAATTCTGTGCACAAATTTGACGTGCCTCATGCCCGTTCATCCGAGCGATTTAAAAAAAAAAGTGGTATTTTACTAAGTAACAAGCCCTGAATTAAAATATTTCTTGTTCGCCTTGTACTGGAATAGCGACGTGCCAACATTATAAATCCTATGCATTTATATCCTGGTGAATAAATCTGAATTTAATTGAAAAAGACAACTTTCGTTCGAATCTAAGAAATACCGGAATCACCCTGTTCGTATTGCCAAACTTGAGCGGCTTTGAGCCTGAAGAGGACCCTTGCCAAGAAGGGCAGAAATATAGCTCCAATAAAATTCAGCTGACGTATCCGTGTTGCACGATCAAATAATCTTCTGCTCTCCATGGCAACGCTTGTTCTGCATAACATTTCGTGCATAACGTTTGTCGCGACAAGTGTGCGAGTGTTGTATGTTGAAACCGCGCATCCTTGTCTCATGTATTCTGAAACTTCCGATAGTGCAGATTCAATTTCCGAACACCTATGGCATTTGCTCCTACCGCCACCAAGTTTCATCCGAATCGGACCACATTCGGAAAGTATCTGGTACCCCTCTCTAATTCTGAAGCCGGACATCAAAATACATATCGAGGACCTTGCTCTTTGTACTAACAAAGTATCATCCCTACCCTTCCATCCGTTTCGTCCCTTCGAATGTCACACAGTCCAGGGCCCCCATTCCAAGTACCCCACCCCCATCCTCCTCATATGTTCACAAGATCCTGGATTCCCCCTCTCTCCTTCCCCCACACGGATGGCATGCCAAGTTTCATCGTCCTAGCTTACGTGGAAGTACCGCAGCTAGCAAAACCGGGATAGGCCGACAGAGATCGTGATCGCTACATGGCAAATCAAATACAATTAAATGAGGCAAAAGGTCCTATAAGTCCAATGAAAACCTAAAATCGAAAACAAGCTATTTTCAGATTTTCTTATTTGTCTGTTTTAGCCGGGGAATTTTTTTCATGGGAACGTTTTGGCTGGGAGCGTTTTGGCACGAAGACATTCTACCGTGGGAATGTGAATAGTCTCGATGACTAACTCGGACTAAGCGGTATCACAGCTGCTCCCAAACATCGCCGTGATTGGTTGACACAGGGTTGAGTTGTTCAGTTTGAGTCGGTTAGTTTTCTCGTTCTTCAGGAGGATCACTGGCGTGTTTTCGACTTAGTCATATAGAGTATTATGGACGTTTTGCTATGGGGACCTTTCGCAGACAACCAGGAGGCACCGCTCCACTGACTCGAGTCGGTTAGTTCTTTTTCAAAGATGGGAGAAAATACTGAGGGAAAAAAAAATCTAATCTGAGGCAAATGCAGTTCCAAAATGTTGGAATAGTTGCTTTTGGAAAGTATATCACCTCCAATCTGCAAGCGAAAACGACAGTTATTGTAGAGCCCAACTGGCCGTTCAGCATAAATTTGTTAGGTCATTGTTTCCCTTCAAAGTGAAAGCGGAGGTGTGAGACCAGGGGTGATTTTCTCGGAAAAAAAAAGTAAAAGCGAGTTCACAAACCTTTTACTGAACGGTTGTCGACGTGGCCAACTATGCAGAGAGCTGCAGTCACAAAATATCTGTTTCGGGTTGCACACTTCTAATCATGAGGGTAGAACTTCTTCTGGCATTGATAATCGCTGGAGCCGTTACTCCTACATCAATTGGTAAGTTATGGTTCATCTTCTGTTATTTTTTTAACAAAATCACAATACTATATTCAGAGACCTTCTCTTTTAGGCTAACTTCACAACTCGGGCAATGTGTTGTGACAACAGTTTGTGTGACAAGTCTTCCTTCAATCCAAGCGTTTAACGGTTGGCTTGGGATTCATTCTAGCGATATTTTGGCCCTTGTTGACAAGAGTCCTCTTCAGGACCTAGCTAGAAAAACAAACCTGCGATCTTCTGACATATTCTCTTGGTGCCAAGAATAGATTTCTAAAAGTAACAATAACTTATTATCTTCCCCGCGTGTAGAGAAAAAAGAAAAGAAATCCAACTCTTTTCATATGATACAATTAAATAATGGAAATACAATAGTAAAGCTGTTTGCTAAACGCGCTAAAAGCTAAACGCGAATCAATTTGGTTTAATGTATACTGGTGATCGCTCCAATGGTGTAGCAAGTGGCAAGCATTCATATTTCTGTTTTTGTCACTCTTAGGTACGGTTACTGGAGTTCTTCGCGGGTATTTCTTGAAACTTGAACCTTTGAAAAATTTGTGATTAGGATGACTACACTGTCAGAAGTTTCATAACAGATTGCGCATAACACTTTCAAGAATAACACCTTTTCACTTAGAAAACAAGTGTTATGACCAATTAAGTTTATATTATTTCGTGCCCAGATCTCCAGCAACACCTTCAATAGGTAAAAATACTACACTGTCAGAAGTTACATAACGACAACAGCAGGATGTGCGGTTTCAACAGATAACACTTTGGGGTGTTATATGATATGTTTCTTTCGTTCCCGTTAGTATTTTTACCAATTGAAAGTGTTGTTGGAGATCTAGGCACGAAATAGTGTAAACTTAATTGGTCATAACACTATATTTCTAAGTGAAAAGGTGTTATTCTTGAAAGTGTTATGCGCAATCTGTTACGAAACTTCTGACAGTGTAATAAACTTGAACTGAACTTGTAAGGAATTAGTTGTGGCAATGCAGGGAGGTCGTCGGTGAAACGTCCCAATCGAACGTCCCCATGACAAAACGTTTCTATGACTAAACGTCCCTATCCGAAAAGTCCCCATGTAAAATATCTCAGTGGCGAAACGTCCCCAGCCCCAACTTTTATCCAACATAACGGCAGTACGCTGACTTTTGCATTCTTTTTTGTTTGACTCTTTTTGAGCTAGATCAGGCTTCCGCGTGTTTATTTCGAAGGACTATTAGTCAAAAATACCGGTTAGGCATGTTTTCCTTTAACTAGCCTACTACTGATCAGTCATGAGCCAAGGGCAAGGCGTATTACACTGCGTACTTTGAAGGGAACGGTGCATATCTGAAGCAACTGGTCCACGTCCGCTCTTTCCCACCTATAAAGAACGTTCCTATAAATTTGTAACGCAAACTCTGAAGTTGTTATACCTCAAACAAGTGCCTGAAGACCAAATCGAACTTAAGAATCTCGGGGACGTTCGCCACAGGGACGTTTTGTCGTGGGGACTTTCGCCATGGGGATGTTTCTTCATTGGACTTTTTGACACGGGGACGTTTTGTCATGAGGACGTTTTGCTGGGGACGTTTCGCCAGGGACATTTTGCCATGGGGACGTTTCGTCGGTAAGGCACATGGAGGAGTCAGTGTTTCTGCCGATTCAAGGTCTGTTCATGGTGCGCCTTCGGTGGGAATTCTAGGACGGTGTAGTTTTACGACATGTGTGATAAATTTCAGAGCTGGCGGTGAAGTTTATTTTCATCCCTATTCTGTTTTCAGTGACGTGGCCCCGGAGGTGCTACTACTCTTGCCCGAGGGTCCGTCCTGGGACGATGGGGATTTGCATCGAGGCATGCGGCCGAGGCTGTCCACCGGGTCAGGGCTGTTGCTCGATTGGTTGCGGTCACGTCTGTAGACCCCTGCTTCCAATTCCTGGATGGGGGAATCGATGCCCTAGACCAAGTGAGTCCTCTATTTGTTTACTATCAGTCATCATCTTTACAATATTGTGAGCGAGCTCGAGTATGCAAACAGTTACCATTAATTACTATTTCGACAAGGTTGGAATGGTCAGCGTAGTAACTTTCACGATGTTGGAACGAAAATAGTAACTACTAGTTACTCTTGTTAGAAGGGTGGAACACGCTCTCTACCTTGCCTTACCTGTAGAAAGAATTACAATACTTGCACAAATAAAACTGAAACTACTGTAATATTAGTCGAGTTCTCTACGATCGGACAATTCTTTAAGTCATGTTGGACCAGTCGATAGCAATGACAATTTTGTTCATTCCTATACCCAGCCTTTGATAGAACTTCTGTCTTTGATCCCATGCAGCCACTACGAATACCCCGACAAAACTGAGCGGACCTAGAGGTGTTTTCTCTAGCCTTGAGCTGATGCTGATACCCGTTTCCATCTTCCGTCTTCGCCGTTGCTCATCGGAGAAAAAATATTGCAGGAGGCGTACTCCGCGCGCTGACCTGCTCGGGAGCGCGTCCGTAGAACCAATCAGCTTTAACTCCTACTTTTCCTCACCGGCGGTTTCACAGCGATTTTGCTATTTGTAGAAGTAATGAAATGTGATGCGGCACGAAGCTAAACAACTCCACTCATTCGTAGCGGACAGGGCATGTGGAAATATTCGACTCCGCATAGTCATATTACAGTGAGAGGGAGACGGAGGTTCTGTCAGATTATTTGTTGTTGATACAATCCACCATCATTCAGAGCTACGAGAAACTGAACCGATCCTTGAGACAACGAGTTGGTGAATCTAATGCACTATTCATTGGATCAAACTGCATAGGCCTACATTGGCTTACGGACACACTAACCCTGGACACAGGAACATAAATCTAAAAAAAAAAATCATTGAAAGAAATAGATACCGCTGGATAATCAACTCTCAGTATTCCTTACCAGCTAAATATTTTTCTTTTTGTCTGATTTTCTTATTGAGATCTACTTTGATATTACCCGTAAGGTTGCTTCCAGATCGTATCATTAGATGACCCTACGCTCGTGCCAACTGCCGGTTTGAAGTCATTAACTTTGATTGAGGTGACGTAGATGCCACGGTAACTGCGAAAACAACTTTAGACCGTGGTATCGGATACCACGGCCACTGCAAAAACAACAGATTGCAGATCCACTTACTGTGGTAACAGATATCATGGTATCTGCAAAAAGGTAACTATTGCGAAAGTTAGAATACTTCAGATTTATCTCCTTAAGGGTTTTTATCGGAGAAGATATTTAGAACGTTCACCCACCACCACTGGGCGTGAACGAAACGACCGACTGACGTGACATAACTGAAGCATTGACTGACCCCTTCAGCCGTTCTTACCCCATATTCTTACTTTGCAGAATATATTCTTTCCACCCTAACGACACGTTTTGACTTGAACTGTTTTCTGCCTCCGTGAAGACCATGGGAATCACACCAGACACAAATACCGGCTTTGCAAACTGCCTCACTATTTCCATTGAAGCGTCCCAAATGTCAATGTGGAAGATACGATCAGAAAGTGTCGCTTTATTTATTTTCAGGAAATGATTAGAAAGGAGCAAGTGAATACAACAGCACAATTAGTTCGGTTTCATAAATGGTGTAGCTGGGGGTTATGCTTTTTCTTCGCTATTCAATAATAACCGATTTTCAAATAATGTAATTTCCGTGTGATTTGTGGTACCTCTCTGCGCTTGTATCTATGTTGTATGCCTTGCGAGAAAAATTTATGTTTTTTTTTTTGTTCAGGCACTAAGGAGTCTTCACCAAGCTCACCACGCCCGGCCCACTGAAAAGTCGTGTTTGTTTTTAGATAGAAATTTCCCGCGTCATAGTAGAATTTACGTTGTGGAGTCGGCCGCAGATAAAAATACACTCTAATTAATTCCCTTTCAGTTAAAGATCCTGCCCTGGCTATTCAGCAGAAATTTGATAATTTTGTAACTAAAGCTAATAGTATTCTGACTCGGAAGAATCTGTTTCCGTTTTTCGATAAAAGCTAATAGTTAAGTGAGTACAGTGTTTTGTTTAATATACGTAAATTGTTTTTTATTGTTATGAAAGTTATTTGCGACAGCGTTTTTTAAATTTATTTTAGTACTCCTCATTATATACTCTTTGAGGGAAATAAATAAATAAATAAATAAATATTCTGGACGCCATAACTAGAGCAAATAGTGCTGAATAAAGAATCCCTTAGCAGAGTCCAAATAATTCAGTGCATTCAGTTCAATGACACAAAATAAGTTGGCTTTTCCGTTAAACTTTAACAGCTTACTAAGCTGTTAAGCTGTAAGAGGAGCAAATCAAAACAACAAAATAGATGCTATCCTGCTAAATTGAGTCACGTGTTGGCAGATCAAATAAAACAAGGTCCTTTGATTCCTGGTCTGTTTTTTGCCAGATGTTTTTAATCAGATCCACGCTTTATTTATACACGAGCTAAATTTTTTCCAATTTTTCTGATGTTAGAACTACTTTAAGCTTGCTTCCGAATCGCACCGTTATTTTATCCCTTGGTTGTCCCGTCCTGGCTTGAACTAGAGACCTGGAGGGGGGTTCCCAGATATTGCAAATACTACCAATTCAACTACTTGAGAGTAGAATACAACAGGATGTATTAGTGGGCCATGGCAACAAAAGTTTTATAAACAAATCCACTAACTTATATAGAACTAACATAATGCTCCTATTCTTAAAAACTCGTTCTATGCTCCATCGCAAGCCTCAAGTAACGTCCAAGTTTTTTCACATTATCAAACCTTCATCCTTCATCATCCTTACCGTCCATTCTTCACTGTATACTCTCTCACCTAATACCTCTTTCTCAATTCATTCAATTCCACACAATCAAACATCAAACGAACTTCGCTCATCCTCATGACCGAACAGAGGTAAGAAGCAATTCTCTCTTCTGCTTTACCAATATATTTTCTCCTTGCCCGGAGTGGTAAACTATCAAGTAATAACATTAATATAGGACCTATCTTACCTATATTGCTTACGCAACCTACTTCCATAATCACTCCATATATTTTTAAACCCGGAGACCCCAATTTCGTACGGTACATTCTAACCCCTCTAACAAAACCACGCTGATTTTCTCGCTTGCCGTGTTCTGCTACCTTCGATGTGTATCACGCTGTCGACGGTTTTTCCATCAGAACATGTGCGCAAGCACTCAGACGTGGGGTGTGAAAGTAAAATGCTTAGAACCAAGACATTTCACATCCCCAGTAACCAAAAGAGTATTGAAATAACCTGATTCGTAATCATCCCACTTTAAATGTGAACAAACCGCAAGTATAATTCCAAAGAAATGTTGAAGATCTTGCACGAATAGATTGAGTTCCAACAATGGTCTGACAGCCAGTCCGACCCTTTAAACCTCTTTTCCGTTAGCAAGGTAATAACAAGTGCAATAAACCAAATCGTAGCAGGCTTATACCCCCTTTGTCACGATTCATTAAGAACGGCATATCATCGACCATATGACAGAAGAGTCCAGTTTCCAACTGTTCATTAAAGAAGGAAGTCGTTTTATTTGTTGCTGTTAAATAAAAATCCACATCCATATATATAACTCCACAAATATACAAGAGTTGAACTTGAGACCTGTCACAGACGAACTTAACTCATGGGAAATCAGGGCAGGGCTGCCCATGAACGGGAGGGGGGTCGGGACCAATCAAAATGCGTATTTACACCTCTTTTTCCTCAAGTATACCAGCTTAAGAGATCGATTCTATTCACAGGTCAAAAACTTTTTTTCATGGGCAGTTTTGGCCCACTTGCCCATGAACGGGGAGGATGGGGGGTGGTTCAACTCCACAGATATATCCCCAACCATTATCATCTAAAAGCACAAAGGAATTTCATCGCATTGTTAAAAACATTAAAAAATGGGCAATCTGGGCCCAATTGCCGCTGAACCAAGTGGGGTGGAGTTTGGGACCAGCGAAAAGTAACAAGACCAAAGGTTTCGATGGGATCCCAAATATTTAATATCCCATCCAGACGATTGGGTCCTGTCTTCTCTGGACTCCTTAAGCTTTTTTAGTACACACATTCAGAAATAGATTAAGGCCAAATAGCTAATCATCTGAGAAAACTAAGTTCAGATATGGATTCGGCATGTGTGTTTACCCCTATAAGTCATAATTGTTTTGACGAAACTGATCGAAACTTCCTGCCTTAGCTTACTTCTGCCAAATTTCCGGTTTCTGCCGAATTCGGGAACTACTTATCCGACGAATAACAAAGCTCAAAAACGAATTATCGAACATCTAATCAACTTCACATAAAGCTTTAACTCATGAAAAAATTTTCGGTTTCAGCCGGATTCCGGGCGAACTATGCGTCCGGGTAAAAACACCACTGTCATTTACGGATTCAGCAAATCTTCTTACACCTGAATCGGAATCTAATCAACTACAAATAAGACTTTTGCTTTTAACAATTTTTTCGGATTTGGCCGGATTACGGGCGAACTATTTGTCCGGCAAGAAAATGGTTTACATAATGGTGTTCAGCATGTCTTTTTAACCCTAAATCAAACCTCTAATCAACTCCAAATAAAACTTTTACTTTTAACAAACTTTCCGGTTTTGGCTAGATTCCGGGCTAACTACTTGTCCGGCAAAAAAAAGGGTTTTCACCATCGTGTTCAGCATGTCTTCTTATCCAGTAATCGACTATCACATCAGCTGTTTAAAAATATTTTGCTTGCTCTTAATTTTAGCCCCCT
This sequence comes from Branchinecta sandiegonensis, assembly GCA_030848855.1. Taxonomy (NCBI): domain Eukaryota; kingdom Metazoa; phylum Arthropoda; class Branchiopoda; order Anostraca; family Branchinectidae; genus Branchinecta; species Branchinecta sandiegonensis. The sequence continues at coordinate 24,591,420 of JAUPMV010000005.1, forward strand.
TCCCTACCCCTAAATGTAGGGCTACAGAGCCCATCTACAAATTCGACCTTACTCTTGACACAAAGAATTTTCACACCAAGTTTCATCAAAATATCTCATTCCCTTCGAGAGTTATCGTGCTTACAGACAGACGGGCGGACGGACGGACAGACGAACAGACCGACGGACGGAAAACTTTTGCGTGTCATAGATATCCCTCCATTTACGTTTTCGGATCCCAAAAAAAGACTCTAATGCTCACAAACCTACCAAGTTTCAACTCGATACCTGTTGATTCCTGTCACGGGTAACGAACTTTACTCCCGGGCAACCTGTGCCCATTTGCCCATGAACGGGGTGGGTGGGGAAGGTGCAACTTTAAAAGCAATGTACCAGCTCTAGGATCTACATGTACAAGGAAGTTCATCGTCCTATGTCCAGTTCTGGTCAAGTAATGACCATTATTCAAAAAGTAAAAAGAGACTCTAATGCTCACAAACCTACCAAGTTTCAACTTGATACCTGTTGATTCCTGTCACGGCAATCTAGGCCCATTTGCCCCTGAACCGGGTTGGGGGGGAGGGGGGGACACCCCGAAAGGCACAACTAGACCCCAATACCCACTCGTGTACCAAGTTTGAGCTCGATACTTGCACTGGTTTACGAGTTATGAGCCCCACAAAATACGGTGAAAACCGGAAACTGAAAACCGAAGCTGAAAGAAACGCCTACTAAGCGCTCGCACTAGTGTGGATTGTTCCAAGGAACATTCCACTAGAAACCGGTTATGTAAGTTGCTTCCCTGTTTTCGCCACAAGTCAACGGGTCTCGGAAAAGGCTTGAACAGCCAAAACCGTGGGTTTTTAGTGGAGTATTCCTTGGAACAATCCACGATTGCGAGCGCTGTAGCAGCTTTCGGCTTTCGGTTTTCGGTTTCCGGTTTTCACCGTATTTTGTGGAGCTCATAACTCGTGAACCAGAAAGAGTATCAAGTTCAAAATTGGTACACTAGTGGGTATTGGGCTCTAGTTGTGCCTTTTGGGGGACCCATCCCCCACCCCAACCCGGTTCTGGCGCAAATGGGCAGAGATTGCCCAGGGAATAATGTTCATAACTTGACCAAAACTGGACATAAGATAGGACTTTGAAATTCCTTGTACACGTAGATCCTAGGGTTAGACATTCTTTTAAAAGTTGCACCTCCCCCACCCACCCCGTTCATGGGCAACTGGGCCCAGATTGCCCAGGAGTAAAGTTCGTTACCCGTGACAGGAAACAAGTATCAAGTGGGAATCAACAAGTATCAAGTGGGATTCAACAAGTATCAAGTTGAAACTTGGTAGGTTTGTGACCATTGTAGTCTCTTTTTACTTTTTGCGGGTCCTGAGGGAAAAGAGGTGTGAATACGCATTCTGATGGTCCCACCCGACCCCCCTCCCGTTCATGGGAAGCTGGGCCCAGATTTCCCATGAGTTAGGTTCGCCTGTGACAGGTCTCAAGTTCAACTCTTGTCTATTTGAGGAGTCATATCTATGGATGAGGATTTTGGTTTATCAGCAACAAATAAGACGACGCGACGTACTTCTTTAAAGAACAGTTGGAAACTGAAACCTTCTGTCATATGATCGATGATATGCCGCTCTTAATGAATTGTGACAAAGGGGGTATTAGGCTGCTACGATTTGGTTTATTGCACTTGTTATTACCTTGCTAATGGAAAAGAGGTTTGAAGGGTTGGGCTGGCTGTCAGGCCATTGTTGGAACTGAAGCTATTCGAGCAAGATCTTGAACATTTCTTTGGATTCATACTTGCGGTTTGTTTCAATTTAAAGTGGGATGATTACAAATGAGGTTATTTCAATATTTGGTTGGTTTTTGGGGATGTGAAATGCTTTGGTTCTAAAGCTGTTTGTATATAATGTGATAAACATTTTACTTTCGAGGGGTCCTATAAGCGAAGCTCTTCATTCACTTTCTTTCTGCAAGCAGGAAGATCCTTTTTACCAATGGCAACGGAAGATGATGTCCAGGATGATGTCTCAATCGAAACAAGGGCAAGGACAAATTATTGTACAAGGTGCCCACGGGGATACACCTGCGGCTATTTCACAGATGGCAGTGTAGCGTGCATGCCAGGTAAATATAATTTGTTTAGTCAGTATTTTCCGTTTTTCAGCCGAAGCTCGCTGCGAATCATCGGTGGTGGTCAGTGTCGTCACGAGCCGATTGAGCTTTACCGACTGGCTGTTCAATTGTGGCCTACCGACTATTTTTCAGAAAAAAATCGACTAAGAAATCATGTTTTTTTTTACCGGCTGACAGACAACGCTGACTGGCGTCCCACCCCTCAATACGTGAAGGTTCTGATGGTGGTGCTAAACGGATTAGTCAGCTGAAGTTCTGTTCGACGACATTATGTCAGCTGATAAGGAGAGAAGGGCCCAGTGACTAAGCCGATTTGCACCAGAAAAGACAGTTTGTTTCCAACATTGTTTGTTTAAAGGACCTGTCTTAGCCAGGGGCGTCCCGAGGGGGGGGGGGGTGCAGCACCCCCCCCCCCCCAGAAAGCCTGTGGGAAAAAATTCCGGTAAATTTTGACTGGTGCGGCGAACGAAATTTGGCTCAGGGAATCTACCGGAATTTGTGCGAAATCTTTCCTAAGGAATCTACCGGAACCTGTCTCAGGGAATCTACCGGAATTTACCCCTCGGAATCCACGAAATTCGGCTCAGGGAATCTACCGGATTTGTGCGAAATCTTTCACAAGGAATCTACCGGAACTTGTCTCAGGGAATCTACCGGAATTCACCACACGAAATCTACCAGAATTCAGGTCAGGGAAGTACCGGATTTTGCTTATGGAATCTACGCTAAATCTTTCGCAAGGAATCAACCGGGATTTGTCTGAGGGAGTCTACCGGAATTTACCCCACGTAATCTACCAGAATTCGGCTCAGGGAATCTACTCCACAGAATCTACCGGAATTCGGCTGAATGTGAATCCAAAATCGCCGACAGCTTTCTCGACTCCTTTCCGGTGATACCGGTGAACCAAGAAGAGTTCAACAAGAGCTGTAAGCTCATATGGCACTTGCAACTGTATGTAGTAGGTAAGGGCTCTGTCAGATTCAACGGGTCCCTGATATGCCTGCCTGCCAAGTTTCGTCTTGAAAAACGCCATCACCGGAATTCCGGAAGGCCCCCCTCCACCTCCACCCCCCAGTGTCCGGATCCAGTCCAACTGTGCGAACGATTTATCTAGAATAAATGCTTGTATTTCCCAGGAAGTTAAACTCCGATTCCTCCATTCTAACCATTTCTGGAGATTTCCGGTCACCCCCTCCCAACTCCACCACAGCTGTTGAATCCGCTATTATAAGTTGAGATGAATCATTTGATAAAAAGTACTTTTCGACTTTGAAGTTAACATGCGCACTTTAAGGGAGCTGGAGCTTCATTTGTAAGCAAAAATGATAATGAGCTCATGGAGATCATGAAAATGCAAATTTCGCTTAAAAGTATTTTTCTCGCTTTGCGGTCAATATTGGCACTTTACGGAAAACGGCTTTGGAAAGTGGCGATTTCTATGCCAATTTTTTCAAAACTACTCGATTTTCCAGATTCCCCCGCCTTCACCCCCCCCCCCCCCAGATGATCGGATAAAAAAACTGATTATTTCCAAGTTGTTTCTTCGGGACCTTGGTATGCCTGCCAAGTTTCATCGTCCTAGCACATCTGGAAGTACCCTAATTCGAAAAAGTGTGACCAGCTGCCCTAAATTTCCCAGATTTTCCCGCCCTCCACTCCCCCGCAGATGACTGGATCGGGTAACTGATTATTCAAGGTTGGTTGGGTCGGGTCCCTGATATGCCTGCTAAGTTCGACAGCCCTCGTCAGGCTGTCAATCCTCTGGGTCAACGTCGGGGAAGGAAACAAACCTGTAATATCCTTATGTATAAAAAGAACCCGATGTGCCGACGAGAATACCGAGGCACGACAAAATGTTTGCAGGATTTCATTTCTTGCTTATGAAAAGAACCCGATGTGCCGACGTGTCGACCGACGCCTGACAAAAGCATACAAAATTTCATTTCTTCTGTGTTTTCCGGCGCTTCGCGCCGACATACAAGTGAACTTTGCCGCAAGGGTCCTCGCCAGGCTGTCAATTTTCAGGGTAAAAGCCCAAATTCTTGAAACGTGCACCGGACTCGATCAAACTATTCGAGAAGCCGCTGAGATAAAGGAAAACTGAGCAGGCATTAACCGAGATACAGGCGAGTACTCCCTACCGGGAAATTGGAACGGGGCTATTAATGGAAGAAAATTTAAACCGAAGTCGATCAAAATACAGAAAAAAACCTTTCCTGTCGTCTCCATCATTTTCTATTTCCAGCACGATGGGTGAAAAATAAACACTACATTACATCCCGTTACAGAAGTTTTCACTTATAATTCAAGTCTGTTTTCTTCAACATCACTAATTTGCATCTACTTCCAACAAACATTTTAATACGTCAGGTCACTGCTTTGCATTTTGCCCCTTGAAAGCTATTTACGGCCGAAAGATAATAGGCTAATGCGCCCCTCCTAAATCTGTGAGGGAAGAGCACCCCCCCCCCCGTTAAAAAAAAATGGTGCCTTAGAAAACTGCAAGGTTGTAATACCTAGCGCCATGGAGGGAATGCATCAATACCTCACTAAACGACAAAAATAACTACGAACTCGTACCGAATAAATATTAGCCTACTTTGAATAGGCAGTGTTGCCAAGTGTGACGCTTTTGGTGCTTTCGACACTTTTTGCCTCTGGGTGACACCGTGACAGTTTTCTCTGAAAGTGACACCTTTTTTTTACGAACGACACTTTTTTAAGTCAGAAAAGCACTTTTTCAAGTGACGGATTACCGCCCCCAAAACACTGCCAAAACATATACTTTACTTTGATTTTGTACACAAAAACAGTTTGAAGACGTAAATAAAGCCCATTTCCGATTAAATTTTGTGACAAATCTGTGATGTAACATTTAAGAAAAGTTATAAAAAAATGTTGTTACAAATTGAGTTCTTACCAATTATTTGCATTTTGCGCGTTGTGCAGCGGAATGCAAACACAAATTTGAGGTGTCAAAAAGCACCTTTTTGTCAGCAATTGTGATACTCTTATGAGTTGAGCTCTTGGCAACGCTGCGAATAGGTAGCGCTGCAACCATCCTGGAAAGATGGTGTGTTAAAAATCTAATACATAGATGTACCGAGTTATACAAACAAATTATATAGTTACCTTTATGGTATCCCAGCCCCGATATATCGTAAATCATCAAACTTCAATGTAAAATATTAAGCGCATAGAACGTCGACCTACAAATGAGGTTTACCTTCACGTTAACGGGACATAGATGGCATCAAGGTTGCGACCGTTACCCGTCGATATGTAAAATTGGTTTAAAGATAAAAAACCTCCAATGCATTAACCGTAAACGCTTTGATTAATGTAATCACGCCTATGTCTCACGTGAAACCGCTAGCAACATCCTATTTTCAAGTTATAAAAAAATGCTTTTCAATTAATAATTGTTAGTGGAGTGTTCCTTGGAACAATCCGCTATTGCGAGCGCTGCAGCAGCTTTCGGCTCTCGGTTTTCGGTTTTCACAATATTTTGTGGAGCTCATAGCTCGTGAACGAGTGCAAGTATCAAGTTGAACTTGGTACACTTGTGGGTATTGGGGTCTAGCAGTGCCTTTCGGGGGTCCCACCCCCCACACAGGGGCAAGTGGGCCCAGATTGCCCAGCGAATAATGTTCATAACTTGACCAGAACTGGACATAGGACGATGAAATGCTTGTGAGCATTGGAGTCTCTTTTTACTTTTTGCGGGTCCCAAACCCCACCCCCACTTGGTTCACGGGCAATTGGGCCCAGATTGCCCATTTTTTATGTTTTTAACTTGACATTAACTGAAGATCAGGCGATGAAATCCCTTTGTGGTTTTGGATCATAGGGGTTGAGGAGAGTTGAACCACCCCCACCCTCCCCGTTCATGGGCAAGTGGGCCCGAATTGCCCATGAAAAAAGTTTTTGACCCGTGACTGGAATCAAACTCTAAGCTGGTATACTTGAGGAAAAAAAGGTGTAAATAAGGCGACGCGACTTACTTTAATCTTTAATGGACAGTTGGAAACTTGACTGTTTTGTCAAATGATCGATGATATGCCGTTCTTAATGAATTGTGACAAAGGGGGCATTAGGCTGCTACGATCTGGTTTATTGCAATTGTTATTACGTTGCTAATGGAAAAGAGGTTTAAAGGGTGGGACTGGCTGGCAGACCATTCAGTGTTCGAACTACTGTTATTCGTGCAAGATCTTCAACATTTCTTTGGAGTCATGCTGGCGGTTTGTTTACATTTAAAGCTTTTAAAGTAGGATGATTACAAGTTAGGTTATTTCAATCCTTGTTTGGTTATTGGGGATGAGATATTTCTTGGTTCTAAAGCTGTCTGTATATAAAATGTGATAAACATTTTACTTTTACACTCCACGTCTGAGCGCTTGCGCACTTGTTTAGAATTATCTGGGTGTGTTTTCCCTTGGTTTAGTTTGGGGTCCCGAAAAAGATATCGATATAGCCTAAACTGAACAAACTTTTCTGAACCAGCACAACGTTTTAATCTCAGCCACAAGCTGTTCAATCCTGGGCATTCTCAACGGTGGGCATTTTGACCCGTGGGAATAATGAGTCGTGGGCATCGTGATCGTAGGTATTACGAGTGCTAGACGGAATGGGTAGTGACGAGAAAAACGATGGAAAGCGATATAAATTATTTGATTTCTCTTTCTAGTTCAAGAAAACCCCTGTACCAGAGTCAGATGTGGCTTCGGAACGCAATGCAAGCTTCAGAGGGTTATGTGCATCCGGGCCCCCTGTCCCCCAATAGCTCGGTGCGTTGCGTAATTTTTAGATACTGTGATGAATTTTTGTTTCGTATACGTCTGTTAACCCTTGCTTAGCCGTCAGTAAAAGTTATTTGTTAAGCTGCGTCATTGTAATTTATAAAGCTGATAAGGGAAATTTCAAGACCCCACCCCCCTCCCCCACACACACAAAAGTAGATTCATGAGAAACATTTGTGTTGCTCGCGCAGGACAGTCTGATTAAACCCTGAATTTTACTTTTTTGGTAAATTTCATCAGAACTGAAAACCTACTTAAGAGCTGTCAAAGAATATTTCGCTAATTAGCTTCTCTTCGCTGTTGATGCATTTGGTGATCCTTATTCGAGAACCGGTAATGCCAGGTCTTTCAGGACGTCTAAAATTCCACCAACCTCCCTGACTTCAGCAGACCGTTTGGTTATTTCTTCCCGTATCTCTTCGTCGACCTTCTCGCCTAATTCACTATCCTGAATGGCAACGACAATCTGGTCCTGTCTACGACCGTTCGCCTTTGACTGCTCGAGAGTACTTGCTCTCCCGGTTGTAACTTCTGCATCTTCATTTACATTCATTTCTTCTGACTGGTTATCCCCCTCCGTTTCTTGGACACCCAGCACCGCCGCGACATCAGGACCACCTTCCAGAACTTCGTCACCAACCGGATTCATCTCGATTTTAACACCGTCCTCATCAAGTGCCTCAGATTCATCCTCAAACCCTTCGCCCCTGTAGTTGTGATATCCTGCATGAGAAGGGCGCCCATAGCTTGGGTACCCCCCCCCCCCACACACACACAAAAGTAGATCCATGAGAAACATTTCTGTTGCTCGCGCCAGGACAGTTATTAAACCCTGAATTTTTTTTTTTTTTAAATTTCAACAAAACTGGAAACCTACTTAAGAACTGTCATCGAATATTTCTCCAATTAGCTTCTCTTCGCTGTTGACAGCATTTGGTGATCCTTATTCGAGAACCGGGAATGCCAGGTCTTTCAGGACGTCTAAAACTTCACCAACCTCCTTGACTTCAGCAGAACGTTTGCTTTTTATTTCTTCGCGTTTCTCTTCGTCGACCGTCTCGTCTAATTCACTATCCTGAACGGCAACGACAATCTGGTCCTCGATATGACCGTTCGTGTTTAACTGCTCGAGAGTACTTGCTGTCCCGGTTGTAACTTCTGCATCTTCATTTACATTCATTTCTTCTGACCGGTTATCCCCCTCCGTTTCTTGGACACCCAGCACCGTCGCGCCATCAGGACCACCTTCCAGAACTTCGTCACCAACCGGATTCTTCTCGATTTTAACACCGTCCTCATCAAGTGCCTCAGTTTCCGCATCTTCATTTATATTCATTTCTTCTGACTGATTATTCCCCTCCGTTTCTTGGACACCCAGCACCGCCGTGCCATTAGGACCACCTTCCAGAACTTCGTCACCAACCGGATTCTTCTCGATTTTAACACCGTACTCATCAAGTGCCTCAGTTTCCGCATCTTCATTTATATTCATTTCTTCTGACTGATTATTCCCCTCCGTTTCTTGGACACCCAGCACCGCCGTGCCATTAGGACCACCTTCCAGAACTTCGTCACCAACCGGATTCTTCTCGATTTTAACACCGTCCTCATCAAGTGCCTCAGATTCATCCTCAAATCCTTCGCCCCTGTAGTTGTAATATCCTGTATTAGAAGGGTGCCCATAGCTTGGGTAATTGCTCGGTCCCATGAAATAATTTTGCTGATTACCAGTTTGATAACCACCTCCGTAGCCGCCAAAGTAATTACTACCGTAAGCGTTGAAGAACTGGTTGTAATTGGGTGTCAATAAACAAGTGGCTGTTTGAACACATGGAGGCGTGGTACAAGTGGTGACGGGCGTCAGAGCACAAACTTGGAAGACTTGGCAGGTGGCGCTGAGGCAGCCGTTTACGTTATCTGAAATGAAATAAATGAGATCTTTCAACGGAAATTGGGCAGAACCCAAAAGGTCTTGACAAAGGTGATTGATGTGCTGATGGGACCGAGCTAACAAGCTTGTATCCCTGCCGGATGTTTCTGAAATTAAAGTACTTGAACCTGAACCTGATGATAAGAAACAAAAATTAAAAAGGAGACATTTCGATCTCAACCTTGCTTTTTATCGGACTCAAAGGCTGAAAAAAATGGACCGACCTTGACGACCTACCGATTGGCTTGCTAGAGGCATGTGCAAGACGTAAAAGACTAGAAGATGCAAGTTGCGTTTCCCAACAGACCAACACAATTCGACCTTATTCCAACAATAACGGAAACTTGTTTGTTCAGAAACGGTATAAAAAATGCTTTCCATTCGGACAAAATTGAGCAAAAATGACATAAAAGGCCAAGTTCCGACACCGAGGTTGATATCGGATAATAACTTTTCTCGAACAGGTATGTAGTGTATATCTTCCTATGTCCCACAGGTTGTTGTATCATGACAATGAGTTCTGTAGAGGTTGTTACGAGTCGTATTAGCCTCCAGAGAGGATGATACGAAGTCGTATTAACCTCCGCAGAAGTTCATCGAGCACTTTTCCTCAACTACTGAAAAGTAGAGCCTGACCTCCAAAAAAGAAGTAAAAGACATCACTTTCAGAAAGAAAAGCAAAAAACATTAAAAATAATCCAGAAAAAATTCTGAAAAATATTAGAGAAAAAAAGGTCAATGTCAGAAAATGTTGCTTTCCTAGCCAACCACCTTGGGACATATCTTGTTACAATCACATTCCTAATGAAAATGCAACTTGTCAACTAAAACAACATTACTTCAAGCCAGCTTACTTCAGCTTATCTCTTCTACTCTTCACAAGGCAGGTATTGAGCAATTACCAGTCTTTTTTCTTGACGTTGTTCTGACTAAACAGTCCATTAACAAAAACTTCAGTGTTGCCACTTTTTCTGATCGAACCTGTGACTTTTGGCTGGAAAATACAATGGCGTTCTGGCACCTATGAAACTTGGTCCTTTTCACCAACTGTCACGAGAAATCTCCCTTCCTCATCTTCATAATTATACGCCTCAAGTTTTCTGCTTCATTTTTGCATTTACTGGTAAGGAACCGGTCGCAGAGTTCTTGATGGCTTTGTCGAAGAAACGAAAATGTTTGACTAATCACAAAATTCTGCAACCGGTGGCAACACCGGTTTAAGGTTGATTAATTCTATCTCTCTAAGAGTACGCCTTGATAAATTCTATCGATCAAGTCCATCGCTAGATGGCATCTGCTTCGACAAAGAGCTTCGAAAAAGATGGTATTCGATAAGGATTGTATTGTTATAAATTGAAATGCACGGGTCACAGCAGTAGTCATTTTCACATTTCTGTAGTACGCTAGAGTTGCCATTTCACTAAACGAAAATTCCCTACAAAAGTTGCAAATAAGTACTACCAAGCAAAGAAGATTGAGTAGACTACAACCTAAACAAAAATTTCGTTCTAAAAAGTAATAATAGTTAACATACCTCCATCTCGGCTCATATCAAAATATCAACCTCGACGGCCATTTAAAAATATGAACCTCGCCTTCGGCTCAGTAGATATTTTATATAACCTACCTCGCCTTCGGCTCGGATAGGTTATTTTCAATGACCGTCTTGGTGTTATTTTCCGATATCAACCTCGATGCCTGAAGTTAACCTTTAATACTTTTCTCGAACAGGTAGGCTATGCAATTTATATCTTCCTATGTCCCACAGGTAAGTTGGTACAATGCTATGACAATCAATTTTCGGGAGGTTGATACGATATCGTATCAGCCTCCAAAAAGGATGATACGAAGTCGCATCAACCTCCGCAGAAGTTCATCGAGCACTTTTCCCCACTTGGTGAAAAATAGAACCTGGCCTTCAAAAATAAATAAATGACATCACTTTTAGAAAGAAAAACAAAAAAACTAAAAAAATAAAACAGAAAGAAAATTCAGAGAAAAATGTTCAAAAATTGAAAGAAAATACTTCTTTCCTAGCCAACCAACTTGAGTCATGTCTTGTTACAGTCAGATTCCCACTGGAAATGCAACTTTTTGAAATGAGTACATTACTTACTCCGACTTGTTTTAATCTACTGTCCGAAAGGCAGCTACTGAGCAATTACAACAGTCTTCTTTCTTGATTTTGCTCTGATGAAACAGTCCAATGATACAAACTCTAGTGTTGCCACTTTTTCTGATGGAACATCTAACTTTTGGCCGGAAAAAAAAATGACGTTTTGGCACCTATGAAACTAGGTCCTTTTCGACAACTATTAACAATAGTTGTCGAAAAGTCATAATTATACGCCTCAACTTTTATGCTTAATTTTCGTATTTACTGGTAGGAACCGGTCGCAGAGTTCTTGCTCGCTCTGTCGAAGAAACGAAAATGTATGACAAATTGCAGCATTCTGCAACCAGTGGCAACACCGATTTAAGCTTGATTAATTATATCTCGATTAATTATAATTATCTAAGAGTCCGCCGCTAGCCACTTTTTAAGGCCAAGTTCCGACTCCGAAGTTGATATCGGATAATAACATCGAGATGGCTATTTAAAATAACCTATCCGAGCCGAAGGCGAGGTAGATTATGACAAATATCTACCGAGCGCAGCAAGGTTGATGTTCTAAATGGCCTTCGAGCTTCTTCTTCCGATATCAAGCGAGATGGAGGTGTGTTAAATATTATAACTTTTTCGAACAGAAATCATCTCCGGAGGCTGATATGACATATATCATCCTCTCTGGAGGCTGATATGACTTATAACATCCTCTCTGGAGGCTGAAATGACTTAGTTTACTGTTATAACTTCAGAACAGAACCACTGACAATACTCTATATGACTAAGTCCAAAACACGCTAGTGTTCCTCAGGAAAAAGGAGTAAACGTCTCCGTAACGACTCAGACTCAAAGACTCAAATCCTGTGTCAAACAATCACGGCGATCTTTCGGAGCAGCTGTTTCCATTCTTCCTTTCTTCTGCAGGTACCCGGAGAATTTGCATCGGCAGGGAGAGATAGTCATCAAGAGTATTAGCCATTAACCATGCATATCATCCTAAGTCCCAAAGGTAGTTATAGTGTGGTACTCGTCATACAGAAAGTGAGAGGTGGGCATGACTAAAGATCAGCCTATCTGGAGGTAGATTTGACGTAATACTAACCTCTCAAATCTGTAGGTAGATATGACTTGACATCAACCTATCTGGGGTTGATATCAACCCATAACCACCGCTAACCTTCCGCGTGAAGATTATCGTCATACAACTGATGGTGGGTCATAGGATGATATGCATGACACACCTGTTCGAGAAAAATTATTGGCAGATATTTACTTTAGTTGTATTTTTGTTGGGCTTTTTCAATCAGCTTCGAACACTTTCACCGTTTTACTAACGACTTCCACTTTCTTGAAGAAAACACAGTTTTGACAAATACTTTTTTACTTGTGTTTTTCTCGTAATTATAATTGCCCATTTTTAAAATCCAAAAGAGTCCAAATTTCCAATTTTTTTTTGCAAAAAGGCGCGAGAGAAATGGCGAGATTCGTAAAATGACATTTTACGAAAACACAAATAAACAAAATGCCTTCAAAACGACGAGTGAGAACGCAAATTTGGTGTTTACCCACTTTTTGGGGTGACAAAGTTCGATCTAATGACATGCAATGCCAGGCTTAGCTTTGGTCGTCCAATCGCTTACTTCGTCTGATGCTACTTCTTCATAACTGGGCTAAGATGCACTTCAGGCAAACTGTTGTCCAAGGGGAGGAGTTTCCATACAGTGGTGGATTTATCCTCCGGGTATGTTCCTAGGACGGTTGGTTTTTCTATGAGGGAGATGGGGGGCGGGAAAATTACCTGGGGAATGTTTTTGGGAAATGTTTCTAGAGCCCAATTCTTGCAGGAAATTTCAGCCCATGAACGTCATACCCTAATCGTCTGCCCAGGGGTGGCCCGAAGCACTCAGGCCAGGGGGGGGGGGGGAGTGGGAGTGAGACCTCCCCCCCCCCCTCCGCGAACTGGTGTAAGACGGACTGTAATGCATCAGCTAAAATTATCCTTGTAAAAGTCATTCATAAATACATAAATTCACAACCTTCGCTTATCATTTCAGCTTTCGCTAAAAAGGTAAGCTTCCAACGCCTGTACTCCGGACAAATTAAAGCAAACGCCGCAGGCGAATTTTTTTAATCTGCCTTTGTCTGGCAAGATTTAGCTACTTACTATAGACATTCTAGCCTTTAATGTGCTTAAAATCTACAAAATTCCAAGCCTAATCGCCAAATAAAACGACACACCGTTCTCCTAAATGGAGAGTAGGGCGCAATAAAGTAGACACGAGTAGATTTGTTTCGAGTTTATTGCAAAAAAAAGTAATTTTCACGTTAAAGACATGCTCATATGACACTTGTAAGAACAGTTAGTACGTTTGTCAGATACGGTTTGCAGTTGTCAAGGCTGCATCTCTCTCCCGATACTCATTTCATCAGAACATCGGCTTGATCTACTAAATCTGAAATGGTGATCCCACTCACTGATAACTGTTTCTCCCACAACGATGATCAGATCGGGGGAGAGACTATTTTTAAGCCAATCTGACAGAGTCCCTAACATGTCTGCCAAGTTTCATGGTCAAAGCACAGCCTGCAAAGTTTCATGGTCATAGCCCATTTGGAAGTACCCCAGCTCGCGATGACCAGAATTGTGGAAAACCCTCTCAAACTCCCCCAACAGTGACATGATCCGGTCCTGTTTTGTCAGTATTGTCTCGTATTGTCTCTACGGCTTATGCTTGTTCTTTCCTCCAAGTCCCATCCCGATCTCTCGACTCTAAGCGTTTCACGAGATTTCTTGCACCCCCTCCAGCTCCCCCCCCCCAGTTATCGGATTCGTTCCGCACTTGAAATTGATCAGAGCAAAATAGCTCTAGTTATTTTACCGCTAGCAGCGGTAGAGCGCTGGGCCTATATCACAGAGGTCGTTGGATCGATACCCCTTTTGCTACCGTTGTTTCTGATATGCCTGCGAAGTTTCATAGTTCTAGCTTTTGTGTAAGTGCCCGAACTAGAACAACCTGGACCGACCAACAGACCGACAGACCGACGGACGGACAGAAATTGCGATCGCTATATGGCACTTGGCCGGAGGGCAAGGGCCATAAAAACAGAACGCGGAAAACAGGTTTGTCGGTGAATTTAAAAAAAAAAAACGGATTTACGGATAGAACAAAATTTTGGAGGGGGGTGGAAAACCCTCTCAAACTCCCCCACAGTGACATGATTTTGTTAGTATTGTCTCGTTTTGTCTCTACTGCTTATGCTTGTTCTTTCCTCCCGATCTCTCGACTCCAAGCTTTTCACGAGATTTCTTGCACCCCCCTCCAGCTCCCCCCATTTATCGGATTCGTTCCGGACTTGAAATTGATCATCTGAGACACTTGTTCTTGACACTTGTCAAGTTTCATTCACGTCCGATCACCCGTTCTAAAGTAATACATGTCACTAGATCCTGGATTCCCCATCCCTCCACTCCCCTAATCACAGTATCTGGGAAGGAACCTATGTATGTTTCTAGTTTCCGGATTCCCCATCCCTCCACTCCCCCATGATGGCTGGATCGGGGAAGTGATTATTTCCAAGTTAATCTGGTCGGTTCCCTCATATGCCTTCCAAGTTTTATTGTCCTAGCTTATGTGGAAGCGGTTCAGGAGATTTCCGGTGTCCCCCTCCAGCACCCCTCCCCCCCACAGGTATCGAATCTGGTCCGGATTTGAAACCGAATATCCGAAACACTTGTTCTTGACACACGTCAAGTTTCGCGCATGTTATGCATGTTAATAGTTTCCGGATTTCCCGTCCCTCCACTCCCCCAGCTATGATCGGATCTGGAAAGTGGTTATTTCCAAGTTAATCTGGTCGGTTCCCTGATATGCCTGCCAAGTTTCATTGTCCTAACTTATGTGTAAGCGTTTCACCAGATTTCTTTAGTTTAAGTTTAGTTAGCATCAGAGCAAAATAGCTCTAGTTATTTTGCTCTGGTTATTTTGCTCTGGCTAGCATTTAGCATTCGTTCTGGCCACTTGTCTTACTTTAATCTTTAAACCGTATGTGTTCCCGCATTCGCTCAACCGAGCTTAGCGCAGCGGTAGAGCGCTGGGCCTATATCACAGAGGTCGTTGGACCGATACCCTTTTGCTACCGTTGTTCCTAGTTTCCGGACTCCCGGATCCGGGGAAAGTCGGATTAGGGAAGTGATTATTTGTAGTTAATTTGGTCGGGTGCCTAATATGCCTGCGAAGTTTTATTGTCCTAGCTTGTGTGGAAGGGCCCGAACTAGAAAAACCTGGACCGACCAACAGACCGACAGACCGACGGACGGACAGAAATTGCGATCGCTATATGGCACTTGGCAGGAGCGAAAGTGCCATAAAAAACAAAACGAGGAAAACAGGTTTGTCGGTGAATTTAAAAAAAAAAAATCCGGATTTACGGATATAACAAACTTTTGGTCTTCACCCCACCGGAGTTTTCAGAGTCGGACTTGGCTTTTTGTGTTTAAAAAGATGACGATTCGCCAACGAGACTGAAGTTGCATTTTCTCGGGTGTAGGTTCCCTGTTGTTTTGACGTGCTTCAGTTTAATTATGAAAGTATCGTGCACCGTCTTTTTTGTCCATTCCCCACAATATACTTTCATAACAAAAACAAAAGTAAGTCAAAATACTGTGAAACTACATCCGCAAAACTGCAACTTGAAACTGGTTTGAAAAATTTGATTCATTCTGTGCAAAAACAGAACCCGATTCACTGACGAAACAAACTTTCGGCTTCCATCCGATAAAAACACTATCTTTCCCCAATGCAGCAATGTGTTACGGTGGTGCCATCGGCACCCCGCACTACCCACTTGGGCCGCCGTTAGGCAGCGCTAATCCCTTTCCGTTCAGTGTCTTTAATCTTCTATACTGCCGTGATTCTTGCATTATTTATTACCTCATGTTCATGACTCATCCGGCGAGCATGAGTCATCTCCTTCTTCACACTTCTTTTCCGGGCCTCGACCGGGGAACAGCCCTTTTGACCTAAAGGTTTTTTATTTTGTAAGTACCTTTCATGCCAGAGAATAAAACCTTTTGTTTATTTACGGACCTTAGGTCATTGTTATGAGTCTTGTTTAAAGCTTCTTAGAGTGGGCTGGCCTGTAAGGTCTAGTGTATGATGGGTGGTTTATAACCTATTGAGTTTCGGTACGCAGACCTTAGTGTGAATCAACCGGGGGAATCCACAATGAACCCGTGAAGTCTGCACGTGTAGTAGGCAACCTGACGCCCTAGGCTGTCCTGACTCCGATGACTGTATCTAAGGACATTTACCATCTATGTCCGGCCTACTACACCCCTCGCCATAACATCAGGTTGACAGTGCTTATTCACAGACAAATACAGTCGTCGTAATAAATGCAACCAATCCAGTAAAAGCATCTGAAAGGTTTCTATCGGCCGCAATCTTCATCTGCGACCTTACCACCAAATTAGGTCCGAGTCTCAATACGCGACAGAAAATGCTAAAAGGGACCATTTTCGAGTTGTAGGAGTGTACTGATATTTTCACATCAGAGACTGTAGAATTTTACGAAGGCTTTTCAGATGTGCTTTACTAGCATAGAAGCCAAACATTTGCCTCCCGACTTAAATAAGCTATTCCAGCGTCTGAAGAACCTCTCCTGTCTTGGGAAGCGAATTTCGGGTGTCGTGCCGTATATTAAAATCTTCCATGTTCTTCGCTTTCTAATCGAAATTTTTCCACTGTCCTGGGTGCACCTGTTTCGCGGGTCTCTTGTCATTTGAATTCTGATGGTTAAATATTCTTTGAGCCCAAGCTGATTTTGAAACATTTATTCAAACAACGTTTGCAACGGATACGTCAGCTACGATTCTTCATCAGCGATATTTCGGCCATTCTTGGCAAGGGTCCTCGTCAGGCAGATTATTACAGTTTTGTTTCCTTCCCTGACGTTGACCCAGAAGATTGACAGCCTGAAGAGGACCCTTGCCAGGAAGGGCCGAAATATCGTTGATGAAGAATCGTAGCTGACGTATCCGTTGTAAACATTGTTTGAATAAAAATTCTGATGGCTTTTCCATTAAGCCTATGCTGAAAAATTTAATGCCTTCTTTTCCCCTCGTCGTTAAACTTTGACCCACAATTCATGCACATAACCTTGTCTCTCGCTTTTGGTCTATATATAAGGCTTATTCATGTTATCCAGCTCAGACTTCACTTTAACAACTAACCTATTGTAATTTTGACAGGTCAAAAGACCTAAGTGAGACAGATCTAAATCACATGCAAGTAAAACAGGTTTTAAAACAAGGCGAATTGCTGCCATAATGAATCATGTCTCCACGCTAACGGGGTGAAAGGACTCGGCTTGCCTTTGACTGGGACGGGTTTACGACTGAAGCTAGGTAGTGCCAACGACTCGGACTGTCTTTGACCAAAATGAGTGCCCGGGACCTCGGCGGGGGCAATATAAACAACTCATACGACTTAGCAAACGCTAGGGGGGAGGCCCGGGGGGCCGGAGGGTGAATCAACCCCCCTCACCCGTTCGGGCCACCCCTGCGTCTGCCGGAACTTTAAAGCAACCCTGCCGGTCACTATTCATTCTTAATCTCCACTCATGGTGCTACATTTTCACATTATTTGTTTCGTACGCGGAATCGAATCATGCTTTCCGATTACCGTGCACATTTTTGAGCCAAATGTTTTTGTCCTTATCAGGAATCGAACGCTCGACATATGAGAATATGAAAGCCAGTCTGTCAGAAGTCTGAAATTTTCTTATCAAAGCCGTACGCGTGAATTGACAATTTAATTTTATGGGTTTTGAGACATAAAAAGAAGAAAAGGAAAGGAGTTGAGAATAATTCAGACAGTTCGTGTCGCCAGTTTGGAACATATGCCGTCACAGACTTCCCCATAAAAATTTTAGCGACACTGTAAAATAAAATGTTGCAGTAAATCTTGTCTTTAATGTGATAGGATTATCTCTCGGTTTAATCTTATCCCAGTAGAGCTAAGATTAATCTCAGTAGCAAATACTGCAGTTAACTTTAATGCTTACTCGGAGAAAATTTTTACAGTGGAGGCAAACAGAATCAGACATGTCCTGGTCAGCTACTTATTGTGCATTGTATAAATAGTGCAAAATTTTCACCTAAGTTATACTAAACTCATCAGACCGACTGGCAATTCCTCAACGTGGTTTGCTCGGAAATACTATTAGTGTGTTAATCAGCGACTTTCAGTTGCTGTGCAAAAGACACTTGAAGATAAGCCAATAAATCAGGCGAGAGCTATAAACACGACATCCTGTGTACTTTAAGAGTAGTTTTCGTTAAGAAAGGGGGAGACAGTGTTGCCAAGTGTGACGCTTTTGGTGCTTTTTGACACTTTGTGCCTGTGAATAACATGATGATACTTTTTCTCTGAAAATGACATCTTTTCGTACAAAGGAAACTTTTTAGGTCAGAAAAAGAAAAAGCACCTTTTCATTTACTTATTACGAAAGTTACTGATTACCGCCTCCAAAAACAAGTACTTTACCATGATTTATGAGTACACAAAAACAGTCTGAAGCCGTAGGTAGAGCTCATTTCCGATTAATTTTTATGACTACTTGTGTCTACTTTATTTTCGACGGCCACTATTTTGCCACTTTTTTTTACGGAGATTTGTTATTTCATAGCTTTCTTTACTTTTCATTGTAATCGCAAAAAGACGCTGTGCTCCTCGACGTTTAACAAAATTTTGCCTCTGGCGCATTTCGAAGTATTCTCTATTTAGAAGAACGGTGTGTCATTTATTTAGCGATTAGGCTTAGAATTTTGTCTTAAAAATTCATAATAATTACAAATTATTCGCATTTTGCACAGCGGAAAGCGCAAAAAATTTCGAGGTGTCAAAAAGCACCTTTTTGTCAGGAATTCTGACACTTTTATGAGTCGAGCTCTTGGCAACCCTGGGGGAGATGATCCTAAAGCTGTGGTTCTCGGGGGGGGGGGGGAATTCTATCACAGGATTTTCCTAAAAGGGAAGTGTATAGAGCCCAGATTTACAACAATGACAACCAGGAGGAATGGTAATCTTTTCTTCTTACCTGCTACACACGAAGTAGCACCGGTAGTAAAGAGAGCGCACCTTTGTCCAGCGGGGCAAGCCGTCGCGCAAACTGCTGTACCTGAAAGGCCCAGAAAAAAAAAATCAAATGTCAACCAGAAAAGTATCCGAGGGTCTCTTATCCGAATCTATCCGAAAAAATGCTCCGAGCATTACCTACTGTTTGCAAAAGCATCATCTGGTGTCAAATGAGGAATATGTATGTATGTACTGGGGGCAGCGTTCCTTTGAGTCTATCTTGCACGCATCCATCTTGGAAAAAACATCCTACCTGGTTCCACTTAAGAAATTTGGCGTTGTTCTGACGCTACGATCGTGGATCTAGACTAAAAAGGACACAAAAGAAGAAAAGTAATGACGCTACAACACTACATTTAAAGGATTTACTTATGCTGCGAAACCAATACTTCCTTTATCCGTTGTGTCGAATTTTGCGATGTTTGTCAGTGCACTACAGCGACAAGACCTAACATTAAGTATCATATTAAATTTCATGGTTTCGCCCTTGTCGGGGTATTCCTCTTTCTTGGATTGGCTCCCGAGGTTTCAACAGTCCAGTTTTTCGCAATGTCGTGGTATTTGTCTTTGTCTGTCGCCCACTGTGTCCAAAAGACTTACAGAAGAAATAGAAAACCGTGATTATCGTTTTTTTTTTCTTGATCAGCTAGTTACCCCTCTCAGATGATGCGCGAGGGATCAATACAGTTTCGGATATTTTGGTTGCACTTCCTGCAAACCGTACTCAGCGAAAAAAACAACAATACTAAATGATAAGATCCCACACAACACCAACAGAAAAACGACGCGGAACCAACAAACCATAAAACGACATGTAAGAACAACGATGCGGATTGAACGACATACAAATCCAAGGAAAATAACGAATATTAAAATGTAAGTGTAAACACGGACAAATTTGTGATTATATATTACGGGAAAAACATACACTGCCAAACCAATATTTTCTATATCCAACGTGTCGGATGTTGGGATGTTTGTCGGTGTACTTCAGCGTCATTACTTAAATTGTCATATTGGCTTTCATGGTTTACCCCTTCTGGAGGTATTTATCCATCACGGTACATCTTTGCCCCGGTATTGTCTTTTCGTGGTTTTTGGAGTGGTGGATGGTTCTTTTTGCGGTAATAATTCGGTCGTATTTTCAAATAAGACTCACCAAAGGGAAGGGGGCAACTTCTCCCTCTTCCAGTAATAGGCAGCAATGATCGGCACTGAAGGTTGCAGCCGTTGAAGCAGCAGCCTTCTCCGTTCTGACACCCGGCGCCACATTGATTCGTACCAACCCCTTGGCAGGACGCGAACCCAAACGGCCATCCAAAAAGCTGAAGGGGGCAAGATAACAGACAAGAAACCTCGTATGCATTGCTGCCTCCGTAGCCTGTAGATAGCGAAACATTAGTCAAATGATCTTGTCGTTTACCGAACAACGTCAGCTGGTGAGCCTGGTCGCACTAAGCTAAAAATAGCACAGAACTGCCACACAGGTTCAGGTTCATTTATTAACATAAAGTTTAAATGAAAAGGTCTTAGATAGGACAATCTAGTTACCCATCACTTATTCACTTAAAGAAGCTTGAAAACCCGCCGAAAATGCGTTCCTTCGTTGCTGCGCTATTCACGAATAATCGATTTTCAAATAGTGGAATTTCCTTGTCTGATTTGTATGCTCTATGCGCTTGTACCTCTGTTGTCTGCTCGGCGAAAACGATTTACGAAAAATAAGTGTTCACGCAGTGAGCTACCTTCCATAAACTGATCACTGGCAACTGAAATCCGCGTATGTATTGAGATTCAATTTTTCTGAGTCATAGTAGAAATTTGCCCTGTGAGGACGACCGTACATTTCCTGAACGTTATTCCAGAGCAAATAGTGAAAAATAAAAAAAAATCCCTTAACACAATCCAGAAAATTCAGTGTATTCAGTTAAATGATACAAAAATAAGTTGGCTTTTCAGTTAAACTTAACTACTTCTACAAAATAACATTTTTCACAAATGCGGCTGAGCACAGAGCACGAGAAGGCTGAGCACACTTTAGCTTAGATTTCAGGAACCGAGTCCAACTTTTGGCGACTCGGGGCGATAACGAGATTGCAACTTTTATCTAGAGCCCATGACCTTTGTACCGCCCAGTTTTCATCTCTATTACTCAACCCGTTTGATTCCTATGGGTATCACAGAATTTCGAAGACCACTCTCCAATTCCCACCCACCAAGGCCGGATCCGACCCGGACCTCAAAACACCATATCTAGGACCTATTAACTTTGTACCGTCCAAGTCTCGTCCCAATCCCTCCTCCGTTTGGCCTCTCCACATATTACGCAATTCCCCCCCCCTCCCCTCCAACTCCTACCAAAATGTTGCGGTTTGGACATGTTTACGGAACATGTCGGATAACTGTCTTACCACTGATCAACCCGATGAAAAAATTTATCTCAAAATAGTACTATGAAGTAGTACGAAAAAGTAGCATGCAGTACTAACGATGCTACTACATGCTTCTACTTCAAGGCTACCGTGTTACTGCATACTACTATATGCTACTATTAGCAAGACTGGATGCTACTATGACAAGACAGGGTGCTACTACATACTACTACATAAGACTGGACAAGTCTGAGGCACATTAAATGATAGTATAATTTGCTATTACATTGTATTACATGCAACTTTTTCGTACTACTACCATACTACTACGCAGGCTACAAATTTTTCATCGGGAAGTTTCACTCGAATCAGGTCACCGGTTCGCATCATACGCTGGTCAAAAAATCCCCGATTCTCCATCCCTCTAAGCCCCACGGATGATATGATCCAGGAAAGAAGGTCTCGGTAAGCATTGGGTCGGGTCTTTTATACGCTTGCCAAGTTTCATCGTCTTAGATCATGTGAAAGTGCCCAAAATAGCAATATAAGTACGTCTACGATCGCTTTAATAAGTGTATTTCAAAGCTCAGGGGCCATATACATAACAAAACAATAAGACACCTTACAAAAGAAAACAACAACAATTCTACGGCTACACTGTCAGAAGTTTCAGAACAGATTGCGCATATCACTTTCAAGAATAACACCTTTTCACTTAGAAATAAAGTGTTATGACCAATTAACTTTATACTATTTCGTGCCCAGATCTCCAACAACACCTTCAATAGGTAAAAATACTACACTGTCAGAAGTTACATCACGACAACAGCAGGATGCACGGTTTCAACAGATAACACTTTGGGATGTTATATGTTATCTTTCTTTCGTTCCCGTTAGTATTTTTACCAATTGAAGGTGTTGTTGGAGATCTAGGCACGAAATAGTGTAAACTTAATTGGTCATAACACTTTATTTCTAAGTGAAAAGGTGTTATTCTTGAAAGTGTTTTGCGCAATCTGTTATGAAACTTCTGACAGTGTAGCCGTAGAATTGTTGTTGTTTTCTTTTGTAAGGTGTCTTATTGTTTTGTTATGTATATGGCCCCTGAGCTTTTAAATACACTTATTAAAGCGATCGTAGACGTGCTATTTTGGGCAGTTTCACATGGTCTAAGACGATGAAACTTGGCAAGCGTATAAAGGACCCGAACCGATGCTTACCGAGACCTTCTTTCCTGGATCCGATCATCCGTGGGGCTTAGAGGGATGGAGAATCGGGGATTTTTTGACCAGCGTATGATGCGAACCGGTGACCTGATTCGAGTGAAACTTCCCGATGAAAAATTTGTAGCCTGCGTAGTAGTATGGTAGTTGTACGAAAAAGTTGCATGTAATACTATGTAATAGCAAATAATACTATCATTTAATGTGCCAAAGACTGGTCCAGTCTTATGTAGTAGCACCCTGTCTTGTCATAGTAGCGTCCAGTTAGACAGTTATCCGACATGTTCCGTAAATATGTCCAAACCGTAACATTTTGGGAGGAGTTGGAGGGGAGGGGGGGGGGGGGAATTGCGTAATATGTGGAGAGGCCAAACGGACGGAGGGATTGGGACGAGACTTGGACGGTACAAAGTTAATAGGTCCTAGATATGGTGTTTTGAGGTCCGGGTCGGATCCGGCCTTGGTGGGTGGGAATTGGAGAGTGGTCTTCGAAATCGCTCTTAGCTTCAGCGCTCCGTCGATATATTCGCACACCTTTCTGATAACCACTTCCGAAGTGCTATTCAGGATATCCGGAAGAAGCAAAACAATCCCCTTAAAACAAGATCCCCTTCGTTCCGAAAGTAGATGGCATCGATTGAGAAAGTGGTCCATGTTTTCCTCTTCCCCAGCTTTGCAAAGTCGACAATTATACCTGACATCTGGACCTGTCCTATCCCTGTCAAAAACTCTAAATCCACCAAACAGGGGGAGGGAATTAGCTCTAGCCTGGATCCATAACTTCAAAAAATTTTGAGGTAGATTCATTTTAAAATAGAACTCAGGCCCAAAGGTAAGACTCCTCCATTAAAGCTCTCCATTTTTGAATCTCTTGGTCATCCAAAATCCTAGTGACTCTACGCAATAAACTATCGTCACCTACAGGGCCACGGCCACTATTCCAAACATAGGATAGCCCTAGATCATCAAGGAGGACTTGAACTCGAGATGGCCACGTATTTCTTTTACCCATAATCAAAAGTTCATTATATGACGCTCTTACCAACCTAGTGTCATCTAACTTAATTATCTTTAACCAAAATCTTAGGATTTGAAACACCCGCTGTTTCTTCAGTGAGAATAGGCCTAAATCCCCTTTCAATGCTTGCGAATTTAATGTCGACTGTAGTCCGAACAGTCGTTTAAAATATTGTAGCTGTACCGACTCAAGCTGTTTCGCATCTTCAAATCCTCGTTCAAAATATGTTTATGAATTGTAACATTTATTAATCCCATCAGATTAGCATTTCTAAATATAGCTGACGACGCCGCTTTTCCCCTTCTTACCATTTCTTTAAAGTTTAACTGAAAAGCCAACTCATTTGTATACGTTTGATTTGAATACACTGAATTATTTTGACTCATATAAGGGATTTTTGTTTTTTACGTCGCGTAGTCTAGTAGTGACGTTTGGAATCTCCGCTGGTTGCACGACAAATAACGTTACGGTGAGTCGCTGAAAATTTGAATGTCTGCAAAAGTGTGTGTTTCAATGGCCAACAAAGCAAAGATTTTGAAATGTTCGATTCCAGATTGCAGAATCACATCCAAAGATAGCCCTCTGTTCCGTGCTACCCCGAATAGGTTTCCTTTGTGGAAGGACACAGTCAACAGAGAATTTGGCCAGCATTCCACCAAGTTGATTAGCAAGTTCGAGCTTTCAACTGGTCATGCTCTTCCTTCATGGCGAATGCCAAGTTCTTCCTGGTCACTTTCACTTCCCATGTTACTTTCATCTCCCTGGCTTGAAAAATGCAAATCCGCCATGACTTGTTATTGCGGCAATTGGCTGTCGCTGTAGTTGCTAAACATTTCAAACATAGAGCTACGTCCGTATAGAGGTACAACAGTTATGGAAGAGGAATTACGTCAGCTAAAATTCAAGAATCGTGGATAACAAAGTAACGAAGTAACGTGTTTTTGTCGGTTCTTCTAGCCTACTTAAGCAAAAATATGATGGGTAATCAGTCTGTCTTATCTTAGCCCTATTTTGTTAACCTTTAATGTGTGATTTCCAACTTCCGTCTGAATCCAAAACGAATCCCAAATATTTAAAACTAGTCCTTTTACTCAATTCTTAATTTTTGTAATAAATTTTTTCTTCTAACTGCCCCTTAATTTTCCTCCGCGTGAAAATTACTACCTCAGTTCTCTTTGGATGCAACACCAGCTTTTTTTATTTCATTATCTTTATAATCATTAATATTTGGAGTTCAGACGCACTTTTAGCAAGCAGTGCCGCGTCGTCGGCGAATAACAGTTGAGAACCTGATACTACCAAGCATCACTGTCGGGGCCCACTTTTTTTCTAAGAACTCTACTATATCATTTATAAATATACCAAATAGCCTAGGTGATAATGCACTTCCCTGTCTCACTCCTTTTCTTAATTTAAACATTCTCGAAAGCCCTATTCCAGCTAACTTTACTACCCTTAGTAGCTACATACATACTAACTAACAATCGAACAAAACACACTGGAAGGCCAATTTTTATCAGTTCCTCACACAATAGGATACGGTCGACACTATCGAACGCCTTTTGCAAATCTAAGAACGCCACATATAGTTTGTGACTTCCTGTTCTTTATGCGGAGAAATGGAGTAGCGAATTTCGATCGGGTTATCAAGCCTGTTTCAATTAATAATTGGTTTTCAACTCAATATTCATATTTCAGCCCTATTCAGTGAACCTTTAAGCTTAAAGCACCCCTCTCGCTTATTCTGCCTTTTATAATATATCTAGCTCCCTTATAGAATTATAAGCTTTTGAAATCCCCATTTTCTCCATTGTTTTGTTTTGTGCCTATGAATTTTTAGTGCATTTTCGGCCGTGCCGAGTTTTGCCCTGTTACACAACGCAAAGTTTGTCAGAATCTTAAACGTCCGCTGACAACTCTTTCAAACACACGGATATGAGATCTTGTGTTTTTGACTAATTTTATTTGCTTAGATTTCGCACTTTTTATCCACTTTTTATCCATTTTCAAATGTTTTGCGCCCAGCCGCCGCGTCGGAAAGCAGGGGGGCTGCGCTGAGTCGTCAGGCGCTAACAAGAAAATCGCTAAATTCAGATGGATAGTAATGGTATTTTCGAGGAAGTTTTTTTCTGATCAATTTCATAGTGAGAAGATCATTTCTAGCGGGAGTTGTGCTTTAAAACTAAGATCCGACTCGCACTTACCAGTGGCGTAGTTCCGGCTGCTGTCGGCTAACTCATGGCCGGAAATTGGTACCAAAAGGAAGACAGAAACGAAGTACGATGTGAACATCTTATACAAAGTAAAAAATTCACTAGAAGTCCCAAGCGATTATAAAATGTGATTACCCAGAACACATGACAGGTGTCGTGTTTACTGTCGCTGAAATAACGGGAAAAAGCTCATGATATATTGAATATTCCGAAATTTGAGTTTATCCCTCGTAACATCTTAGAGAGATAACAGCTGCTCAATAAAGCAAAAAGTTAAGCCAAATCTAAAAGTCGAACTTTTTCGCAATTTCAGTCAATTACTTTCGTTCATTCATTTATTTTTTTTTCAATTCCACCTTGAAAGACGAAAATGTAGCCGATAAGACTTTTAAAGGACACCTCGCACTACGTATTGTTTCTGCCAAGATGTTCTGAGATAGCCGACCGCTTCAAAACTTTTGGCTACGCTTACATAAAATTACGCAAGGCTCGGCTGTTTTAGCCTCTTTCCACATCCCTTGCACTGGATTAAAATCTTGGCAACATCTGCATAACCGGTCTTTGGACCAATAAGATTATCGGAAAACATGGTCGAGAGCCTGCTACGTCCCCCTAAAGAGAGGAAACGTGGCAAGTGTGATGCTAATAGTCGAGACTAATGAAGTGCAGAACCCCGGGAACGAGAACGGGCGGAAATACCACGGAAGTAGAATGAAATTCTGTAATAAGTACGGCGTGTCGTTCAGTAATTAAATGGTTGGCGTAGAAGTCACTTTGTGGAATCTAAGTAATAAACTAGTTAAGTACTTTATTTATGACCCGCCATGTCTAAAAGCGGAGTATGTAAGAGAAAAGAAATAAAACATATACCAATTACAGTTTGTTTTCTTGCTAAAATCTGTCTTCTTGTCAATCTTTTTTCTTGCCCAGATCTATATGATATTCGTAAGTAGTTCTACAAATACGGTATTTGCTGAGGTTTCCACCTTAGACAAGTAATAATGGTCTGTCCAGCAAGTGCGAAGTGGCGCGGCTCATAACTGCAGGTTTGGAAGGCGGTTTAAGCACAGCCTTAACTCAGGGCATGGAATAATTTTTTGTGGTCTGTGGTTGGAATAACTGTTATTACTATTATTATAAATATATTGCAGATGCATATACAAAAAAGAAACATAGGCTGAACATTAAGATACTGGTACTTTTCTGAAACACATTCAACTCGCTCGAGAGTTGTCGGCCAGTCGGTAAAAAAATTACCGATCCGGCGATAAGCGGCGCGATTTTTCTTAAAAACAGTCTATATTTTTCTTGGAAACACTATTTTTCTTAAAAAGAAAATAGTTGATTTTTTATGGCACTTGCCCTTCGGCCAAGTGCCATATAGCGATCTCAATTTCTGTCCGTCCGTCGGTCAGTCGGTCGGTCGGTCCTGGTTTTTCTAGTTTGGGCACTTCCACATAAGCTAGGACGATGAAACTTGGCAGGCATATCAGGGACCCAAAATGATTAAGTTGGAAACAGTCACTATCCCGATCCGAGCATTGTGGGGGGAGTGGCGGCAGGGGGAATCCCGAATATAGAGAAATATATAACTTTTGAACGGGTGATTGGATCTTAATAAAACTTTATATTTGGAAGGATGTCTCAGACGACCCAATTTAAATTCGAGCCGGATCCGGTGACTTTGGGGGGAGCTGGCGGGGAGGAACCGGAGATCTTGGGAGAGTGGAGGGATCGGGAAGAAACGTGGTAGGAAGAACAAGCACAAGTCCTAGACACGTCGTTGACATAACCGGACCAGATTCGGGCACTGTGGGGGTCGCGGGAGGGGGTCCGGAATTTCGGTGATCCTGCTAGTTCGGTACTTCCGGATGTGCTAGGACAATGGAACTTGGAAGACATGTCAGGGACCCGAACAGATTGACTTGATAATAGTGATAGTAAGAGTGGAGGGATGGGGAGCCCGGAATATGGTGGCATGCATAACTTTTGATCGGATGATCGGAATTGAATGAAGCTTGTCAAGTGGAAAGAGCTATCGTCTTAGATGTTCCATGTCAAGTTCTGGTCGAGTCAGATACTTGTGGGGGGGGGGGGTGAACGGCGGGACCGGAAATCTCGTAAAACACTTAGAGTTGAGGGATTGGGATGGAACTTGTGGAACTTGGTGAGAAGAACAAGCATTAGCCTTAGATACGTAATTGACAGAACCAGATATCGGGGCTCTGTGAGGGGAGTTGGAGGGTGTTTCCCGGAATTCCTGTGATCGCCAGTTAGGATAGTTCCAGCTATTCTAAGAACGATGAAACTTTGCAGGCCTATTAATGACTTAAGGACATCGCATAATGCCCTAGGAAAACTTGTGTTCCTGGATCCGACCATCTTTGGGGAGTTGAGGGAAGAGGAATCCGGAAATCACTGGCTTCCGTAAGTTGCGAACGGGTGGTCCGATTCGAGGGAAACTTTATGGGTAATAAGAACTGATGACCTAGACAAGCAAAACATGCGTCCGAACCACATGCGGGCACGTTTAGGAGAGTTGGACGAGGGGGGGGGGGGGTACAGAATGGGATGCAAGATGGACAGTTCCGAGTTAATGCGGCCTTGATTTGTTCTTTGGTCTCTGGATCGGATCTGGTCACGGTAGGGGAAGGGGGTGAAGTGGGAACTGGAAATTTGCGGATAGGCTATGCTCTGATTCCAGTCTAACTTGATTAGACTGTATTCAGCCACAGTGGGGGGACTTGGAAGGGTATTCTCTGAAACGTTTTGGCTCGCATAGGGGTCAAACAAGTGGAGCGATTTTAGTGAAACTTGGAATGTAGAGAGCTCACATGCCCTAGATGACATATTTTAGGGTCCGAACTGGATGCGACCACGCTGGGAGAGGGGGGGGGGGAGAATTAAGGGAAGTTCCCAAAAAACGCTTAGATTTGAGTGAAACTTGATAGGTGGTAGGAGAAATGATTCAGATGATGTATTTAGTAGTCGACAGTCCGAACCAGATTCGGACTCGGTAGGGGACGTTGGAGGGGGGTACCGGAAACCGGGTGGCATGTGAAAGATCCAAAGATCCAAACGAGTGAGTCTTTAGGATTGAAACTTGGAAGGTAGAAAGGTCATTTGCCCTAGGTGATCCGAGGCGACGGAAATGCTCAGACTTGAGTGAAACTAGATATCGTATTTGTAGGTCCTAACCGCATTTTTCGATGGCGGGGTATTTCCATTTCTCGTCTACCTTTTAGGTACCACCTACTCGTATCAAGTGCCATATGAGCTCGTAGCTCTTGTTCTTAGAAACAGTCGGTTTTTTCGATAATCAGTCGTGCTTTCGTCAAAACAGTATTTTTTTCTGCAAAAGTAGTCGGTAAAAAGGACCAACAAGTCCGAAATACCTTGCCAACCTCCCCCCCCCCCCAAACATTTTACTAACGCCTCTGGACATACTTTGTCATTTAAGACGCAACACGGTAAACAGGATACCGTAGGTTACTTTCTGGGCTTGCCCCTCTCTCCCCCACGGAAATAGGCTGGTTCCGCCACTGGTGCACAGCAATTGTTTAACGGTTATAACCGTGCGAACCTGATGGTTCTAGGAAGTACAACGTTCGGGATCCCTTCGAAGCAGTTGGCATTGTTGGCTTAGACAGCAAGAGCATTCTAATGCTGTGGACACATAATCAGGCTTTCCCGGCCGGATTTTGTTCACTTTCATTATCAGCTTGAAAGAACTCGATTTGCCTTACGGAAAAAGGACTATTGCAAAGATCCTGGCAGTAATTTTAGTATGCAAACAGCCGGCCCTGGTTTCTACAGCAGAAGACCCGGAAGCTTCAAATGCAGCAGATCTGCGTCTATTGAACTCGAGTCAGAAAATGTTTTCTTGGAAAAACCCGTCCCGCAAAAACCAGAATGCCACGCATGACAGTGTGAAATCTGCAATGACTAGTTTACAAAAGTACTGGTAACGAATATTTTAGCGGTCAGTCGAGACAGAAAAATGAAAGGAATTCTGTACTTGTTGTTGATCGGAATTGCAATAGCGCAAGACCACCAAACGAAAGGTAGTAGATTTTTTTCAGGTTTTCAACAGCAAATGTTTATTACACTTAGCCGAGGCAGCGAAGTCATAATAGTTGCGTTTTTGCACATACCATGGTATCTATTACCACGGTAATTGGATCTGCAATTAGTCATTTTTGCAGTAACCGTGGTATCTGATACGCGGTTGCTCTCCAAAAACGACAATTCCCGAGATTGCGTTTTTCGAAGTCATCCCAAAAGAAAAACAGATATTCAGTCACATCACTAAGTGCCAAACTTCTTTCCCACCAACTTGACTAAAATTGATGAAACTGAGAAGATTTATTCAGATACCACGACCAGTTACCACGGTCGGACCGTGGTATCTGAATATCTGATACCACGATAACTGGCCAGATACCACGATAACTGCAAAAACGACTTTAGACCGTGGTATCAGATACCACGGTATGCAAAAACGCAACTAATATAATTATAAATTTCATTCTCGAGTCCTATTTCCTGTTCATATTCAAAACAGATTTGACATATCTACCACAGATGCAATTTCATTAGCCGTGCAGTCCGTCTGACTTTCGCATCGTCACCGCGTCCAAATTTACAGAATTTTTTTACTACGTCCAAATTTACAGAGTCTTTCTGTAGTTTCAAAATATCTGTACACGGCAGTGAACCTCGGAAAGAACAAGAAACGTCAACCAATCGAACCCTCTAGATTGATTCAAATCCTGTGTAAACCAATCAGCAACGTTATCCATCTGGCGTTTCCGGCTCTTCACTGGGCACTCGGTGATCCTTAATCGGCATGAAGAGTTGAAGAGATCTTCATCGGCACGAAGAGATGGCCATTAAAGGACGCCTGAATGAAGAGTACCAAGTATCATCCCTATCTGTATGACTTCCGTTAACATTGCCTGCAGAAAACCCAATCCAAATACGAAATAGTGTTTTCAAGCTAGCATTTTTGCTCCATTTTGCATCTGTCCTTGTTCAGTACCGATCAATTTTAGAAATGAACAAATGTATCCAATCAATCCTTCTTCTGGAATATTTTTTAACCAGTTAAGCCCAAACGTAGATCTAGAAGAAATTCCAATACGATCCGGCCAGCGCTGTACAAGATTTGAATGAATTGCGCTTTTTTTCTTGGAGTCTGCACGTGCAAACCTCCAGAAACGAACATCCCTATTTTGAAAACGTCACGCTCAGGAGAAGAATGCTCTCCGTGGCCATGTCTGTAAATGCATTCTCCATGGTGTGTTCAAGTATGGTTTCATTGTTCAGGTGTCCTTTAGGAGTATAAAAAGAAGAAGTTACCGTACCATTTGTGCATCAAGCAAGGGTCATCTAGTTACAAACCTGTTACAAACCATTCTGCTTAAAAATGGTTGGTAACTGGATTACATAACATATTAGGTGCGTTTTTGACAGTTATGCTCAATATCTGGCAAACATCTCTGTAGCTCTTTTTGTCGTTTTCGCTAGCTATATTAAGATATACGGCATAACTGGAGCGGTAACAACAATTCTGATCTAGTTCAAAGAGAACAAACCTCTTCTTAATCTAATCAAGAAAAAAAGCTATATTCTTTCTTTCCAAGGCTTCTGCAAAAGTAAAATTGCTGCTTGTTTGACCTTGCTACATAGCTGGAAGCTAGGTCTGCGTACCAGCTAAGGAACACCCATTGAGCTGACCTAATAGCTGGTGAAAACACATTTTCAGTTACAGAGTTACAGACCGGGAAAGCGGAAACGAGTCTGTCTGTTATTAACTACAGACTGTACTAGTAAACAAGAGCTGTAAGCTCATATGGCACTTGCATGTGTCAAGATGATTTGATTGATCAAAAGTAAGTTTCGACTTTGCGGTTGAGATGCGCGCTCTAAGGGAGCTGGAACTTCATTTGTAAGCAAAACCCTTGAGGCAAAACTACTAATGGGCTGATGGGCATCACGAAAATGCATATATTGCTTAAAAGTATTTTTTTTACTTTGCGGTCAAGATTGGTACTTTAAGGAATAATCGGATTTGGGAAGTAGCAATTCTAAGCATGTTGTTGAGTCTCCAATATTCCAGCGAAGTTTCATCGTCCTAGCACATCTGGAAGTACCTTAACGCGCGATCACCGGAATCCCAGACCCCCCTCCCCCTCCTCCAACTCCACCCACAATAACCGGAGCCAATCCGGTTCTGTAAATGATTAATCCAGAGCATCTGTTTGTCATTCCCACGAAGTTCGATCCAGATCACACCAGTCTAAGCGGGTCAAGTATTTTCCGCCCTCCCCCCAATAATTGCCGGATTCGGTCCGGAAATGAAAAAGGTCACAAGAGAAAAATGTCATCTGTTTAATTATTAAATTTCACTCGAATCCGATCACCCGTTCCAAAGTTACGCATGACTCAATATTCCGGACTCCAAAAAATGGAATTCCGGGATAGCCCCTCCTCCCCCCCCCCTCAAGTGTCCGGATCCAGTCAAATTATGTAAAAGATTTACATGGACCAGATGTTTGTTCTTCCCAGCAAGTTTCACTCCGATACCATCATTCTAACCGTTTCTCGAGATTTCCGGTCCATCCCCCCCCCCCCAGCTCCCTCGCGGTGCAAGTAGCCAATCCGATTCAGCAAATGACTTACCTAGAGCATCTGTTTGTTCTTCCCACAAAGTTCCATCCCGATCCCTCCATTCTAAACGGGTCACGTATCCCCCCCCAATAGTTGCCGGATCCGGTCCGGATATGAAAAAAATCATCGGAGAAATGTCCTCTGTTGAATTCTTAAATTTCACTCGAATCCGATCTGTGAGGATACATCTAGTACAAACAAATATCTTGATCAAAACTTATTCAACAAGCTCTATCCTCAACTCTCTCTATTCCCGACTAGCTCTAACGCCCACGCTTTCTCCGACTGAAAGAGTTGATTTCCTTTTCTCCAATCAAAGAATTCTTTTCCCCATCAAGAACCTAGACAAACTTACTCCATTGGTCACCAACCCTTTCGTACTGGATAGAGATTTGCTAGGACGTTGGGAAAGCAACCCTATTCGTTAAGGCACTCAGCTGACATTTCCAAGGCGGTTTAAAAGGACCGAGTTGGCAGTTGGAAAATCAGTTCAGCTCTGAGCGAGTTCGAGCCAGTTCAGCTCTGAGCGAGTTCGACTTGGGGTTCGACTCGAGCCACAGTTCCGACACAGTTGACCTAGTGACAAGTGCTATTGACCTAACTCCAATGTAAGTAAATACGAAATATATGTGCTTTAGTTATTGACCTACGAACTGAGTATCGCCTTCGAAAAGACTCGGTGCACTAACATCTAAACCAGTAGCCAATATCATGCTCGCCCGCCACACGCTACTATCGTAACTTGAACCTGAACCCCTGTACACACAGCACACTTTTTTGTTTATCATATTTGGTGACATGCGCGGTCAATAACTAAAAGAATTGGACATCCGAAATATCCGTATGATGATGTATAATATTTAATACCCATCTGATTTTAACCATGAATCAATAACCCATGTTTAACGACGATGTTTAAAGACATGATCTTCAAACCATGAATAAAACACCAAACCAAACCCATTTTTTTCATCGATTATGACAAATCCTACTAAGCCCATAGATACCCGACCACATGTATAAAACCGAAGCCCACAATGAAATTCGTGAAACCGAAAATTATCTAATATTCTGATTTTTGTCCAAGTCAAAGATTTCTGTGATTAAATACCCCGATTTTTTTCCGTGGCATAAAATAAGAAAAAAATGGCGACAGCCGAAGAACGATTTTATGGAGCATCTGAAAAGGCTCAGAAAACAAACCTGCTGAAAAATATCCCTGAATTTCATGGCACCACGGACGTATCCGAATTTTTACAAATCCTTGACTACATTATAAACTACACGGGTGGAGACGCAGAGTGGGCAAACATCAAAAACATACTACCCCTACGACTGAAAGGGAATGCACTAAAATATGTAGCCACGATAATGACAGATACCCTGACATACAGCCAGTTCGTTGATCTGTTCAAAAAGAGGTTTAAAGAGACGACCGATTCCGAAAAACTGAAATATGACATCCCAACTTTGCTTCCCCACATGTCAGTCAGAAACTATGCAGACCTAGTCCGACGCAAAACAGCAATAACCTTAGGTGATACTGTGAACGAAACCTTCACAAGAGCGGTATTCGAGAATTTCAAGATCGGCTTACCAGAACGACTGTTTAAAATCTGTGTGAGCAGACAAGTTCAAAACCTTGAAGCAGCAATTGAAACGGTTGAAAATGAGATCTCCATAGAAAATCTGGTAAGAGCCCACCGAAAATTGTCAATCAACGCAGCGGGATCAATAGTGGCTCCAGATAATGTTAGATCAAAGTCCTCATCACCTTCAGTCTACGAAACCCCAACCAGAGATCGGTCACCTGAAACCCCCAAAAGACCAACCAATGTCCGGCCCCGTAGAGTATCTTTTGCGGAAAACCACGAAAATGACCAGTCGAGTCCCCAAAATAACCCCCAAAACGAACCCAATAGCTCAAACAGAAGGGCAGTAACCTGCTATTACTGCAATAAGGAGGGACACATCCAGCGCAATTGCTTCAAACGCGAACGGGACGTCGCTTACCGAGCACCTGCAACTGAGTACTCTCTTTTCCTTAGCCGCTCCCGACCGAACGAATTTTCCTCGTATTCCCGTTCCCAGACACGACCTCAGGTTTTCCCGAAGCCAAACCGCGATCAATACTTCCCGGAGACCAGACGGAATTTTCCGCGACAGCATCCGAGCGACAAAGGGAGCCATTTTCCGGGAAATGCCACACCAGGATCCCAAAACAGCTATGGCCGTTTTCCAAAAAACGAGTATTTCGCTGCTGGACAAAGAGCATAAGCCAGCAGCGAGGTAGACAGCAGAATGCTAATAATCACAGAGCGTATTATTTGAATGAAGTTTTTGACGAATTTTGTGACTTGCCGATTGTAAATAGTTTCACGTTTAATAATGTAAGAGCCAAAACATTAGTTGATTCCGGTGCATCATGTTGTTTAATGAGATCAGATGTTTTTGAAAAATTTAAACCTGACGAAAGACGCAAAGTCCGACCAGTAACTCGGCAACTTAGCTCAATTACAGGCCACTCTCTCAAAGCTCGAGAATTAGCGTATGTGAACGTTAAATTTCGAGGGAGAATTATGCCTACTGAGTTTTTGATATGTTCTGATATACCCTACGAAGTTGTACTTGGATTTCCGTTTCTGAGAGAAAACAGAATTTTCCTGGATGCTGAGAATAAAACAGTGCACTTCAAATCAGACTTTTCAAGGGAATTTCGAGATCACGCGAAATCTGACCGAATTTGCAGCGTGTATACGAGACGAGACAGACCAAAGCCCCAAAAACAGACCGAAAGACTACCAAAAAACCTTAGTCTTCGTGAATAATGTTTACCGGGAAAATCAGCAAAATAGACGAAATTTCGAAAGAGCAAAACACGACCGGCCAAATAACCGAAATTTTCAGTGGAAAAATCTTCAGACACCCTTCAGTCTTCAGACGCTTCCTCCGCGAACTTACCACGGTGGCTATGGAAACCGCCTGAAAAGAAATTCGCGAACTACGATCAATACCAGCCACACAGCCCATAAAATTGCAAGGGGAACGCCAGCAGACGGTCGTAAAACTCGGATCCCCTTCCCCAAGACTATACTTGCCAAAGTCCCAGATAGAGACGCGCAAATACGGTCAATAATTGAAGCGCTGAATAATCTCAACCGGCCGAACCCCAAATTAAGTAGCATGTCGTCAACTGACATAATGAGCCATGAGCGTTCCAACAAAATCACCAGTCCCTTAATAGCAAATATTGCAGCTGCCCCAGTGGAAGCAGAAAATGAATGGGACAGCCCCGAACGATTTCTCGTAATACTGGAAAAACGAACTACGATTTCCGCGGGTACTAATTCAACTGTAAGCGTTAAACTAATACACCAAAATTCGGGTAAAAACAGTAGAGCTACTGGCGATTTTCTAATCGAAAGTTTCCCACTCGAAGGCTACTCGAAAGTCATAATTGACGACCAACTGATATCGGCTGAAAATGGACAGGCAAAAGTACAAATTCTAAACGGCCAAAACCACCCAATGAAACTGCCGGCAGGACCTATTGGCACAGCGACGATTTTTACCAACGGGCAAGACGAAATTTTAATTCCGGACGTGATAGCATCTATCCAGAATAATGAACAAACCGAAACTAAAATTTCAGATGAGGATTATGGAATGTCAAAAGAAGCATTTTTGTCTCAGTTTGATTTGAACGAAGCAAAAAATGAAAAAGAAAAAGAAGAATTTGGATCTTTACTCTGGGAGCACAGATGGAGCTTCGCCAGGGACGAAAAAGACATAGGTTGTACAAATTTGCTAGAAGCCACAATTGATACTGGCGATGCCGAACCCATATCCATAAGACCATATAAGTTACCACACCAACATAAATTTTGGGTCGAAAGCAAAATAAATGAAATGATGGATCTTGATTTGATTGAGGAATCAGCCTCACCTTGGTCTTTTCCGGTGGTACTCGTATCAAAGAAAGACGGTTCACTACGCATGTGTACAGATTTCCGACGCCTAAATACTGTTTTAAAGGGCAACAGTAACCCAAATCCACTGACGGTAGATAATCTTCAAGCAATGGGAGGTGCATGCATTTTCAGCACTCTAGATCTGTTCCAAGCCTTCTACCAAATAAAAGTGAGAAAAGAAGACAGGCCAAAATTAGCATTTGCCGTACCATTCATGGGACTTTTTCAGTACAAAAGATTACCATTCGGATTGAAAACTTCTCCGGGAATTTTTGTTCAGCTTATGCTAAAAATGTTTCGTGGATTATTGAACAAAAATATTTGCTTATTCATGGATGATATCTGTGCTTTCTCCAAGGACTTCGAAAGCCATAAAGAAGTTATTAAGCAAACTCTAACCAAAATTCATGATGCTGGACTGAAACTGAAAGCTTCAAAATGCTTCTTTTTGAAAAGGAAAATATCTTACTTAGGACATGTAATCAGTGAGGGCCAAATTTCTCCAGATCCCGCAAAAATCAGCGCGATAACAAACTTTGACCCAAAATCCATCACGGACATAACCAAACTGCGAGCCTTTCTAGGAATAACGTCATACCTGCGGAAATTCATCCGTAATTATTCCAAACATGCCTTACCTCTTACTAATATGCTAAAAAAGGGAGCAGAAATCCACATGGGACCGAAACAAATACAGGCTATTGAAGCTCTAAAAATCGCTATAACTTCGGAACCAGTTCTAACTCTCTATCAACCGGAACTAGAAATCGAAATGGCGACGGACGCATCTAAAGACTGTATAGGGGCAATACTTTATCATCCGGATGGAAAAGGTCAGCGAATCATTGAGTACGGATCCCGAACATTAAACACGGCTCAAACCCATTATTCGGTTTTGGAGAAGGAATTTCTAGCCATCATCACATTCATCGAAACCTGGAAGCACTACATTCTGGGGAAAAGAATAAAAATCTACTCGGATCACAAACCACTGCAATATCTCCAATGTTTGCGCGAACCAAAGAACTCAAGAATAACGCGATGGGTCCTAACGCTCAGTCAATACGACTACGAAATCATTTATTTACCAGGAAAATTCAACCGAATTCCAGACTTTCTTTCGCGACAGTCTTGTGATCAAGAAACACCAAAAGAGAAACCCCAAACATTTTCCCTGACGGAACTGCAACATATGCTTGATATCCTGGACTCCGAAAAAAGAACAGAAGCAGTACTAGCCATCAACGCGACGGGACAAAAATTGCCAACGAAGAAAAATCGAAAAACGGCTAAAACCCAAAACTCGGCAAAAGAAAAAAGTTCTCCTTCCGAAAACCTTACCCCAGTTCAGAACGCTCAACCCAAAAGCTCTACCACCGACTTAAACACTGATGATTCACTTGACGTTTCCGTGCTAGAAAAAAGATCGCCCTTGCGCATAGAAAACCTGCGGAAATTCCAGCATACCGATTACTTCTGCAAAAACCTGATAGACCGTGTTGAGTCCTCAATTACCTTACCGCTCGACTTGAAATCCTTCGAAAAAGACGTGGACCAATATATTGTTGATGAAAGTGGTGTACTTTGCAAATATTATACGGCACCACAGCCCTATAAATCGGCAGAAATAAAAATGATACCGGTCTTACCACTAATCCTACTCGCGGAAGCTATCAAACAAATCCATGACAAAGATTTAGCTCACTTGGGACTGGCAAAAACCTACCACAAATTCAAGGAAGAATTTTACCGCCCCGGTGCTTACAGCAAGGTAAAAGAATACATTCTAAGTTGCACAGGCTGTAATCTAAGAAAGTTGACTCCCACCAGACCAATCCAAATTCTTGGTAAGACCCCAACCCCAAATAGACCCTACGAAATACTAAGCATGGATATCTGGAAAGCCGGAACCCCCTCGGAACGTGGGTACAAGGCGGTGCTCACTGTAACCGATATGTTTTCGAAATTTTTGTTCGCATTGCCACTTTACGGAGAAAAAGCATCAGATATAGCGGAAGCTCTAGTAGATCAGTTGTTCTGTAAATATGGTTTTCCGTCGGCAATCCTATCAGACAGAGGAACCAACTTCCTACATTCACTGAACGCGGAGCTCTTCAAAATCCTGGGCGTCGATCGCTTACTGACAAGTGCGGCAAATCCGAAAGCAAATCCAATAGAGAGATTTCATTCAACACTGGGAGATAGCTTAGCCATAATTTGCCGGGACGATCCAACAAGCTGGGATAAATACCTCCAAATGGTAGTTTTCGCTATCAATACTAGCTACAGAGAATCGCTAGGTGATTCAAGTCATTACGTTTTCTTCCTACGGGAACCTAAAACAGCTATAAATGAGATACTAGGATGTCGAAAATTCTACAACGTGGATACGAATTTCAAATCTGAGATAATAGCACGAATGCGCTACTGCTATGAGACTGTACGGAAAAATCTCGAAAAGGCAAAAAATAACCATACGGAGTACT
This sequence comes from Branchinecta sandiegonensis, assembly GCA_030848855.1. Classification (NCBI taxonomy): domain Eukaryota; kingdom Metazoa; phylum Arthropoda; class Branchiopoda; order Anostraca; family Branchinectidae; genus Branchinecta; species Branchinecta sandiegonensis. The sequence continues at coordinate 24,630,479 of JAUPMV010000005.1, forward strand.
ACAACAGGAAAGCCCGTAACTTCCATACGTACCAACCCGGTGATCTAGTATTTCTCGAAATCCAAAAAGATGGAAAACTGGCTGACAGATACAAGGGCCCTTATCGTGTTGAAAAAAGAGAGAAAAATGATCTAACTTACCAACTGAGACACACGGAAACCGGCAAACCTTACGTCGCTCACCACAACCGCCTAAAAAGGGCATACCAAAAGAGTCCATGGACAACCGAACCCCTACCGGAAACAAATGAAACAGCATCTCTATTCGAGAAAGGTCCAATATTGGCAAACCACTTAAAGAACATGGAACCGCATCACCTGTTTTTGCCTACCATTTTTGACGATGACGAGTTTAATGATTATGCCAGTTCAGGAGCACCTTTAACTGGGACCAATGTCGCAGTAATGCCGAATAACCAACCACAGATTTCCCAATCACGCGCAAGCTCTCCACCAGACCCCGACGGTTACCCTAGCTTGCAGTTTGATTCAGATATTGAAATCCCAAGCTTCTTGCAGCCACAACAAAATCAAATCCAATTCTTCCCTTCGCGCATTTCTAGTCCGAAACGTGGAAGAAATCAACCGGATTTAATGGTAGAAGAAAATGTTTCGCCCATCCACCTTAACCACCCGACGGACATAGGCATTCCGTACTTTCGAACACCTTCTCCGGAAATTGATTATGAAATACCTGAGGAAGTAAAACCAAAACTAAATTCCTCACGGCATTTTTACCGCCTTTCACCCAATGATGCGTACCCATCGAGCGAAGACGAACAAGAGACCAATACCCTAGAACAAGCTATTTTTCCAACAACGCTGACTTTTGACAAAAAATGGCAAAGTTTCGACAGTCCGGTTAGTTATGATCACTGGAAATTGAAACCAGAGATAGCAGACTCCCGAAAATACATGCTTATTTCCCCTACCGAACTGTTGCAGGAATATAAAAGGGATAAACAACAAAGATTAAACCCATTTGCTCCGGAATTTAAAGCTCCAGAATCCGCCAGTAAAGCACCAAAAAACGAAGAACCTATTCAGTGGCAAACGACGAATCCCTTTGCCCCAAATTACCGAGCCCCCGAAATGATAAGAGAGCCTCAGCCAGAAACACCAACAGAATACGTATTTAATCCAGATGAGCAAGGTCCCAGTGGACTGCCCTCACGAAACATTCCGCCGGAAACATACCAATATACAACCCCTCAAACGTCAGCCGCGGAACAAGCGCGAAGATTATCGGATAAAGCTAAGGCACTAAAAGGACGCCTATCACAAGCATGGGGAAACCTAATGACCCCATCCTCCTCTAGAGATCCTGATCTAGGAAGACCCCAAAAGCGGCTAGTAACAGACAGTTTCGAGAAAACCGAAAAAGCTCCAAAAAAGCAATACGAAGAACCGATAACTGACTCTTCGGAGCCGGTCGCCAAGAATCCTAATCAATACGATGGTCAAACTACGGCTAAAGCAACCGGTAAAGGAACTGAAGAAGTGCGAACTCGCGCTGGACGAATATCGCAACCGCCAAAAAGACTAAATTTGTGAATGCAGCAAAGACGGATATCCGAGCTGTGTCAAATGGACCGGAAAATCAGCCCCAAATTTGTTCGGCCAAAGAGACGTAATAAAGCCAAAGCCCACCGAATAAGATGAGTAGCAATCCTGATAAATGATATAATTAAACGAGGGAGCTGGAAGATAAACGACGGACAGCAAAATAATAAATCAAGAATTACGAGGAACAGACGCGGAAAATGGCACATTCGGAAAAATTTGCGATAGTACGCAGGTCAAGTACAAACTAATAAATGGAAGGAAAGAAAAACAAATCCGATATGATTCCCTATATGATTTGCCACAATTTTGAAGAGAAAACGCACATTAACTCTTCACATGATGTCGAAACTGAAGGAAATAGTGAGAAGACACAAACACTAATGCGAACATCGCTAAATATAAAGCTCTGGATAACAGAAAAAATACCACCAAGCTTCGCAACTGACAAAGAAATGGTACTAAAGAAAATATTAAAAAAAAAGAAATAACCAGACGCAGAATCAAATAATGCAAACCAAATTATCAATGAACTACTATAGTTTATGCGCGTCTAGTGATCAGCAGCGTCATGAACTGTCGCTCACTTGATCGCGTAAGTCTATAATTTTTTTTTCTCTCCTTCATCTTTTAATAAAAGAAAAAATCGAAAATCCGAGTAAATCCGAAAATCCGGTTAAACTAACCTTCAGGGAAATCTACTGCTCTACGGCCCAACAAACCAATACTGTCGGCTACCATCACATTGCTTATAAACAGGAGAACAACAAAGGTGGCAAAGAAAAAAAAGGGGGAGCACAACGAAGTCGTAGAATGTTTCATTTTAAAAGTTCCAAAACGTGCCAGAGGCAACAGTATAACAGGAAGTGACTGCTAATGGCGAGATGACAAAATAAATAATAGGTGGAAAGACCGCGATTTACATATGAGGTTACTACGTACACCAGCTTACTTACAAATCTGAAATGCTAATGTTAGCATACTGGTAGAAATCCAATACGAAAAGTATCCAGCTCCAAATCGGATAAGCAACGAAACGAATGGACTCCCAAGATTGACTAGGAGGGAATGCCGACGAATCGTATCCCTCGTCAGCCAAAAGGACATAAAACTCGTAATAATATCAAATCTTCCGAGGGGAGCACAGACGCGAAGAGACGGGGCAAAATAAATCAATGCTAACGAGAAGACCAAACTGACCAAATTTTGTACGGAAGCAAGAAAATAATAAGAATTGGAGCTCAGTACCCGGTATTATCTTCTGCAAAAATGACTTGCTAGGGCAAATGAATCGCAAGCCATCCCCAAAGGAAAAATATTATTCTGAGGAGAGACTGATAATAAATTAATAATGAAGGTGATTAATTTCTTCTCGGCAGAATACAGCTGTTATCAACGAAAAAAAAAATGATGAGAAACAGGGAAAATACTGAAAAACCCAAAAGTTAAACCCTAAAACGTCAAGAAAAGAAAGATAATCTTTTCTCATGCAAAACGAGCATAGAACGCCAGTCACGTCTATATACTGACATGTCTATGTGCTGACATGAGGTCGAGAACCCACTGACCTACCAGCAGACTACTACTTCGTTTGGTCATCCTATTAAGAAGAAGACGTCGGTTCGATTTTAGCCAAAGAACCAAGAAGAAACTCGACGAGTCCCATCTACATGGAGTGATGATAGTGACGATATGACAAAAGTGATTAAACTTTGAACAGTGGCTGAAACTTAGTGCATTACGGTTAATGGACGGATATAACCTAATGTGACAGCTTTGTGCTTAGCACTACAGCTAACAGTGATTACTTCTGATCCTGACAAATGCAAGCAGGCGTAACATGAACACTTATTTCAGTGAAGTTATACTGCAACATTGCAAACAGTGACAGATTGATGACACGGAGAAATGGTAAGCGGTCATTCTCCTGAACACTTAGTGAAGCATTACTGAGCAACTGCCATAAAGTTGTTCTGAAAGACAATTTGCGAAATATGACTGGAACATTATACAGTGAAGTTGTCTTTTGATGTGTCTTTCCGTATTATTCGTATTAATCTACGTGATAAGTGTATTCGGCATGAGTGTGTCCAAAGCAAAATCTCAAAAAATTTAAATAACATGAAAAGAGAAAAGAAAAAAATTAATAGTTTCAAATGTCAGTATAAAGAGAAAAATTAGTGTAAATTACAACTTAAAAATCGTGTAAATACTATAATTCTGAGTGCAAGATATCGTAAATATTTTTCTTCATTCTTTAAAGCTTAAAGTTGAACTGAAAACCTTAGTTTTTTTTTTGTCTCGCGGGAGCTCGAATTTTTCAGAGGGAGGGCGTAATGTGAGGATACATCTAGTACAAACAAATATCTTGATCAAAACTTATTCAACAAGCTCTATCCTCAACTCTCTCTATTCCCGACTAGCTCTAACGCCCACGCTTTCTCCGACTGAAAGAGTTGATTTCCTTTTCTCCAATCAAAGAATTCTTTTCCCCATCAAGAACCTAGACAAACTTACTCCATTGGTCACCAACCCTTTCGTACTGGATAGAGATTTGCTAGGACGTTGGGAAAGCAACCCTATTCGTTAAGGCACTCAGTTGACATTTCCAAGGCGGTTTAAAAGGACCGAGTTGGCAGTTGGAAAATCAGTTCAGCTCTGAGCGAGTTCGAGCCAGTTCAGCTCTGAGCGAGTTCGACTTGGGGTTCGACTCGAGCCACAGTTCCGACACAGTTGACCTAGTGACAAGTGCTATTGACCTAACTCCAATGTAAGTAAATACGAAATATATGTGCTTTAGTTATTGACCTACGAACTGAGTATCGCCTTCGAAAAGACTCGGTGCACTAACATCTAAACCAGTAGCCAATATCATGCTCGCCCGCCACACGCTACTATCGTAACTTGAACCTGAACCCCTGTACACACAGCACACTTTTTTGTTTATCATAGATCAAGCCATTCCAAAATTACGTATGACTGAAAATTTCGGATTCCCCTCCCTCCACTCTCCCCACCATTATCTGATCGACAAAATTTTTATTTTGAAGTCCCCCCTGGCTACCGAATCCGGTCAAGACTTTAAACGGGACATTACAGATATATATTCTGTTCAGTTATGAAGTTTCATTACAATCCGATAATCCGTTCGAAAGTTACACACTTCTCAATTTCCCGGTTTCCCCTGCGGATTCCCCTCCCTCCACTCCCCCACCATTATCTGATCGACAAAATTTTTATTTTGAAGTCAGTTTGATTGGGTCCCTGATATGCCTGCCAAGTTTCATCGTGAAAATCCCCAAAACCCCCATCACCGGAATTCCAGGACCCCTCCCCCCCCCCATAAGTGTCCGGATCCAGTACAATGGTCTAAAGGACTTATCTAGAGCAGATGCTTGTTCTTCCCAGCAAGTTTCACTCCGATCCCTCCATTCTAACCGTTTCTTGAAATTTCCGGTCTCCCCCCCCCCAACTCCCCCCTGGCTACCGAATCCGGTCAAGACTTTAAACGGGACATTACAGATATATATTCTCTTCAGTTCTGAAGTTTCATTACAATCCGATCATCCGTTCGAAAGTTACACACTTCTCAGTTTCCCGGATTCCCCTGCCCTCCACCCCCCCCCCAAAATGGTCGGATCAGAAAATTGATTATTCCTAATTTTGTTTGGTCGGGTCTCTGATATGCCTGCCAAGTTTCATGGTCCTAGCACAACTGGAAGTACCCTAACTCGAAAAAGTGTGACAAAATGCCCTAAATTTTCAAGTTTCCAGCGCCCCAACTCCCCCGCATATGGTCGGATCGGAAAACATATTATTTCCAGGTTACTTTGGTCAGGTCCCTGATATTCCTGCCAAGTTTCATTGTCCTAGCTCATCTGGAAGTACCCGAACTCGAAAAAGTGTGACAAAATGCCCTAAATTTTGAAGTTTCAAGCGCCCCCACTCCCCCGCATATGGTCGGATCGGGAAACTGATTATTTCCAGGTTCGTTTGGTCGGGTCCCAGATATTCCTGCCAAGTTTCATTGTCCTAGCTCATCTAGAAGTACCCTAACTCAGAAAAAAGTGACAAAATGCCCTAAATTTTCAAGTTTCCAGCGCCGCGCACTCCCCCCCATATGGTCGGATCGGGAAACTGATTATTTCCAGGTTAGTTTAGTCGGGTCCCTGATATGCCTGCCAAGTTTAATTGTCCTAGCACATCTGGAAGTACCCTAACTCGGATATGTGGGACAAAAAACTCGGACCGACCGACAGACCGACAGACCGACAGACGGAATTGTGATCGGTATATGGCACTTGAGCCAGAGGCTGCAAGTGCCATAAAAACACCTATTAATTAGTGGGTATGGAGCCACTCGGGATGACCTTTATTTTTGTAGTGGCAGAACAAAAGATCACTTGCGGAAGAGCGTGTCCCCGAACTTTACCAGGAACCGTCGGAATTTGCTCCGAGAGTTGTGGAAAAGGTTGTCCCCAGGGACAAGGCTGTTGCTCAAACGGATGTGGCCATACCTGCAAGCGACTGCTTTCTTCCCCAGGAAGCGGAGACATGTGTCCGATTTCCGGTGAGCTTGGCTTTCCCTTGCGATCTTCTTGCTGACAGCATTTCAAATGCTGTCTTTGGAACATGACGATAATGCGTTCTTTGTCACGGGAGTTCTCACCGGTGGTCTCCTGTTATTCTCAAAAGGCGTTTTTGCATCCACTGGTGACTACTCACCAGTCATATAACCCGTTTTTGAACTAACCGGTGACCGGTTTTCTCTCACCGGTGAACCAGAAAACTTGTTACAGAAGAAGAACCGGAAAGAAGAACATCAGAGACAGCCCGGAGGGCAACGAAGGCAGCTCTTATATTACCGTACCGTCAAGCATTGTCCTAATAGGTGTAATAAGCTGAATAACGCTATACGTGATGTTTACGTCTTAATACACACGCCCGTTCAAATACGAACCCGAGAGGCTCTTATCAATGCAGCGAGCAGTGTTGCCAAGGTCATACAGTGTTTTGAGTTTCTGAAGATCAGAAAAGTGTTCTTAGTGTTACTTGAAGTACACCAGTACAATTTGACGCCCAATACATTGTAAAAAGCAGTTAAATATGCGGATGGCCAGCAGTGGTCTTCGAAGTAGCATTAAGCAGTCGCAGCAGAACAAAACGTGTTATTTTGAAGAAAAGTTGTTTCTTCAGCTTCCAAAAAAGTAGAACTTTACTGCTTCCCGTGGCAACCCTGACGACGCTGCTCCTTTCCTCGGCCCACTGGCGGAATCAACCAAGCGATCTGATTGGCCCTGCATAAGCCAGAATGGAATGCTAGTCTATTCTCCTTATTCACGTTATTACAGCGCGCTCCGAGGAAAAGAGGAATCTGTAATAAGTCTTATACGCGGTAATACACCTTAATACACCGATTAGGACAATGCTTAAATCAAACTTGCTAGCAACAGAGGCTTTGTTGCCTGGTGACGTCAGCTGTCCTAAAGGAGTGCAAGTTGACATAAGATCTGTGTAGCTAGTTTTCAGGACAAGTCTGTCGTCTCTGTCTACTCGCTCGTGGAACAGCTGTAATTTCTGCTCTGCCATCACTATCTCCTCCATAAGGGACTTCCAGAAGAGCGGACAACCCGGTTTGAGAAGAAGCTGTATCATTTTCGTTTTTGGAATCCCAAAACGTAAGTGGATGGATACCTGTGACATCGCAACAGTTGTCTGTCTGCCCGTCTGTCTGTCTGTTAGCACGATAACTCTCGAAGGGAATTAGATATTTTGATGAAACTTGGTGGGAGGATCCTTTGGGTCAAGGGAAAGGTCAAGTTTGGGCTCTGTAGCCCTATATTTAAGGGTGGGGGAGGGGTTTCAAATTAAGGAGCAACAAAAATATTTTTTTAAAGCTATTGAGATAGTTGATTTAGGGGTCAGGAGACATGCTGATCCGAATATGAAAGTTATTTTCTCGCCGGACAAGTAGTTCACCCGGAATCCGGCGAAAGCCGGACACAAAATCTGTCGACAAATTTTCGGTTATAGCAGTTGCTACCCCTTTATTCTCAAACGAGTATAGCTCTGCGCGTGGATTGGATGACGATATTAATTTGTTTATTCTATGGATGTCGGAGAGATCTAGTGTAATCGAAGGTCGAAGGGGTGATATATAATGTTCCAACGAGGCAATATGTTGTTCAAGCGATGATGTTGTTCAATGAGGATTCACTTGTGAAGTACAGCCTAAGTTCGTAGATGGGTCCTTTAGTCCTATCTTTAGAGGCAGAGGAGCGGTTTCGAATTTACGGTAAAAACATGTATGTTTTATGAGCTAATAAGATATTCATTGAGGGGGTAGGGAGGTCCGCTGAATCCATATCTGAACTTAGTGTTCTTGCTGGACAAATGTTTCATCACAAATCCGGCCGAAACTGGAAATTTGGTTGAAGCTCAAAGTTGTTTCTGAAATCTATTAGAGATTCGGTATCGGGCAATGAGACATGCTGAATCCATGTTTGATCTTTATTTTTGCAGTAAAAATCTTCAAGGAATCCGACGAAGACTGGATGGCGAAGACATGACCCAATTGTTTGAATCAAATGTTAGATTTGTGGGATCCCATCGAAACCTTTGGTCTTGTTTTGCTTGAAGACTACTTGAGTCTCCGAAGACTCCGGAGGCCAGTAGAGAGATCCGTCCCTTTCTTTTGATCCCGGTACTGGAAAAGATTTGTTGTTTTTTTTTGTCACAAGAAATGACATCCTGAAGGTCTGAAACTTTTGAAAACATATCTCGCGTACCTACTAATGGTCAGTTTTTGCACCCAATCCACATTATTTTCCAAAAATTCTTCTTTAGAGCTTAAACGAAAAAGACAATCTAGTTACCCCTCACTTATTCACTTAAATTGGCTTGAAGGCCCGCTGAAAATGCGTTACTTCATTGTTCCACTATTCCCTAATAATTAATTCTCAAATAGTGGAATTTTCGTGTGATTTGTGGTACCTCTATGCGCTTGCATTTTTGTTGTATGCCGTACGAAAGATTTATAATTTTTTTGTTGCTTCAGGCACTAAGCAATCTTCACCAATCTCACAACTGCCCACAGAAAAGCCGCGTTTGTGTCGAGATTAAAATTCTGCTCACTTTAAGGGTGTTAGAAATTCATTTCTAAGCAAAACCCTTCTGGCAAAAATGATCATGGGCTCATGGAAATCCTGAAAATGTAGATTTTGCTTAAAGGTATTTTTTGTACTTCGCGGTTAAGACGAGTACTTAAAGGGATGGTCGGATATGGGAAGTGACAGTTTCTAAGCCAATCTTGTCAAATCTCCAATGTTCAAGCCAAGTTTCATCGCTCTAGCACATCTGGAAGTACCTTAAACTGCGATCACCGGAATTCCCCCCCCCCCCCCCCCATAACTCCCCCCACAGTTCCCGAATGCGGCTCGGTCATGTCAATGATGTATCTAGTGTTTGCTTGGTGTCTTCCCAACAAGTTTCATCCCGATCCCTCCACTCATAGCGTTTCCCAAGATTTCCGGTTGCCCCCTCCAGCTCCCCCGAAAGGCCCCGGATTAAGCTCCGTCTGAGGTACGAGGTCTTTCCAAATATCAAGTTTCATTAAGATCCGATCAACCGTTCAAAAGTTATAAATACTTCAAGATTTCAGATTCCCCCTCCTTCCACTCCCCCACGACGCCCGGATCGGGTAAGTGACTATTTCCAACTTAATCATTTGGGGTCCCTGATATGCCTGCCAAGTTTCATCGTCCTAGCTTGTGTGGAAGTGCCCAAACTAGCAAAACCTGGACAGACAGACAGACAGACGGACAGAAATTGCGATCACTATATGGCACTTGGCCGAAGCGCAAGTGCCATAAAAACGCACCTTTTAATTAGTGGATCTGGACAGGGTCTGGAGCTACTCGGATTGATCTTTATTTTTTAACAGTCCACATGATCACCTGCGAAAAAACGTGTCCCCATAATCGGCCAGGTACCGTCGGAATTTGCTCCAATAAGTGTGGAAAAGGTTGCCCCCAGGGACAAGGATGTTGCTTAGACGGATGTGTCCATACCTGCAAGCGACTGCTTCATAACACAGGAACAGGAGACAAGTGTCCAATTTCCGGTGAGTGTGGTTTTCCCTTGCGATTTTCTTGCTTAAACTATTTCAAACGCTGTCTTTGGAACATGACGATAGCACCTTATCTTGCCGTACCTTAAATCAAACTTGCTAGCGACAAGAGGCTTTTGTTGCCTAACGTCAGCTGTCCAAGAGGAGTGAAGGTTGACAAAAGATCTCCAAGTGACGTCTCTGTCGACATCTCTCTTGGAACAGCTGTAGTTTCTGCCGTCACTATCTCCTCCATAAGGGACTTCCGTTAAAGTGGACAACCTGATTCAAGAAGAAGTTATAACACTTTTGTTTTTGGAATCCCAAAACGTAAGTGGAGGGATGCCTATGACATCGGCAAAGTTGTCCGTCTGTCCGTCCGTCTTCAGCACGATAACTCTCGAAGGGAATGAGATATTTTGATGAAAATGGGTGTGAGGATTATTCGAGTCAAGGGAAAGGTCGAGTTTGAAGATAGTCCCGGTAGCTGCATATTTAGGGGAGAAGGATTCAAATTAAGGGGCTAAAAATATATTTTTTAAAAGCGAATGAGATAGTCGATTAAGGGGTAAGACGACATGCTGAACACGAATATGACAACCATTTTCTCGCCGGACAAGTAGTTCACCCGGAATCCGGCCGAAACCGGAAAGTTTGTTAGAATTGAAAGTTTTATCTGAAGTTGATTAGATGTCCGATTTCTGGGTAAGAAGACGTGTTGATTACGAAGACGAAAATGATTTTCTCGCCGGACAAGTAGATCACCCGGAATCCGGCCGAAACCGGTAAATTTGTTGAAAGTAAAAGTTTCATACGAATCTCATTAGGTGTTCGATTTACGGATGAGAAGACATGCTGAACTCTTGTATGACAATCCTTTTCTACCTGGACACACAGCTCACCACGAACCCGGCTGAAATGGGAAAATTTGTTAAAAGTTGAAGTTTTATCTGAAGTTGATCAGAGGTTCGACATAGGGGTAAGGATATACGCTGTATCCGTTTCTGAAATTCATTTTTTTGCAAGACAAATAATTCACCCGGAATCCGGCTGAAACCGGAAATTTGGCAGAAGTGAGGCAGGAACTTTTGTCAAAGTAGATGTGACGCAGGCTATAGGGGTAAACACACATGTTGAATTCATATTTGAACTTGGTCTTCTCAGATGACTACCATTTGCCTTAATCTGTTTCTAAATTTTATTACCGTTTTATTACCTAAATTTTATTAAGTGCTCAAGGAGTCTGGTGAAGACTGGGCCTCTATAAGACCCGATTGTCTGGATCAAATATTAAATTTTTGGAATATCATCGAAACCTTTGGTCTTGTTTTGCTTGAAGACTACCTGAGCTTCCGAAGACTGCGAAGGACAATAGAGAGATTGCAGCGGTCCCAGCAAAAACAGATAGATAAACACCATATTCGAAGAACAGCAAACCCACAAAATTTAAGGTTGTGAGCTATAGGATTCGTGATTTTTAAAAATTATGAATAACCAGCGTTTGGTAACCATTCTGAACCTATAAGCTACTGAAAAAGTTCTCCGACCCTTTTTTGATTATTTGATCCCGGTACTGGAAAAGAGTTTATCTGAAGTTGATCAGAGGTTCGAAATGACATCTTTTGACATCCATGACATTTTTTTCAGAAATGACATCCAGAAGGTCTGAAACTTTTAAAATTAGGCCTCACGTCCTTACTACTGGTCAGTTTTTGCACCCAATCCACATTATTTTTCCAAAAATTCTTCGTTAAAGCTTAGACGAAAAGGACAATCTAGTTACCCATCACTTATTCACTTAAATTGGCTTGAAGACCCGCTGAAAATGCGTTACTTCGTTGTTCCACTATTCACGAATAATTAATTTTCAAATAGAGGAATTTCCGTGTGATTTGTGGTACCTCTAAGAGCTTGCATTTTTGTTATATGCCTTACCCGTAAGATTTATGATTGTTTTTGCTTCAGGCACTAAGAAATCTTCACCGGTCTCACCACTGCCCACTGAAAAGACGCGTTTGTGTCGAGATTAAAATTTCCCGCGTCATTGTAGAATTTACGCTGTGGGGACGACCGCAGATTTTCTGAACCTCATAACTGGAGCAGTTACTGGAAAAAAATCACTTTGCAGAATCCAGATAATTCAATGTATTCAATTAAATGACACAAAAATAAGTTGGCTTTTCAGTTAAACTTTAAGAAAAACACTATCGGAAATGTCAAAGAGATACACGGATATGCGAGTTCATAACATTTTTATTAATTTACATAACACTTTGTGAGATTTAAATACAGTCTTGGTTTCATAAAATCTTAGTCGAAATAAAGGCTAATACATACACTACATTTTATTCCTGTGACAATGTCAATCGGGTCAATGCTATGTGTATTATTTTTCGCGAGAGTTCTTTTTCTTCTCTTCTTTTTGCTTAAAAGTATTTTTCTTACTTTCCGGTCGAGATTGGTACTTTAAGGAATAGTAAAGTGGCGATTTCTGAGCCAATCTTGTCGAATCTCTGATATTCCAGATCTGATATACACCCCCTCCAACTCCCCCCACAGTGACTGGAAGCAATTCGGTTCTGTAAATGATTTATCCAGAGCATCTGTTTGTTATTCCCACAAAGTTCCATCCTGATTTTTCCAGTCTAAGCGGGTCACATATCCCCTCCCCCCCCCCGATAGTTGTCGGATCCGGTCCGGACATAGAAAGGCCACCAGAAAAGGTCCTCTGTTCAGGCCCGTATCCAGTTATTTCGGGGGGGGGGGGGGGCAGGTTGCCCACGGGTCGGACAAAAAAGACATCAGAGGGAAAAGCCTAGAAGAAATAATTATTTGTGTATGTTTCGAGGGGGGGGGGGGGTTGAACCCCCTACCCCCCCCCTGGATACGGCCTTGCCTCTGTTTAATTACTAAATTTCATTCGAATCCGATCACCCGTTCGAAAGTTACACATGACTCAATATTCCGGATTCCCCATCCCTCCACTCCCCCACGATTATCGGATCGATAAATTTTTATTTCCAAGTCAGTTTGATCGAGTCCATGCTATGCCTGCCAAGTTTCGTCGTGAAAATCCTCAAAACCGCCATCACCGGAATTACCCCCCCCCCCCCCCCGAATGTCCGGATCCAATACAATTATTTAGACGATTTATCTTTTATTCAAACAATGTTTACAACGGGTACGTCAGCTACGATTCTTCATCAGCGATATTTCGGCCCTTTTTGGCAAGGGTCCTCGTCAGGCTGTCAATCCACTGGTTCAACTTCGGGGAAGGAAACAAACCTGTAATCAAAGTGCAGATGTTCGTTCTTCCCAGCAAGTTTCGCTCCGATCCGTCCATTCTAACCGTTTCTCAAGATTTCCGGTCTCCCCCCCCCCAACTCCCCCATAGCTGTCGAATCCGGTCGAGACTTCAAACAGGACATACACCATCTATTCAGTCATTAAGTTTCATTCAAATCCGATCACCCGTTCAAAAGTTCTACACTACTCAATTTCCGGATTCCCCCTTCCTCCACTCCCCCTATGATTACCGGATCGAGAAATTTGTATTTCCAAGTCATTTTGATCGGCTCCCTGCTATGCCTGCCAAGCTGTGTCAAGAATATCCCCACGACCACCATCACCGGGATTCCAGGACCCCCCCCCCCCCCCCCACACTGTCCGGATCCAGTCCAGTTGTGTAAACGATTTATCTATAGCAGATGCTTGATCTTCCCAACAAGTTTCACTCCGGACCCTCCGTTCTAACCGTTTCTTGAGATCCCCCCCTCCCCAACTGACCCATAGCTTTCGCATCCAGTCGAGACTTGAACAGGGACATCAGAGATAATCATGTATTCAGTTATCAAGTTTCATTCCAATCCGATCACCCGTTCGAAAGTTGCACACTCCTCAGTTTTCCAGATTCCCCTGCCCTCCACTCCTCCCCGGATGGTCGGATCAGGAAGCCGATCATTTCCAAGTTGATATGCCTACCAAGTTTCATCCTCCTAGCACACCTGGAAGTACCCTAACTCGAAAAAGTGTGACAAACTGCCCTCAATTTTCGAGATTTTCCCGCCCTCCACACCCCCGCAGATGGTCGGATCGGGAAACTGATTATTTCCAGGTTAGTTTGGTCGGGTCCCTGACATGCGTGCCAATTTTCATCGTCCTAGCACACCTGGAAGTACCCTAACTCGAAAAAGTGTGACAAACTGCCCTCAATTTTCGAGATTTTCCCGCCCTCCACTCCCCCGCAGATGGTCGGATCGGGAAACTGATTATTTCCAGGTTAGTTTGGTCGGGTCCCTGACATGCGTGCCAATTTTCATCGTCCTAGCACATCTGAAAGTACCCTAACTCGAAAAAGTGTGACAAAAAAACGCGGACAGAACGACACACGGAACTGCGATCGGTATATGACACTTGAGACAGAGGCTGCAAGTGCCATAAAAATAAGCGCTAGGATTTTGGACGATAAATAAAACAGTGCATGAGTTAAAAAGCAATATAGTGATGTAAAATCAAACAGAGTTAAAAGATGGGTAAAATATGGACTGAAGGATTTTCTCGGATCTCGAATGCTTGAGTCGAGGGGAGTTTCAGTTGTTTCATTTCATTTCATTTATTTGTATCCGCCGTATACGACGAGTATAAAATATAAAAAGTAAATAAACTATAGTTATTTGCCGGTGAACTTCACTGCTAGTCTTTTCCTTCCCGATGAAAAATTTATCTCAAAATAGTCGTACGAAGTTGTACGAAAAAGTAGACTGCAGTACTAACTGATGCTCCTACATGCTTCTACTTCAAGGCTACCGTGTTACTGCATCCTACTGCATGCTACTATTAGCAAGACTGGATGCTACTATGGCAAGACAGGATGCTATTGGATACTACTAGATATGATTGGACTAGTCTGAGGCACGTTAAATGATAGTATTCTTTGCTATTACATAGTATTACATGCAACTTTTTCGTACAACTACCATACAACTACGCAGGCTGCAAATTTTTCATCGGGTTCGTACAGATTGTTCACCAGTGAAACTGGGCAGGAGGTCTCGGTGATTTTCTGAGTTCAAGATTCGTCTTCAGAAGTCCATGACTAGTTTGTGCAGTCTTTCCTTGACTGTTTGGAGACTCAAGACTTCTAAGCTCACTGTTTTCTGAATATTCTCACTTGGCTGGTCTGTAAGTGAACTGGGCCAGACAGGACATGCGTATTCGACGGCTTGTCTTGCATAAATTTTAAAACATGTAAGAAGTGACTGTCAGTTCAAGCCGAATCTTCGTAAATAGGAGAATGGTTTTAGCAACCCAGTTGCTTTTGACTCAATACTGTTAATGTGAGTGTTCCAGCGTAGGTGGTCATCGAAATACACGCCGACTATTTTCACGGAGTGCGCATTTCCGGTGGTCTGTCAGGAAATCAGGTACGGTTTGTTTGAGGAAATATACTCTAAAAAGGGTGCTCTTCTCTTCGCTGACCATAAGTTTTACCTGGTTGGCTTCAGCTTTGAGCTGTGTCAGCAGGGTCTTCCCCGGTTCGGAAGGGTTATCCTCAAGGAGGAAACCTAGTAGGGAAATGGTAAGGTCGTCAGCAAATTTTTTCTTCTCTTACATTAGTTTATTGATTACCAGTAGGAAATCCAGTGGGCCAAGTTTAGACCCTTGGGCTGCTCCGCAAGTGATAACAAGCATATAGGAAGTTTCACCATCGTCAAGCTGGGGATCGACCAAAAAGAGGCACGGCATGGCGCAGGAGGCACGAGTAATAAAAAGAGATTAGCAAGTAATAGAAGTAGACAAGTAAGTGAGAGTTCGTAGCTCCTGAGCCTAAAAGAAGGGAAAATAGAGAGCATTGTTCCTGCCCCTACTCCGACGCCTGAAAGGGCCCTTTTAGTTTTCGTGTCTCTTTTTAGCACTCATGCCTCCTACACTATCTCGGGCCGTGTAGTGCCTCTTTTTAGTCAATCCCTTCAATCTGCGCCCACGGGAGTGTTCGGAGAGGAAACTCCGAATGGTTGTAAACTCCCATGGTTTTTGCTTCATCAGTGACCTTCTGGTGCTCAAGATAGTCGAAAGACTTTACAAAAAAACACGAAGAAAACGCTGTGTATGTCATTCATTCCACGTGGTCTTCATTTGAAGATTATCCCAGATGTTGTACTATCTAGTTCAAAGATTCAAGTTGTCCAGCATTTCAAATACTTGGGTTTCACGTTTTCATCTTCGATGACTGCTGAAGCGCATGTTTCTTCGCTTATGAGGTCTCTATCTATTAGAGCAAATATACTGATAAGGAGGTTTGGTAGCTGCGAGGCCCCGGTAAAGAGTTTTCTTTTCAGGGCTTACTGCACGCCACTTTACTGCCTTCCTCTTGCGTGTAATGTCAGTGTGAAATGTGAGAATTCTTTTCGGGTTATGTATAATAATTCGTTCCGGTGGCTTCACGGTCTTCCTTGGAATTGTAGTGCATCGGGAATGTTTGTTGGTGAAGGGCTTCCATCTTTTGGTGAACTTCGGAGGCGGTCAATTCTTTCCCTTCAAACCAGGATCCTCCGATCCCCTAGCCCACTTCTTAGGATCCTTTGTGGGCCTCAGATGCGGCTTTCTCTGCCTGTATGGCTTGCGTGGACTCGTGAGTTGTACGCAGGGCTTTTGACGGGATACACGTAAGTGACCTCGTATTTACATTTGTTTGTTTGTTGAGTGTGTTTTTGTTATTTTGTGGCCCATGTTGGCCTTATTTGAAATAAAATAAAAATAAAATAAATAATAATAAAAAACCAGCTCTGATATCGTAACAGTCGACAAATGCTCCTTGTTTCTCGAGATGCAGCATGTCTTTCAAAAAACGAAGTTAAAAACTTCAAGTCAAAGCTTGGCTTTCTAACTTGTCAATACTACCAAGTTCGCTCGGGTCCATTTTCTTCGGGTAGGTAAGTAAGTAAGTAAGTAATTTATTTATGACCCGCCATTTTGAAAAGGCGGAGTAAATGACGAAAATAAAGAAAATAAACAAAACACAAATATACACACAGAAAAAGACACTTAATTTTTAATCTTCGGTCAGGAAGCAGTGGACGACATCGTGTGCTGGTTGGGGCTTGTTGTCCATGAGTTTGGAAAGTGATGACGAAACATCCAAAAGGGTAACACTTGCGTCTTGGATTTTGAATTTCTCCGTCAATGTATGGTTATGACATAACTTCGACAAATGGAGCAGGTGCTTTGCATATTTAAAATAACATGATCTCATCTTTTTAATCTCCTTCTTTCGCAGAACATGAGTGACGCCAGAACGAAATATTATAGAAGGAGCGCAGAAGGTGCTGTACAAATTTCCCAAAGCTTTACGATTATAGCGCCCCCGGTTGGGGACGATGCGCCCATAGGCAATACGGATCGACTTATAAAGTTCTTGAAGAACCGAAGAGCAAATTTTGGGTGCAATAACTCTATATAAATCCTAGTTCTCACAAAGGACAGAATGAACGCTCAGGGTGGAAGCTGCGACGTTCTTCATCCAGTTCACGCGCTTCTGAATGAGTACCAGCTTTAGGCAGCAATAATACACTCTAGCAAAACATGACGTGGTTATGGAATTGATTTGAGGCTAAATTTGTCGAAAATGTATTCGAGAGTCCCTTAAATGTTTTCGAGGAATCGGTGTTTGTAGTCGAGAGTCGACGAAAAGTTTTCGAAATTTTTTCTAGGTCTTCGAGAAACTTAAAAAAAAAGGTTCAAGAAAAGATGAAAAGTATTCGAGAATTAACATTTAAACTGAAATAAGAAACTCAAGAATGACACAAATGTATTCGAGAATGACAAAAATATACTCAAGAATTTGTCATTCTCGAATACTTAATTTCAATTTAAATGTCAAATACTTAAAATTCTCGAATTCCTAGAATACTTTTGTAGTTTCTCGAAGACTTAAAAAAATCTAGAAGACTTTTGATCGATTCTCGAATACAAACACCAATTCCTCGAAGGCATTTGAGGGATTATCGAATACAATTCTGAAGTAGCCTACTTAGCCTCAAATCCATTCCATACGTGCTATAGCTACCGAGTTGAGTCGTTTTTATTTCATAGCGCATTCTCATTCGTTACGGGGAAGGACGGCTAAGAACCGAACAAGCCGTGGCTATTGTTCATTGTACAGTTGATTTATATTTTCTTGTTGAGAACATAACTGCCTGGTTGGTAATGAAAAGAGGTTTTCGGATCTAATGTTATTTTGTGTTAATGAAATGTAAGTTGGCATCAACAAAGTGTTATTTTTCGAAAATAAAATGTTAATCGATACCAATCAATTGTTATTTGGTGTCAATGGAATATTAGCTGTCGCCAGTGAAAAGTTATTTCCTAGTGTCACATTTTGGACCACAATCATTAGAAGCCGAAATAGAGAGAACTCCACGTTGACCGTTTTAGGCGATAATTTTTCCATTCTAATGCAGTACCTAAAACTGGTCGGAAAAGCTTACAACTAAAGGGGTATTCTCGCCGTTCCCCGAGGACTCCATTTGTGGAGTCCCCGCGTTTTTGCTTGTCCAGGGGACTCACTCCCCGTA
This sequence comes from Branchinecta sandiegonensis, assembly GCA_030848855.1. Classification (NCBI taxonomy): domain Eukaryota; kingdom Metazoa; phylum Arthropoda; class Branchiopoda; order Anostraca; family Branchinectidae; genus Branchinecta; species Branchinecta sandiegonensis. The sequence continues at coordinate 24,648,721 of JAUPMV010000005.1, forward strand.
TTCCCCACAGACGGGGAATGCTCCGATTATTATCACCATCATCAAAAAGACTCCCTTTCAGATTCGGAGGGGAATCAATTTTTGCTGGTGTCGGTGAAATGTAAAATTAATTAAAAACAACCAGAATAAACAAAACCAAAAGTAAAGTGGATCCAGACTAATTTCGTCAACTGCATATTTTTTTTTCGAACAGAATCCATTTTGGAAGCATTCCCCGTGTTCTCGCTGTTCTGTACGCGGAGTCCGCGTGGAGTGACTCCCTCTATTCTCGCCGTTCCCTTCGATTCCCCGCGGAGTCCTCGAGGAACGGCGAGAATATGCCTTAAAAGGTTAAAGCAGTGTTTCTGAGTCACCGGTAGTTTTCCCGAACATTTTCCGGAAAAAAAACGTTCCATTCTGCATCGAGCTCTGAAAAAGAGATCGCGAATGTAATGCGAAGACCCATTATCTTTTTTTCTTGCCAGTAACTACACCAATGCCCGAGCAAGGATGCAAAAACTGTCCGAAGGAGTACAGCTGTGGCGAATTCACCGACGGCACATTCTCCTGCCTGCCTAGTAAGTAGCTCTAGCTCTGTTATAACTAAAGGAGCGGACAAACGACCAGGTTTTCCCGGCAGATTTTCTGAACTTTCATCATGAAGCTCCCGATGAAAAATTTGCAGCCTGCGTAGTTGTAAGAAAAAGTTGCATGTAATACTACGTAGTAGCAAAGAATACTATCATTTAATGATCCTCAGACTAGTCCAATCTTCTGTAGTAGTATCCAGTAGCATCCTGTCTTGCCATAGTTTATTTATTTATTTTTATAACCAGCTGAAAAGACAGAATAGCGGAGTACAAACAATGAAAAAGAACACAAAACACTAAAATACACTAGAATTCACTCTAGAAGAAGGGACAAGCCGTGATGTGCGGGGAAGCTGAGATGGGACGTTGTGGACAATTTTTTACTTATGGCCGAAAGTTTCAGCGATATATCCGGAAGCTTGTAACGCGAAATCAGATGTCTGTTTTTATACCAGGGGAGTAGGAAAAGGATCCAGTCTTGCTAATAGTACCATATACTAGTATGCAGTAACACGGTAGCCTTGAAGTAGAAGCATGTAGTAGCATCAGTTAGTACTGCATGCTAATATTTCGTACAACTTTGTACTACTATTTTGAGATAAATTTTTCACCGGGCTTGCAAAATCTCAGCTTTTCCGTATGAAACTTAGGATGGTGCCGACAATCCTGGCAGGAACTCCAGTCCGAACGCGACCGTTGTGACCTTGCTCGTTTGAAGTAACCGCAATAGCAAGCGCTCAAGCCCTTCCAGTCATCACGTGGTTTTACATGGTACTCCCAATGCTTTGAATCTTCTTCAAGTCGAGTCGGATATCACTTCTGCACGCTACTACCAAGTGGCGCTGTCCGCGTGTGCAGCACGAGCATTTGGCCATGATTGCGTAGTGAGGGGGTCAAACTCCCGAAAATTTCAGCGAAAATTGCATTTTTCTTGCGAAAATTGCAAAAATTCGCCATATTTTTAAATTTTGCGAAATATTTCAATTTTTCGTGATATTCGCCATTTTCGAGAGGCCTCCGAATATTCCAGTTTTGCTAATATTCGTTTTAATTTTCCAACCGAAAAATTCGTTTTTTACATCTATTGAGGCTAGGACAAAAGAGTAGGAATTGAAGGCATATTTTTCATTCGCGACGCAAATAGTAATCATCAACGATTAATATTCATTGATCAGATGTGAAAGAATTATCAGAAGTAAATGAATATCTACAATAAGCTTTGGATGACCTTATTTTTGTTTACAGATTCCGAAAATAGATGCCTCACCATTAAGTGCACCGCTACAACCCGGTGCAAACTGGAAAGAGTAACCTGCGTTCGAGCGCCATGTCCTCCGATCGCCAGGTGCCTGCCGTAAACAGAATGACTTCTTAAGCACCGAAAAGTCCTAGCTGGTTCTCCATAGCAACTTTAAAGGACCTGTCTTACCCATAATACTAACGCAACCTACTTCTATAATCACTCCATATATTTCTAAACCGGAGACCCAATTTTCGTACGGTACATTCTAACCCCTCTAACAGAACCACGCTGATTTTCTCACTTGCCGTGTTTTGCTATCTCGATGTGTATCACGCTGTCGAAGGTTGTTGCGAGAAGTTTTTTCATCAGAAAAAAGGGGTTATGTGAATTGTTTCCCTGTTTTCACTAAAAGTCACGGGTCTCGGAAATGACTTAAAACAGCCAAACCGTGGGTTATTAGCTGAAAGCACAGCCTCGTTTTAAAGTATTCAAATATTTTAAAATATATTTTTATATTATACATATAAATAAAAATATATGAAGAGTAAATAGTGCGAGGGGTCCTTTGAGTATTCCTTCAACTTAAGCTACAGCGAATCAGGTTTGATGGTCGCTAAACTGATAATTCAGCCGAGGTTTATTCCAGCGTCATTTCGGTCCTTTTTGGCAAGGGTCCTCTTCAGGCTGTAGTTAGACAACCGGGCCTGTAGCTAGAAAACACGAAACTGCAATAAATCTGTAGTTCACAGCCTGAATAAGGCCTTTGCCAAGCAGGGCCGAAATATCGGCAGACTTATCCGTTTCGCGCCATTGAGTGTGCAGCTTATTTTTATTCGGTTTTCCCATAATTCAACCAGGAATTAGGTAGAGGATGATATGAAGACACGGCCGTAGTATGGTTAACTCGCATTCATTTTCTAGTACGGTTCTGTTCTTATTTTGTAGTAAACTGTTAGAAAGGGCAGATGGACAGTCAAGTTTTCACTGCCGGATTTTCTGACTTTAGGTTTACTCAAAATTCTGCATTTTCATCATATAACTAATCAACATCATGTTAACTAAGAAAAAATCTCAACTTTTCCGTAGCCTACGAACTGAAACTGAATCGACTGTTTGTAAAGACTGATTTTAAGAAAAATCGCAGAGCTTCGGGCCGACTGACCGACAACATTGGGGGGAGAGGGTGTTTGCCAATTCTTAATTTCAGTTAGATAACCTTGCCCCGAGCGAGATTACTGTTCCTGCAGCCCGTTATTAACTGGTGACTGTAGTGGTCTACGAACTCCGATAGCTCAATTAAATAGAGCATCGGTAGCATCTGAGTATGCTTTACTCAGTGTAAATTCTGTCAGTGTGTGTGGTTTTCTTTTTAAAGTTTCTTGTGTGCTTTCCATTATTTCTGTTGATGGTAATGTTTTTTTTCATTTCTTTCTTGTTCTTCATTAATTACCCCGTCTTTTTGTACATTTGTGCATTATTAACTTTATTTTTCTTTCTTCTTCTTTTTTTTTCCTTTTGTGTGGTTTATGGGAAAAAAACTGATTAATTAATGTTGACATGAAATTAAGTTATTGTTTAAGTTAAGTTGAAGTAGTTTGTGGTAACCGCCCAGTGCCAGTCCATTTATGTCTTCTCATGGGCGGTTACCTATCATGATTGGTTATTATGTAATTTAGCAATAAAATAATCTAATCTAATCTAATATGATGGGCAATATATCTATTATTATTATATGGAGCCGAAGGTTGCAGGTTCAAATCCCAAATCCCGCTTGACAAGCAATTTTTTTTTTTTTTTTAGTTCACCACTACTATGACTTTCCCATTGAGGATGCCAGACTCTTGCATCGGTCTTTTCACAGAACTTAAGAAACTTAGAACTTAACCTCAGAACTTAAAGTAATATATACTGCTTCATGTATCCCCTGCCAACTCAGCGCAAGATTTGCGTAGTCTAGTTTAATGCGGCTTTCACACTGAGAACGCAAGACGCTTGCGTGGAATCAGCGTTGCGTCGGACCTTTCACACCGTGGAGGCTTGTGCGTTGCGTTTTCAGAAAATGGCTAGTTCCGTTGAAGACTTAAAATGATGCCTGGACTGAACATGGAGCCTATAGGCAAATTCAGACAGTTTGTAGAATGTTTATAGGTAATTTTTATTATTAATCTTTGCTACTTGAAAAAGATAAGGTCCAATTAAATGTAATGTGATACAAAGTAGGGTCAACTTACCAGTCATGCTCTTGCTAAACTCCATGTTGATGGTTTCACAAATTATTAACCATGTATTATTAATGAACTAGTTTCTCTAGTCTCTTGAACTAGTTTTACTAGTTTTTCTTCAAAAACTTCCATTTCAGTGAAAAACAAATTGAAAAATCTGATGCGTACGCGTCGGACGCAACGTAAAAGTAGAGCTCAGTTCTGTTCTTGCGTCGCGTTTTAAGCGCAGGCTCCGCGTTGCGTCGTCACAAGCGCAACGCAAGGCTTGCGTAGCTCAGTGTGAAAGGCAAACGCGTCAATGTGAAAGCAGCTTAAAGGTTTTCAACGTGAAAGCAGCATTGCGATTACTTCCTTGTATGCATAGCGCAGAGATGGGCGAATCCGAATTCGAATCTTCTGCTTATAAGGCTGGATTCGGACTCGGATTCCAAACCCTCAATCGTACGAATCCGCTCAAATTTCTAGTCTACATCCTTCCAGTTCCATTTTCCCAACGTTTACACAGTGGGAGAATACAACTTGTTGGCCTCCACGGACAACCTTTCTCAGTGATCTATCACGTTTTCTGATTTCCTTAGATATCAGTGTTTGTTGCCACCACTGATTTTTAACTATAACTTATGTACATGATTTGACTTTTTTTAAAGGTTGGATTCGATTCTGGATTCGAATCCTCAGCCTCAAATGTTGGATCCGGATTCGAATCCTTTCACGATCGGATTCGCCCATTTCTGTCACAGCGTAAACGTTTTAGCTATAGTATTCAACCAAACGACAAAAACTCAAGTATGTAGCCTACTTGCCTTTATGCTACGTATACTTACAAGGTAAATATTCTTTGAGCCCAAGCTGACTTTGAAACATTTATTCAAACAATGTTTACAACGGATACGTCAGCTACGATTCTTGATCAGCGATATTTCGGCCCTTCTTGCAAGGGTTCTCGTCAGGCTGCCAATCCTCTGGGTCAACGTCGGGGAAGGAAACAAACCTGTAAAGGGTCCTGTAACCTGTAAGATTACAGGTTTGTTTCCTTCCCCGACGATGACCCAGAGGATTGACAGCCTAACGAGGACCCTTGCCAAGAAGGGCCGAAATATCGCTGATGAAGAATCGTAGCTGACGTATCCGTTGTAAACATTGTTTGAATATACTTACAAGGGTATCGGCTATCAGTGGGGCTCGCAGGAATAGACGTAAAAAGCGATGCACTGAAAAATTCAGTCGAATATTCGCAAAATTGAAATATCCGAAAATTACGAATTTTGAGAAAAAATAAAATAAAAAACAGAGAAAAATTGAAACATATCGCGAATTTTCGCAAGAAAACTAATATTTTCGGTTCATACTTCAGGGATTTGCGCCTCTCAAACTACTCAGTCATACCGGGGGGGGGGGGGGGAGCAAAGTCACAGTCAAGGCTTACATTTAGAGCCAATTAGAGCGAGTCGCTGGTTAGAATTACATAATTTTACTCCATGACCTTACAACAGTTCATAAAAAAAGAAGTTATTTAATACTTATCACTTATTTGGTGTGTGAATATGAAAACGAGAAATAGCACAAAAAGTGCAGCTGATAGCCACTCGGGACTCGACCAGCTGCACAATCCAACTGGCAGTGGCAGCTTCACTTGTGTGATACAATCAGCTCCTTCAGCTTGTCCGCGTTTGCTCCAGAGAATTCAGCTACCTAAAAAAAATTGCATCATACATAAAAAGGTGCAAACAAAAGAAAATTGACGAGTTTCCATTGGCTCTCCACTACGACAGCACGCTACGATTACCCGCAAAATGATCAGGTTCCGAAGGCGTCTTTGCCATTTCTTTCTACTTTTAGATTCTCTGCTGTTCTTTAATAACAACTACAAGTTCAACGTTAAAGACACTATTCTCAACGGGTGACACCGCACATAAACTTACCGAAATGACTTCTTTTAGTGACAGATAGCTTTCAAACCACCAGATGTCTATTCAAATTTCTCTACTTCGCTGCTAGAGGCGTTTTTCCGCGACAATCCCGGATTATGATCCTAGATAACTGATTCATCAGAGAAACAGAGAATCGACAATCCCAGATTGTACAAACGACGATCCGACGATCTTGCTCAGTTGCAAGATACTTGAATCGACAATCCAAGCACGAATCCGGATTGTCAGATTGTCACAGAAAAGATTTTTCATAATCTGGATTGTCAGAGAAAACGTATTTTGGAGAATCCGGATTGTGAATCGTCAATCTGGATTGTCACGGAAAAACGCCTTGGATCGTCACCGCTGCGTAAGCATGGTCCGATTACCCGCAAGCTTGACGAAAAGGCGACTCACGCGTTCTCGGTTCGCTCTCCGAAAGGCAATTCGAGAATACGCCCTTCATGGAATACAATGACGACTTCGCACCGAATGCGCTATACAACCAATAACAATCACACGTTAGATCTTGGTACAAGTTATCTGAAGTAAGCGACGAGGCTTTCGTTTCATACCGAGTCGTGCGTTGAGCCCGGGGAAAAGTCAGCACTACAATTGGAAGCCCGGACTGACGAACTCAATAAAGTCTGACAGAATAGAGTTGGGCAAAGCACACATATAGGCAGAGGCATTGCAAACAGTTTTAAACATGACCAGGCCTGAGAGGAACTGAAAATAGCCAAACAAACCTGGTTAAACGTACACCGAGAAGTAACGTGTCGTTGTGGATTTTATACTAGCACATCAGGCGGCAAAAAAGAACTAATCCAGAAGGAATTTTAGGAAGGGCGTATTCGCCACGCACAAGAACTCATGGTAAAGGCGTATTCTAGCCGTTCCCCGTGGACTCCATTTGAGGAGTCCCTGCGTTTTTGTTTGTCCCAGGGACTCAGTCCCCGTATTCTCGCGAGTCCCCGCGAACGGGGAATGCTCCGATTATCATCACCATCGTCAAAAAGGACTCCCTTTCAGATACGGAAGGGAATAAAATTTTGCTGGTGTTGCAACGTAAAACAATCTAAGAAACAATCAGAATAAACAAAACCAAAAATAAAATGGATCCAGACAAATTTCGTCAACTGCATATTTTGTTTCGAACAAAATCCATTTTGGAAGCATTCCCCGTGTTCGCGATGTTTTCCGTTTTCAAGCGGAGTCCGCGTGGAGTGACTCCCTCTATTATATATACCACGAGGACTTCTCGGGAACGGCGAGAATACGCCTTATTTGTTTCCGGCTACACGGTTTCCTAAATCACTTTTCAATCGAGTCGCCGATTCGCTTTACAGAACAATTCGCTACACTTTTCCAAAATAAAGATAGGTGCCGACAGAACGCGAATTCGCGTTCGCCAAGGCGAATTTGACGTCGCTAGAGCAAAAAATTCGCTTCGCTAGGCACAAATTTCGCGCCGCGCCCTTTCAACTCCAAGTCGAATTATTTTCGCGTCGCCTCAGTTCGCGCTGAGGGAATTCAGGAAATTAACAATCATCCTGGCCAAAATAGAGTATATAACCAGATACAGAGTATATTAGCATAACGTTGACTTTTCCCCCTATTTTTGTTCTAGTCCTGCGTATCGTATCCACGTAAAAGTATTTAGTCCTGGCAAATTCGTCGCGTATCCGCTGCCAGTGGGGTCTACCTAACGAATTCGTTGAGCTGCGCGAAAGAACAGAATTCGTTGGCGGAAAAAAATCGCCTTGTGTGTGCACCTATCTTAAAGGAACTTGGCCACACCTTCCGATTGCCCCGCTTCACACACGTAACTTCTTTCGTGCAGTTAGCCTTGTTCCAGTCCACCTCTCCAAGTGTCTCATTACCAGCACATGTGATACTGTATATTACATACATGGACCCATAAGGTAGTGAGCAAAACATGGGACATCATCCACCTGTGGATCGATTTTTACTATGTCTGTCACAAGTGCTGATACTGAGGCAATGGGCGACTTTCAGAATCTATTACACTTAGAAGCGCTGAACTAGATATAGCAAATTCCCACGTAGTCGTTGATTTTTACAAAATACACCTTGTGTTTTCTGTCTGACCCCTGTAGTATTTTTCTTTTTTGTTCACAGACAAGAAAACAAACTTTCAGATTGTTGCTTCCTGCAGGAAATATATGATATGTAATAACAATGATACATACATTTTATTTATTAACATAGAGGTTGCTGGAACAGTTGGCTGTTAACTGATATTTTCCTTTCCATCTGACTGCTTTGAGGTGAGTCTTCACCTTCCGGAATCTGGGTTCCCATATTTTCCGAGATTTTTTTTAAATTTCTTCTGCGATACTTAAAAAATCCGGAAATCTGGAAGTTCAAAAGCCCCTTTTTTCCGGATTATTTTGATATGCTTTTGGACCGGTTCATATTCCAGATGCATTTTTCCGGATTATTTTGATATGCTTCTGGACCGGTTCATATTCCAGATGCAATTTACAGAGGAAGTCAAAGAATAATCTGGAAGTCCAGATTCCGGAAGTTGGGGGAGGTGAAGACCGGCTTTTATAAGCAGGAAAAAAAACAATGCAAGGAAAAATTAATAGAGGTGTTCGACAGAGTGTGTTGCGATATGTTTCTCAAGTAGTTAAAGGTCCATCCCTGCTGTTTTAAGCGCACTCAGACCTATTAGCTTTGATGATACACACGGAGAAAGCTGCACAAAAGCTCCTCGGGAGCCAGAAGCGGATGCCTGACCCGCCTTGAAAAAAGCCAGACACGGTGGGCGCAAATCGGTCTTGTGCCGTTAGGGGGGAAATATGACATCGAAAGTCGGAAATCTCGTAAACTTGAACGAACGACGCGATATGTGATGGAATGAATGAATGAACTTTACCCGTAAAGTGTAAAACACAAAATACGGAGTATTCTGAAAAACAAAACAAAACGATAAATAGCGAAAAAAAACAACAAACAAACTAACAAAACAATATGACAAGCTAACCAGCATCAATAAGAAAGAAAGTCCGCACAGGGTCGTACATGTGTATCAAATTAATGATCTTTTTACATAGATCATCCCTCGCAGTCCAGCAATGACTTTTCTGTTTTGGTGCCATCTAGGGAGCCGGAGGAGGAATTTACAATATTTGAAATAAGCCACTCGCAGAGTCTGGCGATCTTTTTAACGAAATAGATGAGCAATGCCGACTAAAAACAGAAGCACATGGGCGCATTAAGCGTTGTAAAGCGTGCAAAGACCATTGCGAATATAACTGCTTTTGTTTGGGGAAACTTTTCCCCTAAGCCACGCGTAGGCTTTTTACGGCTCTATTCACATATAATGAATCACTTCATCAACCTGGAGACCCAAATTTCATATGTTACATTGTGAACTCGCTCCCGACACCTCACTAATATTTGTACTTGCCGCTACAAGAGACTGATTGGATTACATCCAACAACTCATACCCAGGCAGTAAGAGGTGAACTTGGGATCCAATCTATGAGGAACCATAGGCTAGTGCAGATTCTTAGATTTTGGCTTAAGTTAGTTCGGTTACCCGAAGACAGGTTACTAAAAATTGAATATAATGAATTAATGGAGTCGAAGGGTTCTCGGTCTTGGCCATTCCAAGTGAAAGCCATGCTCGATAAAGCAGGTTTATCTTTGGCTTGGAACGATGGTTTGGGACCAGATGATCAGCCACAGTTGCTGGGACAGTTTGAGAAGGTATTACGGGATCAGGAAATTCAAAATTGGCAGGCAGCAGTGGATAAATCAGAGACACTATTTTATTATAGACAAATAAAAATACTTTTGGATTTGAATATTATTTTAAATTAGGACTGTCGTCGCAGGCACTTAGGGTATGGTTCCAACTCCGGACTAACTCTCTTCCATTACCGTACAGAAAGAAAGTTTTTGATAGGAGAAAACAGGTCGGTGAGGATAATTACAATTGCCCACTTTGTTGCACTGGGCAAGATACCATTGACCACCTTCTAGGACAGTGCCAAGAGCTTCCTTCATTGAGTCTAGTTGGGATGGTTGGTGGTGTTCTCTTCCCTGGTATCTTACAGTCGACAAATACAAGTGTAATCCGTGAGGTAGTTTCTTTCGTTTTGAATGCAATGAAAAGAAGAAAATAGTTTGTGTTTTCATTTTTAGTGTTATAAATTGTTGTTGGCGCTTCAGGAATCTGTTGTATGGCCGTATTAGGCTTTTTTCAATAAATTATTATTATTATTATTATTTTTCAGCAGCTTCCATGCGCAATATGCTCCTGACGAGTGTTTGTCAACAGAAAGGAACACAAAGAAGTGCTTGTCAACAGAAAAGCACAGGGGTATACACAGCCTGACTACGCAGCAAAGAATGGTGAACAAGCACGCACCAGAACGGCAAATAAATTAACGCTACAAAACCCACCTATTCCCTCTTCTGATAGATTCCTCAAGTTATTTGTGCCTTATTTTGTGAAGTTTTTTAACAAATGAAGACACGTATAATGTTTTGACAATTAACCTAGTATTACATAATTAATATTTGTTTATGTTTGACATACCGTTTAATTTTGTTACAAAGTTATGAAGTCGTACAAATTTTAAAATGAATTGCCTGAAGAGGACCCTTGCCGAGAAGGGCCGAAATATAGCTCTAATAAAATGTAGCTGACTTATCCATTTTGCACCATCAAATATGAATTGTATCTATCAATTATATTTTGTTTAAGTTGACAGTTCTATGTTTTCATGTTATGAAACAGATATTCAGGAATAAATACGATGATTGATTGTGTTCGTGTACCATGCTATTGATGCGTAAACCGGTTTTCTGAATCTTGGCAAGTTTCTGCTAGAAGTCAATGCATCTAGGAAAGGGCTTAAACAGCCAAAGCCACGGATAATTTGTTAAAAGCAGAGCTTAGTTCTTACAGTATTCAGATATTTTTGAATATTGGAATACAAACAGTAAATAATGCGAGTTGTGATTTAAGCTTCTGGGACTAGTGTGAAAAAACTGTGCAGGCTGTAATTTCTGTTATTTTTGTAACTCAGTCCTGTACTTGCTTAAATTATTATTAGTGATAACGGAAATCACATTCCGGGTTTAAAACAACCTACATGTCGTAAGCTAGGGGGCATTGTTCCGTTCAATATTCTAAAGTATTCACGTAAATCCATTTATTAACGAGCATCATTTTCGAAAATTACTGTCCCAGTCGTTAATACCTTATCATCTGCCATATCTGGTAATTTACGACAATTTCTTATTCCATCAACAATATGACTTGAAAGAAAAAATACACTTAGTCATCGTCCGACGTGATGTGATAAGGCTGTTAAAAATTAATGATTTTCTTTATAGTCGAGACATCACCCTGGCAACTGAGTATTGATTCATAGTGGATAAACGAGCCTTCCCGAATGTATAAAGATAATCCCCTTCAAGCAGAATTCCGGGTGAAGCTAAACCATTGTTCACTTAGGTGTTATAGGGTGCATTACGGCGTCCGAGGAATCCTTTTGAGGAGTCCGAAAACTCCGAACTCCGAAACATGAGGAGTTGAAACATCGCGTATAGCGCTATTCAGCTTATTAAGCATTGTCCAAATGTAATAGGCTGAATAGCGCTATACGCGATATTTACGTCTTAATACACACGCCTGTTCATATAGGAACCCGAGAGGTTCTTATGAATGCAGCGTTCTGTGTTGCCACGCTGATACAGGTTTTTCGAGTTTCTAAAGATCAGAAAAAGTGTTCTTAGTACTGCTTGAAGTACACGAGTACAATTTGACGCCCAGTATATTAAATTAAATTTACGGATGGACAGCATTGTTCTTCTAACTAGCAGTAAGCAGTCGTAAGAAGAAAACGTGTTCTTTTGAAGAAAAGTTGTTTCTTTAGGTTCCAACAAAGTAGAACTTTACTGCTTCCCGTGGCAACACTGACGGCGCTGCTCCTTCGCTCGGCCCGCTGGCGGACCCAACCAAGCAATCTGATTGGCTCTGCATAAGGAAGAATAGAGCCGAGCTCCATTTTCCTTATTCGCCTTATTACAGCGCGCACCGAGGAAAAGAGGAATCTGTAATACGGCTTATACGCCGTAATACACCTTACAACACCTATTTGGACAATGCTTTACACTTGTTTGAACAGTGCTGCAATCATTTTACACCTCGTTCAGGACTGGTGCGTTATATGCGACGCGGTTTTTTGTTTGATTTTCCTACGGATGGCAGAATCGCGTTAATGTTTACACGGCAACGCAGCCGCAACGGGAAAATGAGCGTGTCTGTCAAGATGATTCTGCAGGGATAAAAAGGCCCTCGGGAAATGATCTCTGGAGACCAGAGGCGTCGAAACAGTCGATTTTTTTGTTGAAAACAGTCGATTTTTCGTGAGAACAGTCGGTTTTTCATTAAAATTCTCGATTTTTTCTTAAAAACAGTTTTTTTTCAAGCGAATAGAGTCAGTAAAATTACCAGCCAGTCGGTAAATACCGTGTCCCCCCCCCCCCAAACATTTCGGCTAGGAACGCCCCTACTGAAGACCCTCGGTGGGTATAATGAATACTAGGAAATGTCAGTCGAACTTTCGTATGTCCTCTAGTTCAAATCGGGTTTATCTAGGTTTGCTCAAAAAATATTTGTCTTCAACCCTCAAAGACTACAATGCTTTCTTATACAAAAAAGTTGAGTAGCCTAACTTAAGGCCTTAAACATAAAAAAAACTGTGTTTTGTCTTCCTCTTCCTCTTGAAAACCGCAAGCGTTTGCCGGACGAATTGAAATACTTCCAACGCAACCGACACTGACCAGCATTAGATATCCTTGCCATGAGCAAATTCAGGTTATTGCAGACCTTTGCGTACTTATTTAGGGACAGAGATGTTCGGTTATCACATGGTAGATATGCATTGACGATCACAATATCTGCAATACGCACCGCAAAAAAATTATCGTGTTGGGGGTGGGGGGGGGGGGGGTCCGAGTTTCTAGGGATCCCGCAAGTTCGGTGCTTCCTGATATGCTAGGACGATGAAAACTGGAAGGCATGTCAGGCGACAAAACATATTGTGTTGCGTTGCTTGTCGCACGATTTCTGTCGTATTTCGCAAAACGCAGGATTTTGCACGAAATGGCAGTAGTGCGAACCGGAAGTTGGTCCTTCGCCCGAGATGAGATTGTCCATGAAAGTTACGGTCTACGAGTGATTCCTACTTATAACAAGTTTTCTTTTACTGCGGAAACCGAGTTTCTTCAAGCTGACGTCACGGTATGGCACCATATCAAGAACAAATAATCAGACAGAACCTCCATCTCTCTATCTCTGTACTATGACTATGCGGAGTCGAGTGTTTCCCCGTACCTTTTCCGTTGTGAACGAGCGGAGGTTAGTAGCGTCGCGCCACATCAGGTTTCGTTACCTCTACAATTAGCTATATCGATGTGAAGCCGCCTTGAAGAAAAGTAGAAATCTGATTGGTTCTTGGATGCGCTCAAGAGCGAGTCAGCGCGCGGAGTACGCCTCCTGCATTTTCTTTCTCTGCGATGAGCAACGGCGAAGACGGAAGTAGAGTAGACGGGTAAAAACTAGGTCCGCTCAGTTTTGTCGGATATACATAGTCACTGCATGGTACCAAAGACGGAGGTTCTATCTGATTATTTTTACTTGACCATATCAAAACAAACCGATGTATTCGGTCAAAGAGTGTTTTAGAAAGAGTGGATGATCGGGATACTGCAGAGTAGACAATTTGGTAAAATCGCTAAATACTTGAAAATCAAGCTCTGCTTTGGACAAATTGCCACGGATTTTCCTGTTTTAAGCCTTTCGACTCAAAGCAGAAACACGGAAAATGTACACCTTCGGCTTTTCTCACGAGCAAGCTTCTCATACACAGTCGTCGGGTGCATTTTAAGCAGCGAAAATAGCGACAAAGGGCAAGAGCGCAAATCCCTCAGTTGTCGTTTGGGCTGGGAACGGGGACACTGTACTGTATTAAATTCGGGTTTCCCGGTTTAAGAATGAATGGGATTACTGAAGTAGGTGGGCAATGGCATTATACGTAGGACGGGTCCTTAAGCGCTTAGAGGGGTACCTACCCTTTCGCCATTCTTCACGAGGAAAAACGTTGGCATGCAGTTGACATTGAATTCCATGGCTAGTTCTTCGCTCTCGTCTACATCGACTTTTAGGAAAACAACGTCTTTGAAATCGTTCGCCATTAGCTGTAAAACAAAGAAGCAAAGATATAGTATGACGAAAAAAGGGGGGAGGAAAGTGCTCCATCCCTGCTTAGTAAAGAGATTTCCAGCCTATGCGCTGCATGAGTAAAACAACTAAGAAGCCATCTACCGGACTGACGAGGGTAGAATGCTCTTGGCTCTGATACCAGTTCAGCTTGAGGTCAAGGAACATAAAATACAGGACGTCATGTAGGTTTCCTTATTCATTATACCGTAGCTTTTCTTTTAAAAAGGTCAGGCCTTTAGACAGAAAATTATAATAAAGGCTTTTATTCCGTCAAAAACGAAGAGAGATAGATAAGAATAGACAAAAGATTTAACATGTATCAGGACTTATTATTTCAAATATTGTAAATTTCTCTTGTACCCCGACGTTACAGGAATTCCCATGTAACTGCAACTTTTTTGCCCTTTCACCCATGTGCAAAGTGATCTTCAACTGCCCAGGACCTTCACGTTTCTACCCTTGGCCATTTTTCCGCATTCCATCTAGGAAGAAGATTTTTTAGACCCGATTAGTCCCTTTTCTTTTCTTTCATGTTTATTTTTTGATCTTGTGCATTTACTACATTATTGAAAGCTCCATGTATGTTATTTTCCTCTTCTTTAGTGCGTAAATAAAATTTCATCACCAGAAGAGGTTATGCTTAGAAGTGTGATCTCGCCTTTTCTATTCTTAAAACAAAATTGAGTCTAGAGCTTTTCTAGCAATGTATTTGGGCATTTGGGCATTGTATTCCGTGCAAAGGGCTGTATCAGGAAGCAGGGAGGAATCTCTTTTACTCAATCTAGTCTAGAGGTTGGATTTTCGGCAGGCTATACCAGTTAGCTATCTGAAAACGCGACTAGCTACAAAGCGTTTTATCAGCAGTTGTGAAAAAGTAGAACTGGGCTACGTTTGTGAAAGATATTACATTAGCTTCATTAAAAATCAAAACTACATTTCCTAATGGTTTGTAGAATAGGCTACGGAATTTTGGGAGCAGTAAATTCGGAAAAACAAACAGCCACAACCTTTTGATTAGCATTTGGTTCTCCGACCTTCTTCTGTCCTTTCAAGACTGCTGATACTTGGGCCTTAGATTTACCTTTCAGAGCTTAAAGAAGGTAGTGGGCTGAATACACTTTTAAGGCTAGTATTTCATCTATAAAGATTGGTTTCGACACAGTGAACTTAAAGGTCAGTTGAGCTGAAGCCAGAAAAGCGAAGTCAGATTTTGAGAGCAGTCAGTTTTGACAAAAATCTAGCCAAGTGGATTTAAATGGATTGTATCGAAGAAGAGATAATAAGGTAGGCTAGAAGGAACGACAAGGATAAGACTTCCCAAAACAAAAGACCACGAATCCCATACGCCTTAACGTTTAACTGAAAAGGGCTGAGATAGGACAATCTAGTTACTCATTACTTACTCACTTAAAGAGGCTTGAAGACCCGATGAAAACGCGTTACTTCGCTGCTCCGCTACTTAAGATTAATCGAATTTCATATAGTGGAATTTCCCTGTCGGATTTATGGTACCTCTATGCACTTGTGCCTGTGTTGTATGATTGACTAAAACCATGGACGAAAAATACGTATTCACGCAGTTAGCTACCTTCCGCGACCTGATCACTGGCCACTCAAAAGCCGCCATTATACTGAGATTGAAATTTTCCGCGCCATAGTAGAATTTGCGTTGTGGAGACGGCCGTAGATATTCTGAACGTCACTACTAGAGTAGATAGTGGAAAACAAAAAAAAAATAGCAGAATCCAAATAATTCAGTGTATTCAATTAGATGATAAAAAAATACGGCTTTTCAGTTAAACTTTAACTAAGGTTCTGTTAGGATATGTGTTTCCTTCAGAAGAAAAAAAAAACAATTTCTCTGTCGACGACAGTACTGCTTCTCTTTAACTTGTCAACATATTTTACTATCTCCGTCCGTGGTTTGGAATGAGGCCTGGAACGCCGCTTCGCCTCATTCCAGCCCAGCGCTCCAAGTGGACTAGTTTCTGATAGTCCCCCATTGCCTCATTATAACAGAGAGATAGTTAAATATGCTTCCATTAAGTAAGGAGCAGAAGCTACTACTTTTCACTTTCTGCTCCAAAGACAGTAGTTGCGTTTTCGCACGGTTGCTCTGCAAAAACGACAATTGCCGAGTATTGCGCTTTTTCGAAGTCCTCCCAAAAGATATTCTGTCACATCCCTAAGTGCCAAACTTCTTTCCCACCAATTTGACAAAAATTGATCAAAGTGAGGTGACTTTTCCGAATACCACGATAACTGCAAACACGCCTTTGACCGTGGTATCAGATACCACGATAAATGCAAACACGACTTTAGACCGTGATACCATGGCATCTCCAAAAACGCAACTAGTGCAAAACTTCTATTACTTGGGAAGTAGATTGCAGATTTCAACTCATTACTATATGTTACAAGTCTGAAAAAATGAGATTAGTCCGCTTGGAAGCGCTGATCTGGAAAATGGCGAATTCTGGATAATATGAGATTTTTCTACTTTAGAGACACATCTTTTATTTGCCCAAACCATCGTGAATTACTCCGAGCAAAACTCGTCACAAAAACATGACTGAGAACTCAAGAGTTTGAAAAACAAAAAACAAAAAAAACTGTAAAGCTTAGGATGTCTCTCTACAATGGACACCAACATGTGTCCATTCGGATCACTTCTTGCATGGACATAATAAAAATTATTGCTCAAAAATCCAATTTTGTTGTTGCTGACGTCGAAGAATACAATTGGACAAACAAATCCTCGGGTAAAAACTTCGCGAAATTGAAATCCAAAATACCCGAGGATTTCTTGCTGTTGGGGGGGAAAATACCCGCGAAGTACGGGTAAATACCCTCGGTGTAAACGTAGCTTAAGAGTTTTGAAGTAGAACATCCAATCCTTAATAATCCGCTAGGAGCGCTCAATCTGAAAACTCGCGACTCAGGTGCTTACTTCTACTTTGGGCGCAATCATCTTGCAGGGCCCACACCATGTGGCATAGAAGTCGATCACCATCAGTTTGCCGCCAGCCTCGGCAACGGCCTTCTTGTATTCATCCTGAAAAAGTCAATTAATTAATATATGATGGCGTATAACAGAAAAGTCAGCTGAGACTGTTCCAACGACAAAATGGCCCTTCTTTGCAAGGGTCCTCGCCCGGTCGTATACAGAAGAAACGAAGCTGCATTCAATTTATCGCTGGAAATCGTGATGTCGCCGGAACATTACTTATTCACTGTCCGCGTGAACAAAAGATTGCGATTTCGGGTTGGCCTATGGCCAGAAACTCTGTGAAAATGAAAACAACGTAACTGGAGACAAAGGATAGTTGCGTTTTTGCACATACCATGGTATCTGTTACCACGGTAACCGGATCCGCAACAAGTCGTTTTTGCAGTTACCGTGGTATCTGATATACGGTTGCTCTGCAAAAACGACAATTGCTGAAATTGCGCTTTTCGAATTTATCCCAAAAGAAAAACTGATATTCAGTCAGATCACCAAGTGTCAACCTTCTTTCCCACCAATTTGACAAAAACTGACGAAAGTGAGATAACTTTTCCAGATACCACGGTCGGGCCGTGGTATCTGAATGTCAGATACCACGATAACTGCCTTTTGACCGTGGTATCAGATACCCAGATAACTGCAAAAACGACTTTAGACCGTGGTACCAGATACCATGGTATCTGCAAAAACGCAACTAATGAAAGATTGCAATTTCGGGTATGCCTATGGCCAGAAATTCTGTGAAAATGAAAACAACGAAAGTGGAGACAAACAATGAAAGATTGCGATTTCCGGTAGGCGCATTGCCAGAAATTCTGGGAAAGTGAAAACAACGTAAGTGGAGACAAACAACGAATAGACATAGTTACTGGCATGGGTGCTTTGAGGTGTTGCTTGCTAATAACTGATTCTAAGTAACTCGGTTAGTACTGCCTTTTCTGAACAGAAACAGAATCACTGGTAAATATATCGTTAATATGCTACCATGTCGGCTTACTGATTGTAGCCTACAGACGGTTATGATAGCCTCGCTCCTGATGCTTGCTCAACCAGCAATGGAGCAATCAAGAAAGATAGTCTTGAAGGACAATGAAGTTTCGTGAACACTGTGGACACAGACATCAATTGATCACCATGCATCTGAACAAAACGATCAAACATCATGAGTTACGGTGAGTTTTGAATTAGAATGGAGCCGTGGAACAGAATGCCGAGTGCCGCTAATGCTGGCATGCCTGTGCGTATCAGGGATGCCACATAAAAAATATCTAGAGCGTGACTTTTGGCCCAAACAGAGAGTGAATTGGGAGTGAAAATCTGTTTTCAGGAAATGTTCACTTGTGGTCGGAATCCCCTCTGTAAAAATGCACGTCTTAATTTTACTTTCATGAAAAAAAATTGAAATAGTTACTCCTGGTCGGAATCCCTGCAGCAAAAATTAGACATTTGATCATTATCTGAAATAGTGACTTTTAATGTCCTACGTAAGAAAAGAGTGACAAAAACAAAATAGAGTGACAATTCACACTATCATGCGACATATGGCAACGCTGGTGCGTATACTGCTTGCAATATTACAACCCTGTCTTCCGGCGTTTAGTTAAGCTGCCTGGTATTCAGTTAAGCTGCCTTGTGTAGTGTATCATCTGCGCTCGCATCGAGGAGATGCCTCAACTTCGCGGAGGTTCGCCGTGACGCTAGGGTGGCGTGCCATCTTTTTCATTCTAAGATTGAGGTTATAAAATTTGCTTGTTGTCTATAGATTCTCTCCAGTTTTCACTGAATGGATAAGAAAGCTGTACAAAGAGACCACACAAGTGATTGTCATGGGCGACATGGTATCTGAAGAATTCAATGCGGAATTGGGAATTCGACAAGGCTGTCCATTAAGCATGATGCTCTTCGAACTAGACACCGATCCACTTCTAAAATTCCTTGAAATGAAACTACGTGGAAGCTATTTGATGAAATATTAAAAGCGAGAGGTTTTGTTGATGACATCACTACGTTTACAGAAGACGAGGATGATCACAAAATGGCTATCGAGTGTGCAGAACATTACTGCAAACTCGTCAAGCTAGAATTAAATAAAGGAAAGTGTGAAATTTTCGAAATCACGTCAGAAAGAGAAGATGGGATAACAGAAGTATGTAGAACATCGTTAAAAAAGAGATAAAAATCCTGGGATTAAAATTTAATAAATCGTGGAAAGATACAGAAAAAAAGAATTGGTCGGAAACAATTTAAAAAATGATAGCACCTATTAATTATGGACGGAATCGGAAGCTCACGGTTTTTCAGAAAGCGGATTACATAAATATATACAGACTTCCAATAATCTGGTATTTGGCTAATGTTTCGTGGCCTTCGAAAGCGACATCAAAACAAACTCACAAAATAATCTACAACTTCATACGGGAAGGAAAAGAACCGCCGAAACTCAGAATTACAGATATCTATCAGCAGAAGCTAAAAGGAGAACGGAAGTTAGAAGGGTGGAACACGCTCATAGTGTGTTGTTGTTAATTTTGTTTTTTTGTTGTTGTTTGAAGGTTTATATGGCCCTTGTTGATTTAGTTACATAAATAAAACTGATGGATTCATTTTTTCACTGAAGAAGGAAATCCTGGTTACATTTCTGGTGTCGACAAAGAGGACTTTGTTTCCACCTGTTACATCTTCTATTCACTGTCGGCAACATGGTTGCAGCGACCAAGGTTCAAACTTTATGTGTAAGGCTAATCCGACTGTTTGAGGCGTGTTTCGGCCAAGTCTATTCATGCGTCTCTTTATCACCCTCAAAGTAACGTCTTGGTAGAAAGGTGAATGCTAGTCTTGTCACTATGCTAAAAAAGTTTGTTGGTGAGCAGCCCAAAAAGTAGGACGAAATGCTACCCTTGGTGCTTTTTGCGTATATAGAGAGGCAACGTACTCGTCGACTGGCTACGCACTATTTGAAGCTAATTACGGCAGGAATCCGAGAATCCCGCTAGAGGTCCTGAAAGACCAAATGATGTTTTACGGTTTTAGCAAACAAAAAAGCTGACCCATCCTCTCTGCTACAGCTTCGGGAATGCCGATCAAAGAAAACGCGGCGTAGAAGCAAAATCAGAACCAAGTTTTCAAGCCTGAAAAAGACCCGGCGATAGTGTCTTAGTCCTGTACCTGCAACAAATACGCGGTACCAGAAAAGCTTCGTTCCGAGTTTCACAAAAATTTATAATGATGGCGGTGGCTGTCTTTGATATTATTCCAACGTCCGTGTTTTGTTTTTGGTTTTTATTTGTATATTATAATAGGTCTGTGATGACGAATTGGTCATTAATTGTATATATTACAAAATGTGCATTATACTTGACGTAATACCCAAATTTGGCATAATGCCATGATAGTGTTTTTTTAAATAAATTCGTTACTTACTTACTTACCGCATATCGAAAGGCATAGGTAAGAATAACTACCTAATATTGGGGTTCGAAGGAAGAAAAAAAACCCAAATACTCCATACAATCCTGCTTAGAAAATTCCAAGAGGCGAAGCCGGTTCGCTTGACAAATGTCCTAGTCGGCGCCGACGAACCCGACGGCCGGTTACCAAGAATAGTAAAATTGGAGTCCCGATAGTTAGGGTCTCGTCAATATGACGAAACCCGAACCTGACCATTGACCAAAAGAAAAATGCCCTGGAAGTACTTGAGGAATTCCAGAGCTTCTGGCCAAAATTCCTGGTAAAACGAACCTAGTTGAGTATCGAGTGGACATCGGCAAGGCCTTCGAAAGAGTCCCTATCGAAATCCCTAGTCGGAAGGATCAAGTTGATTGTAAATGACTTTAGTGTTGTTGTTTGATAGCTTTCGTAATTATAGTTTCCGTATAAAGTTTTATTGCACGACTATGTATTTTTATACTATATTTATACTATTGTTAACCATATAACTATCGCAAGTGGACATATTTACTGACCGAGCTGTTGTCAGCTGAATATTTATATCTGTTTCTTATTTTGTTGCATTATGTTGATGTGACTCGAAACCTAATAGTCGGCTGGTCCGTGTTATGGCTTTCTTGAATATACGCCCCTCATAAAATTCCTCTCAGATTAGTTTTTTTTTGGCCGCTAGGTGCGCTATCGTAAAGAAAACAATGACACGTTACTTCTTGGTTTACTTTTATCCAGGTTTGTTTTGCTATTTTCAATTCCTCTTAGTCCAAACCATGTTTAAAACTGTTTAAGGTGCCTCTTTCCCTCTTTTTGCTTTACCCAACTCTGTTTTGTCAACCGTCATCAAGTTTGTGATTTCTGGCTTCCGACTTCAGTGCTGAGTGCTGGCTGACTTTTCAACGGGGCTAATGTGCGACTCGGTATGAAGCGAAAGCCTAATCGCTTATTCACCCGTCAGATAACTTATCCCCCGATCTCGCGTGTGATTGATATTGTTCCTCTAGCGCGTCTGGCGGCAATTCGTCATCGGATTTTATGAAGGACGTATAACTGAACTGAACGGGATAAAACGCACGCTGCAAGTCGGCTTCACCCGCCGGTCAAAAGTAAATTTGCGTTTCCAATGAGGTGATACCTAAGACGGACAAGTCAGTTAGAATATATAGGCCTACTGATTACCACGAGCTAAACCGTGTGACGGAGAATCCGGATCCTTACTCAATGCCGCGTGTCGAAGATTTGATCCGAAAGGTGCGAAAAGCAAAATATCTAACCATGACAGATCTTACCAAAGGATACTTCCAAATACCTATGGAAGAGGGAAGTATTGAAAAAAAACGGCATTTGTTACGGGCCTCTATATGCCTTCGTCCCCTCAAGTCCAGGTAAGTTGTAAGTTGTGGAAGTTGCTAAAATTATGGCGGAAGAGATGGTTGAAATCAGGCGTGCTTACGTTTTTGAAAACCTGGTATTTCGATTTCTTGTGAACTGAGAAGCCAAACGTCGAACTTCGCTTTGCCCCTGCATTAGCAAGCAATCAGGTTTCAGCCGAGACAAACAACGTATGATGCAGTTTCGTGCTTTGAGTCGACAGATATTTGGTTGTTTCGGACTCACAAATAGCTTGTGCGTAATGGCGGAATAAGATTTCATTTAGCGTCTGATGCGATAACATCTCTCGCCTGTGATTACGATTTGCGGACTTTGATATCGCTCACGGAAACTGAAAAACGACTTTGCTTGAAGTTTGACTACGATTTCTGGATTACAATCGGGATTGGCAGTTCTGCAAAAAAGTCGGTTTTGCGCTAAGCAACCTGGTGACAATGAAAGCCTTCACATGATTCCAGGCATACCCCTGGTGTTGTACGACGAATTTAGTAGGATTCTGCCGTTTTGGCTGGTAGAGCTGAGTTGTTACTGTTACCTGGTCAATCGTCTTCAGTGCAAAGATGTGGTTGACAGCGTAATTATTGTAAAAGAAGATATCAAGATTACCGTACCACCACGAGCGACGTTTGGGTGGAAGTTTGACGTTATTAATCCAAACAAAATCATTCTGTGTTTTCCTATCTGCTGGACTCATTGCTCTGATGACCTGGAAAGTCTGTTCAGCTTAGCTCGATTAAGCCCTATTATTTAGTGCTTGTGGGATTCTTGCAGTCACTGGTAATGATGGTGACACGGTTCAGTTTTGACTTTTTCTTGTGTTTGACATTTCAAGTAGGGTGGGGCGGTGGACCCCTCGCTCTTGGTGCTCATGACCTTGTTGGAGCCGCATCTTAAAGGTTTTGTGTCGTCAAATACGCATCTTAAGGTTCATCATCTGGTGTAAGTGATCGTCTTTCGATTTGAACGATTTGCATTGTGTTGTTATCTATTGTTGACACATTGGCTCTTGCGGCCGTAATCAGGCAATCCGTTGCAGACTCAGTACTACAACTATGTACTATGTACCACAACTATTAACACCATTGTGAGATACTGTAAATATGTGTATTTTAGATGAGTCTTCGAAATCTACCATATGACCTGGAACAAGTCCAAGCTTCCAGAAATAGTGCCCAAGAACTCGCGCGTTTCTTCAACTTGTTTCTTCAAGCTGTTAACCAAGAGGATGAAGACGGAGCATGTTATTCTTACGCGAGGGAGTCATATGCAGAGCAAAGAAAAAAAAATAAAAAATTAACCCTCCACCAGAGGCGTTACTAGCAAAAATATTTGGGGGGGGGGGGGGGGCAAGGAATTTACCGACTGGCTGGTAATTTTAACCGACTGTTTTTGCAGAAAAAAACGAGTTTCGAAAAAATCGACTGATTTTCAGAAAACATCGACTATTTCAATGAAAAAATCAACTGTTATGGCAAAAAATCGTAGCGCTTCGCACCGACTTGGTCATGTTTTACCGACTGGCCGACAACATTGGGGGGGGGGGGGCGTCCCTCCCTCCCCCGGTCGTGACGCCCCTGCCCTCCACTACCTTATACCAGAGGACTCCTGGATGAAACTCATTATGGCTGCTCACCGTACACCAGAAATCTGGACTGAGTGAACCCTCAGGGAGAAATGTAAGAAAGCAGATAATGCCAACACACTTCTTCAGGTCAGATATCTTTAAGTAGATCTAACGAGAGTTGGATGTTTGTGAATGCTGTTCCCAACAAGATTTTCAGGGCATAACAGTCGTGAATAAGAAGTGAGGGTGAATTTGGCCAGTTGTGCAATTTTGTGTAAACATTAATTCTTACTTGAAACTTAAAAGAGAGGAATCTAGCTCAGCTTTTTATCTGCAAATGGCATTCAGTTAGAATGGCACCCCATGTATATATCCTAAGAAAAATAACCTGTGACAGATCATTTAAGTTTAACAACTGAGTCTGGAGCAAGACCAAAAAAAGAGGAGTTCGCATCTGGTTCACATCAAATTTCCAAAATAACCCCGCAGAACGGGATATTTTCAAAGATGCAGGCTACTGAAAAATTTTGATTATTTTACAACCTTGAGGCACACAAACCGTCACAAGTAATCAACATCCATTAATAAACTTCTTCTCAAAGCAGCTGGAAAAGCAATACACAGATCACAAAACCAACTGCACACCCCAGAAACCAAATGAAGATGGAAACGCATGGTGGAATGAAGCCTTAAGAACCGCACTGAAGACATAACAAACATAAAGATAGGTATGCTACTAAATAAGTAACTTCGGAATTTTTAGCCTTCAGTTATTGGAATAAGATTCTTTAACTTTGGCTTGAGTTCAATAATACCTCTCTGACTTGCTGCTAAGTATCTGAATTCTTGATTAGAAAAAAAAAAACTAATTCCTATTAGACCACGCTACCATGACACGTGCTTAACTCATGGGCCGCAAACTATAATATTGGCAGTGGAAAATTCGGGGAACTCATGGCATCATCATGCTAATGCATACAGCTGCCATTTGCTCTTTGTGATTTTACTGCGAACTGGGAGTTAGTTTTGGGCATGGGAGGTCATTGCCAGTCTGAATCAAATTCTCCTCCCCCAGCAAGGAGAGTAGGCAGGTAAACGACCATACTGCACCAAAATGGATTCTGCTTGCCAGATACTTTCCACTCCAAAGAATTCCCCGGCCGGAGAATCTCTCAGTAAAAGAACTGGTGCACTGCATTTGCTAAGTGGCTGCTCTCCTTGATGCGGGAAGAGAATGTGGTCCCGACTGGTCACCCCGAATGGAGTATAAGAGAAAATGTGAATATGATGCTGAAGTGCTAAGAACAGGCAATTTATGTTGGTATGATTAATGATGACCATTCAGTGCTGGAACCAACAAAATTTTCTAAGAAAGTCCAGTCCAGTTGGTTTTATTACACGAGGGGTACCCAACCTCAGACAAGATTTCAAATTTCCAGAGACGTCTTTCCTTCAGAATAATCTATCTGGCTTAAAAAGGAACTAACAAATATGACAAACATACTAGACTGAAGCTAATTGAATGGTTTACACAATGGAAGAATAAATATTGCTTCAATACTTCTAGTTAAACATATTTTTCTTTTCAAACAAGATCACTTCATTCCAACCTTACCTCAATTGACTTACAAAAATGATGAAAAAGACTGAGTTACCAAACTCAATAGCCAGAAAATCCCTTTTCAAAGCAGCTTCAAAACAAAGAAAAGGCACAGCTAGGATTTGAATATTTTTGGACCTCAGTCATATTTTACCTCTTGACTGTTAGGACAGCATGTACATTTCATTTTAACATTTTTGCGGCAAGAACTGAGATAGCCTAGTGTAACAAGAGCTGAAAGCTCATATGGCACTTGCAGGGCTGGGTCAGATGGAAGTGACGGTCAAAAGCATTGTTTTTCCTTTTTGGTTAAGATGCGCCAAACTTGCAAGGCTGGGTCAGAGGATGGAAGTGATGGTCAAAGTTTTTTTTCACTTTTCGGTTAAGATGCACACTTTCAAGGGTGCTAAAAAATAATTTTTAAACAAAACCCTTGAACCAAAAAGGATCATGTACTCAGTGCGATCGTGAAAAAACTAAATTTTGCTTAAAAGTATTTTTTGTATTTTGCGGTTAAGATGAGCTCTTTAAGGGATGGTCGGATCGGAGAAGTGACGATGTCTAACCCAATGATGTCAAGTTTCTAATGCTCCAGCGAGGTTTTATCGTCCTAGCACATCTGGACGTACCGTAACTCACGATCACCGGAATTCCGGACACCCCCCTACAGCCCCCCTTGGTACCCGAATCTGGTCCGATTCTGTCACTGATGCACCTAGGACTTGTGCCTGTACATTCCACCAAGTTTCATCCTGATCGCTCCACTCTAGGCCTGTCACGGTCCGGTTCTCCCCTCCGACCCCCCCCTCCCCCCCGATCATCGGATCCGGTCCGGACTTGAAATGGGACAGTTGAGACATGAATTCTTTCAAGATATCAAGTTAATGCATGCCACTAATTTCCGGATTCCGCCGTCTCCCCCTTCCCCCGCGATGGTCGGATCGGGCGAGTGACTGTTTCCAAGTTAACCTGGTCGGATCCCTGATATGCCTGCCAAGTTTTAACGTACTATCCCACCTGGAAGTACTTTACTACGGATCGCCGGAACTCAGGAACCCCCCTCCAACTCCCCCCACAGTGTTCCGGTCCAGTTCTGTCATGTATTTATCTAGAGCTTGTGCTTGTTCTTTCCACCAAGTTTCATCCCGATCGCTCCACTCTGAGAGTTTCACATGATTTCCGGTTCTCCCCTCCGACTCCCCCCCCAGCTTCATCGGATCCGGTCCGGACTTGAACTGAGACATCTGAGAAAGGAGGCCTTTCCAGATATCAAGTTTCATTAAGATCCGATCACCCATTCGAAGGTTATGCCTGCCCCTATTTTCCGGATTCCGCCACCTCCTCCTCCCCCCACGATGGTCGGATCGGGCAAGTGACTATTTCCAAGTTAGTTTGGTCGGGTCCCTAACACGCCTGCCAAGTTTCATCGTCCTAGTACATCTGGAAGGACCCTAACTCGCAAACACCGGACTGACCGACCGACCGACGGAAAAGTGACCGGTATATGGCACTTGGCCGGAAGGCAAGTGCCATAAAAACGAGGTTAGGTACCCCTCCTGTGGTTTGATTTACATGTAATTATAAGTAAAATGAAAGTTCTCGGACATTCATTAACCGCACTTTTTTGTCATCATCCAGTTAACCGACCTACAAGATTTCCCACCATAAGTCATTTTCTTCCTTTGGTTAACCGACCTTAGTTTTTATAAGCTGTTTTTTTGGCTCTGTTTGCTGGTCGGTTAACCGACCTGTGGACTGAGGCGGGAGCTCCGTCCAACCAGCCTATAATCTCGGCACAGCGGGAAATTCAAATTGTCATTGGAGAGATAGGCGCCGGCGACAGGGAGACAGCATTTTTTCTCATAAGCAGATTTTAGAGCTCAGTCGAACCAGCCGGTGAGAAAATGGCCAATAGTGGCTAATAGGTAGGGTAACTATCCTAGTTCCCGAACGTCCTACCTCTCAATGAGTTCAATGTTCGGAAAAAAATGAAAAACCTCCAACTTCTGATTGCACACTGGGATGAAATTTTGAAATTCACGCTTATTACCATAGATTAATGTGCCGTTTTTGTCCTACTCGTTACGTTCCTCCGTCAACTCGCGCTCAAAAATAAGAAAAGAACCTGCAAGTAAATCTGATTCTTGGAAAGAGCTCTTCTGCAATTCATTTG
The DNA here is from genome assembly GCA_030848855.1 of Branchinecta sandiegonensis. Taxonomy (NCBI): domain Eukaryota; kingdom Metazoa; phylum Arthropoda; class Branchiopoda; order Anostraca; family Branchinectidae; genus Branchinecta; species Branchinecta sandiegonensis. Next base: position 24,676,115 of record JAUPMV010000005.1, read on the forward strand.
CTTCCGCTTTGATAATTTTGTAAACAACATATTTTGATACCATTCAAAAGAGGGCATCTTTCTCCACAAAACGCATACAACACTTTATTGATGTCGCTTCCTATAACATATTTATACAATTTTGACCGAGGGTACTATTGTTCGGAAACTGGTTGCATGTGTGTTTCAGTTTCCGAACGAAGTTTTCGAGTCACTATTTCTGTGGTTTTCACCCGTTTTCATAGTTTCATCACCTAGGACCGCTCTTATAAATTGTTTATCAAGTAATTCTGCTTACCTTTCAGGTTTTTACAAAAAGAGAAAGACATGACTTCAATCCGAACGACAGATTCCCGGTCCCCGAACGGTCGAAGAAAAATCTTTCAGAAAAACAATCCCGATTCTCGAACCTACGGTTTAAGAATCCGAACGAGAAGAATATGTGAGACGAACGTTCGGGCCAGTGTTGTGCCAAGTACTTCTATGTTTTAAGCACAAGTACCAAGTAGGCTACTCCAGATGGGCCCCATAGCCTAATATTTAAGGTGGGGGGAGTGGGTTTCAAGCCAAGATTTAATTTACGGGTGAAAAAGGGTTGAAAATCATGATAAATCTGTTTTCATCCCGGAAAATTAGTTCGTATGAAATCGGGTGAAAAAAAAAGACTTATCGGTAGTCAAACAATGTTTACAACGGATACGTCAGCTACGATTCTTCATCAGCGATCTTTCGGCCCTTCTTGGCAAGGGTCCTTGTCAGGCTGCAATCCTCTGGGTCAACGTCGGGGAAGGAAACAAACCTGTAACAGGTAACTGATGAAGAATCATAGCTGACGTATCTGTTCGTATCTATCTCTGGAGGCTAGTGACTCCTTTCTGAAGGCTAATGACTTCATATCATCTTGTCTGGAGGCTGATACGACTTCATATCATCCTCCCATTCCACCGCTAATTTTCTGTGTGAAGATTACCGTAATATAACTGACCGTCTGTCATAGAAGGACATGCATCACGTACCTGTTGGAGAAAAGTTGAATTTGGTTGACAAGTTCAATTTCTTTTTGACAATACTGAAAATCTGCACCTAATTACCGAACCAAAATATTGAAACTGACTTTCCGCCTTAGTTCGTTGTTTCAGGAACGACAATGAAATGGCAGTTTAACCTCTCGAAAGGCTAATGACTTCATATCATCCTGTCTGGATGCTGATACAACTTAATATCATCCTCCCGTTTCCACCGCTGATTTACCGTGTGAAGATTATTGTAATATAAATGACCGTTGGTCATAGAAGGATATGCATTACGTACCTGTTAGAGAAAAGTTATACTTGGTTAACAATTTAAATTGTTTTTTTTAGAATATTGAAAATCCGCGGCTTATTACCGAAACAAAATATTGAAACTTACTTTCCGCCTTAATTCGTCGTTTCAAGAATGTCAATGAAACCGCAGATCATCTGTACAAAGAAAACATCTTATTCTCAGCAGTTCAAAGCAGTATGTAAACCGAGTTATAAAAAATACGCTTGAAGTAAAACGACGGTTGGAACAACGAAAACGAAAGCAGCTAACCTTCAAGTAGTGTTTATGCAGGTACTGCTTCTGCAAAGACACAGTGTGCCATTTGGAAACTGAACCAACAATCAGTTTTGGTTTTGATTCTAAATTCGGTAACTGAGATGAAAAATACGGGAACTGGAACATGGGTTCCGAACATTGGTATCCCGAACGGTTGGTGTTTGGAAACTGAGAAATACTACTATGGTTCGGAAAAAATACTGTTCCCACAATACGGTTCAAAGCAAAAAGGTGGCACATACCAGTAAGTAAGCCAGCTTTACAACACATAATCAGTTGATGAGAGTTTTCTTCTATCTGCTCTGGGAAATATATTGCAATTTTTTAAATAGAAATCTGCCAGTAAGTTTGAAAATCATTCGGGAACTAGGATAGTTACCCTAGGTTAACTGACCTGTGGAGAACAGGCAAAACATGCAGCTATTGTATGGTCTTTTTAACTGAATTCAATACACTGTCAGAAGTTTCATAACAGATTGCCCATAACACTTTCAAGAATAACACCTTTTCACTTAGAAATAAAGTGTTATGACCAATTAAGTTTACACTATTTTGTGCCTAGATCTCCAACAACACCTTCAATTGGTAAAAATACTAACGGGAACAAAAGAAACATAACATTTAACATCCCAAAGTGTTATCTGTTGAAACCGCAGATCCTGCTGTTGTCGTTATGTAACTTCTGACAGTGTAGTATTTTTACCCTTTGAAGGCGTTGTTGGAGATCTGGGCACAAAAAAATATAACCTTAATTGGTCATAACAATTTTTTTTTAAGCGAAAAGGTGTTTTCTTGAAAGTTATGTGCAATCTGTTATGAAACTTCTGACAGTGTACTGAGTGAATGAATGGTATGTTTGAAAAAATATATGGAAGCAAGGTTCTGATAGCAAGAAATAGAAAATGGATAGGAAAAATTTGTTGCAATTGGGCTTTAACTTTAAGCATTACAGAGATCAGCAAATGCCCACTACTGCCAATGGCACCTGAATGGCACTTTGATTTTATCACCTATGGTCTTAGTTGTCTTGGTAATGGCAAAATTTAAAAATCAAAACCAAGGTCATCCAAGATGTAGAAAATTATTCAAAGAAGCAAGGAAGATTCAATGAACCTAAATAAACTGTAGTACTACAAGCCTTAACTCTTTCAGATACTTAAGAACATACTAACCTGATCTTTAATCAACTGAACCATCCTAGAAGGCCTGAATTTTGACTTCAAACTTTCAAAAGAAGTGAATGAATGACAAAATTTCTTGCTCTACTGCTTCCTGAACCGGTTGCTAGAGATAGAGCGCATCAGCATCAGCGCATGTCACTCTCAGATTCAGTGGACAAAGATATCCGATGTTCATTATCGGATCATACTTAACTCCCTCCAGTTTATTTCTTTGGACGGAAAATAGAAGAATAAGAAGCAAAACGATTTTTTCTTAGTTGCTGAAAGTAAATACTGATACAAGTTACTGAAATACAATATGAAATCTTTCCTTGCAAATCAAGTACCAGTAAACAAATGTTGAATGGCATAATAAATGGCGGGAAGTTTTAAAATCAGATAACATGAGACTTGTTAGTTGTTATACAACCAGGTCCTTCATTTTTTTTTTAGTCTTGCTTTGCAGTGCAGTTTATTGATTGTCCAGTACTTCACTGCAGTACTGTAGTAGATAGCCACTAACATTTTCCATTCAACAATGTGGATGAATATTTTATGGTTGACATTAATATCAATTGGAGTGCAGCTACCTGTGTGGGCTGTATCTGCTTATCTTAAAACAGACAAATATTATGATCTCACAGGTATAGTAATTATCTGCTTGATTGATGTTGCTATGTTCAGGCTATATTTATGTTGACTAGGCTAACCTAAAGGCCTTTTTCCAAGACATAGTTGTGTGCCACACACTTCTGAGTGTTTTTTGCGGAATTAGCATTGTGTGCCACATAGTTGAGCCACTAGTGAAAACTCGTAGAAACGCAGATTTGTCTCTTTTTTGCGGTAATTTCAAATATCTGAAAATAAAAACAAAATTCGTTTAAAATCTCAATAAATAGAACTCCAGGCTAATTTCCTTACTATTCTGTACAAAAAGCGTCTTCAGTTTTAAGTCAATTTGCTTGAAAAAGTATTTAGCTTTATTGTTTACACACTATTTTTCTGCTTAATTTGAATTTCCCGCCAGAACCGAGTCACAAAATTGACAATAGCCACGTTTTTTGTAAACAAACCGTTCTCTATCTCATTCTCCTATAAGCGTTTTTAGTAGAATGCTGTAGTGCTATTGTCCATTTTTAGCAGAATGGAGAACGAGTTGTATGTCATTATACATTCTGTTCTGCTGGATGATCAACAGAATAGGAACCTCAGGTCTGAATACCGTTCTCATCCCGTTCTGCTAAATTCATAAAGTAGCCTATTGGGAAAAGGTCCTTCGGCAAAACTGCTGAAATGGATAAAAGCACCCTATTTTTTCAAATTAACAGAATGAAGAAGAAAATGGGTGTCATGGAATGGATCTTCCTATTTTCATTGACTCAGGAACAAAAATTCCCAAATTTAACAAGGGAGTGAGCTTCGACATGAGTGAACAGGACATTTAGTCTTGAGGAGTTTCCTACCAAAACATTAAAACAGATCTATTCTGAATCATCTATTATAAAGGAACCAGTTTGTGAAGCTTGGGAAAGGTCATGCCAAATAACAGAAAGAAAATAAATTTAAAACTTTTCGTACCATTTACAAAATAAACGAGCTGGGATTAGGTGGAAAAGGCACTGAGTGTTTGCTGACCTCTCCCCTTCCAAGCTTTTAGTTGCTTTTACGCTTTTTCTATGCTTTTACCCCCACTTGAATTTCCAAGGGAGCCCTCAGCAACCCAGGAACAAATCACTCGATGCCATGTTACAAAACTGTTTCTCTATAGGCCATGACAAGAGTTCAAACTTCAGACACACCACCGATCCAGGCTCAAACGCGTCTTGAAGACAATCGATTTTCGAACAATAGCTCATTACTTCGGATTAAAAGGATAAATTATAAGGAATGACCAAATGTGGCCATTTCTTAGGAGAAACCGAAGTTTTCTGGCTATTTTTCTGTATTTCCTGGGTGGCTCTGGGCCCATTGGAAGGCCAGCCCCCCCCCCCCCCCCCCCCACACACACACAATAACATCCCTGCAGTAAAAGTTGTTTTCATCAACTGCTGGTGAGTGGACAAAAAATTGGTGACATCGTCCACAAATGCTGATTTTTTAAGTTACTTAACTAGCCCCTTGATTTAAAATTGGTGCAATAGGCGTTTTTTGTAACAACCTCAATGGAGAACGAGTTTGAAAATCATTCAACAAAAAAACGGGCTTATAGGCAGAACGGAGAACGGCGTAAGGAAAATGGAGTTTTACAAAAAACGCGGCCAATCACTTCACCAGTTGTTTCTCGAATTTGAGCCACAAAGCGAGCCATACAAATCTTGTTAGTCCTGGAAACACACTGTCGACCACACTAAAGACAGCGGAAACACTCTTTTCGAGCCACAGTCGACCCACAAACTGTATGTGGGAGCACGGAAAAACGCCACGAAAAACGGCTACTACTGGCAGTAGTAAGCATAAGACAACTTCCAAGACTTGATGAGCGCTGAGCTGTGAGTGAGAACATGTCAGACACCTGTCTGTGAGAGATAAATCTAAAAAGTTGTCTTCTTTTTTGGCTTATCTCATATCTGAGATACAGATTCTGTTTGTCCCACAGATTATCTGGATCCGATCTATACAAAAAGTCCTGTGGTCTTGTAGTTGTACAATTTGCTAATTCCCAGATAGAGTACCCAAACTTGAGCTTATGAATGTTGATGGTTATTAGCTTTAGAGAATGGCCTCTCAAATAGCCTCCGAGATTTTTTAAGGAGTCCTGAAAGAATAACTTTATGCTACCAGTTACAGTAGAGGTAGGAGTTACTTAAATGTGAATTTGGGCTAAATGGTAGAATGAAGATCCAAAATACCTATGCAGGTGTTTTCAGAGGCCCTTAATTACCTACTTTAGCCAACTGGCAGTTAACTTCTGTCACAGCAAGTGCACGAAAATGGCAAGGTTCAGAGTCAACAAACATTCAATGAAGCATACTTCTACTGTACTTAACTTTAACCATAGCTAGTCAATGAAAATGTTATACAATTTTGATCGTGGTACTATTGTTTGGAAACTGGTTGCATGCATGTTTCAGTTTCCGAACGAAATCTTTGAGTCACTATTTCTGTGGTTTTCGCCCGTTTTTATAGTTTCATCATCTAGGACCCCTCTTATAAATTGTTTATCAAGTTATTTGCTTACCTTTCATGCTTTTACAAAAACAGAAAGGCATGACCTCGATCCAAACGACAGATTTCCGGTCCCCGAACGGTCGAAGAAAAATCGTTCGGAAAAACAATCCAGGTTCTCGCACGTACAGTTTAAGAATCCAAACGAGAAGAATATGTGGGACGAACGTTCGGGGCAGTGTTGTGCCAATTACTTCTATGTTTTAAGCATAAGTACCAAGTAGGCTACTACAGATGAGCCCCGTAGCCTAATATTTAAGGTGGGGGGAGTGGGTTTCAAGCCAAGATATAATTTACGGGTGAAAAAGGGGTTGAAAATCACGATAAATCTGTTTTCATCCCGGAAAATTAGTTCATACGAAATCTGGCGAAAAAAAAGACTCATCGGTAGTCAAACAATGTTTACAACGGATATGTCAGCTACGATTCTACATCAGTGATATTTTGCCCCTTCTTGGCAAGGGTCCTCGTCAGGCTGTCAATCCTCTGGGTCAACGTCGGGGAAGGAAAAAAAACGTGTAACAGGTTTGTTTGCAATCCAAAAAAGGCTTACCTAATATACAGCATTTACTTACTTAACTTACTCCACTCCAGATGGGCCCCGTAGCCTAATATTTAAGGTGGGGGGAGTGGTAAGTAAGGTACTTTAAGTAAGTAAGTAAGTATAGCATTTCTTTAATAATATGTTTGGCTATAAATATTGCATGTTGCTTTGAATGAGATTGTACATTAAGGTCTAGAGTAAAAGGGTTGCTCAAGCAGTCTAGTACACTAAGCCATTTCTTGATAACCATGCTCAAGCGCTAGGGCATGCTGGTAGGGGTGAGCATGGTAGGCTAGATACATGTGTGTACTTCTGATTCCTCAGGGGGTTACCAGCACACAACAATTTCAACATCAAAATTAAACCCTGGTTTGTTTAGTTACCAAAGTACTATTCAGTGGTTCACCTATGGGGAATAAAGGGATACACATACATATGCATACTATACTCACCCTGCCAGCATCCATCAGGGTTTGAGCATGATTAGCCTATAAAAAAGGGCTTAGTGTACTGGCTGGTCTAGCAAGGGTCTAATAACCTGATTAGTACTCTAAATGTAGTTAGGTTCACTGTTTTAGATCATCAAGCCCTAGCGATATTAAGGCGACCTAAACCAGTTATAAGAAAGACCATTTGAGCAATCTTGTGCTTTCACCCATCATGGAAATTGAAATAAACTACAGGGCGCAAGTTGTGGCTCTCTTCCTTTATCCCGTGAACATAATGTTAGAATACAACAAAGCACACTAGTATATAACCAAGCTTTAAAACCAATAAACCAACAGGGTACCAGATCCAAGTCTGAAAGAATTTGCAAATTAATTGGTTCCCCGGGATTGTCCTTCCTTTTAAAATTGTTGTCTTTACTAATATAAAGTCATTGTTTACCAAGTGAGAATATAGACTTATATGTACAATAACAACAGAGGAGTCAGTTTACTATGGGGTATCTCTTTGCTTTTCACTTTGGCAGTTAAAGATTTTAGTGATATTTTGTCGAATCAGGTTGAAACTGCTCAGCTAATCATTCGTGCATCTTAATTTCAGGGGAATCGACTTTTATTCTGATAGTGGCAGTAAGCCTTCAGTTCACTGGAAAATGGACCAGCATCAGATGTATGGTTCAAGGAGGACTCATTGTCATGTGGGCACTGCGGTGAGATTATTTTTCTTTCTCACAGGCTGTTTTGATTTCTTTAATGTAGTAGAAGTATTAAAACCACATGGTGGCCCTACAGGACCATACTTGCATAGAAGCAGTAGTACAGTCTACAGCTACATTTTCCTCTCCTGTCCTCTGACTGCATAGGAGATCTCCGCATTCGTATTTTTATGGCACTTGCAGCCTCTGGCTCAAGTGCCATATACCGATCACAATTCCGTCTGTCGGTCTGTCGGTCGGTCCGAGTTTTTATGGCACTTGCAGCCTCTGGCTCAAGTGCCATATACCGATCACAATTCCGTCTGTCGGTCTGTCGGTCTGTCGGTCGGTCCGAGTTTTTTTGTCCCACATATCCGAGTTAGGGTACTTCCAGATGTGCTAGGACAATGAAACTTGGCAGGCATATCAGGGACCCGACCAAACTAACCTGGAAATAATCAGTTTCCCGATCCGACCATATGGGGGGGAGTGCGGGGCGCTGGAAACTTGCAAATTTAGGGCATTTTGTCACTTTTTTCTGAGTTAGGGTACTTCTAGATGAGCTAGGACAATGAAACTTGGCAGGAATATCAGGGACCCGACCAAACGAACCTGGAAATAATCAGTTTCCCGATCCGACCATATGCGGGGGAGTGGGGGCGCTCGAAACTTGAAAATTTAGGGCATTTTGTCACACTTTTTCGAGTTAGGGTACTTCCAGATGAGCTAGGACAATGAAACTTGGCAGGAATATCAGGGACCTGACCAAAGTAACCTGGGAATAATAAGTTTCCCGATCCGACCATATGCGGGGGAGTTGGGGCGCTGGAAACTTGAAAATTTAGGGCGTTTTGTCACACTTTTTCGAGTGAGGGTACTTCCAGATGAGCTAGGACAATGAAACTTGGCAGGAATATCACGGACCCGACCAAACTAACCTGGAAATAATCAGTTTCCCGATCCGACCATATGGGGGGGAGTGCGGGGCGCTGGAAACTTGAAAATTTAGGGCATTTTGTCACACTTTTTCGAGTTAGGGTACTTCCAGTTGTGCTAGGACCATGAAACTTGGCAGGCATATCAGAGACCCGACCAAACAAAATTAGGAATAATCAGTTTTCTGATCCGACCATTTTGGGGGGGGGGGGTGGAGGGCAGGGGAATCCGGGAAACTGAGAAGTGTGTAACTTTCGAACGGATGATCGGATTGTAATGAAACTTCATAACTGAAGAGAATATATATCTGTAATGTCCCGTTTAAAGTCTTGACCGGATTCGGTAGCCAGGGGGGAGTTGGGGGGGGGGGAGACCGGAAATTTCAAGAAACGGTTAGAATGGAGGGATCGGAGTGAAACTTGCTGGGAAGAACAAGCATCTGCTCTAGATAAGTCCTTTAGACCATTGTACTGGATCCGGACACTTATGGGGGGGGGGGCCGGAATTCCGGTGATGGTGGTTTTTTGGATTTTCACGATGAAACTTGGCAGGCATATCAGGGACCCAATCAAACTGACTTCAAAATAAAAATATTGTCGATCAGATAATGGTGGGGGAGTGGAGGGAGGGGAATCCGCAGGGGAATCCGGGAAATTGAGAAGTGTGTAACTTTCGAACGGATGATCGGATTGTAATGAAACTTCATAACTGAACAGAATATATATCTGTAATGTCCCGTTTAAAGTCTTGACCGGATTCGGTAGCCAGGGGGGAGTTGGGGGGGGGGGAGACCGGAAATTTCAAGAAACGGTTAGAATGGAGGGATCGGAGTGAAACTTGCTGGGAAGAACAAGCATCTGCTCTAGGTAAGTCCTTTAGGCCATTGTACTTGATCCGGACACTTATGGGGGGGGGGGGGTCCCGGAATTCCGGTGATGGTGGTTTTGGGGATTTTCACGATGAAACTTGGCAGGCATATCAGGGACCCAATCAAACTGACTTCAAAATAAAAATTTTGTCGATCAGATAATGGTGGGGGGAGTGGAGGGAGGGGAATCCGAAATTTTCAGTCATGCGTAATTTTGGAATGGTTGATCGGATTCGAGTGAAATTTAAGAATTCAACAGAGGACATTTCTCCGATGATTTTTTTCATATCCGGACCGGATCCGGCAACTATTGGGGGGGGGGGAAATACGTGCCCCGTTTAGAATGGAGGGATCGGGATGGAACTTTGTGGGAAGAACAAACAGATGCTCTAGGTAAGTCATTTGCTGAATCGGATTGGCTACGTGCACCGCGGGGGAGCTGGGTGGGGTGGGGTGGGGGGGTGGACCGGAAATCTCGAGAAACGGTTAGAATGATGGTATCGGAGTGAAACTTGCTGGGAAGAACAAACATCTGGTCCATATAAATCTTTTACATAATTTGACTGGATCCGGACACTTAAGGGGGGGGGAGGAGGGGTATCCCGGCATTCCGTTTTTGGGGGATTTTCACGACGAAACTTGGAAGGCATATCAGGAACCCGGTCAAACTGACTTGGAATAAAAAAAAAAAAATCCTCGATATGATAATCTTGGGGGGGGGGGGGGAGTTGAGGGAGGGGAATCCGGAATATTGAGTCATGCGTAACTTTGGAACGGGTGATCGGATTCGAGTGAAATTTAATAATTAAACAGAGGACATTTTTCTCTTGTGACCTTTTTCATTTCCGGACCGAATCCGGCAACTATCGGGGGGAGGGCGGAAAATACTTGACCCGCTTAGACTGGTGTGATCTGGATCGAACTTCGTGGGAATGACAAACAGATGCTCTGGATTAATCATTTACAGAACAGGATTGGCTCCGGTTATTGTGGGTGGAGTTGGAGGAGGGGGAGGGGGGTCTGGGATTCCGGTGATGCGCGTTAAGGTACTTCCAGATGTGCTAGGACGATGAAACTTCGCTGGAATATTGGAGACTCAACAACATTTGCTTAGAAATTGCTACTTCCCAAATCCGATTATTCCTTAAAGTACCAATCTTGACCGCAAAGTAAAAAAAATACTTTTAAGCAATATATGCATTTTCGTGATGCCCATCAGCCCATTAGCAGTTTTGCCTCAAGGGTTTTGCTTACAAATGAAGTTCCAGCTCCCTTATAGCGCGCATCTCAACCGCAAAGTCGAAACTTACTCTTGATCAATCAAATCATCTTGACACATGCAAGTGCCATATGAGCTTACAGCTCTTGTTTGTCCCACATATCCGAGTTAGGGTACTTCCAGATGTGCTAGGACAATGAAACTTGGCAGGCATATCAGGGACCCGACCAAACTAACCTGGAAATAATCAGTTTCCCGATCCGACCATATGGAGGGGAGTGCGGGGCGCTGGAAACTTGAAAATTTAGGGCATTTTGTCACTTTTTTCTGAGTTAGGGTACTTCTAGATGAGCTAGGACAATGAAACTTGGCAGGAATATCAGGGACCTGACCAAAGTAACCTGGAAATAATAAGTTTCCCGATCCGACCATATGCGGGGGAGTTGGGTCGCTGGAAACTTGAAAATTTAGGGCATTTTGTCACACTTTTTCGAGTGAGGGTACTTCCAGATGAGCTAGGACAATGAAACTTGGCAGGAATATCACGGACCCGACCAAACTAACCTGGAAATAATCAGTTTCCCGATCCGACCATATGTGGGGAGTGCGGGTCGCTGGAAACTTGAAAATTTAGGGCATTTTGTCACACTTTTTCGAGTTAGGGTACTTCCAGTTGTGTTAGGACCATGAAACTTGGCAGGCATATCAGAGACCCGACCAAACAAAATTAGGAATAATCAGTTTTCTGATCCGACCATTTTGGGGGGGGGGGGTGGAGGGCAGGGGAATCCGGGAAACTGAGAAGTGTGTAACTTTCGAACGGATGATCGGATTGTAATGAAACTTCATAACTGAAGAGAATATATATCTGTAATGTCCCGTTTAAAGTCTTGACCGGATTCGGTAGCCAGGGGGGAGTTGGGGGGGGGGAGACCGGAAATTTCAAGAAACGGTTAGAATGGAGGGATCGGAGTGAAACTTGCTGGGAAGAACAAGCATCTGCTCTAGATAAGTCCTTTAGACCATTGCACTGGATCCGGACACTTATGGGGGGGGGGGGGGGGTCCCGGAATTCCGGTGATGGTGGTTTTTTGGATTTTCACGATGAAACTTGGCAGGCATATCAGGGACCCAATCAAACTGACTTGAAAATAAAAATATTGTCGATCAGATAATGGTGGGGGAGTGGAGGGAGGGGAATCCGCAGGGGAATCCGGGAAATTGAGAAGTGTGTAACTTTCGAACGGATGATCGGATTGTAATGAAACTTCATAACTGAACAGAATATATATCTGTAATGTCCCATTTAAAGTCTTGACCGGATTCGGTAGCCAGGGGGGAGTTGGGGGGGGGGAGACCGGAAATTTCAAGAAACGGTTAGAATGGAGGGATCGGAGTGAAACTTGCTGGGAAGAACAAGCATCTGCTCTAGATAAGTCCTTTAGACCATTGTACTTGATCCGGACACTTATGGGGGGGGGGGGGGTCCCGGAATTCCGGTGATGGTGGTTTTGGGGATTTTCACGATGAAACTTGGCAGGCATATCAGGGACCCAATCAAACTGACTTCAAAATAAAAATTTTGTCGATCAGATAATGGTGGGGGGAGTGGAGGGAGGGGAATCCGAAATTTTCAGTCATGCGTAATTTTGGAATGGGTGATCGGATTCGAGTGAAATTTAAGAATTCAACAGAGGACATTGCTCCGATGATTTTTTTCATATCCGGACCGGATCCGGCAACTATTGGGGGGGGAATACGTGCCCCGTTTAGAATGGAGGGATCGGGATGGAACTTTGTGGGAAGAACAAACAGATGCTCTAGGTAAGTCATTTGCTGAATCGGTTTGGCTACGTGCACCGCGGGGGAGCTGGGTGGGGTGGGGGGGGTGGACCGGAAATCTCGAGAAACGGTTAGAAGGATGGTATCGGAGTGAAACTTGCTGGGAAGAACAAACATCTGGTCCATGTAAATCTTTTACATAATTTGACTGGATCCGGACACTTGAGGGGGGGGGGGGAGGAGGGGTATCCCGGAATTCCGTTTTTTGGGGGATTTTCACGACGAAACTTGGAAGGCATATCAGGGACCCGGTCAAACTGACTTGGAATAAAAAAAAATCCTCGATATGATAATCTTGGGGGGGGGGGAGTTGAGGGAGGGGAATCCGGTTATTGAGTCATGCGTAACTTTGGAACGGGTGATCGGATTCGAGTGAAATTTAATAATTAAACAGAGGACATTTTTCTCTTGTGACCTTTTTCATTTCCGGACCGAATCCGGCAATTATCGGGGGGAGGGCGGAAAATACTTGACCCGCTTAGACTGGTGTGATCTGGATCGAACTTCGTGGGAATGACAAACAGATGCTCTGGATTAATCATTTACAGAACAGGATTGGCTCCGGTTATTGTGGGTGGAGTTGGAGGAGGGGGAGGGGGGTCTGGGATTCCGGTGATCGCGCGTTAAGGTACTTCCAGATGTGCTAGGACGATGAAACTTCGCTGGAATATTGGAGACTCAACAACATTTGCTTAGAAATTGCTACTTCCCAAATCCGATTATTCCTTAAAGTACCAATCTTGACCGCAAAGTAAAAAAAATACTTTTAAGCAATATATGCATTTTCGTGATGCCCATCAGCCCATTAGCAGTTTTGCCTCAAGGGTTTTGCTTACAAATGAAGTTCCAGCTCCCTTATAGTGCGTATCTCAACCGCAAAGTCGAAACTTACTTTTGATCAATCAAATCATCTTGACACATGCAAGTGCCATATGAGCTTACAGCTCTTGTTGTTTGTTACTTAGGCTGCTTTGGGGAATAAACTAACTTGAATATTCTAAAAAAGTCGGATTTTAGCCCCCCCCCCCCCCCTCATCCCCCTTACCACGGTTTGGTTGTCAAAATAGAGTAGCCTTGACAACATGAGCCCTGTCAAGTTTAAATGCACGGTTACAGCCAGCTATGACCTTTTGCATGGTCGCCCACTCGTCAGCGTTGCATGTCCTGGAACAGTTGTGAAACGCAGGGGCTAATACCTCTTCCAAAAAATCAGTTGCTCTTTTGATTGGTGGCAACTCAGGGACAAAACATTCCATCCTCGATGCTCGAGATGGATGGGCAGTGGGCAAATGTTCGAATTACGAACCATGTGATCGTTGACAACTGCCTGTATTATCCGTTTGCCTTTTCCGACTTGAAAAGCAAAGTTTCTTCAAAAGAAAATACCGTGACGTGCAGTTGGCGCATTCGTTTTCGGAGCGAAGGAAATGAGACCATACGTATTTAGTTATTTTAAGACTAGATGTAGCCGTTTTCTAGATTTTAAGTTGATATGGTACGTGAAATATCTTTGAGTTGCATTTATTTTACCTAATACAAACTAAGCCTCGTTTTTGTTGCACGCTGCAGCTCCACTTCTCGGCCGCTTCCGGGCTAATTCTTTCTACATTCGTTTTTGCACTGCAATGCTTCGAAGGAAGACGGCAGCGCTTCTCAAGGATCGCGGACTTGCTTACCGACCAAGTCCGTGCTTCCCTGCAAGGGGCTGCATCAACTAAGAAGAAATCGTGCGTGCAGTGAATCTAAGAACGCATCTTGTGCGAAAGCAAAGAAGTGCTGCAGCAGGGAAGTTGCAGCACTGTTGCAACACAAACGAGGGTCTGGTTGAGAGTATGATTGAAAATTCCAAAGTGCATACTGAGAATTGTCACGCGGTCATGGTCATACCCTCGAGCGTTTCTTTGTCCTCCTGGTATACGGTCGTGAAAAAAATTATCGCCGCGTTCGCCATCATGGTGTCGGCCACGGTCCCAAAAATCCAGCGTCTCTTGTCGTAGGTGCGATGCTTTCTATTGCCTCGATGCGTCCAGTTTGTCTCTATACTTCTAGTAGCCAAGCCCTGGTGCGTCTTAGGCATTGTCCAAATAGGTGTTGTAAGGTGTATTACCGCGTATAAGCCTTATTACAGATTCCTCTTTTCCTCGGGGCGCGCTGTAACAAGGTGAATAAGGAAAATAGAGCTCGGCCCTGTTCTTCCTTATGCAGAGCCAATCAGGTCACTTGGTTGGTTCCGCCAGCGGGCCGAGGAGAGGCGCAGCACCGTCAGGGTTGCCAAAGAATGCACAAAAGTTCTTCTTTGTTGGAAGCTAAAGAAACAACTTTTCTTAAAAAAATACGTTTTTGTTCTATTACGACTGCTTTCCGTCAGTTCGAGGATCAATGCTGCCCATCCCATATTTTAATCGCTTTTTTACAGTATAATTTGCTTTACATTGTACTCGTGTACTTCAAGTAATAACTAAGAACCTTTTCGGATATTTTTAGAGCTCGAAAAATTGTATTAACTTGGCAACACCGAACGCCGCATTGATAAGAACCTCTTGGTTTGTATTTGAACAGGCGTGTGTATTAAGACGTAAACATCGCGTATAGCGTTATTCAACTTATTACACCAATTAGGACAATGCTTTATCAGAAGGAAATTACAGGGTGACTCCGACGCTCTCACGGAGCGAAATCCGGACCGTTCCGTCTTTAGGGCTTGGTCACACTTGTCTCAATTCCTGGCTTTTTGGGTTGCAAAATTATAAAAAAAGAAAAAGAGCAAGATACGACTAATTCTGAATTTTGTCGTTTCGAATTCGGGAGATCTGTTAGAGCAAAACAGCGTGTATAATTTACAGGAACCCTAATTGACCCCTAATTGCAGTCTGCTCATTATCCCCAAGCTGCCACAAAGCCCATTAGATCCCACGTCCCCTAGGGATTTTCAGTTGTCTGTCGAATAGGCGTCTTTTTGAGCCCAGTGTTGCCAAGCTCTTATAAATTTCCGAGATAACTTTCCACTATACGTCTCCCAGTTTGGTTCTCTTTCCGGTAATAATGGACCGCAAAAACAGCTCTGGGCAAGTCGCAAAAACAAACGGCGCAGAAACTAGCGGAGCTTTGCAGACCGCAAGAATCGCACTTCGCGCTTATCGCACCCGGTGTGAGCTAAATTATCGTTCGTTATAGTTTTAGACGCCAAATTAAAAGGATTTGACAAATTAGAACGACATCATAATAATCATGATACATTTGTTGCACTGTTGATCAAACATATTCGCAAAAAGATTGCTGCAGCTTATGGTTCCATTGTGGCGAATAAGTTGCGTTTCAACCTTCTTATTCTCGCCACGATTTTTAACTCGGTGGCCTTGCCTCACATTTATACATCGCACCTTTCTGGCGAATGTTAACTAACACTGATAAAAAACAAATTCGCTCTATTTATTTTCGTTTCTGTAAATTCCTGCTCCGCCTCCCTCCTTGGACCCAAAATAGTAAAATCGTCACTACTCACAACATCACTGACCCACTGACAGCAGTTCGACAACTTACACAGAATTACAACAATAACAAAAAGCATCAATGGGAGAGCATTCTTCTACAATAGGATAGTTTCGTAGATAGGATAATCTTGTCGTAGTCTCTATGTTTGTCTGGCCCCCTCTTGTTATAGTGTTTCCTTCTTCTTTTCTTTCTTTATTCCTACTTCGTCTGTGCCTTGTGCTTTTTGATGGGTGAAAAATAAGATTGTTATTATTATTATTTAATTAAGTACTGAAACAACGAAGGGAATAGTGCAGCAAGAAACAACAAAAAACTAAATATTACAAAAAAAGCTACAGCTTTCGACACTCGCGTGAATGCGCATGATTTAAAAAACAACAGTAGGAAAAAAGAACTATGCCGGCCAAAAAAAAATCTTCTCACTAAATGACAAGTGGAAAAATGGCCAGGAAAGGAGACATGGACATATTATGGTAACAAAGCGGCGCAAGGATCAGTCGGCAGCAAGGTTGCGTTCCGGAACTTAACGATCGTTAACAAATTGTCAACAGTTGTTAACTTTCGTTCCACGTTTCTGATTTCGAAATTTAAGCTCCGCCCACCTACAATTTCCGTTCCGGAGATTAACGATTGTTAACTATTTTGTAACGATGGTCAGTGAGCATCGTTAGAAAATAGTTAACAATTGTAGAACTAGTAAAAGTTAACGATCGTTGAAGCTGCAGTTAGCTCCGCCCCGAAGTAAAGCTAACGATTGTTAACAATTGTTAAGTTTGTGGAACACAACCCAAGTTTAAAGAACGCGGGATTAGTTGTGATAGCACCCGAGGAGAAACGAGCAGTATCTGCAATAAACGGTCGTGATACGTTTTAAATCTTATCGTCGGAGAATTTTAAATATTTCCGCAGGAGCTTAGTAGCCTACACTCTGGAGGCCCAAGCCATCAGAACCTCGGAAACTTGACGAAAAAAATTGTGCCAATTTATGCAGCTACACACTGTTAAAGGACACCTGAACAATGAAACCATACTTGAACACACATGAGAATGCATTTATAGACATGGCCACGGAGAGCATTCTTCTCCTGAGCTTGACATTTTCAAAATAGGGGTGTTCGTTTCTGGAGGTTTGCACATGCAGACTCTAATCCAAGACAAAAAGCGCAATTCATTCAAATATTGTACAGCGCTGGCCGGATCGGATTGGAATTTCTTCTAGATATAGGCTACGTTTGGGCTTAACTGGTTAAAAAATATTACAGAAGAAGGGTTGATTGGAGAAGTTATTCATTTCTAAAATTGTTCGGTACTGTAATAAGGACAGATGCAAAATGGAGCAAAATCATAGCTTGGAAACACTATTTCGTATTTGGATTGGGTTTTCTGGAGTCTGGAGGCAATGTTAACGGAAGTCATACAGATAGGGATGATACTTGGTACTCTTCATTCAGGTGTCCTCTAAATTGTAAATTGTTAAATGTAAAATGTATTTTTTTTTTCGTCTGGTTTATATACTCCTCTCCTGTATTTCAAGAGAAAATAAACATTAATAATAATAATGAATTACCGGAATGTGAATCCTATAAAAACAAAAACAAAAAATACCCGAGGTCAGCTACCCCATCCAAGCTGAAGGAAAGGGATTTTGTTCAAGTGGTATTCTTGCTTTCCGTGACTGTAGAAGAGCTCCTTTAACCCCTCCCCAGCCACTCCGTACTTTTTCTCATATATATTCTGTTTTTTTTTTCATTTATTCTATCGATATTCCCATCTTTGTATACTTTTGTTTTCTCCTTTATATAGTTATCTATCTTAGGCTGTGACCGTGCCTTGGCCTCGCTTTCGGTTAGATGTATGATTATTAGGGGATGGGATATTATAGGGTATGATTCGTTATGTTGAAGTTATTTTTGTTTTGTTTTTTTCGTGTGCGAATTTTAAAGATATGTTTGTTTGTAAATAAAAAATACCTTAAAGTTTAACTGAAAAGCCAACTTATTTTTGTGTCATTTAATTGAATTTGGATTCTGCAAAGGCATTTTTTTTATTTTACACTATGTGCTCTAGTTAGGACGTTCAGAATATCTGCGGTCGTCCCCACATAGTAAATTCTACTATGACCCTGAAAATTTTAATCTCAACACAAACGCGGCTTTTCAGTGGGCAGTGAGTTTGGTATATATCTTAGTGCCTGAACAAAATATCTTTATCGTAAGTCGTACAACAAAAGTATAAGCACATAGAGGTATCACAAATCACACGGAAATTCCACTATTTGAAAATCGATTACTCGTGAATAGCGGAACAGCGAAGTAACGCATTTTCAGCAGGTCTTCAAGCCAATTTAAGTGAATAAGTGATGGGTAACTAGATTGTCTCATCCCAGCCGTTTTCTGTTAAACTTTAAAACCACTAAAAACACCGTAAAACAAAGAGCAAATTACTAAAAAACACCAAATTTCCTAGGTTTGAAATAACTCTGTCTGGACTAATCTCAGCCGATTATCCCGGACAGCTGTTATGGCACGTAGGGAGCCAAGGGTCAAAATAATAATTTCCATCTAGTGCTCCAACTGTTTATTACAAATACAAATAAATTATAAAACTAAGACCAGTGTGGTACCTCTGAAGACATACAAAAATTATCAGTTAGATCTTATAATTCTTTGATAATCAATCCTGGAAAATTCCGCCATCTAGAATAGAAGACGTTGTGCGTGGGTTTTTTCTCGAGCCAAAACAGCAACTCGGCAATCGAGTTCAAATCGAAACAAACCCGTGGCATGCGATCACTAAGACAAGAGCCTCGTTTTTGTTGCCTCAGCGCTGCTGCAGCACTTCTTTGCGTTTGCACAATATGCGTTTCTGGATTTACTTTCTTCTTGGTTGAAGCGGCAGCACTGCAGCATCTTGCAGGGAAGCACGGACTTGGTCGGTGAGCAAGTCCGTGATTCTCAAGAAGCGCTGCTGTCTTCCTCGGAAGCGCTGCAGTGCAAAAACGGATGTAAAAAGAATCAGTCCGGAATCGGCCGAGAAGTGGACCTGTAGCATGCAACAAAAACGAGGCTAAGGTAAACATAATGTTTGGATTAGGTCTTTAACCTTGAACTTATTTTTTCTAGGCTGGCAATCCATCTGTTCTCCAGGATTGGCAAGATGGGAAAGGACAGAAGGTTTGATGTTGCAAGGGAGAAACCTTTACTGTACTTGGCATTCTGGATCCTTCAAGGCAAGTAGGGACACCGTGTTAGGGTTGTGTCCCTTAGTTTGCCATGAGTCCAGGAAAATCATTCCGATTTATTAATAATAGGATGCATACAAAATATTGAGTCGCGAATACACCATATTAACAAACGACCCCGGGACCAGCGATCGGCATGTACAGGGTTGCCACGTCAAAAATATTTAGAGAGTGACTTTTGGCCCAAAACAGAGAGTGAATTGGGAGTGAAATTCCTTTTCATGAAATGTTCACTTTTGGTCGGAATCGCCTCTGTAAAAATGACACATCTTAATTTTACTTTCAGGAATAAAACTTGAAATAGCCACTTATGGTCGGAATCCTGCTGCTAAATTGACACATTTGGCCATTTTCTGAAAGAGTGATTTTTGTATCCTACGTAGTACAAGAGTGACACAAATTAAATAGAGTGACAATTCACTATTGTTGGGATATTTCCTTTTTCTCTCGTATGACGCCAACCCCTAATGACTTGGATTTGCCAAAGTGACCACCTGAACACGGTTGCCTCGAGTTATCGAGGCTCTTTTTGAATGGATTGCATTTCGCTGCCTGGATCGGGAAATGAATTACATGACAGACGTGAGCGAGCGCTTGAACTGTTCAGTTGGGCACTTTGGAGTAACCTAAGTAAAAGTAAGTTTTTGTATTCAACTTCCGAGAGGAATTACCCGTCATTTAATATACTTAAGGTTTTTCTAAACGTTGGTGTTGAAAAGGTGTATATATAGGAATTGTGGACCCTTCCAGGAGATCTACTGGCGTGTTTTCTAGTCGGAAAGTGAAACCGACCCACAAAGCGTATCAACTATATCGTGCGACATGTGGCAACCCTGCATATGGCCAGATCGCTTGCCGATCCGCGTCTGAAAGAAAGCGGAATGAATTACATGGACTAGTCAGTCGACAATAATGAGTCACGACGTTGAGCGCGAGGGGTTAGTGCCTTGTGAATCGCAAGAAATACAAAAGTTGTGCTAGGCACACTCCCCCACGCTTAAGAGAGTGGCTAAGGCTCAGTGTTGCAGGATCGTGAACCAAAAAGTAAGCCGCAGCCTTTGAAAAATAAGCCAGACAATTTTTTGCCCAATATCTAACTTTACTTTTAAAGGTGTCCAAGTTTTGACGGCCGTTTTATAGAAATACTCACCACTATTTAGGTCCTTTGATCCTACAGGCATTATCCACCTTCCAATTCGTTCCCTGGCTTGAGGAAGTTCAGTTCCAGTGTAGAGATTATTTTGAGGCTACATTTAGTAGAATTGCGAGAGACCGCTACCCCATGTGGAACTCTAGAGACTTTACAGAAATTCGCACGTGATTTTGACCTTTCGCGAGCATAGAGGCTCCAACTTCGTTCGAGAATCGGATTCATCTCAGATGGATTGCCAAAAAATATAGTTTCTTCCCGAAAAAGCAAATCACGCCAAAAAATAAGCCAGTTCATTTTTTTCACGCCAGTCAGTTTCACGCCAGTCACCAACAAAGTAAGCCAGTTTGGCGTAAAATAAGCCAACCTGGCAACACTGCTTAGGCTACTGAAAGGGTTGAACACAGATATTAAGATGGTGATTTTACCCCGTCGAAAATATCGCAAGGCACATTGACGGAGTACAGTATTCGCATCCTTTGTTGAATACTTCTCTTGATTTTAGTTCACTTAGATTTCATTCTTTATGTCAAAAGAAAGCTGAAACACTTGGCTCTTAACTGCTGTTAGTATTAATTAAAAATTCCCATTTGACTGTTTCTGGGGGAAAAAACAAAACAAAAACCAAGATGGTTCGAATTTAAGTTTTCTAAGAAGCATACCTCTACTGTGCTTCGGATGGTAATGAACCGACGGGTTGCACACTCTCGATTTTAGTGTACAGCAAGTTCCCGGTGCCATTGTGCCCAGCCGGTGACGGTGTCGGTTGCAACGTGTTAGAACATTAACAATAGCATGTTTGGAAGCGGGAATCGCTTATTTATGGCCAGCACCGCTGCTTTCGTCCGGTGCCGGGAAAGGGTGTACAACAGTTGCTTGGGAGTGGGTAGCCCCTCGTCACGAAGCTTAGTCTTACAGATGGTATGAAAGCAACTAGCAATGAGTTTTATAATATTTGTACGCAAATAATTCAAAGCTAGTAGTCAAGCGGAGCGAGGCCCTGTGACGGTCCGTAACGATTATGGAAAGAGGAATGTCGTGTGTTTGCATTATCTTGACATGATCTGTTGCGTGGGTATAAGCTCAATGCAGAGTCGGTTTATGGCCCCAAAAATCCGCAATGCATGACCGAATCAATCTAGTTTTCATTTAAATCCATCGTCGGCTGAAGAGCCGAGAGTCGGCTTGAGCTTCTTCGGAGTTTCAAGCTGGAATCTTTGGCCCAACATCGGGAAGAAATGTACCTTAAATTTGGAGTTAAGACGCTTGAGAATCCTCGTCTGTGAGACATTTTCCCGCCTGAGTTTGAACCCGTTAGACCTAGACCTGCGTGAATGGTTTCGCAGCCCATTCCTAAGTCACATCCTGTTTCTGCATCTAACTCATCGTAATTCTTGTATAACTCATCGTAAATCTTGCTTATTTTATAATTGTTTGAATCCTAGTTCTGATATACGTGTTAATGTGACGTCATTCGCCGAAATGCATAATTCGTCGTAACTCTGGTTTATGTTATAGTTATTTGATTTTTAGTTCTGATATAAGTGTAATTGTAAATGATCACTTACGGTGATTCGAATTGTATGTAAGTTTATTATTTTATGACAAAATTATGACAAAGATGTTGATGTTATTATATTTATGATGAAAAATCCAATGCTCGGCTTGCCCGTGAAGGAATTTTGAAAATAAATTGAAATTGAATTGAATTGAAGAGGTGAAAAGGCTCTAAAATTATCGTTGGAAATAACCCTTTATTGATGTGGTATGGATTTCAGTTAAGGACTATTTGATAGGGGTCTGGGGGACCAAAGATCAGATCACGGTCGCTCGAAATTGGGATTTTGGAGCCAACCACAATAGTCCATCTCTGAGTGCACGCATTTCTCGCTTACTCACTTTTTCTCGTTTACTTTGGAGCGGGCCTACTTTAAAGTAGAAGTGAAAGATCTTAACAACCGCTTGAAAAATCGAATTTAGACGTGTTCTTTGGTGTGAAACAAAATCATGAAATGTATTAGTTTTGCTCCACTTGTCGAAATTATGTCATAACCATACATTGACGTAGAAGTTAAAAATTCAAGATGCAAGTGTTACCCTTTTGGATGTTTCCTCGCCGCTCTAAAAAATCATGGACAACAGGGCCCAACCAGCGAACGAGGTTATCCATTGCTTCCTGGCCGAAGATTGAAAATTGTGTCTTATTCTGTGTGTCTATGTGTTTTATTTATTTTCTTTCATTTACTCCGCTTTTTTCAAATGGCCGGTTATAAATAAATTACTTACTATCACTTACTTATACTTTAGTTGCGTTTTTGTAGATACCATGGTATCTGTTACCACGGTAACTGGATCTGCAATTAGTCGTTTTTGCAGTTATCGTGGTATCTGATGCACGGTGGTCTGCAAAAACGACTATTGCCGAAATTGCACTTTTCGAAGTCATCCCAAAACAAAAACAGATATCCGGTTACATCACTAAGTGCTAAACTTCTGTCTCACCAATCTGACAAAATTGACGAAAGTGAGAAAACTTTTCAGATACCACGACCAGTTACCACGGTCGGACCGTAGTATCTGAATATCTGATACCACGATAACTGGCCTGATACCAGGATAACTGCAAAAACGCCTTTTGACCGTGATATCAGATACCACGATAACTGCAAAAACGACTTTAGACCGTGGTATCAGATACCATGGTATCTGCAAAAACGCAACTTTTGTTTCTGATAAGAGGCGCATTATGACTGAATTTTGCAGGCGTCTGGGTTATTGTGACTCTCCTGCCTACCCTTCTGCTACACAACGACCTTACGGAAACGAGCCGTGGGATAAGTTACAGCGACTACATCGGCTGGGTCATTTGGCTTATCGGATTTGTTATTGAATGGACGGCCGACCACCAAAAGAGAGCATTTCAGCAGAATCCTGAAAACTTGGTGAGTCTCCGTAGATATCTTTTGGAAATAAAATAGAAAAACGAGATTTTCGGGGTTTTTCTTGATCACCTAGTTACCCCTCCAAGATGATGTGTTCTGTGGATGACAGTTGAGATGACAGTTCTGTGAAGGGTTTATTCAAAGTGAACACATTATGGATTTTTGGATTGGGCCGTTTTCTGGGTGAAAGTTTTGCGCTTTCCCAGACGGATGGTAAATTGTAAATATAAACAGAGTTCAGAATTGTAAATAATCACAGATTTGTACCTATACACTTTGAACACGCACATTTTATCTTTCGTTATTTTACTTTTATCTGCATGTCCTTCATTCCGCATCGTTCTTCTGGTTTTTAATTACATTTCATCTTATTGTTTGTTGGATCAACATCGTTTTCCTGTTGTTATTGTGGTGGATTTTATGATTTAGTTTTGTTTCTTTCGCTGAGGACGGTTTGCCGGAAGTGCAACCGAAATATCCGAAATTGTATTTATCCCTCGCACATCATCTTGGAGGGGTAACTAGCTGATCAAGAAAAAACCCGAAAATCTCGTTTTCTATTTTATTTGAAATGAATGGTCAGCTTGGCTTCAAACCTTATATCTTTCGGAAATAAGCGTTGTGAAGAAATAGTCCGAGCCTCCTTGTTGAAAACATAAAAGTCTCGCAGTCGAGGTTCAAGTTTATTTTTATTTACGAACTTCAATCAGTATCAGAAAAAATGCTCTGTTGAGAGCAGGGATCGACCGCACACGACAAAAAAAACAAGCGCTAATGAGCCAGTTAAAGTGTAACCAAAAATGGCTGGGATAGGACAATTTAGTTACCCATCACTTAATCACTTAAATTGGCTTGAAGACCCGCTGAAAATGTGCTGTTTGGTTGTTGCGCTGTTCACCAATAATCGATTTTCAAATAGTGGAATTTTTGTGGGATTTGTGGTGCCTCTATGCGCTTGTATTTTTGTTGTATGCCTTACGAGAAAGATTTATGATTTTTTTTTTGTTCAGGCACTAAGCAATCTTCACCAATGCCCACTGGAAAGCCGCGTTTATGTTGAGATTAAAATTTCCCGCGTAACAGTAGAATTTACGCTATGGGGACGGCCGCAGATATTCTGACCGTCATAACTAGAGCAGATAGTGGAAAATAAATAAAATCCCTTTGCCGAATGCAAATAATTCAGTGTATTCAGTTAAATGACAAAAAAATAAGTTGGTTCAAACAATGTTTACAACGGGTACGTCAGCTACGATTCTTCATCAGCGATATTTCGGCCCTTTTTGGAAAGGGTCCTCGTCAGGCTGTCAATCCTCTGGTTCAACTTCGGGGAAGGAAACAAACCTGTAATCATTCCTTGTAATCATTGTTTGAATAAATGTTTCAAAGTCAGCTTGGGCTCAAAGAATATTTAAAATAAGTTGGCTTTTCAGTTAAATTTTAAACGTGAAAGAATTTCGAAAAATTCAGTTCACAAAATGCCCGGGGGTCATGGCAACAAAAAATACTCGATGAACATAAAAATCAATTCGAATACTCATTAGTCTTCAGAATTTTGCCCTGTGATCCATCGCAAAGCTCAGTCAAAGTCCCACATTTTCAACATTCAGAAAACATTTGTCTTTCATCATTTTTACCATCAATAGCTCTTTCAATACACGCTGTCCATACACACCCCTTCTCCATTCTCTCAGTTCCTTGCACTCACACACTCTCGTCATCTCTACCAGACATGAGCCTAGGAGAAAAGTAAGGACGACTCTTCTCTTACCAAGCGTTTTATATGTGAGTTTATATAATCGCTCTCTCGAAGTGTTTAAAAATGTATGATTTTGTGTATGGCCTAACGGCCAGTGTTGCCAACGCTTCGAAAGAAAAGGTACCAGAAAACGCCCAAAAAATGTACCACTGACCAAGAAATTGTACCATGTCCCAATTTTTTTTTGCAGTGCATTTAACGGGGTTCGAATTTTAAATGCACACCCCAAAAATGACTTGATCGCAACATGTAAGTATCTGCATAATCTAAACACAAAAAATCAAATCTCCCTCTGCTTGCTTACTAGGTCAGTTTTCTTTGATATATTTACAACAAAAATGCATTTGTACCACATTGTACCAACTTCGGAAATGTACCAACAAAATTGTGATTGTGCCATATTGTACCGGTAGAGATGAAATGTACCAAAATGGTACAATTGTACCGCTGTTGGCAACACTGCTAACAGCTAAATTAAAGTATCTATCTATCTATCTGTAATCCCACTTTCAAACTCCTTCACTCCGAGTTTTATTGGCGGAACCGCAGGGACTTTGAGCGTGTTCCATCCTACTTACCGTAGTTACCACGCATGACGTCACAAATTCCGCCTTTTTGCAGTCAAGGCTGGAACGATTTTTCTATTTTCCAGCGGTATATCATGCCACGGGTGAATTCGACGAATCACGTGACAGAGATTCGTGGTTACTACGCTTACCACGCTCCCGAGCATGGTAAGCAAATAGTAACTAATAGTTACTATTTCGAGAAGGTTGGAACGGTCAGCGTAGTAACTTTTCGTGAGGATGGAACGGAAATAGTAACTATTAGTAACTATTGTTAGAAGGGTGGAACACGCTCTTTGTCAATCTAGTATTGGCTCCGCGTCGAACTTACCTCGTTTTCCCAAGGATTTGATTATTGATTATTGATTAGATATGAGGTTTCTTGGAAAAAATACTAGGAACTACAAAACCCTCCAGAAGTTTACACTTGTAACAAACCCCCTTTGGTAGATTAACCTACATAACACTATAAATAAATAAAGAAAGAAGAAAAAAGAGAGGAAGAGAAAAGAGAAAAGAAAAAACGAAACTGTTCTTCCACTTTTAGGTATAAGCTTTTGAAACTTCTACATATATTCAGATAATGTATACAACGAATAAGTCAGCTACGATGCTTCATCAGCGATATTTCGGCCCTTCTTGGCAAGGGTACTCGTCAGGCTGTGAATCTTCAGGGTCCACGTCTTGGAAGGAAACAAACCTGTAATTAAACTTCTACCTCCCTAAATTCTAGATGCGTTGGAATAATGAGCCGATCTTGGGAAAGGGTCGTCTATGTGTTGTTTTGTTTGTTTTGAGTAGTATGTCGTTTCTTCTTCTTTTTGGGATCCCAAAACGTAAGTTGAGGGATACCTATGACTTCGCAAAAGTTGTCCGTCTGTCCGTCCGTCCGTCCGTCTGTAAGCACGATAACTCTCGAAGGGGAATGAGATATTTTGATGAAACTTGGTGTGAGGATTCGTTGGGTCGGCGGACCAGTCGAGTTCGTAAATGGGCTTTGTAGCCCTACATTTAGGGGTGGGGGAGGGGGTTCAAATTAAGGGGCAAACAAAATATTTTGAAACAGCTAATGTAATAGTCAATTATGGGGTAAGAAGACATGCTGAACACGATGGTGAAAACCATTTTGTAATCGGACAAGTAGTTCGCCCGGAATCCGGCCAAAACCGGAAAGTTTGTTAAAACAAAAGTTGATTAGATGTTTGATTTCGAGGTAGGAAGACATGCTGAAGACGATGGGCAAAACCATTTTCTCGACAGACAAGTAGTTCGCCCGGAATCCGGCCCAAACCGGAAAGTTTGTTAAAATTAAAAGTTTTATTTGAAGTTGATCAGATGTCCGATTTAGGGCAAGAAGACATGCTGAACTTTTATGTGAAAACAATTTTCTTCCCGGACATGTAGTTCGCCCGGAATCCGGCCAAAACCGGAAAATTGTTAGAAGTTAAAGTTTTATTTCTAGCTGATTAGATAACCAATTTAGGGGTAAGAAGAGGCGCTGAATCCGTGTGTGACAATCTTATTTTACCCGGACATATAGTTCGACCGGAATCCGGCTGGAGTCGGAAAATTTGTTATAAGTTAAATTTTTATTTGAAGTTGATTAGATGTTCATTATTGGGGAAAGAAGATACCCTGAGTTCGTTTTTGAGCTTTCTTTTTTCGCCGGACAAGTAGTTCTAGAGTTCGGCCGAAACCGGGAAATTGGCAGAAGTGGCAGGGACTTTTCGTCAAAACAGATATGACTTATACGGGTAAACACACACGCTGAATCCATATCTGAACTTGGTTTTCTCAGATGATTAGCTATTTGGCCTTAATCTGTTTCTGAATTTTAATTGTAAGAATGTTCAAGGATTCTGGCGATGACTGGATCTGGCTAAGACAAGACCCAGTTGTCTTTTTTCTGTACATAGTTCGCTCGGAAGTCGGTCGAAACCGGAAACTTGGCATAAGTCTAGCAGGAAGTCTCGGTCAGTATTGTCAAAATGGATATGGCTTATAGAGGTATATCTGAACATGGTTTTCTCTGATCATTAGCCTGGCGAAGACTGGATCTGGCGAACACAAGACCCGACTGTCGGAATCAAATATTAGATTTTTGGGATCCCATCGACATCTTTGGTCTTGTTTTTTATGGCGTAAGCTGAAATAAAATTGATTGATCGATTGAATATGAATATTTAAATTCGGTTCCCGGGTCTCACTGGTACGGAAGTAGGAGTAACAGCGTCCTAAAAAAAATTTTAATCTATGTAGAATAGAGATACGCATTTAAACGTTTAAAACAATAAAGAAGTAATAGTTTTTAGGTCGGGACTGGAAATACGGTAGACAATTTATCTTCAGGGTTGGGGGCGTTTCTTTGTCATTATTCGGCAACATTTGAAATCCCTTGAATCCGAAGGATAGTCTTTTAAATTATCCTAACAATCCAAGTAGGTCGTACCCGTTAAACGCAGTGGATAGTAATTCGTGTTGGAACTCATAAGTGTCCATTAAATATAACGTTAAAATAATTTCAGGTAGGGCTGCTTAGCATCTTTACTTGTATCAGGCCGCGAGGTCCTTCGACATGTAGGCTACTCTGCTGATGGTCGAAATGGTTCT
This sequence comes from Branchinecta sandiegonensis, assembly GCA_030848855.1. Taxonomy (NCBI): domain Eukaryota; kingdom Metazoa; phylum Arthropoda; class Branchiopoda; order Anostraca; family Branchinectidae; genus Branchinecta; species Branchinecta sandiegonensis. The sequence goes on from JAUPMV010000005.1 coordinate 24,704,310, forward strand.
GTCCTTGTATATCGTCACGGTTGTGGTTCTGACAGGATTCGGTCGGAATAGATTACACAAGGCGTTTTTCCGCGAGAATCATACATGCCGGATCTTTATCACTTCCAGTTTGATCAAAGAAACAGCAAATAGACTATAGGCGTATTCTCGCCGTTAACCGAGGACTCCACTTGAGGAGTCCCCGCGACTTTGGGATCCCAAAGCGTAAGTGGAGGGACACCTATGTCATCGCAAAAGTTGTCCGTCTGTGAGCACGATAACTCTCGAAGGGAATGAGATATTTTGATGGAACTTGGTCTAAGGATCCTTTGGGTCAAGGGAAAGGCGGAGTTCGTGGATGGGCTCCGTAGCCCTACATTTAGAGGTAGGAGAGGGGGGTTCAAACTAAGGGGCAAACAAAATATTTTTAAGCATCCAATGAGATAGTCGATTAAGTGGTAAGAACACAAGTAGCTCGCCCGGAATCCGGCCAAAACCGGAAAAATTTTTAAAAGCAAAAGCTGTAATTGCAGTTGATTAGATGTCCGATTGAGAGGTAAGAAGAGATGCTGAACCCGTCATTTTTTTTCCGGACAAATAGTTCTCCCGGAATCCGGCTGAAACCGGAAAATTTGTTATAAGTTAAATTGTCATTTGAAGTTAATTAGATGTTGGATATAGGGGTAAGGAGATACGCTGAATTCGTTTTGAGAATTCCGCCGGAACGAAAAATTGGCAGAAGTAAGGCAGGAAGTTTCGATCGGTTTCGTCAAAATATATATGACTTACGGGGGTAAACACACATGCTGAACCCATATCTGAACTTGGTTTGCTCAGATAATTAGCTGTTTGGCCTTAATCTGTTTCTAAATTTTAATGGTAAAAATTTTCAAGGAGTCTGGTGCAGACTGGATCTGACGAAGACAAAACCCAGTTGTATGGACCAAATGTTCATTTTTTGTGATCCCATTGAAACCTTTGGTCTTTTTGTTTGTCCCGGGGACTCACTCTCCGTATTTTCGCGAGTCCCTAAGATTCAAGGTTTGGAATCCGAGCCCGAATCCGAATTCAGCCTGAAAAGCAGAAGATTCGAATCCGGCTAAAAGGACGAATCGTGGATTCGAATCCGGATTCAGATTCTCCCTTCTCTGGTTGGGGATTTACCGGGATAACGTAAAGGGGAAGGTATCATATTTTCAATATCAATATTCCGCCAACAGACGATTTTTATTTTCTTTTTTAAAGTAAACATTGTTAGGTCCTGTACAGAAAGGTCTCTATAATTGTTCCAAACTCTAGCAACTCTTGTTCCTTGTCGAAATTCGAGACCCCTCAGTGATGATTAGAGGATGGCCTACGACAAACGTGATAACTAGTGGCTATGACAAAGCAAAAAACCTGCTGCTGCACATTGGAGCCGATTGATGCTTGCTTACTTTCCTTAAAGGACCTGTAATGCTAATGCAACCTACTTCCATAATCGCTCCATATATTTCTAAACTGGAGACCCCAATTCCGTACGGTACATTCTAACTCCTCTAAAAAAAAACGCGCTGACTTTCTCGCTTGTCGTCTTTTGCCACCTTCGATGTGTATCACGCTGTCAACGGTTGTCTGCGAGACGTTTTTCCATCAGGGCCTAGAACAGCCAAAACCGTGGGTTATTTGTTGGAACCAAAGCATAGTTTGAAAGTATTCAAATATTTTAAAATACTGTAAGTTGAAGAGTAAATATTGCGAGGGGTCCTTTAAATCCCTTCCGGCCTCGACGGCCGTCTTTCCTCGCCAGCGCATGTAAAGGGTGGCTATAATAGCAGTAGTAGTATTATCATACTAAAGCCATGGTGGATTACACAACACCATGAAACAAACAATATTTACATATTATACAAAGAAACAAGACAAAACAAAACCGGGAAATACCATAGGAAGTGTCTCCTGTGCGACATTCCCAGACAGACAAACCTTCCAAGGTTTGTAATTCCTAGAATAAATTTTTCTCCCATCCTCCATATGCAGCGTTTGAAAGTACAGAAAAACTTGAAGAACAGAATCCAGTCTTGGTGACAAGATTATGTTTACACGCAGAGGGAAAAAAACTAATTCTTCAAACCGGAAAATCTGACAAAAATAAATTCACTAGCCAATAAAAAAATGTTGAGAGCATTTATGAAATCAATGCTCAAGTCTTTTGACCAGCGCCGCCGACGAGATTCCTTTCAAGTAGAACGGAATTCCTTTCATCATGAAAGGATTCTCGGCCCGCTAGACTTTTTTTCTAGTCGTCTTCACCAACGGAATCCTTACGAGTCGACCGGAATTCCTTTCCCCGACGGGATTTCTTGTCCGTGTAAACGCTACGTTATCAGCCATTCCTTACCCCTGATGTTCTCTGTCCAAATAAGTCCATGTGTCCTAGAGTCCATCTAAGAAGGCTAAGGAGCTGATGGTTCGAAAAACTTGTCGCTCCAGCGTCTAGGAATGCGATCAGGTAGACGAAAACGGTGTATGCGTTCATCGTAGGCGATTTTGTTTGTAGTTTGTTTTGATCGTGCGCTGGACATGGCCAACCCATCTGGGTTATTTAAAGCCGCGTTCGATTTATCCTTGTCTCGGTCCTGTCAGCCAAATGCCGTATTATTTGACTGCCTTGTCCGCTTAGTGCCGTTTTATTTGTCCTGTCAGCTGACAATTGTCAGTGCCCTGTCAGACAGGACTCCGTGAATGATGACATGATATCAGAGCAAGTTTCGGTCCTGTCTCGGGTAGATTTCTCGACCGCGTTTTATTTGTGATGCTTGTCCGTTGAGTCGTTCACCTGACAAGGCCAAATAAAACGGCTTTAAACCGTGACTAGGCAGTAACAAGAGGACAAGACCGAGACAAGGAGGACTCAAATCGAACGCAGCTTAAGATGGATGGGGTGCCCGGACGCGGTAATCGATTGCTCTTGTATTTACCACCCAGAATCATTCCGGGTGATCATAATATTTCAAATGAAGCTTCTCTCATTGAACTGGACGTTCCTAAATTAATTGACGGCAGAAATACTCTTTCAAAAAAATTTGGAGCAAAGATAATGTGTTGTCCCCAGATGGCCGATCTGTTACCCCCGCCCCTCCCGTATTCCGTGCGTCGGTCCGAGAGGAATATTGGCAATCAGTTTTCCCCATATCCTGCTAATTCTTCTGCCCCATTTTTACGTAGTTTCATCCCATCATTTATTTCTAGCCATATCTTGTAAGTGTATACTTAATTTGATTCGTGTCTGCGTATTTCGTAAATATTTTATTCCTCTTCTAGCTTTAAGCTATTTGGATAATAAACTTGATTGATTTGGTTCAATTTTTGCTGTTAAGCTAAAAGGCCCTGGCCTCGGGATTCATCCTCCACCTCTGAACTAAGATTAGCTCCGATGTTACTTTGGATGAAATAATTTGTGTCTGGGTAATTCTCGGAATGAAGTCATTTTTTTTTTTTAGGGAAAGTTCATCAACGAAGGCCTTTGGGCCCGCTCGAGGCATCCGAACTACTTCGGCGAAATTCTCCTCTGGACAGGACTGGCCATTGTAGCCTCTGGTTCAGCTAAGAATCGTGAGTAATTTGCGAGCTAGAAAGGGGGGCCTATCCGGGGGTTTCAGTTCTGGCTGTGGCCTAAACAGCAAACCATACCCTATCAGTTAGAGGCTGCCCGAACACCAAATTCCAAGAGTGGATGTATAGAATCTTCAAGTAAAAGATTAGGCGTGAAACTGACTACAGTGTAGCAGACTTGCATTAGTTAGAAAGGTCTTATTTCAGCGTCACTGAGTGGAGGAGGATATATAAGATAGATTTAATTGCACAAAAAAGCCAAAAGGCTATGGCAACAAAATGAACAAAACAAGAAAAAGACAACGATCTATACAACCTACTTACTCTAAGCATAATTTTCGGTGTTGAAAAGCGACTCTGAGGAAGTTTCATCCCTGGGTACTTGGTGTGAGTTGCAACCCCACAGCCCAGCCCTCCTCGCTTTATCAAGGCTTAGGACCGGCTGAAATCCGACAGTCGCCTTAGTTAAAGGACGAGCTTTTCTGGCACTTGCAGCCTTGGGCTCAAGTTCCATCTGCTGATCGTGTTTCCGTCGGTCTGTCTGTCTTTTGGTCACTTCCAGATGGGCTAAGCGATGAAACTTGTCGGGCATACTAGGGACCTGTACAAATTCACTTAGAAATTATCACTTCTTAGAACCGTCCATACTGGGAGGGAATCCGGAATCTTGAGGCGTGCATAAACTATATGAAAATAATGTGGTCATGGTTATGTACATTGTTTCGTTTAGTGTTTTAATATGTGTATTTTATTTTGTGTATTTTACTCATACTCCGAGGTTATAAGCGGGTCACAAATAAATAAATAAATAACTTTCGAACGAGTGATCAGATTTGTATGAATCTTGACAGGTGGCAAGGGCACATGTCTCAGATGTTCCATTTCAAGTCCCGACCTGATCCGACAGCTGTGGGGTGGGAGTTAGATGGAGAGGTACCAGAAATCTGGCCGCATTCTAGAGGGGTCGTGACGGGAACTTTGGGGGAAGAACAAGCATAAGTCTTAGATTAATTATTGATTGTGGATTAATAAACAAGAGTAACTTGAGTGGTCCTGAATCTTGTGTCATACGTTAGTCTGGAACGCGTGTCCTAGACGTTCCAGTTCAGAGGTGCGGGCCAGGTCCGACCACTGTGGGGGACTTGAAGGGAGGACCGGGACTGGCACGCAAGGTGGGGTACTTGCATATGACCAGATTGAAATTTCAAACGTGTTCTCGGATCTGACTGAAACTTATAACTGACAAGAGCATAGCCGCAGATGCTGTGTTTCGGGTCCGGGCGGGATCACGCTAAATTATCATGTTTTCCAAGGGCCCATGATCATTTGTGCCTCAAGGGTTTTGCTTACAAATGAATATTTGAACCGCACTGTGCAAAAATATCATAACCATAGCCTATATTTTGTACATTCAGCTCATGATCGTTTGTGCCTAAAGGATTATCTTCATCGCGCGCTACAATAAAACTTTAGGCCAAACGAAACATTTCGCCTGAGGACCCGCGATAGTGTTTGGACCAAACGGTTTCGCTGACAAATGTATTCCTAGCTCTCTTAAAGTGGGGATCTGGTTTGCACAGTGCTCACTTATTTCTGTGCCACTCGAAGAAGAGAGTTTTTCAAAAGTAACATGTCCTAGATGTTCAGTTACAAGTCCAGATAGTGGGGGCTCTTGGAAATCTTGTCACACGATGGACAGACCAGGACGGAACTTGACGGATAGAATTGCCATATGCTTTGACGGGGTTGGAGCTAGGGAGGGGGGGGGGGATAGGGAGAGCCATCTGAACTTCACTTCTCGAACCTTGCTCTTGTATTTTTCACCCAGAATAATTCTGGGTGATCATAAAATTTCATAAGAGGAAGCTCGCTGTTAAAAATTTCTCCGACTAAGGATTAAAGTTAACTGAAGTATTTGCTACTGGGATTAATCTTATCTCTACTGAGATCTCTACTGAGATAAGGTTAATCCGATTTGAGATAAGATTATCTTTTTAGAGACAAGATTAATTCCAGTAGCAAATACTGCAAGACTTTTCGTTACAGTGCTCTCATTAAAATAATGTTCCTAAATTAACTGACCGCAAAACCCGATGAAAAATTTGTAGCCTGCGTAGTAGTATGGTAGTAGTACGAAAACGTTGCATGTAATACTATGTAATAGCAAAGAATACTATCATTTAATGTGCCTCAGACTGATCCAATCTTATGTAGTAGTATCCAGTAGCATCCTGTCTTGCCATAGTAACATCCAGTCTTGCTAATAGTACCATATAGTAGTATGCAGTAACACGGTAGCCTTGAAGTAGAAGCATGTAGTAGCATCGTTAGTACTGCATGCAACTTTTTCGTACTACTTCATAGTACTATTTGAGATAACTTTTTTATCGGGAAACCTCCCCCTACCTTCCCTTGCAAGTGCAAAGTATTATTCCAGTAAGTTAACTTGCTTTGGGCCAGTTTATTCCTATTTGTGTCTAAGTTTGTGCGTTTTTCTTTTCAGCTTGGGACTGGGTAGTCGTGGTAATCGGCCCTGCCTTTGTAGCATTTTTGTTGACATGCGTTAGTGGTATCCCTCTGCTGGAGGCCTACGCACTAAAAAAGTGGGGAGACCGTGAAGACTACCAGCAGTACTTGAAGGATGTACCTGTTCTCTTTATAAAAGTGTGGTAAAAGCTTGGAATATATCAGTATATGTTTTTTGTTACGACAGTGCCTGTGGGTGTTTTCATGTCATTTTTTTCCGGAGAATTCTATGTATCTCTAGATTTTTGTGTGTAAACTGTTGTTAATGTAGCCTACCGATCAATTTTCAGCGAATGCCTATGTAGTGCCTATGCTGTTTTCTCATGGATGTATCGTTCATTTCGCTTCATTCGCTTAAGCATTGTCCTAATAGGTGTAATAAGCTGAATAACGCTATACGCGATGTTTACGTCTTAATACACACGCCCGTTCAAATACGTACCCGAGAGGCTCTTATCAATGCAGCGAGCAGTGTTGCCAAGGTCATACAGTGTTTCGAGTTTCTGAAGATCAGAAAAGTGTTCTTAGTGTTACTTGAAGTACACCAGGACAATCTGACGCCCAATACATTGTTAAAAGCAGTTAAATATGCGGATGGCCAGCATTGGTCTTCGAAGTAGCATTAAGCAGTCGCAGCAGAACAAAACGTGTTATTTTGAAGAAAAGTTGTTTCTTCAGCTTCCAAAAAAGTAGAACTTTACTGCTTCCCGTGGCAACCCTGACGACGCTGCTCCTTTCCTCGGCCCGCTGGCGGAACCAACCAAGCGATCTGATTGGCCCTGCATAAGCCAGAATGGAACGCTAGTCTATTCTCCTTATTCACGTTATTACAGCGCGCTCCGAGGAAAAGAGGAATCTGTAATAAGTCTTATACGCGGTAATACACCTTATTACACCTATTAGGACAATGCTTTAATGAAGTTGATATTTCAGAACATTAAATTTCATTAGACGTTACGAACTCTCTAAAGTAATTGGGGTTCTACACTTTTCTTACATTTTTGTGTATTTCTTTATATTTATTTCAGTAAATGTCTTATTCGCTCTATTATTCGACCGTTCTCAATTCGCCATATTCCTGTTCAGCGCTTCCAAGCGGGCTAATTTCTGTTAATCCTCCTATGCCTCACCATCAGCACTTGGATCAGACATGGTAAAGTAGATCCACAGGCTAGTGAGTGGAAAACCTGTCATCCGTGTCCCAGGTAATGGAGGTTTTGCATATGTTTCAGCAGCAGAAAGTGAGAGTGACCCATTCCCCTATGCGATTAGACTTTTTACTATGTCTACACAAGTGTTGGTTATGAGGCTCGTAGACATTGTAAAAAGTCTAATCCATAGGGTAGTGGGTCACTTTTACTTTCTGCTGCTGAAACACATGCAAAACCTCCATTACCTGGGACACAGATGACAGGTTTTCCACTCGCTAACCTGGAGGTCTATTTTACCATGTCTGATCCAAGTGCTGACGGTGAGGCATAGGAGGGTTAACAGAAACTAGTCCGCTTGGAAGCGCTGAACAGGAATATGGCCAATTCTGACTATTCTATTTTCAGCCGGCGGAAGTGCGGTTCTTTAACTGAGCCTGGTAGTCGAAATGCATCGTCCGGTTTGAACTGATTCAGCGTTTTGTACTAGTTACGCTTCTAATCGAAGTTTTGTTCGCCGTTCGCTTAAGCTTTGTCCTAATAGGTGTAATAAGGTGTATTACCGCGTATAAGACTTATTACAGATTCCTCTTTTCCTCGGAGCGCGTTGTAATAACGTGAATAAGGAGAATAGACTAGCGTTCCATTCTGGCTTATGCAGGGCCAATCAGATCGCTTGGTTGGTTCCGCCAGCGGGCCGAGGAAAGGAGCAGCGTCGTCAGGGTTGCCACGGGAAGCAGTAAAGTTCTACTTTGTTGGAAGCTGAAAAACAACTTTTCTAAAAAACAACACGTTTTGTTCTGTTGCGACTGCTTACTGCTAGTTCAAGGACTTGTGATGTCCACCCCTACATTTAATTGCTTTTTACAATGTATTTGGCGTCAAATTTAACTGATGTACTTCAAGTAACACTAAGAACACTTTTCTGATCTTCAGAAACTCGAAACACTGTATGACCTTGGCAACACTGCTCGCTGCATTGATAAGAGCCTCTCGGGTTCGTATTTGAACGGGCGTGTGTAATAAGACGTAAACATTGCGTATAGCGTTATTCAGCTTATTACACCTATTAGGACAATGCTTTAGGCGGTTGCTTAATTTCCGTTTTCCAACGCCGTCGAAGTTCACCGTTTGCTTAATTAGTCTTTTTATGACTCCGGCGGTCCTTGCCCGGTCGTTGTTTCTTCGACGATTCAAGCAAACTTCGAACTTGCTAGCTCACGAAGTTCGACGGTCAGAGTTTGAAGGACAAAGAAACAGGGACCGGCGACCAAAAACGGTATTTAAACAAATACCTTTGAGGTTGAAGGTGACTTCAAACTTCGATCAAAAACGGAACTACTAATTAAGCAAACTGTGGACTTTTGACGGCGTTTCGAAAACGGAAATTAAGCAACCGGCTAAGCGAAGGGAGAACAAACCTTCGATAAAAAACGCAACTAAAAGACCTTTGAGTTTGAAGGTAATCAAAAACGCAACTGTTTGTGCTTGAATCGACGAAAGAATGTCACTATAGGGATGGTGGCTACTTGGTATTTCGGGCAGACTATCAAGGTTAGGCGGTCATGGATTGGATTCCCTGCATGGGTCTTGGGCACCATCATCAGTTCCATACGGAAAAGCTGAGATGTTTGCTTTTGATCTGATATTTGGGCACACTGGAAAATTTTGACTCGTCTATGGGATCTTGTATTTTTTCAGCCGGGGTTCTAGTGATATCGTTCAGATTTGATAGTGCAAAACGGATACGTCAGCTGAATTTATTAGAGCTATATATCGGCCCTTTTTGGCAAGAGTCTTCTTCAGGTTTTTCCCACTAGTTTGTTTTTCCAACTTGAGAGGCTTTGAGCTTGAAAAGGACCCTTGCCAAGAAGGGCCGAAATATAGCTCTAACAAATTCATCTGACGGATCCGTTTTGCACTATCAAATATGATTCGCAGTCAGCTTGGGCTGAAGGAATATTTAATATCCTTCAGAGTGTGCGCTGCTTTCACGGCAACCCCAGATTCACTCAGACGCAGAGAATTTGAATTTCAACAAAAGCCTGCATTTCCAGGGCTAAAGATGCTCCGTCGGAAAAGTTACTCCTGTAGAAAGTAGAAAAGTGATGTTAAGATGTGTCTTGCAAGGAAACTAACGTTCTTATTTTATGTTTTTGATTGGCGTACATTTGTAACTGGTAAATATTTCAAGCGTAGAAGAACAAACACAAACAGCCAGGGGGGGTGGGGACCACAGCCTGGGGATGCAGCCAGTGTTTGGAAGTACTTCAAGTACTACTTAAGTACAAAATCAAGGTACTTGAATTTTACTTAAGTACATTTTTCCTGGAGTACTTAATGCTTAAGTAAAATAAATAGGTACTTGTAGCTCTCAAGTACCGAACATTCTTAAGTACTTTCAAGTACTCTCCCAAGTACATTCCGCTTCGATCGAATGATTTTTTTCTAACAGAAAAGGATTTTTCAGAAAAGGGAATTTCAAGAATCAAAAGCAGTTCAATTTCAGGATTGGCAAAAATGCTAAAAGCAGATTCTCAGTACCAGCATCTTCACCAGAACACAAATCATTAGTCTTAAGCAAGGCACGCTTCTTTGAATGTTTCTTGACCAAGAACGGTGCAGTTCGGACTAAATGGAAAAAGAAGAAAACACCCGTTGAGGAATTCCTAGAATCCCGTAATTAGTTACTTTGGTAGACTGATAGATGGCTTTCACTGTTCAAAACTAACTAACGTTCAAAGAAGCGTAGCTCTAATGTCTTTCTTGGTATTTAATTCTTTGTTTAAATTGCCAAATGCCTTTACCTATATGGCTTTCTTTTATTTTCCATCATACGACTGAGCTAGAAACAGTGCTAGTAGAGTAGTACTTAAGTAGTACTTGAAGTACTACTTAAGTACAAGTTCTGTACTTAAAACTCAAGTACTACTTTAGTACAATTGTGGTCTGGTATTTAATACTTGATACTTAAGTACAAAATTCGGAAGTACTTAATACTTAAGTACAAATTTGAAGTACTTGTTACAAAACTGTGCAACACCCCCACCCCACCTTTTTGAGATTCGGTAAAATTTCGGGCCAGAGGCCCCAAATTTTACTAAAATTGTTCGGTATTTTTTCGATATCACAACTGTTCGATATATTTACGCAGATTCGGTTGTTATACAGAATCCTAAATTGGCTATCTGTACAAATCTCTTCGGTATAGTGATCGGCATTCGGTATAATTGCCAGTTTTCGGTAGTTATCACGAATTTGGTAAGAGAACTTACTGAAATCATTTGGTAATTTTTGGATGCCGGAACTATTCGGTATATTTACGGAGATTCCGCAGTTACACAGAATCCCGAATAAGCTATTGGTTCAAAATTATTCGGTATCATGATTGGGATTCAGTAATTTATTCAGTATAATTTCTAGGTTTAGGAAGTTAACCACGAATCTTGACTTTGTTCCAGTTTTGACGAAAGTATACCGAATATGAATATTGTTCGGTAGTCTTTCGATACCAAAACAATTCGGTATAATAACCGGGATACGGTAGTTATACAGAATCCCGAACATGCTATCGGTTTAAACTTATTCGGTATATTAACTGGGATTCGGTAATTTATTGGTTATAATTGCCAGGATTCGGAAGTTACCACGAACATCGAAACTCAGAAGAGGTCGAGTGAAGCACTGGTCGCAGACAAAAGGGATGATCTATGATGTCATCGATAGTCCTTACTTTTAAGTCCTTACCCAAGAAGTTTTCATACAAAGGTACAACAAATGATGGGGAAGGACAAAAAGCCCATAAGTGTTTATGACAGCAAGGGCAACCCCCTTAGCGCAAACATCATAAATGACCGCTTTGCAACAATTTGCAGAGTACACCCCCGTTTAAGTCAATTGCCTGACAAGGCCCCCAGTTCAGAAATACCTGTGATTGATCCAAACGCAGTATTTGGAAAATTACAAAAACTTGATACTAGTAAAAGTAACTATCCGGGCGAGATACCGATCAAGATGTTTGTTGACTGTGCCAGTGAACTGACCCTTATTGTACCGCAGTTTTTAATCAATGTTTTCTAGATGGTATTTTTCCAAATTGTTTTAAAAGGGCTTTTATTACCCCAATACCTAAGACCCGAAATGTTAAGACCGTGCATGATCTCAGGCCGATTTCAAAGACGCCAGTACTCTCGAAAGTGTTGGAAAGCTTTATTTTGGAGTCCCTTCTCAGTGATGTAGAAGATAAGCTGGACCCTGCGCAGTTTGGGTTTCGACAAGGGCATAGCACAACCCATTATTTAGTAAGATTACTGGATGCACTAATGAAACATCTAGAGAATGATAATTCGTATGCTGAAATTATTTTGGGTGATGTTATTAAGGCTTTCGACAACATTTATCATCAAACTGCATTTGATGAAGCAAGAGCAATGGGGGCTCGTGAGTTCATTGTTCGGTTAGTTGCTAGTTTTTTAACGGGTAGGGCTCAGTGTGTTATGTTAAGTCCAGACAACGTTTCCAGCTTTTTAGATATATTTTGTGGAACCCCGCAAGGCACGAAGTTGGGGCCTTTAATCTTTTCGATCGTTTTTAACCGCGTTTTGAACCATGTTTTACATCGTTTTAAGTTTGCTGACGACCTATCGACATTATCCCTCCGGACATTTCCTATGACCCCGACTGAGGTTTCCCTATCTTCTCTTTTCGAACTTTTGAAAAAGGATTTGGATGAAGTTAAGTTGTCCGTTAGTATACCGAAAAGCATGGTAATGAGGGTCTCTTTCTTAAAACGGGAATTGTTGAAGAAATTGGTCTGGGAATAAAATCCTCTGTTAAACTACTTAGTGTGAAAATAGATAATGACTTGAAGTGGGGAACACATGTTGATTCCATCATTGCAAGATCAGCCCCACTGTTAAAGTCTTTTGCCGTCCTTCGCCGATTTGCAATCCCTCCTCGAGTTTTAAAGACAATCTACTGTACATAGATTCGTCCCTGCGTGGAATATGCATCTCCTGGATGGCATTCCGAACTGACAGTAGAACAGACAGAAAGACTCGAGTCTATCCAGAAGAGGTCGTGCAAAGTGATGTTTGGTCCGGATTATGTTTCCTATGAGGATGCTCTGGTCAAGCTTCAGTTGCCGACCCTTGCGGATAGGAGGCATCAACTGGCGATGAACTTTGGAAAAAAATGTTTAACTTCTGACAACCACCGGGCTATTTTCCCAGACTTCGAAACTCCAGACCAGACCAGACCGAACACAAGGGGAAGACTAGCTAACACTGACATGCCACGGCTTCTTCAACCCCCCATAAACTCAACCGAAAGGAATTTATCTTCGTTTGCGCCTTATTTTATTCGTAATTTTAACTGTCAGAATATCAATCAGTCGTGATTCGTAATTTGTTATGTTGACGATCCGCAGCTAGCAGTTGTAAATGCTATTAAGGAAATAAACGAGTTATTATTATTATTATTAGCTTGGATCCCAACAAGAATATCTAATCATAAATATTTCGAAAATTCCGCCTGCATTCTCTATTTTGTGGAGGACGCGTCATTTGATGGGGGTTTTAAGCCAATTTTAGGATTGAGTTTCGAAACATTAAAAGCTAGAATTTGGATGGAAATTAAATTTGGCAGGAAAAGCAAAAAAAATTTCACCTGTTGCGCTCAGTTAGTGTGATTATGGGTAGTATATTGACTAGACTACAGTTTCTGCTGCTGCCGGAACGTCGCTCCATCCGGTTTCTGGAACTTTTTAGAGTCTCGGTATTTTATCAACGGTAAATGACAGAATTTGTAAGAGAAGCAATTAGATTTTAGCCGACAGAAAAAAATGGATTTTGAAAATTGTCGCCTGCGGCGCTCATTCAATTTTCTATTGGATAGCCTATAATAGATCATGCCCGTCAATATATTCTCCATGTGGGCTTCGCCAGAACGCCGCCTAATAGTTGGCTTATCGTCTTTCATGCTGCCCTTTATTGTTACTCTTCCTACGTAATCGTTTCTGTTCCATAATTTAAAGCCCGAATTCCTAGTTCTAGGATTCGGTAAAATTTTTGAAAGATTCGGTAAAATTTTGACTCTGCACCGTCATAACTCTCAAAGGGGTTAGATATTCTGTTGAAATTTAGGTATGGGATGCGTTGGGCCAAAGTACAGGTTAAGTGTACGGGCAATTCAATTGTATTGTAACTTGATGGCTGATCAGAGCAGATGCCCTAAATGTGCTGCTTCTGTGTCCAAACGAAACACGACAATTGCATATGGGTGGAAAGTAGGGACCACGGTAGTTTTGTCATACGCCTCACAAACCTAACGGGTGCATGGACCCTAGAGTGCTTGGATTTGACTGAAACTTGCCCAAGATGGGAATAAAATACGCGTAGGTAAACTTGAAAAGTACAAAATTCATGGGACCTAGACCTGTAATTTGAAGCCCGAACCGGATCTGACGTCCGTGGGGTGAAGTTGGGGGGTACCGGACCGATAGGCCCATTGTAAATTTTTTCGGGAATGCTCCGATTCAAGTGATGTTTGATGGGTGGTTGGCACAGATGCCGACTATGTGCCATTTATGTGTCCGAACCTCTTCTTGCCATGGTGGTAGTGCTGTGGGGGGATTAGGGGTGGGTCCTGGACATTTTCTGAAACGCTTAGGGACCACATTGGTTGACCGATTGGGATAAAACTGGCGATACTGCGCCCATGTGAACTAGATGTGTTATTCAGATCTCTTGGACTGATCCAACCTCGGTGGGCGGAATTGGTGAGGTATCACTGATGGGAATTTGAAAGTCATGTGTCACCGAATAAAGCGGACTATTTCCCGGAGAGGTTGTATCAGGTACAGCCACAACATTCCAAAAGGGCAGTTTATGGGTGAGAAAAGAGAAATTGCTCAAGAATAAACCAATTTAAAGCACAACTCTTACTAGAAATGATCTTTTCCCTATGAAATGAATCAGAAAAAGAGTTTTTGAAATACCATTACTTTCCACCTAAAACCAGCGATTCTCTTGTTAGCGCTTGTCGACTATATACAGCCTTCCTACTCCCCGACACGGCGGCTGGGCGCAAAACATTTGAAAACTGAACATGCCTTGGTTAAAAAGTGGGAAAACTAAGCAAGTAAAAGAAGTAACAAACAAAAGATTAGCACATCCTTATGCGTGAAAGAGTTGTCAACGGACGTTGAAGATTCCGGCAAACTTTTCGTTTAGTGACGGGGAAACTGGGCAAGGCTGAAAAAGCGCTAAAAATTCGTAGTTACGAAACGAAACAATGGAGAAAGATGGGACTTTAGAAGCTTATAATTCCATATGGGAGCTAAGTATATTATAAAAGGCAGAAGAAGCAAGAGGGGTCCTTTAAGGAAGCAGGTTTGTCGGTGGGGTTGGTTTACCGCCAAAGAACAGCCAGGAACGAAAATGTGTTTGATTAATGAAGATTTTCTGACTTACCGACGGGAACTTTCCAGTCACCGCATCAAAAAGTCTTCGCGATGACGAATAGTGACAAAAATTGAACCGTAAAAGAGAGTTACCATTTTGCCGACATGACTTTTCCCGGTCACCGTATCGAAAAATGAAAAACAGCCGATACCAGGATCTTCATCCAATCATAGGCTTGCCTTCCCGACAAGGCTTTTGTCGGTATCATCTCCGCACCGACATTCCGATTTTCCAGATAAGAAGCCTCCTGATTACCAACTCAGCTTCTGTCGGTATCAGAAACGGTATGAAAACTGAATCCGCGCACCGACAAACGCTGCGTCGGCACTAAAGACGGAACCCGTGCACCGACAGGCACTGCCGATTTCCCTACAGTAAG
This sequence comes from Branchinecta sandiegonensis, assembly GCA_030848855.1. Taxonomy (NCBI): domain Eukaryota; kingdom Metazoa; phylum Arthropoda; class Branchiopoda; order Anostraca; family Branchinectidae; genus Branchinecta; species Branchinecta sandiegonensis. The sequence goes on from JAUPMV010000005.1 coordinate 24,719,399, forward strand.
TTTCATGATTTGCCGACAGAGCATCAGAAACGGAATGAGGAAAGTGTTTTTCAGAGCTTTTATTGGTACTGAAAACCGAGTCTGCGCACCTTCTCCCCAACGACAAACGCTGTCGATTCCACAACAGAGCTTTTATCGGTATCAGAAACGGAATGATAAAGGCGTTTGTCGATGCACGGACAAACAGTGCCGATTTACCGACAGGATTTTTTGTTTTTTAGAAATACTGATTCTTACCTCGTGAAGTTAGGGATTTTCTTTCTAACGCTTGTCGACCCTGGCCGGGCTTCGTGCAAAAATAGCCTACTCTGTTTTTTCGCGAAAAAACACCAAGAAATCAAAGTGAAGTCAGCGAAATCTCAGACGAAATATCTTTACGGTCGTGGACCCTTAAGACAAAAAAAAAAGTTATTGACTGGCTGAGTAACCCGAGAAAATTTCGGCTATCGCCGAAAAGCGAATAATTAAAATACATAGATTCACAAGTATTTTTTTTTTTTTTTAAGAAAGAATATTCAGAGGTTGGTATCACATACGTCGTCACTGATGGGGGTGTGAGAACAGAAAAAAACCGGGAGGGGTGCTTTAAGGTAATGGTTATTTGAGATTGGAGATAGTTTAAAGCGTCGGACGTATGGTGTTCGTAAGAAGAAGATGCGTTATACTGTACACGCTTTTAGGTCGTCCAAACAGCGCGTAGCCTGCAAATTGTCTCATACTATTGTCGAAAGACTTGGCTAATGGTGGGTTTACACACTGCGTAAAATCCGAGCGTATGTTGAAATCCGAGCGTATTTTACGCACGTTTTGAGCTTGAAAACATTTCTAGCAATACGGACGCATTTGAGAAATCGGTCCGTTTTGTATCTAAATACGTCCGTATTGCTAGAAATCTTTTCAAGCTCAAAACGTGCGTAAAATACTCTTGGATTTCAAAATACGCTCGGATTTTACGCAGTGTGTAAGTGGACCATAAACAAAATCAAAGATTTAATGGGATCTCTAAGGTTGCTCTGCAAAAACGAAAATTGCCGAAATTGTGCTTTAAAAGAAAAACTGATATTCAGTCACATCACTAAGTGCCAAACTTCTCTCCCACTAATTTGACAAAAACGGATGAAAGTAAGATGACTTTTTCAGATACCACGATCAGTTACCACGGTCAGACCGTGGTATCTGAATTTCAGATACCACGATAACTGGCCCGATACCACGATAATTACAAAAACGCCTTTTGATCGTGGTATCAGATACCACGATAACTAGAAAAACGACTTTAGACCTTGGTATCAGATACCATGGTATCTGCAAAAACGCAACTAATGTCTGGACTTCCTGATACAGACACTCCAGTCTGACGGATTTCTAGAACTCGAAACTCCACTATGATCCTTGTAGTTACAGACCCCTTAGTGAGATCCGTTAGGTAACATTTTTCACCGGAAAAGATATCAGATAATTAGGTTCATTCGTTAACTTGCGGCTTTAGTCGGGTTCCGACCAGACTGTCGATGTGAAGTGAAAACAAATCGTATTTTCTACTCAACGTGTCTCTTTCCAGTATACCAATTAGTTTTAAAGGTTAACTTTTTATTTCCCTGTACTTTTAAGTCCCTCCTCCCCGATTACGACAAGACTACTTTTTGTCTTTTACCCAAGTTTCCTTGATCACCCAATCCAAAGCCCAGGTTGACTTTAGAATAAAACTTGACTTCAACCCAATATCTTTTTTCGTCGGATTCCGGCGAACTGCTTGGCTGAATTTCAGATATGGATTCAGTTCATATATTTTTACCTTCATCGAGTCTTTCACTTCTGCCGGATTTCTCTGACCGAGCTACGTGCCTGGTAAGAAGATAAAGTTCAAAAATAAATTCAACATGACTCCTTACCCCTATATCGAACCTCCAATAGACTGTAGACAGAACTTTCGAATCACTTTACCAAATTTCCGGATTCCGGGCGAACTACATGTCAAGAAAAAAAACCTTTCAGATACAGATTCAGCACATTTTTTCCCATTTCTGGAAGAGCATGCCTTCTTGAGTTCTTGAACCTCTAACCGACTTGATAACAAAAAAAAACCTTTATTAAATTTCCAGATTAGGCCGGATTCCGGACGAACTACTTTTCCGGGAAGTATACGAAGTTCAGATATCACGCATGCCTCTTTATCTCTAAAATAAACACCTACCTAAACTGAAAAAAAAGTTCTCCACGTAATTTGAAACCTCTACAAACTTGACCTGTACTTTGGAACAAAGGATACTCATACCATGTTTGAAACTAGGAAAAAGAAAGAAAGAGGATCGATGAAGGAAACCTATGAAGTGAAAACCTGTCTAGGGCTAAATAGGTCAAGGTTGTAAGAAAAAAGAAACGACGGAAAAGAAAGAAAGAGTGTATGTCCTGCTGGCAGACAGGCGGACAGATTTGACGACGTTCTTTTCCTGGGCATTTCGTGACGTATTTCCGGGACCCTGCCTTCAGTCATCCACCGTTTGACATGCCTTCAGTCTTCCTCCCTGCGCCATGTTAAAGATGGTTAAAAGAGTTTCTGAGATCAGTATTGAGACTGATCTTTAGAAAAAGGCACGGTCTAGGAAACCGGCACTTTATGGCTCATCTCACTTTCATCATCCCCAACGATAGAGCATAGGATTTGGTCAAATTGCTTGGAAAGAAGTTTGAAAGAAGTGACTGGATATTAGTTTTTATTTCCGGATGACTTCGAAACGCGCAATTTCGGCAAATGTCGTTTGCAGAGAAATCGTAGTAGATACCACGTTAACTGCAAAAAACGACTTATTGCAGATCAGTTACCGTGGTAACAGATACCATGGTATCTGCAAAAACGCTGTTGTGTGTCAGTCACCAAATTACTCAGTTCTGGTGATTTTCCCATCAGAATGCCATATAGTTGGATAATACAATCCTGTAGGCTATCAGTATAATACGAATACGAGAAATTTGTGTATTATTCAATTAAAAAAGAAACCACAAATTTCCCAGAATTTCAGATACCACGATAACTGGCCCGATACCAAGATAATTACAAAAACGCCTTTTGATCGTGGTATCAGATACCACGATAACTAGGAAAACGGCTTTAGACCGTGGTGTCAGATACCATGGTATCTGCAAAAATGCAACTACTGTTTGGACTTCCTGACAATCCAGTCTGACGGATCTCTAGAACTCGAAACTCCAATATGATCCTTGTAGTTACAGGCCCCTTAGCGAGATCCGTTAGGTAACATTTTTCACCGGACAAGATATCAGATAATTAGGTTCATTCGTTAACTTGCGGCTTTAGTCGGGTTCCGACCAGACTGTCGATGTGAAGTGAAAACAAATCGTATTTCTACTCAACGTGTCTCTATCAGATACAGTGCATATATCAGATTCAGTGCATATATTTTTACCTTTATCGAGTCTTTCACTTCTGCCAGATTTCTCCGACCGAGCTACGTGCCTTGTAAGAGAATAAAGTTCAAAATAAATTCAACATGACTCCTTACCCCTAGATCGAACCTCCAATAGACTGTAGACAGAACTTTCGAATCACTTTACCAAATTTCCGGATTCCGGGCGAACTACATGTTAAAAAAGAAACCACAAATTTCCCAGAATCACAATCACAAAGTTTATGTGTGGTAATGAGTGAATGATCTTAGAGGGTTTTCGCGAGCTGGAAAGCAAAGTCGGAATCACTTTCCAATGGTTTTCGCGCTGCTTTGGAAAGTTGCCGAACTTTCCAACCCGGTTTTCGCGCTTTGGAAACCGAAGCAGCTTTCCCGGAAAATGATTCCACGAGATAAATATTTTTTTTTTTTTTTTTCAGATAAGGCCAACATGGGCCTTAATATAACAAAACACACTCAACAAACATACAAATATTCTTTGAGCCCAAGCTGACTTTGAAACATTTATTCAAACAATGTTTACAACGGATACGTCAGCTGCGAAACAAACCTGTAATTACCTGGATTACATGTTTGTTTCCTTCCCCGACGTTGACCCAGAGGATTGACAACCTGACGAGGACCCTTGCCAAGAAGGGCCGAAATATCGCTGATGAAAAATCGTAGCTGACGTATCCGTTGTAAGCATTGTTTAAATAAAAAGATTCCACGAGGTTAGTGGAAAGCTCCGCGGAAAGTTGATTCTTTCGGCGGGAATTTCAAAGGTGTGGAGAAAAAACAGTGTCATCGGTCGGACACACCTGTTCGTAATTCGGTTTTTAGATGTTTTTAAAACCGGTTTTTAATACGTTTTAGGACGCTCCTCTCTCATTGTTTGTTCATAGCAAATTAAAAACGGGAGATAGATTGATCCATCTCAGATTTTATGAACGGGTTGAAGGAGGAACGTCTTAAAAACCGCTAAAAACCGTTCTTCAAATTTAGCCGAAAAGGGCTGGTATGGGACAATCTAGTTACCCGTCACTTATTCATATAAATTGGCTTGAAGACCCGCTGAAAATGCGTTACTTCGTTGCTCCGCTATAAACAAATAACCGATTTTAAAATAGTCGAATTTCCCTGTCGGATTTGAAGTACGTCTATGTGCTTGTACCTGTGTCGTATTCTTGACAAAAAAGGTTTACAAAAAATTGTGACATGCACTAAGCAGTGTTCACCAAGAGGCGTATTCTCGCCGTTCCCCAAGGACTCCTCGGGGAATCGAAGGGAACGGCGATAATAGAGGGAGTCACTCCACGCGGACTCCGCGTACAGAAACACCGAGAATACGGGGAATGCTTCCGAAATGGATTTTGTTCTAAAAAAAATATGCAGTTGACGAAATTAGCCTGGATCCACTTTATTTTTTGGTTTTGTTTATTCTGATTGTTCTTAGTTAATTTTAAATTACACCAACACCATCAAAAATTGATTCCCCTCCAAATCTGTAAGGGAGTCCTTTTTGATGATGGTGATGATAATCGGAGCATTCCCCGCCCGTGGGGACTCGCGAGAATACGGGGAGTGAGTCCCCGGGATAAACAAAAACGCGGGGACTCCTCAAGATAAGCCCTCGGGGAACGGCGAGAATATCACCATTGGCCACTGAAAAGCCGCGTTTGTGTTGAGATTCAAAATCTCCGCGTCATAGTAGAATTTGCGCTGTGGGGACGGCTGTAGATATTCTGAACGTCACTACTAGAGCAGATACCGGAAAATCAAAAATTCCCTTAGCAGTATCCCAATAATGCAGTTTGTTCAGTTGAATGATACAAAAATAAGTTGGCTTTTCACTTAAGCTTTAAAAACGGTTCAAGACCGATTTACGAACAGGTGTGTCCGTAGTGGGGCCCGGGCATCACGAATAAATTAAAAAATAGCAATCGCAATTTAGATGACTTCGATGGAATATATGAGAGTCAAAGAACCGTTAATTCAACATTTTCTCGGCGATATCAGCTTTCCACGCGTTTTTGCGATCAGTCCAGCGGGAAAGTGGAACTTTTCCACTCGTTTCGCGATGCGCTTCGCTCGTCGGAAAGTGATACCCAGATAGCGCGAAAACCCTCCTCTTTTTCTGAGCTGAATAGGGCTCAGACTCAACAATCTAATGACGCTTCACCAGGGGCGTCACTAGCGTTTTACCTTTTTCTTTGGGGGGGGGGGGGGGGGCGTCCAGTTTGTGCCGACGGACTTCAAAATATGCCGACAAAAGGAGGGTTTTTGCGAGATCTTGGAATCACTTTCTGACGAGCGAAGCGCATCGCGATTACTGTGCGAAAGCGATTTCTGGAATAACTTTCCACTTTTCCGCTGGACTGATGGCGAAAATGCATCGAAAGGTGATATCGCCGAGAAAAATGCTGAATTAAAAACTTTTACGAATAAATATGGTTCACTTACGGTTCTTTGATTCTCAAATGTTCCATTGATATCGCTTTAATTACGATTGCCATTTTTTTTTGTTTATTAGTGACACTTGCACTGTTTTTTCTCCAAACCTTTGAAATTCCCGACGATACATTCAACTTTCCGCGGAGCTTTCCACTAACCTCGTGGAAACACTTTCCGGGAAAGCTGCTTCGGTTTCCAAAGCGCAAAAACCGGGTTGGAAAGTCGGCAACTTTCCGAAGTAGCGCAAAAACCATTGGAATGTGATACCGACTTTGCTTTCCAGCTCGCAAAAACCCTCCTTAACAAAACACGTGGTGGAATAATTCAATTGTGAAATATGCGGGAAATTCAAAAACTTGCACGAGCGAGGCTTATAGGCCATTGCGCAATCCAAACATTTGTGTTAGCTTTTTGGTGGAATAATGCTGGCGAACACTCTTTGGCTGACAGTAATAGCGATTGGGGTGCAGCTTCCTGCTTGGGCAGTTTCTGCTTATCTCAAAACTGAAAAGTATTATGATATCACAGGTATTTATTTTTTTATTTATTCTGTGGGGTAGGCCAGACACTCCAGCCGAAACTCAGGCCACAAATGGCCCATTGTCTCAATCCCTCAAATCACAATTGATGGCGATCCATCACTCTATAATACAATTGATGAAAACATCACTCTACCAAAATAATTGATAAAAAACATCACTCATTCTACCGCTTTTTCTTGCATTCTTACCTTAAAGCCTGTCTAGCCTCCCTGTCAACTGAAGGTACCTGGACAGTTCCTTTAATCTGGATTTCCTCACTACCTCGTGGAAATCAACATTTGGAGAGTGGAAAGCTCCCAGACGTGGCTTTGTCCATGCTGGGCACTCTTGGACAAAGTAGATATTTGTCTACACAGGTAGTCAGTCACACAGGTATCACAGGTAGGCTGCATGTAGGCTTAGGCTGCCTTATGCTAGATAAACATGCATGGGGCGTTGCAAGGGGGGGGGGGGGGTGCAGCCCCCCACCTTTTTGAGATCCGGTAAAATTTTGGGCCGGATCACTAAAATTGTTCAGTATTTTTTCGATAGCAGAACTGTTCGATATATTCACAGGATTCAGTAGTTATACAGAATACTAAATAGGCAACAACCACGTTCGATTCATCAACAGTTATCTATTATTGTCGATGACCAGCCCTAGATGCTGTTTGATTCAACTACGGTATAGCGCTTTTATTGTTTTATTTAAAACTGTAGTCGTAGTTCTACCAATCTATCAGATAATATCCCAAATTTCCGACGGAAGTTTTTTTTGGTTCTATGATTTCCGTCGAAGTTCTAGCGACAATGAAAATCGTTCGTCTGTTGTCCTACAATTCACTCTACAAAAATGGAAATTTGCATTGAGAATGACATCATTATTCACGAATAAAACAATTATGGACAATTTTGGGATAATATAGTCGGATAACAGAAGATGAGTCGAAAGCGGCTTATCTGTACAAATCTCTTCGGTAGAATGATCGGGATTCAGTATTATTGTCAGTATTCTGTAGTTATCATGAATTTGGTGAGAGAATTTACTGAAATCATTTGGTAATTTTTCGATGCCGGGACTGTTCGGTATATTTATGGTGACACAGAATCCCGAATAAGCTATTGGTTCAAAATTATTCGTATCATGATTGGGATTCGGTAATTTATTCAGTATAATTTACAGGATTAGGAAGTTAACCATGAATTGTTTGGACGAAAGTATAGGCTACAGAATATAAATATTGTTCGGTAGTCTTTCAATACCAAAACAATTCGGTATAATTACCTGGATACGGTAGTGATACAAAATCCTGAACATGTTATCAGTCTAAACTTATTCGGTATAATAACTGGGGTTCGGTAGTTTATTCGTTGTAATTGCCAGTATTCGGAAGTTACCACGAACCTCGAAACTCAGAAGAGGTCAAGTGAAGCACTGGTCGCAGATTAAAGGGATGATCTATGATATCATCGATAGTCCTGACTTTTACTTTAGATCCCAAAAAGAATATATAATCATAAATATTTAAAAAATTCGGCCTGCATAACTTTTCGTAATATTCTCTATTCTGCGGAAGAGTGCATCATTTGATGGGGGTTTTAAGCACGTTTTAGGATTTTCTGGTTTCTGGAACTTGCTATAGCCTTGGTATTTAACCAACGGTAAATGATAGAATTTGTAAGAGAAGCGGTTAAATTTTAACCTACAGAAAAAAAATGAATTTCGAAAATTTTCGCCTGCGGCACTCTATTTAATAATCTATTGGCTATAATAGATAGAAGCTGTTACTGCAATCATGCCTGGCAATATATTCTCCATGTGGGCTTCTCCTAAATGCCGCCTAATAGTTGGCTTATCGTCTTTCATGCTGCCCTTTATTGTTATTCTTCCTACGTAATCGTTTCTGTTTCATAATTTAAAGCTTGAATTCTTAGTTCCAGGATTCGGTATTTTTGCATGTATCCCCATTTTTGCAAGACTGAGCAATAGCTGCAATACTCCTACCTGACTTCTACCCTATGGTTGTGAAGTACCAGCATTACCTTAACAAATGACACTTAGCTCTACTCTACGTTTGCATTTCATGATTGCCACACACCTGACAGGAGGGGTATCCAACCTCAGACGAGATTTCAAATTCCCAGAGAAGCCTCTCCTTCAGAATAATCTGTCTGGCTTATAAAGGACCAACAAATATGACAAACATACTAGATTGAAGCTATTTGAATGGTTTACATATTGGATAAATAAATATTGCTTCAATATTTCTAGTTAAACATATTTTTCTTTTCAAACAAGATCACTTCATTCTGACCTTACCTCAGTTGACTTACAAACTGATGAAAAAGGTAGTGTTAGCAAAGTCAATAGCCAGAAAATCCCTTTTCAAAGCAGCTTCAAAACAAAGAAAAGGCACAGAATATTGAATAGTTTGGACATATGACTGTCCAAAAATTCATATGTTGCCTGTTGACTCTCAGGACATGTAAATTTCATTTTAACATTTTCGAGGCCAAAATCAAGGTAGTGTAAAAACGAGGTCAGGTACCCCCTTACCTTTCCACTTAATTTAGCCTAGTGTTGAAAGTATTTGACAACTTCTGATAAAAATGAGCTTAGAAGGCAGTACTTTAAGTTCATCAGATACCTGCTCAAGGTCTGAAGTTTAACGCTCAAAATACCCACGATCACAATGCCCGCACTAAAAAAATGCCCAGTAAAAACGACAACAACTCAAAATGCCCATGGATCAAAATGCCCACGGTTCCGAATGACCACAATTGGATTGTTTGAGATGTTCAGACCTTAGTAAACTTGAATTGGGGGTGGGCGAGCAACGGAGGAATAGACCGAGATTCAGAATGACGATGATCATATGTTGAACTTGTATCCTATGATCTCAATTATAATATAATATTTTGAAAGTATTTACAAGAAAAATGTATATTTCCTCGTGGTTAGATGCCGCAAAAGCGCTGTGCTTTCTTGAGGAAGCCTGTGAATAATAAGGAACCCTGCAAACTGCACCTGTTCCCTGACGAAAAGCCTTACACGTAGCCTGATCAAAATTTGTGAATGTGTTTGAGTGTTATCTTTCTAATAGTCACACGGGCAGACAGACTTCATGAATTCATATGCATCCTGTCAGTAAAGTTTCGGGGTCCCAAAATGCAACAGAAATTCTGATCTTGAAGTTTTTGCCAAAATCCTGAACAGACTAACTAACTCCCAAACAGTGATCTTAGAACTGATATTTTTAATTAAGGATTAACTCGTACCTTCATGATGCAGGTTAACTGGAGGATTTGGATCGCCTGGTTTTGCTTTCTGTGTTGGTACAGTTTCATACTGTATTGCTTCTGTACTTTCATGCAAAGGGTTCTTAAATGATCAAGAAACAAAAAAATAATTCCTTTCAAAACCTCTTCGGTGGTTAATCCTATCCCTTATAATCTCGTAGTCCGTTGTCCCAGGATGATTTTGGCCTCCCCTGTGGACAGTTTCAGCCGTCTGCATTTTGAACTGTCGGCATTTTGAAACGTGGGCATTCTGAGCGTGGGCACTGTGAGAGTGGGCAAAAAGATTGTAGTGATTTTGGGAACCACCCGGTCTGAAGATAGAAAGGTATATGGATAGTGCTTATACAGCTCGGAGTCATAGCTGATACGCAGTTCAGAGAATTCTTGCAAGGCCCTAGCACTAGCAGTCATTTTCTAAGCGACTTTTCTAAATGTGTGTTTTTTTATTTTTTATTATTACATTTGGCGTTAAGCTTTTAGCTTGTGCATTCGTTATTTGTTTATTTCTTGTTTTGTTTTCTGTTTTCCTTTTCTTCTGTTTTTCATTGTTCGGCACCTTTCTTGTGTCCTGTGATCGTGTTAGGGGTTACCAATAGAAAACATTAATTCATGTGTCACTAAGTGTGAAAAAGATTAGCCCAGAATCTTGGTCATATATTTCATTTTGTTAAATTGTATTTGCCTGTGGTGTATGGCAAACTAACCTTATGATTGCACTGCATCTATGCTCTGGTGAATGAAGCTGAGTATAATAAAGAACCAGTCTTTAGTGACAGCTAGCCGTATACCAGGACACATCTCAGATTCTTAGACATCTTAAAAATTAATGACCTGGCTTCTGCTAACTCTGCTAAATTTTCAGTTGGTACTGCATTTATGCTCTGTTGAATGAAGCTGAATATAATAAAGAACCAGTCTTTAGCGACAGCTAGCCTTATACCAGGACACAGCTCAGATTCTTAGGTATCTTGAAAACTAATGACCTGGCTTCTGCTAACTCTGCTACATTTTTATCAGGTGGCACTGCATGTATTTTCTTGTGAATGAAGCTGAATATAATAAAGAACCAGTCTTTAGCGACAGCTAGCCTTATACCAGGACACAGCTCAGATTCTTAGATATCTTGACAACTAATGACTTGGCTTCTGCTAACTCTGCTACATTTTTATCAGGTGAATCGACTTTCATTCTGATTGTTGCGTTAGCCCTTCGGCTAACTGGAAAATGGAGCAGCATCAGGTGTATGATTCAAGCAGTACTTGTTGTCACATGGGCCCTACGGTGAGCAAATTTCTGTTTTTTCTCTGTTATATGATTTACTGTAGTAGAAAAGACAACCTACGAAAGGAGAAGATGTGACAGAGCACAACACTGCGATATAGCAGCAATGGCTTTTGTAATAAGCACCTATTCCTCAAAGGTGATACTCGGTCCATAGGTCAACAACCACATCACATTTATATCAAATTATTAGGCTATTATTATGCGGGTAGGCCAAAAACTCTGGCCGAAACTCAGGCCACAAATGGCCACAAATGTACCTATAATAGTAATGCAACCTACCTCCATAATCACTCCATATATTTCTAAACCCGGAGACCCCAATTTCGTACGGTGCATTCTAAGCCCTCTAACAAAACCACGCTGATTTTCTCACTTGCCGTGTTTTGCTACCTTCGATGTGTATCACGCTGTTGACGGCGTCTGCGAGAAGTTTTTCCATCAGAAAAACCGGTTATGTAAATTGTTTCCCTATTGTCGCTACAAGTCAATGGGTCTCGATAAAGGCTTAAAACTGCCAAAAACCGTGGGTTCATTTTGTTGGAAGTACAGCATAGTTTTAAGTATTCAAATATTTTAAAATACTGGAAGTTGAAGAGTAAATAGTGCGAGGGGTCCTTTAAGTAGTTTTGCAAAATCTGATGACGTAGGTCCTGGTCAGTACTGGAAAGAAATTTCAGTTTACCGGACTATTGCTCAGGAAATGTACCGGAACTCGTCTCAGGGAATTTACTGCAACTTGGACCAGGGAATTTACTGCAAGTTGGACCAGGGAATTTACTGCAAGTTGGACCAGGGAATTTACTGCAAGTTGGACCAGGGAATTTACTGCAAGTTGGACCAGGGAATTTACTGCAAGTTGGACCAGGGAATTTACTGCAAGTTGGACCAGGGAATTTACTGCAAGTTGGATCAGGGAGTTTGCTAGAAGTTGGATCGGGGATCAACCGGAATTTGGCTCAAGGTATCTATGGGAATTTAGCCCAGGGAACTTTTTTGAGAACTTGTTTCAGGGAATACACTGGAAGTTAGATCAGGCAATCTACCGGAATTTTTCAGCTTATTGAGAAAAGAACCAGAGACCGAAAGAAGAAGAGACCAGTGTCAGTGGAAATCTCCTCCATTCAGAAGTTATCGTGGGCACATACAGACGAATATATATTTTGATACCAAAGCTGAAATCCCAAAAGAAAATCTGATCATAAATTTTTGTCCTGAAATTTCCCGCTTTTTCATCGTTCATTATCATTCCGCGCGAAGTAGTTGAATTTTTAGAGAAAAAAGGCGAGTCCAAAAATTTCGCCTGCTGCGCATTTCTTAATACTCTATATTCGTCATTCTTCTACGCTTTGCACTTTAAGAGAAAATACCGAATTCAAACAATTCCCTTGTGTTCAACTATAGGCGTATTCTCGCCGTTCCCCGAGGACTCCACTTGAGGAGCCCCGCGTTTTTATTTGCCCCGGGGACTCACTCCCCGTATTCTCGCGAGTCCCCACGGACGGGGAATGCTCAGAATATAATCACCATCATCAAAAAGGATTCCCTTTCACATTCGGAGGGGAATCAATTTTTGCTGGTGTTGGTGCAATATAAAATAAATTAAAAACAATCAGAATAAACAAAATCAAAATAAAGTGGATCCAGACTAATTTGGTCAACTGCATATTTTCTTTTCGAACAAAATCCGTTTTGGAAGCATTCCCCGTGTTCTCGCTGTTTTCTGTACGCGGAGTCCGCGTGAAGTGACTCCCTTTATTCTCGCCGTTCCCTTCGATTCCCCGAGGAGTCCTCGGGGAACGGCGAGAATACGCCTTATGGCTGACCAGCCTTTCGAAAATCTTTTACTTGTAGCTTGGAAACCGATGGGATGTGTTAAAATGCGACGACTAAATTTGTAGAGTAGGTTGAGAGCGTGTTCCACCCTTCTATTAGTTACTATTTTCGTTCCAACCTCGTAAAAACCCTGACTGTTCCAACTTCTCGAAATAGTAACTAATAGTAACCGATTGCTTACCATGTTCGGGAGCGTAGTAAGCGTGGTAACTACGCATCACTGTAATGTGATTGGTCGGATTCGCCCGTGGCATGATATTCTGCTGCAAAATAGAAAAATAGTTCCAGCTTTGACGGCAAAAAGCCAGAATTCGTGGCGTCATGCGTAGTAACCACGGTAAGTAGGGGGGAACACGTTCTGAAGGTCGTAGACTTTTCACTTTTAAGTGAGAAACTTTCCGTGCCTTTTGTTTTGTTTACTCTTGTTCGTAATAGATAAAAGAAGTCAGTACATAACAGTAGTCTGGAGTGTCAGATATGGCGTGTATATAGAATTTGTGCTAAAACCTCAAAAAATTCCGGTAAAATTATGAAGTTGAGAGTTTTGAGCCTGAAGAGGACCCTTGCCAAGAAGGGCCGAAATATAGCTCCAATAAAATTCAGCTGACGTATCCGCCACGGACAAAGCCATAGTCCCAAGTGGTCTGGTCTCTGAACGGATCCTACATAGTTGCTGGACTTCAGTTTGATTTGGGGATTCAGTTGGAGTGGACTTAATTTGACATATACTTCTTGAGAGCTCCTTAAAGTTTAACCGAAAAGGGCCGAGATAGGATAGTCTAGTCACCCCTCACTTATTCACTTAAAGAGGCTTGAAGACCCGATGAAAATGCTTTACTTCCTTGCTTCGCTATTCACGAATAATCTGTTTTCAAATAGTGGAATTTCCCTGTCGGATTTGTGGTACCTCTAAGCCTAAGTGTTTGTACCTGTGTTGTACGCTTGACAACAGCGATTTAAGAAAAATAAGTGTTCACGCAGTGAGCGACCGCTCGCAAGTTGATCATTGTCCATTGAAAAGTCGCATTTGTCTTCAGATTCATATTTCCCGCGTCATAGTAGAATGTTGCGTTGTTAGGACGGCCGTAAGGATTCTGACCGTCATACTAGAGCAAATAGTGAAAAAAAATTAAAAAAATCGGTTAACACTATCCAGTAATGCAGTGTATTGTATAGACAAAAATAAGTTGCCGAAAATAATATTCTCTCTTCTGTTGTCTTATCTAATAGTTTGAGAAAATTAGTTCCATGTTTTTGTAAACCACGGATATCGATTGGTGGACAGACTTCACCGTCTGATTGGGTTAGAACATGGGATTGTTTGATTTGTATCAGTTATGTTACATAATGCTACTTACATAATTTCTGTACGCAATTTACATACGTTGACCTACAGTGATTATTTCTAGGCTGGGAATTCACCTCTACTCGAGGATTGACAAGATGGGAAAAGACAGAAGATTTGATATTGCGAGGGAAAGCCCACTGGTCTTCCTGGGATTCTGGGTCTTGCAAGGTAAGCACTGTGGGAATGCCACATAGTCTCATCTAAAGTGCGTCGGACCGTGAGCGCTCCCTGTAGCGATTGTCACTATTCATTCATACGGATTTTGAATGATCCTGCGTGGAAGTCACCGTACACCCAAAAATCTACAACGACTTCTGCTACTTGTACATGCAGAGGTATAGATGTAAAATTTCAATACCTCCATTTTATCTTGCGAAAATTGCGAATGTTCGCTGAAAATTGGAAAAATTGTGAAAAAATAAAGAAGAATAAACATTTACGGCTTCGGATCAAATTTGTCGATTTCGCCTCTTCGCGGCTATAGCCTTGGTTACTTAGATTGACTCAAGCAGGTCTGTCGTCCTCAGAAAGTAATGATTGTTTTTGATGATGGAGGCTTCAGCAGCAGGGGGGAGAGTAGGCTGCACGATGGATCCAGTCGAGAGGTTGAGATGGGGCTTTTTGCACAATGGCACCACCTCATGTTTGTTCAAGAGGATTTTTATTTTCAGTTTTTCCATTCATTCCTGCCAGTTTTTCATTCCTGAACCCGTTTAATGTGTTGTCACTGTGTAAAAAATTTAAGTCTGTTTAGTGTGTGTTTTAAACTATATGAAAAGAATGTACCGTAGTCATGTTTATATTGGAGAATGTAGTCATGTTTATATTGTTTTGTTTAGTGTTTTAATGTGTATTTTACTTTCTGTATTTTACTCAGACTCCGCTGTTATCCAAAAAGCGGGTCACAGATAAATAAATAAATAGTTTTTTTTTTAGGTGTTTGGGTTATTGTGACTCTTCTACCCACCCTCGTGTTGCTTAACGACCGCACTGAATCAAGTCGCAGCATCGGCGTGAGAGACTACATCGGATGGGCCATTTGGCTCCTTGGTTTGCTAATTGAATGGACGGCCGATCGTCAGAAGATGGCATTCCAACTGGACAGCAGAAACAAGGTAGAGAACCTACTGTCAAGAATAGATCCGCGTAATCTAACCGAGAAAGTTTTTTGTAGCAATTAAACGCCAACTCGTCACAAGGACACAGTGCGGAGCATGAATTAAAAAAAAGAAAAGAGGAAAGGAGAGGAAAATCAGCAATCAAAATATACTCGATCATATATCAATCAATAATCAATCAATATATTCGATAAAAAAATGTCGATACTCAATAATAAAAACAACGCAAATGAAAAACACATTAGATATACACCCTTCCAAAGGACGTTGCAACAGTTGCTTATTATTTATTAAATTATTATTATTGTACAATATTGTTAAATTGCTATTATTTCCTGAGCGGGAGCTGACCCACCAACTGTACCAGACGTATGCGTAACAGTTTAATTTTAAGAAATATGTGTCTCAAATAAGGGTATTACACCTGTTATAAATTCGAAACCGATTATCCAGCTGAATCTTTCTGAAATTTGGGATCGAAAACCTAATGACCAAATGAAGGCTATTTAGTGCTTTTCTGGACGCATGAACCGTCTCCGCCTAAAGAACTCAGTCTAGTAGGAACTGAGGAGGGACGGCCACGCTGCTCATGAATGCCAGACCACTGTGATGCATGGACGTTGCACGGATTTAAGGCAGTAGGATTTTCGGATCCACTATTGCATGGCGCTCGGAGATGTTGGGAAATTTACAGTCGCAACATCAGTCGTGTTTTCGCAGATACCATGGTATCTGTTACAATGGTAACTGGTTCTGTAATTAGTCGTGTTTGCAGTTACCGTGGTATCGGATAGCACGGTTGCTGTGCAAAAACGACAATAGCCGAAATTTGCGCTCATCCCAAAGGAAAAACTGATTGCCAGTCACAGCACTAAGTGCTAAACTTCTTTCCCACCAATTTGACTAAATCCTAGGCTCTATTATTGGTGATGATGAAAGTGAGATGACTTTTTCAGAAACCACAGTAACGGCAAAAACGCCTTTTGACTGTGGTATCAGATAGCACGGTGACTGCGAAAATGACATTAGACCGTTCCATCAGATACCATGGTATCTGCAAAAAAGGCAACTATTATCTACAGCATTGCTTCTTTCTTTAAAGTAGAGATCAAACCTACACCAACTCTGCGCCCCATAATCATCAAACCCACCAATTGACACTTTCCCAGTTACAATCCTCTGACGGCAATCTTCTCATGCGTTTTGGTCACCAAATTTTGAATTCTCAGCACCACAGGACCATCGTTACACCCTCTCATGGACACAACAGGCGAAGCAAGGACGACCCAAAACCCAAGCTTGTTCCCCCACCTACAAAATCTTCAGAAAGATACCTAAATTCATTCGTTCCGTATTTTACTAAACATTTTAACTGTTCATGATTCATGTTCGTTTCTTATTTATTTATTGTTTGTTAGTTTGTATTTTATTTGTATTGTTAGCGAGTGTTTATTTTTCCAATTCCCGCCCGTGTTAGCCTAGTGCTATTAGGGTTGAAAACAAAATTGATTGATTGATTGATTGACCCTTACTTTAAATACGTACTAACGAACTTTGCAAGTTCCATATGGTCTTTTCTCTTGCCCCATGTGTGGGCAAGCGCTAGAAAATACTGAACATTTTATAAACGATTGCAAAGAACTTAAAGGTTTAAGGATGGAGGTTTTTGGGGTGGAGTACGGGGGGAAAGACTGGTTGGTACAGGGAATGGGAGAAAAATATTTTTTGGGAATTAAAAATCTTGGAAGGTTCGTCTGTATGGGAATGTCGCACAGGGATCATTTTCTATAGTTTAGTTCAGTTCAGTTCAGTTTATTTCCAAAAATTTGCTCACGGACAAAGCCGAACATTGAATTTCTTCTGTCATGTATAACGTAACAATTAAAAACAACTATAATCCTCCACGGTTTAAGGTTTGGATTGTGGATGTAACGTATCTAAATTTTGTTCTATTGTTTTGTGATTACAGTGGCCGCAAGGCTTTAGCGTAATAAACTACTACTACTACTACTACTACTATATGCTTACAGCTCTTGTTTTTTAGGGCAAGTTCATCAACGAAGGCCTTTGGGCCCGTTCAAGGCATCCGAACTACTTCGGCGAAATTCTCCTCTGGACAGGATTGGCCATTGTAGCCTCGGGCTCAGCAAAAAATCGTAAGTCCAGGTTTTTGCTCACTAGACTTTGGGTGATCGACTTGTGAGGGGTCTGGTGGCGCGGAGGACAAATAGTAGAGCTCTTAAGTCGTCCCAGATTTCTGGCCAGATTTGAACGCAGTTGATCTTCGATATCAGGAGCTTGATTGCTTCATACGAGTAACCAGACATATTCTTCCTGTGACTCTTTTTGGAACCGAGATCTGGTGACTAGCAGCTTTCCAAAACGGAACCGAACAGGCGCGATACGAGTTCATACGGCGAAAGGACAGGTTAATTCAATTGTTTTAGATTTCACAGGCTCTTCTGGGTTTCGTTTCTGTTTTGTCTGACATTTTATGGTTCGTCCACCCGATTCTCTTCCAAAATGGTAGGTGAAAAATCAGGGAGTTTGAAAAAATGGTTTTGGAAGCCTGGATCCGACACTATAGTATCCTCACATTGTCTGCAAGTTTCAGTGCGCTAGGTGTATGCTGCATGCAACCTTTCAGGTTTTAGACAGAAGGCTGGAGGGCTGTTTTTTGCATTTCTGTCATCCCGGTCTGGAAAATTTAAAGATACCTTGAACTGTTTGTTGATGTTCCAGTATCGTACAATATTTGAATACTTTAAAACTAGGCTCCGCTTTTAACTAATTATCCACGGCTTTGACTCTTTTAAGCCTTTTTCTATTCCCATTGACATACAGCAAAAACATGGACACATTTCAATACCTGTTTTTTTGTTGAGGAATGTTCTTGCAAAGCAATCGGTGGGAGCACGATACTCATCGAGAAAAACGAAACATGGTTTGCAAAAAACATCTTCGTTATGGAGTCAGAATGTACCCCATGCAATTCTGGCCTCCGCAGTTCAAGAGTGGATGGTGCGATTGCGGAAGAAGGTTGCATTGTTGCTAAAGATATGACGGAAACTTTAACAATGAAACAAAGTAAAATGAAATTTTCGGGAGTTTTCTCGATCAGCTGATTATCCCTCCTAAGATGTTGAGCGAAGGATACGTAGAATATTGGATGTTTTGGTTTCATTGCGTTATAAATCAATCAATCAGTCCTCTGTTTCTGGCAACCGTCTCTTGCGAATAGCAAATTCACATATTCCCGAAACAGTCAGAAATTTCACCTTATATCAGTCTTATCTGGTAGCTTTTAGTCGGCATATTTTAGAGTTTAAAGCGTCCTAAGCCTCCTCTTTATTCCAAAAAGGGCAAAACAGATCCCACTGCTGCTGACTTCCATCTGAAATGCGTGCATCGCAGTAGAAAAAAAAATATCGACCCAGAAATCAGTCGAATTCGGGATGTGGTTGTACCTATTTTATAACAGAAGAAGGACGCTTTGAAATTAACATATTCTTTTGCAAAAAGAAGATCAGAAGATCAAAACAACATTTTTTACGAGTGCCCGTCTTGTTTGCTATCAATTAAGTTTTAATCTTCCGACATTTTCCGAAATTTCCGACATTTTTCAGAACTTCCGAACATTTTTGTTTTCTCCGTTTTATAGTAGATATCTCTTAGCCAGCTCTCCGCTAGCCTACATGTTCATCATATCTTTTTACCCCTAAACCCACAATCTCATTAGCTGTTCAAACATATTTTGTTCTGCCCTTAACTCGAGCCCCCTGCAGAGCCCATCCACGAATTCAACCTGTCCTTTGAACGAAAGGATCCTCACACCAAGCCTCTCCAAAACATATCGCCTTCGAGGGTTATCCTGCTGACCGACGGGCGGACAGACAGATAACTTCTACACAGTCATAGTACCCCTCCACTTACGTTTGGGATTCCAGAAAGGGATTTTGGTTGCCTGTATGCTTTGCCTAGCCTATTTCCTCTAAAAAGTAATACAGACAGTTCTTTGTTACTCGAATGTTTGAGCACTGGAGAAAATATTAATTCTCAGGTGAAACCATTGGATGAGGAAGACATCATTCAAAGTCGCCTCATGTTCAAAGAAGCATAGGCTAGGCTAGGCTACTTGTGCTTAATTTGTAGGACAATTACAAACGCTAAGTATGTATTTTGTCTGCTTTCCTGGTTGAAAGTGGTCGAAAACAGGTTGAAATAGGTTAAAATCCAACTTGGTTATCTTGGTTTTAAGCTAGTTTAAAAAAAACTTAAAATCTTGTAGCAAATTCTTTCCTTGTCGTCTGTAGTCTAGCGTCGGTATGACTATTTCTTAATTTCTTAATAAATTCAACTTCAGTTGGGATACGTGGTCAAGATGGATTTAAAGGTTTGGATCATGAAAGTCCTGAAGAGCAACTAACTTTGAGCAAGAAAGTTTAGGGAAAAATTTGTTCTACGTTGAAAGGAAAAATGTTCAACCCCAAATATGATGTATAAAGCCCACAGACTATGCCATAACTAGGTATCAGCTGCTCATTATGTTTGTGCAAAGGAGCCAGAAAAAACAGAAAAGAGTGAACTCCTGTGATCAAAGTTGTCTTTCCTGATTGATATGGTTTCGAGGGTGGTGGTTTTGTGGTGTACAAAAGTCTCATTTGTCAACAAGATGGTAAGTTGACGACTAATGGCTACCGGACGTGATGGTGCTGACGGCGGACCACCAACATCCAGGTAACGAACTGAGTCGCAATGACGATAAAAAACATACGCCATCTACCGGCAATAACCTGTACTTATTGTACTTATATTACCCTTGATAGGAAGGAAATGAAAGAGTACTATTTCAAAAAGTCGAACCTACCTGGTACAAGATGGGGAAAAGACGGAAAAGGAAGTAAAAGAAATTTTCAGCATTTTGCATGTCCTTATCCTTGCTCCGAAAGTTAAACAACATTTGTACCAACAAATAAATAATCTACTACCAACACGAGAACGAAAAAAAAAGAATAAACGAGAAAGAAACAGATGTTTGCCAAAGATGCAAGATAGAAACAGAAACAATCTTGCATGCTTTGATAGAATGTGAAGCACTGAAAGAACAAATAGAGCAACTAAAAAATGTGCTACAGGAAACTACAGGTAGCAAAGTTGCCCTCGATAAGCTCCTAAAACTAGAAGGCGACAATGAAGAAGAGAAACAAGACCGATCGGCCGTATCCATAGTGGCAATCTATAGCTACTACGAATGGAAAGCGAGGACAGAAGAAAAAGAAGAAAGCTATGTTCTGGAAAAGACATTAGCAGCATGGGGGCTGTTGAAAGAGCTGACAAAAGAACGTATGGTATGTAAATAGAGCAACAATTGTAAATAAATATATGTTGTAACAGTAGTGACTAATTTTATTCCGTTGTTTTTTTACTGAAATTTTAAAAAACAATTTTTTTTTAAGGATTATAAAAATGCCCAATAACGCAAGGCCCAGTGAAGGTATTGATTTGATTATAATTATTGTATAGTATCAGTGTATTTTAAAATATGTTAATTAAATGATTTATATAGTGATCAGTGTATTTTAAAATATGTTGGTTAAATGATTTTTTATTTATTAGTGATGTTTTTTAGTTGAATATGTTAAAGATGGGAGCAGCCCCTTGCAGTCGTGGGCGTTTTGTTTTTTATCCTTTTGTACCGTTTCCGGTAAAGTAGTTAAATTTGAAGAGTTTGAGTGTATTTTGAGTAGCCGGAACGGAAGATGGAAATTTGTATATATAATGAAAATAATTTAATGTTTTGTCGTTTTGTCCTTTGCCCTTGTTTTTGTGCCAGTAAAACAGCTGGGGTTCATGACCTGATATGTCAAGGTGTGTTTACTGAGGATCTTTTATTTTAATGTTTACAAATGTTTAATACCGTACTTTATATTTAGTTGTTTAAAGAAAATTGTTGTTGTTTGTAGTTATACAAATTATTTCAAAAATTTAAAAGAGAGAATTAATTTCCAAATATTAGAGGGGAAGAATAGTAAATAAAATATGGGTTTATTTTCAAAAGTTAGGTGACGTGAATAGTTAAAAGTGGGTAAAAATAGATTAAAATTAACGTCACTGAGGGATGGAGGAGTAGCCACAAAAAGTACGATATCTGATTTCTTAGTTTTTCAGACGATATAAAAATAAGTAAATGAAAAAAGATGCTACGGGAGAAAAAATAAATAAAAATAACTTGTACTTATTGACTAGATGGCATATATGTTTACACCTTGGTTGGGAATGATAACGAAATTGGATGGGGCCACAACACTGATAATTACATTTCTTTTTTGTGTTACGATGTATGACAGACTAAATTTCACTACCAGTGACCAAACCTGCTAAACAAATGCAATATTTGCTTGGATAAGTTACCAATATTTTGAATCCCTGAAAAAGCGTGAGTAAGATTTGATTTGTTGCATTTAGCAGCTAAGCATGGCCAGTCTCTGCAAATGCAATACAGATACTAAAGATAACTTACAAATAGACTGCCAGTCTCTGCAAATGCAATACAGATACTAAAGATAACTTACAAACAGATACTAGGTTCAAGGTTCAAGGTTTTTTATTCTTACTATAACTGATAGATAAACATTAATAATACGATTCTCTGCACTTACAATTATTTCAGGGTTTGAACCGAGAGAAGAAAATTTCAATCCAAATAAATCAATCCAAACAAAAACAAAAATGAGGGAAGAGTAACTGAAAACCAGCATCACCAGAGAAAAACACATAAATAAAATAAGTAAACGTAAAATATAACCAATCTCTAACTGTTAATTGTATATTCTTAAACTTGTTATGAGAATTGGGGATAGCTGTTTTTGTATACTTTGAAGGGATTTTGTAGAATCAGTTTTAGGAAATAATATTTGCATGAATTCAAAACTGAAGAAGATGGAGAAAAATGATACCTCTCTGAAGGTACTCTTCGACTTCGGACTTTCCATTTATGACGGTTATCGTACTGGTGCTTTAGTAGGTGTTAATGGGTGTTAGGGCTTTAATATTTCCGAAACTAAAAATGTCACATAATGATTCGTTTGGCAACCCATTTTTGTATGGGCAGCAGCAGATGACACTTCAAACCTGTGATGGTTAGCATGTCAAGGGCAGGCAAAACTTCCTTGGCAACCTCAGCTGCGGTTGTGTTCGTACCTCCAAACCTAGATGTTTAACCGCTCTTGGTCATGAGGCAAATTAACTGCCTCTCGTTTTCTGCAAAATAATTACGTAAGTAATTTAGAGAGAGAGAGAGAGAGTGGTTTATTGTACAACTTTTGTAGCTCTTGGCTAATTTGCAGTTGCAAAACATTCTATGCACAAATTAGGCACAGTTAAACATAGACGTAAAAAAGGGCACAAACGTATTAGAATAAATATCTACCAAGGAAAATATTCCAACCTTCTGTTCTTCCCGTTACTTGTTCTTCCATCGAAATTGCTTTCCGAAAATTGAGAAGGACTGGCTCTACAGATTCTAATGGACTTAGTGCCGATTTTTTCAAAATTGATTGTCCAGCTTTAACACAACACCTTCAGCTGCTATTTCAAATTTGTTTATGCCAGGGTTTTGTTCCGAATAGTTTCCTCTTGTGTACTATAACATCGGTGATTAAGCGAGGGAAAGACGTGGACCTTTACAAAAGCTATCGGCCAATTACCGTTTCTTGTACCATAAGCAAAATCCTGGAATACGTCCTTCTTCCAGAAATAGTTGAAAAATGTCGCTTTGGTTCAATGCAGTTTGGATTCCGTTCGAGCGCCAGTTGTGCGCACGCTCATCACATATTGACAAAAATGATCAAACAGGCTACCCGCGACAAGTCTGCTATACATATATGTTCTATAGATATAGCTGGTGCTTTTGACAATAAAACGCATTCTCATCTCAGGCCTTATTTTCTCTCATTACTTCTGGCGTGACTCTGTCTGTTGTCTATCTGTTAAAATTTTGGTATGGTCATTCTTCAGTAAGGTTCAAATGGCAAGGTAGCTTGTCAGAGATTATTCCTGTCCGAACTGGTGTTCGCCAAGGGGGAGACTTATCTCCCTACATCTTCAAATCGGCCATATCTACTTGTCTCAATTCTTTGCATCCTGCTTACTTCCATAAAGACTATGCCTTGAGCTACATAGCCTACGCGGACTACTTGCTCTTAGTAAGCCGTAGCCGATCCACGCTCACAAAAAATGTAAGTAAGCTGTCGTCGGAACTTCTCAAAATTGGTCTTGAAGTTAACCTGTCAAAATGTGAGTACCTGCATTTCAACACTTCTTCAAATGGTTGGAATGCATCCAAAGCTTCTATATCTCTTGGATCCTTCATCGTCAAATCAACAGACTCTCTACGGTGGCTCGGCATAACATTCAAATCTTCATTGTCAAAATTTTGCTCTTCGGTTGTTCAAGAAGTTTATAAATCAATCCGTAGCGCCTATGGGCGCATCGTCTCCAACCGGGGGCGATATAATCGTAAAGCTTTGGGAAATTTGTACAGCACCTTCTGCGCTCCTTCTATACTCTTTCGTTCTGGCGTCACTCATGTTCTGCGAAAGAAGGAGATTAAAAAGATGAGATCATGTTATTTTGAATATGCAAAGCACCTGCTCCACTTGCCGAAATTATGTCATAACCATACATTGACGGAGAGTTAGAGGACAAGTGTTACCCTTTTGGATGTTTCCTCATCGCTTTAAAAAATCATGTAGAACAGGGCCCAACCAGCGCACGACGTCGTCCACTGCTTCCTGACCGAAGACTGAAAATTAAGTGTCTTTTTCTGTGTGTTTATATGTTTTGTTTATTTTGTTTATTTTCTTCGTTTACTCCGCCTTTTCAAAATGGCGGGTGATAAATAAATTACTTACTTAATAACGGTTTGTCCGCGCACGTATAGGGGTCAGTTTGTGTTTCTGTCTGGTTCTGCTGTTTGGTGGGGACAACAGGAAAAGGGACTTCAGGGGGGGGGGGGGGGTAAAGCCTCTTTTCAGGGGGTTTAGCAGAAGAAGTTTTGATTTGGCGGCGTTGATGTCTGCGGGTAGGATGTCTCGATGGGTTGGGTCTGAAAGCAATGCTTTTCCAAACCTCATGATGAGCTCGCACAATCTTTGTTCTAGACACTGGATGTTAAGTTTGTTGAGTGCTTCTTGGTAAGGGATATCTCTACAACCCAGGATAATCCTGACTGCCCTTTTCTGCACTGACTCTAGGTCGTCCATCAGGTGAGTAGTGTGTACTACTGAAGGGACCCACACAGGGCAAGCATACTCCAAGACTGGTCGCACATAGCAAAGATAGGCACGGAGGAGACTATTGACATCGCAACCGAAGCGAAGCATTTTAGACAGTGTTTGGAGGGAGGCGTTACCCTTCCTAATTACACTGTCAACATGTGCGGCGAAGGAACAGTCTCTGGAGGAAATGACTCCGAGTATCTTCACTTCTGACACAACAGGAAAAGGGACTTCAGGGGGGGGGGGGGGGGGGGTAAAGCCTCTTTTCGGGGAGTTTAGCCGAAGATTTTTTGACTTGGCGGCGTGGATGGTAAGATTGGACTCGTTACACTGGGAATTTAGTTCGTCAAAAATTTCACCAGCAAACTACGTTATAGTAGCATTACCCTCAAGTAGGTAAGCAAGCACGAGTGATAAGTCGTCCACAAATTTATACCTGTCTTCGTGGTCGCTCAACATGTAGTTGATCACAGCGAGAAATGTTATACCTGCAAGTTTGGTGCCTTGTGGAGCCCCGCAGGTTATGTCACTCCAGTCGGAGTCGGCGTCTTCTTCGTGGAGGGTAAACACCTTTTGCTGCCGTCCAGACAGAAATCCAGTACGATTGTTAGAGTTTGACGTTTAGCTCCCATTTGCTTCAAGTAAAGGCATGCAATGAGATGAGATAGAAGGTCAAACGCTTTGAGAAAATCGATCGCAGCTAGATCAACAAAACAACCCTGGGTCTCTAGCCATTTTAGAATGTGGTCGAACATTCTTACAAGGTAAACGGTTTTTCCGCACTTCGGGAGTCCACCGTACTGATATTTGTCTATGGGTTCACGAACTTGAGACAACAGGCAGCGGAGTATGAAAGACTCTGTCACTTTAGCAAAACACGGGGTTAGGGAGATGGGTCTCAGTCATCACAGCCCTTAGGCGGGTTTACCTTCGGAATGAAACCTATGTGCGCTTTCTTCCACGGTGAGGGGAACACTCCGGACGCAAATTACTGGTTAATCAGGATGGAAAGGGGGAGAGCGGGGAATACAGCAAATTCATGGATAAGTTTTTTAGGGATTTCGCCAGGAAAAGTTGATACTCCTGTCTTTATTTTCCTTAGTTCCTTGTACACATCGAACTCACTTAGTTCAATTAAACCTTCGGCGGGGCAGTCTTCAAGCAGGGACCCTTTTTCCTGGGAAATGTGGTGCATGTAGAGGTTAGGAAGGCGTTTACAGCACGGGACCCAGTAAGCGTCCGCTATCGTCTGTTATCATTATAGTAGACTTGACGATTTCCCACTTAGTTTCTTGACGTAGCGGTGCCATTTCGCAGGCTCGCTGTTCAGAAGTGGCACAACTTGTTCGCGTTTTCGCTTTTATTTTTCACCCGCCATTTTGGAAAGTGCAGTATCAGTATAGTGTGAAGGTATGGAATCGTCTTCCGGAGAGAATCAGGGAGTCGGAGAACCAGTTTATGTTTAAAAATAGATTGAAAAATTATCTTTGTATTGAATTGTTTTAAATTATTAAATTATTTTTATTTATTTGGAATTTATTTAAGGTGAATATTTCATTATTATTATTAGTGAAAGAAGGATGGGATGGGGGGGGGGGGAGGGAAAGAAACAGAAATGAGAAGGTTAAGACGCGTTATGTTTGTTGTTTCGTTTAAAGAATTTTGAAATTAAAATGAATTGGATTGAATTGAGTTGAATATAAAATAAAAGAATGGTGACCCCTGCTTTTCTTTCAGGCTGGCACTGGATTATGGTGATAGTTGGCCCGACTTTCGTCGCCTTTTTGTTGACCTGTGTCAGCGGTATCCCGATGCTTGAGGCACACGCTGTGAAGAAGTGGGGAGGTAGAGAAGACTACCAACAGTATTTGACGGATGTACCTGTTTTGATTCCGAGGCTGTCCTAAAGTCGAAGGTATGTAACCCTGCAGGCTATTTGGTATTTGGAATTGTACCATAAGATTATTTTGCGTTCTCTGTTCTTAGTTGTTTTTAAATACGTTATAATACGTTATAATTTTTATCCTTTTTTGACACTTTCGTTAATAAAGTAGCTTTTCAAAAAATAATTTATAGGCAGTATTTGCCTGTATAGATATTTTTGGGTTTTAGTTATTATCTCATGTTGCTGAAGTCGACTACTAACGAACCTTTGCCGATTGTCCGAAAGTACGTGTTTATGTTTGACGGTGACTTCCGTGTATTAACATTTGATCTTTTTTTGCCTTCACGCTTTTGAGGATACTTTGCATATGCTGCTTCCTTCATAGTCTGTGAAAGATCCACCTTTGAATATGTCCTTTACTTGATCGGTTGATCCAACTTTGCTCAGCTTTTCCCTCAGCACTCGGGCGGTTCGAAAGGGAGGGGGGGGGACGAAGCACCCCCACGTGTAAGTGAGTCTTCTCAGTCCTATGTTTTGAGCTTTCCTTTATGACATTCGTACGTGCAGATACATAGTTGACAGGCCTGACCGGATTCGGGCACTTTGGGGGGAGTAGGAGGGGGTTCGGGAATTCCGGTGATCCCGGGATAAGTTACTTCCAGATGCGCTAGGACGATGAAACTTGGCAGGCAGATCAGGAACCCGACCAGATTGACTTAAGAATAATCATTTCCCCGATCCAACCATCGTGACGGGGAGTGGAGGGAGGATAATCCGGAATCTTGAGGTAGGGTATGTATAACTTTCGAGCGTTTGATCGGATCTTTACGAAACTTACTATCTGGTGTCTCAGAAATCCCATTTCAAGTCCGGACCGGATCCAGTGCCTTGAGGGAGTTGAAAGGGGGATTATAAATCTTTTGAAACGCTCAAAGTGGAGAGATTGGGACGAAACTTGGTGGGAAGAATAAACACGAACCCTAGATACATCGTTTACAGAACTGGATCGGATCCGGGCACAAGCGAGGAGCTGGAGGGGGGATCCGAAATTCCGGTGATCGCGAGTTAAGGTACTTCCAGATGTGCTACGACAAGGTTACTCGACTGACGCACTAGAGACCCGGCAAGATCAACATGGAAAAAGCCACTTCCCAGATACGACCATCCTGGGGCTGGTGGGGTGGGGGTGAGAATGGAGGGAGGGAAACCCGGAAACTTTAGGCATGCATAACTTTCAAACCGGTGATCATGTCTTATTGAAACTTGATAATTGGGAAGAGTACATGCCTCTGATATTCTCGTCTGTGCTTCAAGGGTTTTTCTTTCGAAAGACTTCCTAAACATCTTGAACAAAGTTCGCATCTTGAATGCGCAGAGTGAATAAAATACTTCTCACCAAAAGATACATTTACATGATCCACAAGGTTCCATGATCATTTTTGCCTCAAGGGTTGTGAATGAATTCCTAGCCCAGTGAACGTGCGCATCTGTGAACGATCTGACCTTCCTGGGTAGAAGACTAGTTTATTACTAACGAAAGATCACTGATTAAATGAGCACACTGACAAAGTGAAATGAAGACACGTTAAGACGCGACTCCGGTGCAATGGTTTGGATACTCCGTATCACTCGCCCTTCCCAACTCAACAGTTGGGGGGGGGGGGGGCATCTGTGGCAGCTTCATCAGAGGTTCTCAATCATGGTACCGACGGTTGGCCAAAAGAAGCTGGCCCGGATCTGGCCCAGGATATCGGATACTGTAGAGAGTGGGGTCGTCTGCCCCTCGCCATGGAATTTACGGAACGCCAAGGTTCTTTATCAATTTATCAATCAATTTATAACCCGTCAAGAGAAGGCGTGTAGCCCTAGCGACGGAGCACAAAAAAAGAAAAAAAAAACAAAAACAACAAGAACGTACGTAGCAAAACTTTACACTAAACACAGCACAAACATAACTACAGATTACACGAAGAGAGAAGACCACTGGTGGTTCAGTTTACTTGCGGAAGATTTGAAATCTTTCACTCTTTTATCAATAATCTTAGCACGCAGAATCAGGTGGAATTTCTGCGCCAAGAAAGAATTACTGGCTTAAATAACTTAAATAACTTCTTATTAGAAGCAGGAAAAAATTGCCAAATGGGGTCATCGCAAGAAGGTGGGGCACAGTTAGACTGTTGTAAAGTTTAGAAAGATTAAACCGACTAAGATGTGTGATATTAAAAGCAAGTGAAGCATAAGCGATCCGTATATTTTTAGCGAGGTTTTGAATGGCAAGCTTGATGGTTTCTTTGATGGTTTTTCCGATGGGCATGCCAAGGTAAACAAGACTTGTCAGAAAGCGGAATAGATGTTTCAAAAAGTTCAAGTCGCTTGTCTGGATTACCCTTAAAAGTGAAAGCTATTGCTACAGTTTTGTCAACATTAAACTCAGACCGATCTACTGATATTCATGTTTTAGTTTCGACACGTACTTTCACTTCCCAAAAAAGGGCGACTTAAATTCAAAATATCATCGGCGTAAGTAAACAGATTACAACATCGATACCGCAGTAAATACACGTGCAGTCGACAGAATTTTAAGCAGGAAGAAACGAGTTGTTAAAAAGAGCAGGGGAAGTTGAACCTCCCTGTCTTACACCCTTTCATGCGTTCAAGAGGTCAGACCTCCCTTTAATTTTAGCTCTGAGATGACTGTACGTATAACGAAGACATTTAATAACGGAGGGATCAACCCCTCTTTTTGTAGCTTCTGCCAAAATCTGGGCAAAAATACACGAATCGAAAGCTCTGGCTATGTCCAGTGCACAAAGAACAAGGAAATCCCCGGAACCTTCCACATCCGTAAGAACATTAAACAGGGCGAAAAGAGCATGCTTCCGACTCAATCTTTTTTGGAAACCAAACTGATGCGAAGGAACATAACACTTGCGAGAAATTTCACTAAGAATAGTAGACTCAAAAATTTTAAAGGAAGTGCAAGAAACAGTTATAGGACGATATGATCGACAATCGTCAAGATCTTTTTCTTTTTTTTGGGAATAGGCGTGAACTGGCCGATGCAAAACTACTTCGGCACAATTCCTGATGAACTTGACATCTGAAACAAGAGGGAAAAATGCCGCGCAAGCAGATCGCTAGCGTTTTCAAGATGTTTTGCGGAGACCAGATCTACATCGGCGGATGCTTTTTTCTTAATCTTTCTTAGGGCAAATTTTACATCAGACGGAGTCACTGCAAAAGCAGACTGTGGAAATTTAGCCAGTATACTATCAAGCTCTTTTTCAAATTTACTTTCTGTAGCCGGATCGGGTGACGAAAACTCACTTTTATAATAATCAATCCAACTAATTTCATACTGACAGAAGAGACCCGATCGGTAGGTTAAAGACTCTTCCACAAAAGAGAAGGGTTACTCGCTATCTTGTCAACATTTTTTTGAATCAGCATGATTTTATGGTCCTTAATGCTCTTGTGAATTTTGTTTTTGTTTACAAACGCAAATCGTTTACTATACCAGAACGCGGTTTATCAGACTCATTCCAAATTCGGAGCCACAGTTTAGCTGATAAACATGCTGAAACAAGATTCGAGTTTCTCGACCAATCGGCCAGTTCTGTTTTTTGCGAACACGTCTCGTTGGAACCGCACTAAGCTCCGCACATCGAAGTGCGTGATTTACTTCCGCGAGATACTCGTAATCTGTATTTTAATCTCACGCTCACTAAGATAAGAACTACAATCGGGGCTAAGTAGATGGAACGGAACGGACGGCAGCAATAGTTGTAGCCGACGTAGCGGTCTGGCCAGACCCTCTTAGGAGAGGTTGTAAGGAAGACCATCTCCTGCTCTGGCAGAAGTTCGACAACAGAGGCGCTCTGGCTGATACTTGGGCAAATTCGCCCAATCGCTCGAAAGATTCGAGCTTCTACTGACGGACAACATTCAATGGGCCTTCCCACGGTCGTTCCAACTTCGTATTTCCAACTGATTGAAGATTCAATACCCTGTCATCGAGTGTTTATTTGGGGAGACTTTGAATGGCTGTGCGTCCCGTTCAGCTACCACTTCAGTCGATTTTTCAAGGTTATAGATCGTGTCTATCTTGTCGTGCAACTTAGCATTGTCGTCCGCAGTTTCGCTATCTTTGCGATTAAGAGATTGTAGAGTCGGTTCGAGCTTTTGCTGCACCTCGAGAGGCTCAGTTTGCGTTCGTACCGAAGTCGTTCCCGTCACCCTTGTCGCTTCTGCCATTATCGCAACACTGCACAGCCTTTTGTCACTTCGGCCGCTAATTTTTCCAGAGGATCCTCTGTTTGTCGCTCGAGTCCACCTCACTGTACCAAACGAATCCTAGTAGTCTTATCCATAATGCCTGAAATCAACCCAAATTCAGGATCGCTTAGGACCCACGGACCCACAATCGCTTAGACTTTTTGTACTAGATTAGATTACGTTTATTACAAACAAACACACACCACATAATCTGGATCACCTGCAGGGAAAGTCCTAGGGGACTTGTTAAATAACAGGTGAAAAAACAAAATTCACATCTATTGACTAATGAAAAATAAATACTACTAACAGTGAAAAATGAACACTAACACTACATTTCTAATTACTAAAACAAATACTAAAGAAAAAGAAAACAAAGAAAACAAAACGACTGACTCATGCTTACTCTTTTGCGAGCAAGAACCTTTTCACTGTGGTCTTGAACGCAGCAAGGTGCGAGGATTTAGTCTACCGACTTTACTTGGGATTATATTATAAACACTGGTAGCAAAATTCCTCGATGCACGAGTTCCTTGTCGGATTTCATTAATTATATCCCCACGCCCCCTTGTTTTATAAGTGTGGTAATCACTATTCGTAGAAAAAAATTGCAGAAGGAGAAGGCAGTAAATGGCACGGTCTATGGACTGTCATTCTTTCCGCTCTGGGATATATCCTGGAAAACAAAAATCCCAGACCGAATAATTCTTTTTAAGAGATAAACGTTTCACACAGTCCTAGGACTAATGGTGGTTCATTAAGTTCACTTAAAATATGCCATACTTCCGAATACGCGATTCTCAGACCCTGGCAAAATCCAAATGTAATATCACCCTTTTCTGACTACTGTGGTAGAGCCTGCTGGTCCACATACCGACTCACTTTTATTCCGTGGTCAGCGTAACCAACATTAGAACCATAATTTGCAAATGGACGGGACAAAATATCTATCCGTGGCATCTGTCAAGCTCTTTAACATTTCTTCCTTTAAAGGTTCATCTTGTATACCAAGAGCCAGATTAGCCGCCTTAAGGACTCAATAAGTGGAAGAGACAATCGTGCGTTGCACCTGCAAAGCTTTAGCATCCCTCTGCTTAGCTCTGGGTGATAGACTTAACCAAATCTCCCCGTTAGCTTTTGGCACAATGATCTTCATTTGCAGGCCTGGGATGACGTTCAATCATTTCTTTTAGCTTAGCAATATCAACAGGTTCAGAAAATGACTTATTCGCCACCTTGGCCAGTCTCTTGTGTATCTTCGGACCTTCTTTAATACCCAACCTGTTTGCGGTAGTCTTTTTTCATACAAGATCATTCAGTTTCCCTTCTTTGGATATTTGTTAGTTCCCTGATGTGGGGAGACTTTTCTTTCCCGGCTTGCGGTCGGACTTGGAGATTCATTGCGGCTCCGAGAGCCACGACGAATTGGGCTCCGAAAGCTATGAATGTTGTGGCTGTCCGCTGGTCTTCGACCACTAGCGCTCCAAGAGCCAAAATCTTGTCGACCCGAGGGTACTCGTTCTCAGCGCTAGATTCACTGTCAGAGTAAAGTCTTAGACTGTGTGACCTTCCTCTGAACATCTTCATCACTTCCATTGTTGGAACCCAGCTCCACCAGGTCGTCCAACAACCGAGCAAACAACCCAATTCCATCCCCACTCATTTCGAACAATATCAGGGTTGCCACCAGCTCATCAAAAAAATCCATGGAAAGCACTGTTGCCAAAGGGACCAAAAATGTGCCGCTCGCGACGCCTCGCGTCGCTCGCGCTGCCACCTTTCGGCGAATAAGTCTTCGGTACGCTAAAACGCACGTATTACCGTTGCGGTGAAATTGCTTTTCTTTCGAATGATGCACGATTCTGCGTCCTGTGGGATGCCGGGTGAAATTTCAACGCATCCGGCGTCGTTGCGAACTCTGATTCGACCAGGAAACATGACTTTTGAAAACCGCGACGCATGCATTATTTCGGCGCCGCATCTGTGTGAACCAAAAATAACCACTGGATCATCAAAAACGGTTCTGCTTTACCTTCTCACTGCCGATTGAAGTACTGCAGTTCGGGAGAATGCAAAGCTGACTATAGAAATAGAAATGAGTTGATGCTTTTTCGTGCTTTTAGCCTAAGTCGTTTTTTACTTTTGGGAGCTAAAAGAAGTTCACCTTTTTTTGCATAAGCCTTTGTTTATTTATTTTTTTAAACAATAAACTGAGTTTGTAGCTCAGTTTAGCTTCGTCGTTTGCCGTTTAGCTCTTTTTCTTTAGATCGGAATAGGACATACGCTCGGTATTCCTCGAAGCGCTTTAAGCCGTTTTTACGCTCGGTTTATCTTGGAGATTTTGAGCTAAACTACAAAAAACGAACGCTCTTTAGTCGTTAGACAGTAATCGACGGAAAAAGCTAAACGATGAAACGAATGCTTCTAGTATTCCAGTTCCTATTTACATCAAGAATGGTATTTGTGAGCTTCAATGGCTAACTCCTCGCTGAAGCCGGGCTCACGAGAAGGTTCTGGTTAGTCCGCTCCGGTGAGATAAAACCGGACACTGGTTAGTTAAAAAACGGGTTATAAGACTGGTGAGAAGTCACCGGTGGATGCAAAAACGGCTTATAAGAAAAACCGGAGACCACCGGTGAGAACTCCCGTGACAAAGAACGCAGCTAATATTCTTTGAGCCCAAGCTGACTTTGAAACATTTATTGAAACAATGTTTACAACGGATACGTCAGCTACGATTCTTCATCGTCCAGCAAAAACAGCGTTCGTGTCAAAAATTAAATCTCAGGACAGGGTTTTTCATTATAGTGGTATTTGAAGATAATTTACTTTAATAAGATATTGATAGTCGGTGGAAGCTTCATTTATTTATTACAGGTTTGTTTCCTTCCCCGAAGTTGAATCAGAGGATTGACAGCCTGGCGAGGACCCTTGCCAAAAAGGGCCGAAATATCACTGATGAAGAATCGTAGCTGACGTATCCGTTGTAAACATTGTTTGAATAAATGTACCTTAGGATCAAAGCACTCCAGCTGAACCAAATGCTCGTCACCAGAATCGACCCTTCTGATGATTTTTTCGCACAATCTCTGATAAAACATGACACACTTATTTTTGACTGAGATCAACTTCCGATTAAAATCAGCCTCTCCACTCATTTCATAACAGAGCGCCTGAAACTTTGGCCCAAAGTAGGCGTTTTCATACGATCTCAAATTGTTGGGAGACCGTACATTTATTTTAAAGGGGCCATTTCTGTTCTCGACTTCCTGTTGGACAAAGTTCTGCATAATTTCCTGTAGGGTTTCGCGCACTTTCGTAAGAGTCAAGTAAACTCTTAACACTTTCGCTCTGGACTTCTAGGTGTCAAATTTCAATACAGGCGAAAGCGTAAACATCAACTGATTTGTAAACATCGGACAATCCAGGCGATCGCAGAACGGCATTGAGTGATCGAATCTAAAAGAGATGATGTTTTACTCTGAACTCGAGCTATAAACACGACCGTTATCCGTCCACACATTCTTCGCACCAAATTTATCTCTTGCAGTGTCCAACAACAGCTTCCTTTAGGGGTCAAGTACTCTGAAAAAAAGACCTTGAATTAGCCAGATTCTTCTTGTTCATGAATGCGGTTCTAGCTTGACTATTTGAATCGAACGTAACAATCACTGGCAGTGTTTTATATGCATCAGAGGATCCTTGTAAGCTAATGGCCTGGGCCCCACTACGGACACATCTGTTCGTAAATCGGTTTTTAGACGTTTTTAAGACTGGTTTTTAAGACGTTTTAGGTCGCTCCTCTCTCATTGGTTGTTCATAACAAATAAGAAACGGGAGATAGATTCATCCATCTCAGATTTTATGAACGGGTTGAAGGAGGAATGTCTAAAAACCGCTAAAAAACCGATTTACGAACAGGTGTGTCCGTAGTGGGGCCCGGGCATAAGGCCAATCATTTGGTTAAAAAGTCGATGAACGGCGTCCGTAGTGACCTCGCCATTTGACTGGGAAACGCCATGCACAAGGAGTATGTTTGAGCGCTGTTCCTGATCATGATTATCATAAGGCGATCCGATTAGTTCAACACGGGTTTCAAGAGCACATATTTGTGAGTGGAATCCCTTTAGTATTCTCTCTCTAATTTCATCCCGTATATTACTCTTATAGTTTCAATTTCGTCCTGAGCTGTTACTAGTGTTGAAACTAGCGACGAAATGTTTGATTGGGAAGTGCCTCCAGCCACTCCCGTCCTTTCCTTGTACACATCCGGGTATGCTGCTAATTCGGCAAAAGTGTTACCAATCCCTCTCGTCTTTTTCTTACTCGCTTCTGAAAAGTTTTCATCTAGGCAGAATCTCGGCCTCCGTGAGAGCTGTATTTTCGTGCGAACCGTAGCAGAAAACTTAGTGGAATTTTGCAGTAGCTGCTTTTCCTCTCTTTGAGGTTGTAATATCGACTATTCGGTTCGGCCACAGAGGGTAGCCGTAGAACTTTCCGGATGCTAGGTCTCCGACCTTATAATCCACCATTATTTAGCGAAGCATCAATAAAAAAGATAGGGGAGATGTGGGTACCCTGGGACATTTTCAGGTGCATGTCGGATATCCGTGAAACCCTTTGGCCAAATTGCTTGATTTTGGTAGTCAATTAAGTGGAATTGATTGTGCTTTCTTCCAGATTTTTTTGCAGATTGTGTACTTGATTAGTCTTTTTGGTACTGACGATTTTCTTAACCCTCCTCGTCTGTCCGTCTTTGGTACTGTCGTCTTTGGTACTGACGATTCTCTTAACCCTCCTCGTCTGTCAGAGTACCCTGACCCCCTGGTACTCTGGGACTAGTTAAGGGTACTTGGGACAAAGTGCGCTTTTTGGCTAAATTTCATTTTTAACAAACCGGTTGTCAACTTTACAAAAAATAAAAACCGAAGACAAAGCCTGTAGCACTATTTATCCAACAAAGTACTGCAAAAGGTCGATATCGAAATTCAGAGCTTTCACATGATGTTCTGCGGCCCCACCAAGTTTTGGTCTTGGTAGACCTAAGGCGATATCTTCTGTTATCTCAAAGGCTTCATTCTATGGCTCTGGAAATATGAATTTCCAAGTAGGGAGTTTCCGTTTCAGGAATTTTTCACAATTCCCTTGAAGGTACTCTGGGACACAATGGACAAAATGTGTCCCAGGGCACCCAGGAACACGTGTCCAAGAGTACCCAGACGGGTAGCTTTCCAAAAAAAATCATTATTGTATTACTAGATGTCAATATAAATAAAGCACTGAGCACTGTTTTGTAGCAAAGACAAAACTGCTTCAGACCAAAAAACATTCATCACCTTCCAATGAATTGGTCAAAAGATATTTCGGAAAAACCGGACCCTCTTTCTTACTCAAACACCCATACGAAATTCCTCACCTAAAATCTCTGATAAAAATATTTGTGGATTTCTTCGGGAAAACACATGTATCCTTACTGATAGATGACCCGTCGTTAGTCATTCAGGCGGAATTTTTCAACAAAGCGGTACCATGTCCCATATCCCCCTTGTCCGATCTCCCCCACATCTCCCCTACTAATACAGTGATGCAAATACAGGTACTTATCTTTCGGGCTGTACCCCACGGAACTTCCATTAACTGGCAAAACTTTTTAGATACAGCCCAGCCTACGATTTGGCTCGACAGTAAACACTGTGTTTAACGAACGAATTCCTATCCATTCTGCAAGTTATTCAACTCGATCACCAAAATCCTATGATCAGGCACGCGTATTAGTTGCAAAACCATTTTCCACTAGCATAGGTTAAATGCGTCGTTATCTCAGGTGCTGAATGAATACTGAATGCTGCAACGTTTCTGAAACGGCAGCAATTGATTTCCTGTAAATGTCATTTCCTTTGCGCGATCGGAAACCAAACTCAACTTCTGCCGATGGATACGATCTAACTTCCGAATGAACACATCCAATATTGCAACAAGCATCTTTGTGGTCTAGCGCTGTGCCTACGAACTCAGACCTAACGAAAGAAACGTCGCTTCCACTATCAACCAAAAAATGAATGTTTTGCCAGTGACCGTTTAATCGTACTCGAGTTCGAATTCGAAGTTTTTTTCGAAGGCCTTCCCGATAGAAATACCGTCCATAGGCTATCTATTCGAAGGGGAAAATTGTGGCGATCTTAGGGAGTGCATAGGTTCCTCATACTACAACGCATCGAACTTTTCGAGTAATGTCGGTATTAGTCCTACTTTGCTCCCAGCAGTGTTCGTATGGTTTTGTTTGCGTTAGCTTCTGGATTCTCTGGTTCCGAATTCCGCCACAACCCCCTCAGATTTCTTCTGGGATTCACGCATTTTATCTCCACTATTCGTAGCCAGAATAGTACGGGTACTTTTGATTTGACCGCGAGTCGAAACTAACTCCTGATGACGAAAATCCGAACCCTTCGCATTCGACCGAGTTACAATGCGCCGTGATGCAGTCCTAAACATTAGCCACATCGCCGATCACAATCTGACCTTTCTGGGTCGAAGACCAGCTTATTACTAACTATAAAATTATTGAAAATATTAAATGAGCACACTGGCTAAATGAATGAATGGCACGTTAAGACGCGCCCCCGGCGCAATGAGTTGGATTCACCGTAAGGATTATCAATCCTCTCCAAGCCGTAGACCCTTTGTTATATCCAAGCTATACAAAGCCATGATCAGACCAATGATTGAGGTTGGTATGGTTTTTTTACATTCCTACTTTTAAAAGGACAAATTTTTCCTTGAACGTGTGCAGAAGCCAGCCTCATGTGACCCAAGACTTGAAGAATTTCCCGTACAATGAGCGACTGCAGAGGTCGAAGAAGACGAAAGCAGACGTCGAAGTAGACGAAAGAAAGATATCATCCAGTCTATAAGACACTCCAAACCAGCCAGTTTCCCAAAATCTTTGGACCACATCCATCCATCAAAACACGTGGACAAAGTAGATGAATCCAAAAACCCCATGCTTCAACAAGAATCAGACATCAGTTCTTCTCT
The DNA here is from genome assembly GCA_030848855.1 of Branchinecta sandiegonensis. Lineage (NCBI taxonomy): Eukaryota > Metazoa > Arthropoda > Branchiopoda > Anostraca > Branchinectidae > Branchinecta > Branchinecta sandiegonensis. The sequence continues at coordinate 24,757,134 of JAUPMV010000005.1, forward strand.
ACCAGAGCAATACCCCTTTAGAATTCCTCTCTGAAAGAACAGTAAATTGTGAAAAGTTGAATCTTTAAAAAACACCCGTTAATGAGGAGTGTGGGTGAAATTGGAGGCCGTTGATACCAGTATCAACTTTCACCAGTATCAGTTCACCACAAAACAAACAAACCATCATACATACCAACCATACTATCTACTACCAAGCGAACTCTACAGGAGAAATCCTTATTTTGCTCTAAACTGCAATTTAATGTAATGTGTGATAGGGTTAGAGCCCTCTTCCTGAACGGTATTACAACAATTCCAGGTGGAAATATCTCATCAAACCAAAATAGATATTGCCGCGATGCTTCGATGGAAGCCCTCAGCCCGTTACACCGCCAAATAAGCTGTAAATATGCAATTTTCAGAGATTCCTTGTGTCTCGTATTAGAGCCCGTCTCGTATTTGCATTTAGAGCCCTCTCGTACGTTTATTCAGACACCAATTATAACATGACTTGAACGAGTGGTGCCATCCTGACGCCGAACAAATCCCATTTGAGCGGCATGCTACGGTAGCCGTTCTTTGTAGGAGCAAAAAAAACGAACTGGTCTCCTCAGACTCCCAGTTTCAACCAGGCCTTTGCCCGGTGACAAACCATTGGCCACCAAGTTGGTGCTTCTTCGAATACCGGTACGACCGTGGTGTACTGAGAATCCAAATATTTGTCCAGTAGCTTTATAACACCGTGCATCATGGAAAAGGGTGGAAATACATGCAGTTTTGCACGGAGGATATTTTGGGAAAAGCAGTCAGTTCTGGATGCTCCTGGCTGAGGATAAAGCGCGGTAGGTCATAACATTCTAAGACAGGACTATCAAAGCGAAGGTGTGGCTACTGTCGACGCCGCACGCGGATTTGACCTTTTCCCATGCAGATGGTGACAGCTTAGTTTCAAACTGATGTAAAAGCCTTGAAGGTCCATCCGCGACGTTGGACGCGGGTGGTACATGATTCAAACAAAGTCGTATCAAGAACAAATACGGGAATGATTGAGAAGAATTGAGTCATGTGAAGTCTCTTTTTCCCCGATTTATCCGAGGAATTTTATGAACGAAATTATGCGTACAGACTACAATTAAAAACAACATATGAACTCTTTGTGTCCATATCGCCAGCTATGCCCAAAATTCGAATTTGAATGAATGTAAAACGTGATAATGAAAAAAAAGCGATGATGCAGGGCATTGCACAGGCATGCAGCATAGGCATTGACAAAATTTAGCCAGATGTAAAGTGCGAAGATGTAAAATCCGAGATAATGATCACAAATTGAGACGTCTTGAAAGATATCTTACAATCAGCAATCATTAATTTAAAATTATGAAATTCTCTATGGCCAACTGTTTTTCCCAACTACACGAGAAAATGATATGAACTAATTTTTGTGTAGAGAGTACAACTTAAAAACAAAACATGATAACTCATTGAGTACATTTCGACAGCTAAATATCTTTTCTAGAAGCGATTCGTTACAGTCCTGAGAAGACCAAAATAAAATTACAAATGTTCACACCGATTCTATTGAATCTGAACTAAATACATGTGTGTTAGGTCTATGCTTCAGCGTTCAAGTTGCTTAATTGCTCCCCTGAGTCATCAAATGCCGCATTCCCTTTGGCTTCACCGTCTTTATGAAGAGTTGTGATAAGCTTCATAACGTAAGCTTCATATTGCAAATCTGACACGAGATTGAACAGTTGTTCCATTTGTATAATCCTCAGAATCAGCACTGTTTGAACTTCGCGCCTTTTCTTTCTGCCTTATCACTTTTGCTCTGGATGCAACACTTAATACTGCAAGAGGCAACACGCGAATCTCCTCCCAGGCTCCACCTCCGGTACATAAGATCGGAAAAGCAATCTGTGCTTACTGGGACCTCTACAGTAATTTAGTAGTTGTTATCCAAACCCCTGGTTTTCCGGATGCTCATATTGTTGTGATCGTCGAGAATGGAGTAAGACAAGGATCGGTAGTTTCGCAGCAACCATTCAATAATGCTGTTACAGAACCTCAAAGTAATGTAAAGCCGGCTTGTATTATTCGTCGAATTGTCGTTACTCTTTTATGTTACGTGGATGACTTTCTAAACCCCAGTCGCACAGTTACTCATCTGGAAGAAAACTTTGATTCGTTAAATGAAGAGTACAGCAGTGAACCCTGAAAAATCACAATTTGTTCTATTTGATTTGAGAACTAGCCCGGGCTAGACTAGTAGATTCGCTGATTTATCTGTGAATACCGATCGGGAGGTTGGTCACAGAGACCAGAGCACCGTTGATCAAATAAATTCGCAAAAAGATAGCTGCAGCCTATGGTTCCATTGTGGCGAACAAGTTGCGTTTCAACCGTTTATTCTCGCCGCGGTTTTTAACTCGGTGGCCCTGCCTCACATTCTATACATCGCACCTTTATGGAGAATGGTAAATAACACTGATAAAAAAAAAAAAAAAAAAAAAAATTCCACTTACCAGCAGTTGGACAACTTATACAGAAGTATAACATTAAGCACGAATGGGAGAGCATTCTTGTACAATATATTTTTTCTTAGATAGGATAATGTTGTCGTAGTCTATGTTTGTCTGGTCTCCTCTTATTATAGTGTTTCCTTCTTCTTTTCTTTCTTTATTCCTACACCGACTATATCATGTGTTTTTAATGGGCGAAAAAAAAACATTATTAACTTTTATAACGGATCATGTCTAACCGTTCATGATTTAGCGGGGTACGAGTCCTGAACCCAGATTGCATCAGGGCAGACGTAGGTCATACCTTGTTACGTACACTCATGTTTCAACTGAAAATAAATCTTCTCAACTGAAACAGAATCTTACTTTCCCTTTCCGCCCAAAAGGTAGTTCTTGAGCATCTATCACTGTCTTTGATTAGATGTGAGCTTAGCTTTCCAAACATGGAACACAATTTCCAAAGCTGAACTTCAAGATGTGTTTTTGTTCTTTCTTTTTAGCCCCCCCCCTAAAAACACCCGATCTAATCAGGTGATGTAGCTCTATTAGTTTTGCGATTTATTGGCATTACATACTGTATTTAGGTAGTTTAACCTTGTAAGAGTTCGTGATTCAAAGGGGCTGGAGGCCTTGAGGCCAGACTGAATCAGGACACATTTATATACATGCCTCACATTTAACCTGAAAATACAATTTGCTAACTGAGATAACATCTGACTTTCTCGTGCTTTCCGAAAAGGTAGCTTTTGGGCATTTACCACTGTTTTTAATTCAGTGCGAGCTTCATTTTCCAAAATTGTGTTTCCATTCTGAATTAAAAAAAAAATTCTTTTAAAAATTACTACGACAAATGCTCTTCACTAGATAGTAATTGTGCCTAAATCATAAATTTAAAAGATACCTGATATTGTATTGATAGGTGAATTTCTACTGAAAAAAAAGAGAAATGCCTAGGACTCAATAGTATTAATTTTCGTATGTCAGCAGTAGGATTTACAGTATTTATCTGATTCAAACTGTAGTCTCATGTAGAAACACTGGGCCCAACGACGGTTGCCCAATACTGAATTAAAATTTGCTACCCAAATAGCCATGATGTACTACTTACATAATACTTATAACTTGCATACAGAAAGAAAAAAACAATCAGAGCTAAGCTAGTCTGAAATACGTTAAGTTAAAATGAGCTAGTCCACAAGCTTCTCTGTAACACTTTGAATGGGAGATGTGAATGCGAGTGACCTTCATCGACTGAAGAAGACACACTTTACTCTGGAGAATATTATTGATAAAAACAGGCCAAGTGAATGCTTTGTTTCGTGTTTCAGCCTCGTATGTGCTGCATAGACGCGGGTGTTTTATATCTTCTAACTTTTTAAGAGCATTCCTTAGCTCGTTTTGTTTCCAAAATGCTTCCAGAGTCACTTTGTTAGACTGGGACGTATCGGCTAGTGAACCAATCGTTTACCGTTCCATCTTTTCCCTTTGTTTGCAATTAAGCACCCGATGAAAAATTTATCTCGAAATAGTACTATGAAGTAGTACGAAAAAGTTGAATTGCAGAATACTTTTCCACGTGCAATTTGTACATATAAAATCACAATCGAGAGCTTTGCTGAGAACGGGAAAGTTAAATGGACTGGCCTGAGGTGAAATGTCCAAAGATATGTGAACTAGTCCGTTTTTCTCTTTATCTTCCACCCAAGAAAAAAGTGTAATATTGATTTCACTTAGAAATTCTTACGCATATATAAATCCCTCACCCGCTTCCCCAATTTTCTTCTAAGCTTTCTTCGGTATCTCGTCTGCTTCGTTTTCTTACTTTTTTTTGTCGCTTTTGCCCTTTTCATGCTAATGTAATCTCCAAGGCACTCTTGTTGTTCTCTCAGTTTGTTTGTTATTGCTATTCCTCTATTTTCGTTGTGGAAATCTCACCAAATCAGGGCTTCTACTATACTTCTCCTGTCGGCCTGAGGAAACGAAATCATTTTTGCTCCGACATATTGTTTGAATATTAAATAAGCGCGGATAACAGAAAAGATATAGGCTAGTGTTATCGATTTGTTTTGGCCGCCTCCAGTGTTGATCCCTAAGCTTCAGGATTCCAGTTTGAATGTAAGATGTAGATGCTAATGGCTTGCCTTGAAGAAGGCAGACTTTACTGTGGAAGATACTTAAGGCCAGTGCTCCCTCAACTCCACCATTTGCAGCCCCGGAAGGGTGATCGACTAAAAAGAGGCACCTTATGGTGCAGGAGATACGCCCACTAAAAAAAAGGGACACGTTCTAAAAAGAGGTACATCATACTAAAAGAAGGTATGCCTGCACCAGGAGACATGCACCTTCTGTGCCTTTTTTTAGGACCCGTTTTCTGGCGTGCCTCTTCTAGTACTTCAGGTTCTTTGCATAAAAAAGGGGTTCTATAACGTGCCTTTATTTAGGCCCCGTTTTCTGGCGTACCCTTCTTGATCTTGTTCTTGTTAACGAAGGGTATTCTATGACTTGGCTTCTTTTAGGTTCCGGAAGTACCGGTAAACAATTATTCAGGGGTCGGCAACTGCTCCTAGCGTGCTTCTTTTTAGTACTCGAGCTTCTTTGCAGTAAAAAAGAAGTTACATAATGTGCCTTTTATAGGACCGGTTTTCATGCCCCATGAGGCGTGCACCCACTGTGGCACCTAATATACCCATAGTCAACGGTTCTTCTATCATCTTCTTCACGACACGGGTACTACAACGAGGCGCAGATGCTGAAAAAAGAAACGGCATACCACAACCATTTATCATTCAGGGGTCGGCAGCTAACACTTTTACAAATAAATATCCGGTTCGAATTCTGAAATGTCTCGGCTTCTTACAAAATTATAGATTATCATCTCGTTCAAGTACCCTGTCCCTCAGGGGAGAGGAGGCGAAACCTTACGAATTTAGGTTTTTGACCCCTATAAGATGTTCTTCTAAAGATACAAACTTCGTTTTTACATGTACAGAAAGCTTATATATTCATCTTTCTTAGAATTTTTTTTCAATGACTTCCATCGAGTCGTTTCTCAGTGAGACCCAAAAACATATGACGTCTTCAAGTGTCCGAAGTCGCCCCTACCGTGGTGCGACTACCCCTACCGTGGGGCGACTTCGGACACATGCGGGGCATTTCCAGACATCTATTAGTTAACGATTCAAACAGTGTATTCAGATAATATAAAAGTAGCAGAGTTAACTGGAATATCAAAAGAACTCTAAAGGCATTTTCTTGCACTTAACATCATTATTTTATGGCATAGCGAGACAAGTCACACCCAAATACAAGCCATTTGACTGCTCGCCCTGTCCCTCCTGCAGCAAAAGGAGAAGGCAGCTTCATAATTATATCATCAAAATCAGTTTCTGCACAATCGGGACATTCTGGGAAGATGAACTTTTCACTAGATTTGCGGAGGTAGTTTATTTTAGCTAATCTGCCACTCACTTCTTCAATCTCACTAACATAGTAAACAGCGGAGTTTGGTTTCTTTCCCACCATAAACCTCACAAGCACAAAATTTCCTGGAGAAAATTCTTCGTCAATCTCAAGTTCACTGACGCTTCCAATGTGCAAAGACTCAATATCCGAATTGTCTATGAGCTGCATATCTTTGTCTGAAATGCTATCTTCAGCCTCCTCGTCAATGGATAAAACCTTGGACTTCTTCAATGACTCCGAGTTCAAGGACTTTGATCTTGAGGACTCATCTGGTTTACGCTTAGGAACCCGTTTTTAAGTTTTCTTGTCAAGCTTTGCCTGAGCCTCTGCTTCAAGGGATGGCTTTTCTGGAGTATCTGTCACAATCCTAGTTTTCCCTTTCTTGCGCTCTTTGCGGGGACCCAGTTGCATTCTTGCTCTCGGATATGGTCTTATGCTTTCAGGAGCTATAGGCAGGTTTGGTGTTGCCTTTGGTTGATCCACCAAGACAGGAACAGAAGTATGAACTGAACCAGGGTGAGGATCATCCGTAGTAGAATCTGCGTGATTTTGTTCTGCTGGGTCAGGGCGGTTTGTAACTTCAGCTGGTTGAAAATCGGCTTCTGTGAAGACATTCGGATTCAAAGGCCAAATTCCTGCCTTTTCGAAACCAGCTGTGATGTTATGAGGGTTCACCGTTTCTAGGAAGGGCTGCTGGCACAACTTTGTTATTTCATGTATTGAAATCCTCTGAGCTGGATTCATCTGCAACCAAGTGTCAAATGACTCCCTGATGGCATGTTTGAATGGTGCATAAACCGAAACGTCAAGGGGCTGGATGCGATGAGAGCAATGGAGAGGAAAGGTCAGAAGATGAATGCCATTATCTTTGCACAAGGAAACTACTTCAATTGAAATATGGCTTTCATGTTTGTCGAACAAAAGCAAAAAAGGATCCTCTTTGCTGGCTTTAACTTCTTTCTGGAAGTGCTGCATTGAACAAAGGAAATTCTCCGAGGTCATCCATCCACTGCGATGGGCTAAGCCAATGCATCCTGGCGGTCCATCTCGATACATTCTCTCGGGAGCCTTGACTCTTGGAAAAACAAACACTGGTGGAATAGTCTGACCAGTTGCAGACACAAAGCACAGCATTGTGGTATTCTCCCCTCTTTCTGCCGACACTGTCTGTGCCACCTGTTTTGCCCCCTTTTTTAGCAATCACCTTTGGAGTCCCTGAAGATTACGAAAGAAGGCACCAATTACAATGGCATTGAAGCCGGCAGCACGAGCCTGGCTTGTTTTTTCCGGTTTTCTGATGGACAAACTGGCATTTCGCTTCATAAATCCTTTAATCCAGTCGACTCCTGCTCTTTCATTCAGCTCCCAACGTGGTGGGAATTTGAGCTTCAGAGTTGTTGCCCATTGGTAGGCTAACTTTCTCGTTGCATTTGGAGTTAGTCCGTGGTTCAACATTGAGCACTTTTCGAGGTATATAGCTAGTTCTTTCGCCCCCCTCTCCCCTATTACTATTTTTTATTTTGAGGGGTAGGACCAGTGTTCTTTCCTTGTTTAGCATGTTCTTGTGTGCCTTATTTTTATTCCTAGTCCTTTTTCGATTCAAAAGGGACAGAAACAGGCGTCCTGGTTTCTCCTTGCCTATTTTTATCATGACAACCAGAAAAAGCAGTAAGAAGCGGAGCATAACAGATCCGTCATGGACCTAATCAGCTCCGATGGGCGAAATAAGGTAATATGCAGTATTTTCCTATGAAACTACTTCAAATACATGTAATTTCGTAATTCCATGTTGTCTCCTTGGAGTTGATGTTGTCTTAGCTTTTTGTTTTTGGCCGCCTCTTAGTGACAGGGTTTGTCCGCCTTTCTTATCTCATTGACGGTCAGTATATAGTATCCCGACCGCCCTGTATTCTAGTTAATCATGGCCAAGCGTTCGCGTAGTTCGGACGGATTTAATTCCAGCGATGATGAATTGTTTAATGAGTTTGTTACTCCTGACAAGCCTGTTACCAAGAAAACTCAGAAGGATATCCGTCAGTATCGTGCTCGAGCCAGGCGTCGGTTAGATCAAGATTTACCACAATCTTTTCGTCGGTCTCGGCATCATTCGCCTGTTCTCGAAGATCCTGAAGATTTTCCTGTTGCTGTTGACGATGATCAGAATCGCGACGACTTTCCAATGGAAAGTAATTCGTCATCTGGTCAGTCCAACATGATGAATATGGATATTGAGCGCCCACTTACTAGCTCTGGACAAATTGAGCGTTTTACTCGTCGGCAACGTTTTCATTTTTCTGTTGAGACTGGTGTTTGGAAGATGACCGCTGAGTCTAGTTCTGATGTTTTTTCTCGTTTTATTTCGTTTGACAGTCCTTGGTATGCTATTCCTTGGCAACATCTTATGATGTATTGTGGTGCTCGTGGTGCTCGCAAGTTGCGTGCTTCCGATGCTGTTAAGTATACCTCTTGTTCTGCCACTATTTCTAATATTAAGGTTACTACTCCTTATATTGCTGGTGATTCTTCTGTTTCTCTTGCTAATGGTACTCTTGGTGGCAAGTTAATGATTTTGTGTGACAAGTCTAAGAACCTTCCTAAGTGGAGTTGTGGTGATGCTTCTGGCAACCCGGTTGGTTGGGTTAATTGGAGGTGGCAATCGTGTTGGCTCTACTATCGTCAACCCTCGTCTTGGTGCCGTATCTGCTCCACGTCAGTTACCTTTCCGTACTCGTTTTTATGCTCCTCCGTCTTACCATGCTCCTAATACTGCTACTGCTAGTATTGCTGATGCTATTATGGAAGGTGCAGTTTGTCCTCCTCCTATGCAGTCTTGGTCTCATATTATTCCTCAGGGTTCTAAACCATTTACTGTTAGTTATGATGTTAATTCTCCGTGGATGGCAATGGCTCCTGTTCAACGTTCTGGTGTTGTAATTGGTAAGGCTGATACTGAGTCTGGTCGATACAATACTACTACTACTCCTAATTTTGAGGCAATGGCTAGTAATACTTCTAATACGGCTAATTTTCGTTTATTGGAAACTTCTATTGATAATCATGGTCTTTTCCGTGGAAACGGTTATCGTGCTTCTGTTCGTCAGCCTTATAATCAAGGTTTTAATATTATGCCATATTTTGGTGTTGCTTTTGAACCTCAGTATAATCCCGATGGTAGTCTTATCGACCAGAAGTGTAGTTTTACTCTTGATTGTGTTTTATCTGGTTCTATGCGTTGGGAAGATGATCCGGAACCTTTTTCTGTTTTGGAGTCTGGTGATGGTACCTTTCGTATTCCCCCTGTTTGGAAAGAAGAGTTCTTTACTCGTACTGCTAGTATTAATACTTGGTCTGACAATAAGTACGAAGGTGCCTTATATGGTTATGGCAAGGATAGTACTAACAAGTTTTATTCTACTTCGTAGAAGTCTGCTACCGATCCTCTTAACCATGTTGGGCCTTTGTACCAAGTGTCTTCTAATGGACAGCGTGAAAGTGGTGTTTAACACATGTTTATTTGTTTTATAAAGTTTCGTACATTAAATTTATTTGCACTTGACTTTTCTATGGACGGATACTTTTCCCACATTTTCTTCCAAGCTAGCGGATGTATGAAACCTGGCATGTGTTGCAGTTCGCTCATTGGCCTCCAGATGTACTTGATCCACCTCGTTGCAAATAGTTGTTCGATTTCTTCTGGTCTTGATCCTGCCCCTATACAGTATCTGAAGATTGGCAGATTTGTACAGATGAATGTTGGTACTCGTTGGATCGGTGTATCTGACATGTATTTGACGCTGACTTTGAAGTCGTCTCCTTCACATATCTTCTTTAGGTTTTCTACGCATGCGTTTGTGATCATTGGTTCGTTTATTACTGCTATTCTGGCACCAATATATGATTGCAGTCCGAAGTTGTTCTTGCCGTCCATTTTGGCACCCGATGCATAATATAACGCCAATCTTTCTAGTGATTTTGTCACCTTCGTTTTTCCTGCGTTTCCTTTCTCTGATTGTAGCACCATCGTGTTGCATTTGCTTAGTTTTCTGTCAATGATTGCGTAGAAGTCGCTGAACATTTGATGTGTGCTGATTCCGACGTTTTTGGCTTGGTATGCTACTATTGCTTCTAGCCAGTCTTCTGATTCTTCTAGTGGCATATAGTAGTCTTCATTGACTACTCTTGTTTCTAGCAGCTCTTTCACCGTTGTTTTCTGCCATGCTTCTTTGACCAGGTGCATTTGTCTAGCAACTAGTCCTTGATATTCTCTGTGTGTATAGACTTCTGATGGCACGTATTGTCCGACTTTGCTTTTGTTTAGCTTTTTCCCGTCGACGTAATGTTGCAGCCTCCCGAGGCATCCGCTTTTTCTAGAAACTTTTGTTGGAGGTCCTGGATAGCACTCAGTATCGCATCTAGGTTCGCATCTTGTGTTCCAAAGTTCATTTGTACTGCTTGTTGCAGGGCGCCTCGTTTGTATGAGACATAGATCGTATTCTGTTTTGACTCGTCCGTTGATTTCTCTGTATGCTTGTACAATTTCCCGTCCGCCCCCCTGCGCGAGATAAACTGAGGCGGCGTAGGGATCGAGTAGTCTCTCCGAGTTTCCTGATTGTAGATGGTGGAATTCTTTTTTGATCAACTTCCCGAGTCTGCAGCTGCATCTTGCCCCCCCGCAAGTATGAAGGACATGCAAGTGCCTTCGTTGTGTTGCGTTGGCGACCATTTGTTGTATTTCCTGTTCACTGCATCTGCTTTGTTGTTTTCGGATTCTCTCTTCTTCTGGCCTATTGTCGATGACGAAGTAGTACCATTCTCCGTCCATTGATTTTCCTTGCGTGCTCCTGCGTTTCTTGCTGATTGCAATAAGTTCTTCCATTTGCTTTGAAATAGCAAAGGAAGCTCCGTCGAGTTCCACGTTTGTTCCTCGCAGTACGCACCAATATGATCGTCTAATTGTGCTAGTATCGCCGTTATCATTTCTTGAGTTTGTACTGGAAGTTGGAGAGCCATTTCCGATATCTTCCCAGTTTGTGGTGTTCTCAGCGTTGCCGATGTCAGTAAAGTCGAGTCTCCGTTCCTTGCGTCTCTGTTGCTATTAGTACTAGGACTCTTAGTACATGTTGGCGCTCTCCTCTTGTATTCTTTTATCAAGTAGTAGACTGTTTTCGAGGTCGTTTTGGCATATCCTTGAGGAAATCATCGAAGTCGCCGATTGATTCGAGGTCGAATTGAAGAGAGCATCCCCTGGTAGGTGGAGACATACTGGACTCGTCGTATCTGGATTCCATACATGGTGTTCCCATGGTATGTGTAATCTGCTCGCATGCGGATCTTCCATCATTTGTTGTTCTATTCCATCTATTTTCACAGACCACTTCAGTAATAAGACTCATTGTAGACTGACTTGACCGTCTGTTCTCGTTTATCTTTATACTGTCCGTCAACTGATAGCAATAGGCGGCCACATACTTGTATCTTTATCTTTGGCGGTCGACAAACATTGGCAATTCCCACTCGAGTCTCTTATCTCTTATCTATTATTTGTTTATTGACTCGAATTCATAGCAAGACCGCCTGGCACGTAATTTTTTTATACTACTTCCGATCTAAATAAAACAATTGCTAACTTCTTCAGGGTACAATAAGGTACACAGAGAGTATACTCATTTTTCTTAATTCACCTAAAAAAACAATCTCTAGATCTCAGTGCAAATATTTATGTTTTAACAGACTGATCAAAGCTCTGTTATTTTATCATTGACAAAAGTTATTATAATATTTTACTTATTTCATCTCGACCATCATTCTTTAGCTCTCGAGTCGTTTTGACAAGAACACCGTTATGTTTCCTATGCAAAATTTTAATTTGTTTGATTTTGTATGGAAACAGAAAAAAAATTTGATCTAGCATTAAACAGAAATACTTTGTGCCCTGATTGTACTGAAATGTAATTGACTTTGTTTCACCATTTACCGGTAGCAAAAATCCATCGCAGCAGAAAACAATTTTCATGATGATTTACTTTCCGCCTTTTCCTGGAAAATAAGTTTCAATATTTTCATCAGAGCCTGTTCTTGATCTCTATCTATAGGAGGGTGCTATCATACTCTTCTTCTGTTTCAGACTGTAGCATCTTCTCAACGCTGTGGTAGTAGTTGTCCGATGAAAGTTTAGTTTCCTCACCTGTAGCTTGAAATTTCGGAGAAGGTGCCAATGGGAATATTTGTCAAGAGCAATTTCAGTTGCTTCTTTCCTATCAGTCCAAATAGCTGTCTTCTCTTTATTAATTTCAGGAACGACATAGACAAGGCGTAGTCAAATTCTTTCATGCATCAGTGCATCTTTGGTGTCATGGACCGCCACTTCTAGGAATAGAATCGGGCGATTAGCCAGCCTCTCCGTGAACTCTCACAACAGTCACTAAAAAGTCGCCACGTTTGAAAGTAGTGTCCACGAATGCGGTGACCTGAGACACTCTACGACCTGTACTATAGCACTGAAACTCCTTAGGATTCTCAGGGAAGACCATCAAACTCAAGTGAGGATCGTAAGAAATCTCCAATAGTGAGTCTGGAAAACTATCTTTGAGAGTCTTCAGTGCGGCAAATTTGTCAATATCGAGGGCTTCCTTTAGATCCCAGGAAATATTCTGGATTTGGCAGACTTTCTCTTTCTCTGGCAGACTTCAGTTAGTATTCGCTGCTTGGCAGACAGTCTCGTTCAGTTGGACCATAGCACTCGGAAGTGTTCTCATAAGTTCTCATAACAAAAGCATTGCATGTTCGAATTTCTGTTCTCCACAGTGCTTGTCTAATGTATTTGTATTTTTATTTAAAATTAAAAAACTTTAACTTCAACTTGAACTTGAAGTGGTCTGTTAGCTTTGTGACACTTTCACGATTTGTGTGGGAATTCTTCATATTCAAATCCTGACATCCATTGTACCATACCACTGTGTAAATCGAGGGTTTGAGAGTCCAAGCGCTTTTTCTTAGAACAACGTCTGTTTCCCTTGACCATCTGAATAAAATACCTAGCGCATGCTTCGATAGACGGGCGAAGCCACGGGTGATTTGTGGACACTATTTGATTTCCAACCATGAAGTGAATCAACCTTCCAGTCGTCTTTGTTCTTGGAATCCGAAGAATACCGGAACAGAAAGACTTCTCCAGTCTCAGGATGCCTTTTCATCTCTAGACATTTTAGACTTTCATTTTCCGTCAGATTTCTTGCTTTTAACCGGTCAACTCAAGTTAACCGCTCAGCAGTCGATGGTTCAACATCGCTGTCCGGAGAAGCAGTGGAAACATTCTGTCCTCTGATGTTGCCAGGTGGTAGTACAGGCGAACAAGTACTTGTTACTTGAGTAGTAGCTTTTGAGGATGTAGATGCAGAATTAGCATCACGTATAGGTGAGGACGTACGAAGCATCTAGGGATTAGACGGCAAAACGTAATTGGATGGAGTTGAAGATTTTGTCGCTGAAGGCGAAGAGCAAGAAGAGCTGGGACTCCTTCTGAAAACTGTTCTGAGAATTGATTGGTGAATATCTCTAGACTCCTGTCTCTGACTGGTGAACATTGTCGATCCCACTTGGCATATTCTTCATCCCAATTGTCATAGACAGCAGCAGAAGCTGATGTTTTTTCTTCTGTTGCTCCTTGGTAATATATGACGAGTAAGCTGTACCCAAATTGGAACTTGATATCGTAACTGGGGAATATGACGTGGGATTCTTGTGTCGCGACATGCATGGAAGTGGTGATTAGATGAGTGGCAGGTCTCACTGCACATCGCTCACCATCGGAACAGGAGAATACGACTTTTTTCTCTCTGGCTGAGAATGGCAAGCAATGCAGTAAGTTGCCCTACGTGAAGACTTACGAACAATCGCAGGACCGTTTGTTCCGTCACTGAAATAAAAAGTGTTGCAAGTTCTTGGGGAATGACTAGGCGCGAACCTCCCATTTACAATACACACACATTATACGAATTCCGAAACAAGGTCTTAATCATAAGCAGTGGCGAAAATATCCATTTTCGTGTGTGTGGGGGAGGGGGCAAGCGCAGATCTTACCGACATGATTTGACAATTTAAGGACGCAATGAGCCGTTACCACTTCTTGGTAACGGCTCACATTCCGCGCTAACACATCGGAGACTTTGGGAACCATCGAAATGCGTATCTCGACCTATATACCATCAAGTTTACCAGCATGTTGTTTGATTCCAGTCAAGGATAAAAAACCTCATGGGCAATTTATGCCCACTTGCCCATAAAATGGATGGTGGGATGGTGGTTTCCTCCTGTTTATCCTAAACCCTAAGATCTAAAAGCACAAGAAATTTCATCGTCCCATCTCCTGTTACTGTGACCTCGGACGGAACATCTATTCTCGCCGGAGCATCACTAACAGTAAAACACCGAAATGAAAGGGTAAGCGCAGACACACATTGAGAGAACAAAATACCACCCTAGAGATTTTTAAGGTTATCAAAGGAAACGATGGAGATTCTCATTCGGTGGCTTGAATCTTTTAAAACGGATTAAGCAGATACTTACTCTTTTTTTGGACTCGGAGCATCCACTTGAACATCTTGGCTTTCCTTGCTCTTTTAACGCATTTATCTTTGCTCTTTTAACGCATTTATCCTTGCTCTTTTCCTGTAAAATTATAAACAGTCAGATATATACAAAGACGTTAAGTGGGCACAATGTTTTTGCCGTCAAAATCTAAGGTCAATCTGTTCCGAATGCTAACAACAACTAATAAAAGGGATATCACAGTGGGCGAGTAGTCTTACATTGTATTTACAACAATCGATAGTATTAAAAAAGCACTATCAGCACTATGTGTAAAGGATTGGCTTTATAGAGAGACTAAGGCGAAACATGAGTTCGGGTCTTACGCTGCTTTATTGTAAAAAGTAGGGAAGGAGAGGGGCCATTTCTGTCAAGAAAGTATCTAGAGCTTATGATAGTTTTTCCCGCCAAATTAAACAAGACATGGCAGCTTAGCCAAACTAATCGCACAAGCAGTCGACGCCAGAGGCCAGGAACGACAAGCAGATAGTCTTACAAGATGGTCGACTACCGTCTGAACAGTACTGTGCCAGTGGCCAGAGAAAAATGTCATAATAAATACCTGTTGCAATTAGGCTTGAGTGAGAAATAAAAGTGTGTTCTGAAACCTCTAACATGTAATTAGCTGTGAATGACCGAAAAAAAATCGAATGTTTAGCCTCGTCAGTGAGGAAATTTCGAAGACAAATGGGATTAACTGTGTGCAAACAGAATTTTGAACTATTAAAGCATCACTCTTTGCATCACCAATCCTGACATGACTTCTCGCCTTCCCCATGGTCATTTGTGCCCCAAAGGGTATTGGTTAGAAATAAACTCTTAGCCCTTTAAATTACATGTCTGAACCACAGAGTGTTAAAGCACAATGGACAGCTATTATGCTTTATTTTTTGTAAAATCCTTTGCAAATAAGTATTTATAATGTTCCATAGATCGCGCTTCAACAATACGCCATTTTCTTGTTATCGCTTGCCGTTACCTCCGCGGCACCGGGGCGATTTACTTTTTCAAGCTTGTACTAACCCAGCGCGGAAATTTCAAAAGCTGTGGGCGACGAGTGTAGAAAAGCAAAATAAATTGATCGATTGCTATGTCTTGCAAATCGATCAGGTGTTGTAGCTTGCTGGACTACTCAAGTATGTCTGATGAAATACCAACCTTCTGTGTGCCAAAAAATGGTCTTTCATCATGGAACAGTGTTGTGGCATTCACATCTTGGCACCTTTATTACAGGGTTGGAGGAGACTTGTGTGTTTATTAACCTCGCTGGTCTCTCTCAACCTTGTGGTTACGGTCCAAGTTTCAGCAGAGCTTAGCTACCTGGGGTAGTAATTTGGATTATTTTTGGTGAGTCTTCGGTTGAAAAAACCTCTCAGTTATTCTCTTGCATCCTCTAAATTTATTGTAAATTTTTATATTGTGAGTTATTTTCCCGCTTAAATCTTAAAAGTTCTATTTACGTACAGGAGGGGTATCATACCTCGAACTTGTGCAACCTCGAAACTGGCCCCAGATGTCTGAAAGGAAAATTTCTATCCTATCAAGGTCCTAAATGTGAAGAAGGAAGTCCTGGATGACCTAGAACCTGTTTTGGATTGCACAGAAGTTTGCATGTAAGATTTGTAGGCCAAGCTCGAGGTAGATATAAATTCAAGGTTGGATACCCCTCATGCAATTTTTTTTCGCCGTCAGACTCAAATCTTTTTGAAAAAGCAAGTTAAAAATTCTGTCCCATATAGAATGCTTGCAGAAACCAAAATGATTATGGTAGGCTACAACCGTCTGGTAAGATTGATCTAGGGTGTTCCATTGTTGAAATCAACGGGATCTTTTATTTTCATCTGATTTTTTGTTCTTCCAACCGGTAGCAAGAATCTCAGGTTAAGCACCAAAACAGGCCCTTAATTAGCAGGCAATGCTCCTTGCACAAGCAAGGCTCCATATACTGCGGTAGCTTGATTCAATCATACATTCACCATTTAATTCCATCTTTGATTTTAAACTCCACGGTAAATTGTTTTCCTACTATCCATTTGTTCTACAGAAATGTTAATCTAAAAAGTGTTATATAATACC
This sequence comes from Branchinecta sandiegonensis, assembly GCA_030848855.1. NCBI lineage: Eukaryota > Metazoa > Arthropoda > Branchiopoda > Anostraca > Branchinectidae > Branchinecta > Branchinecta sandiegonensis. The sequence goes on from JAUPMV010000005.1 coordinate 24,773,762, forward strand.
TGTCCCAGTCAAAGGGTTCTGACCACCAATAATTCTTTATAAATGGGACTATGCAACTTTTGCAAACTAAAAGCCCAACAATATCTTTTTCCTAACATTAGACAAGAGGAGTTGAATGTACAGTGTATTCGTTCCTAGGATTTGACTGTACAGTGCAGTCTGTTGTGCTTCAGCACCCATCACTTGTACTCATTACCAGTGTTTTGACAGCTTTCTTGTATGGTTGGAAGTAGATTGACTCATTCAACTTTGAAGCAGCAATTTTCAGCCAGCCTTACCTGAACATTTGTCAGACCTGACGCACCCAATACATATCAGAGGCAAGTCATTGTGACCAGCAATCTAAGAATGCAATCATAAAGTTTACCCCTATATCAGCAAGCATATTATAGGTTTCTCATTGTTTGAAATTTCTAGTCATCTGATTGTTTGAAATTTCCAGGGTACAGTTATAGCATCTTCTATTTGATTCTTATACGGCCAAATTGTTGCAGTCTAGGACCAACCAAGGGAAATGGTACTCGCAATGGTAAGATTAGTTGCGTTTTTGCAGATACCATGGTATCTGTTACCATGGTAACTGGATTTGCAATTAGTCGTTTTTGCAGTTATTGTGGTATCTGATTTACGGTTGGTCTGCAAAAACGACAATTGACGGAATTGCGCTTTTCAGAGTCATCCCAAAAAAAAACTGATGTTAAGTCGCATCGCTAAGTGCCAAACTTCTTTCCCACCAAACTGACAAAATTTGATGAAAGTGAGATGACTTTTTCAGATACCACGATAACTGGCCAGATACCACGACCGTGATATCAGATACCACGATAACTGCAAAAACGACTTTAGACTGTGGTATCAGATACCATGGTATCTGCAAAAACGCAACTATTGTATCTGGAGAGTCCACAAGATCGCGGGAAGTTTACAACTCTTGAACATCCTAGTATGATGACCTAATAATTTGGTGGCAGTTGATGTGATTCTTGATGATATTTTGCACTGCCCCTTGTCCCACATTAGAAGGTGCAGCTCAGATGTTTGCCAGCTACCGACACTGTCCCAATCCTGACAATCATCAGGAGGCTCATAAACTGGATCCGTAGACAAAAAAAAACTACTCCCAAACTTACCATCCATTTCAGTTCCTCTGGTCTAATCCCCACTTTAGAAAAGCAATTTCCGACTTCCGTAACCTAATTTTCCTATTTCCCAATCCACTCCCAAAACTTACCATCCATATTTCCTCTGGTCTAAGCCCCACTTTAGAAAAACAGTCCCCCCGTGCCTCTTTGGCTAAGATGTACCCCTTCGAAGAAGATGTATACAGTACTCCACAGTTGAATCTCATAATCTTTTACGATCTTGGGAAAATCATAGTGACCAGTAACCCCCTGAGAATGGGACCAAGTCTATCTAGCTGTATAACAATTTAATAGTCTCTTTCTGATCATTAGGAACTTTTAGTCCTTTGTTGCTACTTGTACACTGTAGTCATCAAACATTCTGTTGTGCTTTGAAGCCTACCACATGGTGCCCATAGGAATGTTTTTGCACCTTTGTTACAGGGTCGGCTGTAGAATTGGGGTTTTATTTACGTTGCTGGTCTCTCTAAATCTTGTAGAGGATCAGCATTTGGCAGAGCTTACCTCAACATGGGCAGACCATACCGCCCTGATACGTATAAGAGATTCTCTAAGAAATCAGTAACGACAACAATGGATCCTAGGGTGATGCCCTAAGAACTAGGCGACAGTTTGTGAGTGACGAGCCCTTGGTAGCATTGGCATCTTGCCTTACACTAAAGGATTGAGTTCAGCTCCGACAAACATCAAGAGCTCATAAATTGGATTGGTAAAAAAATTACATTTTCTCAGAGGAGAAGTAGGCTATCTAATTATGCTACACTGCTTTAGTAACACAGCAGCATACAATAAAGGCCAGTCTGACTGCTTACAAAGACATAAGATGGCAAGCAAATATACTTTAATCTTTGCTATAGCATACAATGAAGCATTGGAAGGAAAACTGTATTATTCTTTAGCTTAATCAGTTTTGAACATTCTTAACCCATTATGCTCCACCAAATGTTGTTCAGTCCGGTGCATACTTGACTCATCATGACCCCAACAGCTCTTCCAATGTAATTGGCGTCCAAGGGAATATGAGACACGCTTCTAAGTCTGACAAGGCCAGGCGTTTATCACCTGCAATTAAAAACTTCAATTAGAACGTAAATTAATGTCTGAATATAGTTGGTTTATGATGTTGTTTCCCTATAGCAAACCCATCCTCTATTCCAACTTTTCTCATTAAGCTGTGGATCATTGATGCACAAAGATATGATTGTTGTATTGACACTTAGCACTCTTTGTTTCTGAACTAAGTCACATTCATATTTTCATCACAGCAAAAATGTTCGAACAAAAAATGCATTATTCTTTATCTCAGTATTTCACATTTCCAAACATGGTTAAGCCAAGTGCAAGACACAAACCTGGGATGTCAGCACTCAACTCATAACGTCTACTGTACATTTTAGGCTACTTGTACTTCTGCATGAAAAAATTCCTTATATGGGACCATTTTGACATCTTACTCATCATCCCTCCAGCTAAAGCTTCATTTGAATCCACCCTCTGTTCAAATCCATGGCCAAGGCAAGAAAAGATGTAGGTATTGGACATTTCCGTCCTAAAGAGCAACTACTTTCGAACAAGAAAGGTCATAAAAATTAAAGAAGGCGTTCAAACTGTTTCTAAGAAGGGCGCATTTTTAACTGATATCAGAAAAAAATTAAATACTCCATCCAAAATAGCAACTGCTTCTGAGCAAGAACGATAATAAAACTTAAAGAAGGCATTAAAGATTTTAAGCGAACCTGGACGCATCAAACGAATCATATAAATCCACATTTTGTTCTAATCCATGGCCAAGGCAAGAAAAAATTTCAGCATCGAAAATAAATAGCAACTCCCTTCGAACAAGGAAGGTAATACAAATTTAAGAAGGCATGACAAATTTGTATGCGGGTGAAGCAAACCTGGCCACATCAAAGCGAATCATATAAATCCATTTTCTGTTCTAATCAATGGCCAAGGCAAGAAAAGATTCCACTATTGAATATTTCCATCTTAAATAGCAACTACTTTCGAACAAGAAAGGCCATAAAAAATGAAAGAAGACACTCAAACTCTTTGTAAGGAGGAGGAATTTTCTAACTGATATCCATTACCAAATTAAATACTCTCATCCAAAATAGCAACTGCCTCTGAACAAGAAAGGTAATAAAAATGAAAGAAGGGACTGAAAATTTGTGTGCGGATCAGAGCAAAATAACACTAGGGAGTAGCACCAACACCTATGCTTTCTATGCTTTGCAAACGGGCCATAGTCGTAACGCCACCATCTACGCAGGCGGCATTTAAAGCGAGACAAACTTGCGGGTTAAGAAATTTCTAGTAAAGCAAAGGTACGGTCTGCACACACCGAGGAAACAATCGAGGCTGTGTCGTTTGTTTGCAATGTTCAGAATAAGAAGTTATTGGAGCCAGGGTGGGTGAAAACTGAATAAGTTTCAGTAGGGACGTTCTCTACCGCTAGGAGTGCTAGTATCGCTGCTATTAGAGTGTGTCAATACTCTATATGAGTGCTAGTATCGCTGCTATTAGAGTGTGTCAATACTCTATATGACTAAGTCCAAACACGCCGGCGAACCTCGAGAAGAACGAGAAAGGTAGCCCGAATGACGACTCCCCGATGAAAAATTTGTAGCCTGCGTAGTAGTATGGTAATAGTACGAAAAAGTTGCAGGTAATACTATGTAATAGCAAAGAATACTATCATTTAATGTGCCTCAGACTGGTCCAATCTTATGTGGTAGTATGTAGTAGCATCCTGTCTTGCCATAGGAGCATCCAGTCTTGCTAATAGTAGCATATAGTAGTATGCAGTAACACGGTAGCCTTGAAGTAGAAGCATGTAGTAGCATCATTAGTACTGCATGCTACTTTTTCGTACTACTTCATAGTACTATTTTGAGATAAATTTTTCATCGGGTCTAATTCTGTATCAACCAATCAACGCGGTTCGTTGGGCCAGCTGTGGTGACGCTTTTGGCTCTTCCGCTAGGTACACGGTGATTCTTCATCGGAACGAAGAGTTAGACATCCAGAGTGTTTTGTCAAGTCTTGGCACTACTCCCTAATGTTATTTTCGCAAACGGGCCATACTCGTAGCGCCGCCCACTACGCTTGCGGCATTTAAAGTGGGTCAAACTTGAGGGTTAAGAAATTTCTAGGAAATAGATATTCCTTCAGCACAAGCTGACTGTGAATCATGTTTGACGGTGCAAAGCGGATAAGTCAACTACATTTTCTAGTAAAGCAACGGTGCGGTCTGCACACACAGAGGAAACAATTGAGGCTGCATCATTTTTTTGCAATGTTCAGGATATGAAGTTACCGGAGCCAGCGTTGGTGAAAACTGAATAAGTTTCAGTAGAGACATTCTCTACCGTTACGGGGGCTAGTATCGCTGCTATTCCAGTGTCTCTCAATTTTGTCAAATCTTGGCGCTACTCCCTAGTGTTACTTTCGCAAACGGGCTATACTCGTGGCGCTGCCCACTACACTTGTGGCATTTAAAGCGAAACAAAGTAGCAGGTTAAGAAATTTGTAGTAAAGCAAAGGTGTGATCTGCAAACACCAAGGAAACAATGGAGGCTGTATCATTTTTTGCAATGTTCAGAATATGAAGTTATCAGAGCCAGCGTTGGTGAACCACTGAATAAGTTTTAGTAGGGACGTTCTCTACCGCTAGGGGTGCTAGTATCGCTGCTATTTTGAGTGTGTGAGTTTTGTCAAGTCTTGGTGCTACTTCCTAGTGTTATTTTGCTCTGGTGCGGATGAAAAAAACTTTCAACATCAAAACAAATCAAATCTCTAGCTTATACTTTTCACAAACAGATCCACTGTTCTGGTCAAGGATAAGGGCAAGATTTCAGGTACTAAATGTTCCATCTTAAATAGCAACTAGTAACGAGCAAGAAAGGCAACACAAATTAATGGCGTTCAAACATTTGCAGGGAGTACGCATTTATAAACTGATATCCGAAATGTTGAAATATGCCCATCCTAAACAGCAACTACTTTCAAGCAAGAAAGATAATACAAATTAAACTCCCGCTATAAACTACTGGCATAATATTTATAACCACCAGTTACTTGGATTTTTTTTGGATGAGCAAAGGTCCTTTGGATAGAAAACCATTCAAGCCCTTGTAAGTTACGTTTTGAGTTAAAAACTTACCTATTGTGATTCTCTTCCTTCCTGTAACAGTTATGATGACAGAGCCTCTATAGATGCAGAAAGTTCCATGGGTGCATCCGTCTGTGTCCTTTGCTTTATGGATGGTGCTGACAATAAGTTGATCTCGGCTGACGGTATTCTAAATTTCAGAAGGCTTGACTGCACTTCAATCTAAAACAGGAACCATTATCAATTAACGAGTTTGCTGGTCAATTATTTAGTTATCAGAATTTACCCTAAAATTTAATTGTGACCTCACCAAGAAGTATGACAAGATAGTTCTTTAGTCTCTGGCCACATTATTTGATGCTACCTGAATGGTACATCCAGTAAGAAAACGGTTTGGCCTAGAATAGCTATTGGGTGACGCTGGGGAATAAGTAGGGCACAGTACCAGACATAAACAGTAAAGCAACCTGCTATTTTTTAACCTGGATCAGGGACTACATTATCACCTAGTAAACCAGCCAAAGTTTGCGTTTCTGAAAAAATCCTGATGCATTCGTCGATACCTACTAAGCAATTACTGCCTTTTCTGGCCAAGAACAGAATCAAAACTTATCAATTAGCTGCTGATTGTTTGGGATTATAATATCTCTGCTGGGTTGTATACTGGGTTAGTGGTTGTACATGTGGGCATATTACTGGTACTGATAAACCTGATTGTTTCTTTTTTTTTCGGGGGGGGGGGGGGCAAAGTAGCAGAGCTTGCCTAAAACAAATATTATTATGGCTAGTACTACAGAGTTTAAAACGGGCAGTCTACTACAAACCTCTGATTTATATATATACCCCATATGCATAGCCTAGACTATCTAGCCTTGGGCATAGGATCTACCCAATGCTATGTATATCCAATGTTTGGAATGGGGCATGCAAAAATCAGGGGTTTGTGGTAGACTTGGTCAAGGGTGATTCTCCCCCAAGTAAAAAACTTTTTGAGAAAAAAAAATTCTGTTCAGATTTACAATTATACCTTTACTCCAGGACACTATGACCCAGCTTAATGCACACAGTGCTCATCTGTTGGAATACAGTGGGGCATGCCCACAATCCTGCTGCTGGACTGTTAGAGCACTGACTGTTCCCAAAATTTGTAGATGTGTGTACGACTGGGTGTACCCTAGTCAAACCTAAAGGCCAAGTCTTGCTTTTAAATTTTACCCGGGACTGCATGATTTATAAGGGTGAAGCCTTGATTCCAGACAGCCATTTCTTTAATTTTTTTTTGCCCACTGCCCAGCCACCCGATATGCCTAATACTTAATACCATGCCTAATACCAAAAATGCCTAAGGAACTAAGGGTAAGGGTATCCCGTGCTGCTTGGTTTTCCATTCTACCTACTGTGGTTCAGAATGACAGTCACAAATTCTTAACCAGGAATCTAAATAGTTATTTCTGTATCACATCTGAAAAGAAGGGAGTGGATGTCTTGCATGTTGAACATCAGTTGGATAAGTCATTCACAAATCCTCAATATTTGGGCACAATGTTGTAACGTTAGGAAATGCATGCTCTAAGACACAGTCGAGGTAGTCTATGCTTATTTGAATTCCTATCTCGATTTTGTCCATACATGGCTTTATATATGCCTACAAAACAGTCAAACAGAAAGGGGAAACAAAAAACTTGGTATCACTGAGTAACTAACTATTTCTTCAATCTTACTGCCACAAAATTAAACTGAAAAATATCTATCTACAGAAATTCTTTTGTTTCAAACTTCTCTTCTTCATTCGCTTGTTTGAACAAACTAGGAGCAAGGTAGAGCAATTTGGAATTAGTTCCCTGCCGATTTGAAGGCTGTTTATCAGTGAAAGAAAAAGTCCAGCAAAGTTTATGTGTGCATAGAATCTCTTGACCAATATGTTGCCCAAAATATTCAACTTTTTCTTCGAATATTAGCCTCCTAATTTTGATATCAGTTCAACATTTTAGGCAAGTAGCAAGTTACAAAGGATGGTTTTCACATTTTCTTCTGCGGCAATTTATTGTTAGGGTAGCCTATGTTCAAATAAGCGTATAGGCTATATATATATAGGCCTATTTTGTGAGATGATGCTTACATGTTGTAGCCCCATGTCTCGGAGAAAGAGAACAATATCCCACACAAATCTGTTGGAAAAATCAGTTTTCACTTCCTAATTTCGATTTGTCGAATATCATGGGGTTACCGAGCCGTTGCTCACAGGTATTGACATGGTGCCTGATTAGGCAAGATATGGAAAGAACTAAGGGTAAGGGTGTCCCATGCTGTTTGGTTTTCCATTCTACCTACTGTGGTTTAGAAACTACTGTGGTTTAGGCAAGTAGCAAGTTACCAAGGATGGTTTTATCATTTTCTTCTGCGACAGTTTACTGTTATGGTATTTTTCAAATAAGCATATAGGCTATATATAGGCTTACTTTCTGAGATGATGTTTACATGCTGTAGCCCCATGTCTTGGAGAAAGAGAACAATACCCCACACAAATCTGTTGGAAAAAGCAGATTTTCACTTCATATTTTCGATTTGTCGAACATCATGGGGTTTCCAAGCCATTGCTCACGGGGATCGACATGGTGCCTGATTAGGCAAGGTATGTAAAGAATCAACAGAGGTGTTCAAATAAGCATAGCCTACCTTTACTGTATTTTTAAGTTCTAACAGGGTCCTAACTATGAAGAAAGACACCCTGAATGACCTACGATAAATTTAGGACTGCGCAGAAGTTTGCTTGTAATATCTTCAGGGCAAGTTCGAAGTTATATAAATTCAGGTTGGATCTGGGTTGTATACCTCTCATGTACCAATTTATTTACAGACCAAAGAGACATTAAAATAAACAAAAATCAAGAATCTGGGGCAAAAGAGTAAAAAAAAATGGAAATCCTACTCATGAACCAAGCAATAGCAATGACATACCTTGGGACATGCCCAAACACTGCTCTAGTACTGGAGCATAGCATATGATATGGCCGAAAATTAAGGATTTATGCATTAGGCTACAGAGTTGCCTCCTAGCAGGCAAGATTTTCTCTCAGATTTTATAATGAAAGAAAAGTCAAAATTAACTGAAAGAAACTTACCAGAATAAAGTATACCCCTATCCTTCGCTGATGCTAAACTGAATTTGTTTTACAAGGTTTTGTTTTGTTTTTGTTCCAGGCCGAAATTTGTTATGATACAGAAATGTACATATATATCAGACTTACTTGTGGTCGAGCCAATATTAAGTCAAGAAAATACATTAATTTATATCTAACTTGTGTAAAAATAACTTTTTAAAGGAATAAAAAGAGTTTAATTGTTAAGTAACGAAGACTAGAGAGGTATAAAAAACTCCGCTTATATTTGTCAAGGCTAGCAAAATTGGAGCTCGGCAGGCAGCAGAAATCGCCGTAACCGCATTTCACCAAAAATAAATTGTGTTAGGATCGGCTGATTTCTGATGTAACATTGCATACTAGGGGGTGGTAATATGACAATGTGATAGTCTTATCAGTCCATTGAACTTTAAATGACTTTTATCCAAACAGATGGTGGAATTGACACATCCCCAGGGATGTTGTTTTGGAACTTAATGGCGTCACAAAGGCTAGAGAATCTGTTATCGACTGCTTGCGTCATCTATTTCACTGTATCTCTAAGCTTGAAGCCCAATGGATTTTTCCAAGAATAAACATTTTCGTAAAAACAGATATTGATATTCAGACACGGTCAGTTCTTATGCACAGTTTCGGAATAACTTCTTAGATTCTGTAATGAGCAATGTCTTAACCACAGAGTGTTAAAATTCGTTTGTCCAAACAGTCTCAGTGGCCTGTGATTTTTTTTTCTCAAGAGTTTTTTTGCTTTAATTTGAGATGGACTATCATATTCTTCGGCGGCCTTGTATAGAAGACAACAGCGTGCCGAACATGTTGCCTACCCTTGCAGTTGCCATAAGAGCTCAATTATCTTTTAGACTGGCGACATGTTCGGAGGTGAAAATAAATGCAAGGAAGTACAGGTCTTTCAACAATATAAACTTGGATAAGCTGAATGAACAACGGCTGATTGGGAAGTACTGCGATCTCACTCTTGTCTTTGACGGAAAGGAATGTAGTGTACATAAAAATGTACTTGCATCTAGTTCGGAATATTTTGAAACTATGTTTGAGAGTGGTCTTAAGGAGAGCAATTGCTACAAAATTCATTCCTAGATAACGTAATCTCTTTGCCGGCCGGGTGGTCGTATGCTTATTTTTCCAGAAGGGCCATATCAAAATCTCTAGATAAGGACTTCCTGACTTCTGGTAAGGCTTCGAAAGTGTGCGACATAGGTTCACACCAGAGGTCGACGTAGCAGCAATCGACCGACCAATCGAGTTTTTTTCGGCTCGATACCCAGGAGTAACACGAAGGTGGGCGATTCGTCACGTCCAACCATACCCCAAATACTGACTGAACCATTCTTCAATCTCCTGGATAGTTCCAGTTACGAAACTTTCAAAATCCCGGGTAAAAGTATGATTTTGGAAACCCTTGCAAGTGGGAAAGCCGAATCATAAAATGTTCCCTGATACCCCCGAAATCCTCTGAAGAATTGCGCTATGTCAACACCAGTATGAAAGTGCTCACCCACCAGGTGTTGCTACAGTCGTCCTGTAAACAAACCCTACTTTACGATTTCTCTCGTAAAATCCGACCTCCTTTTAGCTAGAAAAATCTCTTCTTCATTTATTTGATCCATCTAATACACAAAAACTCAACTGTTCTGTTGATCTAACCAAATCCGATCTAACCAAATCCGAGCGTAATTACTAGATAGTCTGACCCTTCAGGGCATGCTGGAGCTGGTCTTCCATCTGTCTGAATCTTTCCATCATCTTTAAACTATACAAAATATATACAATATATCTCCTTTCATAACCTCTACTTCTTGTAAGCGTGAGCCGTGATGTCGTCTACCCCTCACCGCTCATTTTTTATGAAGGGTTTTCGACCGGGATTTCCAGAGCGGCCTCATAAACAAAAGGCGAAGGGTCTACTGCAATGTACCCTCCAAGCCCCCTGTCTATCTCCGAAATCTAATAAATAAGCACATAGCTTCGAAAAATCTCGGAACTTCACAGCTAGTCAGTCACGTTCCTGTCTATATGCTCTTCCCTCACTTCTCTCTTTTTACCTTTGTACTTAGAACGTTCCTGCTCTGCCTTCATTTATTCAACAATGAACTGTCTATTCATTTTCGTTTTTTCCGCGCCTCGTTTTTTTTCCTGAGCATGAACTAAGCTTATCGCTTCTTTTCTAGCGCTCTTTCGAGATTGATTTTTTGCTTGTAGCAAACTCATCTTCTTTTAACTTTCACACTGCTCATCAAAACTGACTTCTGAGGTTTCTTCACTTGATGACTCAAGATCCACAGATGAATCATCTTTTGATGTAGAAGTCTTAGGCAACCTACTTTGGGGACTTCGGAATTCCGCTCTAACGCTGTCCTTGTCTAACGAGTCTAAGACCAGTGGTGGGTAGATTGAATTTCAGTCTCCTTCAGTTTCCATAACATCATCATATCCAGGAGGATCCTTTTTCCCCTTCTCGGCTTCTCGGCCCCTTCTCGGTGGAATTCCGCTCTAACGCTTTCCTTGTCTAAGATTCTCGGCTTCTTTCGCATGATTATAATATGCCCGTGCGGCTGTTAGAAGGTTCCTGTATTTACTTGCCACCTTGTCTCTTGGTTTATCTCCCAAGCTGAAGGCCAGTTTCTTTTTTTCTTTTTTTTTTAAACCCGTAGCCGTAATTTATCTTATTTTTATATTACCTAAAAAAAGAAAAAAATCACATTCGTACTTTTTGTGGCTACTCCTCCATCCCTCAGTGACGTTAATTTTAATCTATTTTTACCCACTTTTAGCTATTTACGTCACTTAACTTTTGAGAATAAGCGCATATTTTATTTACTATTCTTCCCCCCTAATACTTTCACTTTGATTTTATTTATTTATTTTATTCTGTCCTTCAAGCCTCATACCATCACAATCACACATTAAAATTCTACTCTCAACCATACTACTGTAAATTTTGAAAGAAAAAAGATATACGATAGAGATTTTACCGTACCATACATAAAGCATTTCCAAATCCACACAATATTTAAATTGTACTATAATACATACAATACATTTTTTAAACGAAACTTCACTAATTTATTTTATCACAATTATAATTATCTACAAATCTTTTGTTATTCTCTTCCTTCAAAAACAAAAAACTAATTCACTGGAAATATTACAAGAAAAACACGAAATATCCACGACTGCAAGGGGCTCTTCCCATCCTTAAAACTTCATAACGCGAATTTCATATAAATATGCACATGCAATACATATATCATTATAAAACATCAAAAATATAACGAATAAACAAACTCACTGGGCCTTGCGTTGTTGGGCATTTCATAAAACAATTTTTTTTTTTTTAAACTTTCCAGTAATTCTACTCAAAACTAAATAACGAAAAAATATTGGACTACTTCGTTGCGACCAATCTACGTCGTTTGTCTCTAACTCCATATCCCACTACTTTCCATGTTTATTTACAAAACAAACAAAAAAAGCTGAATAATTTCATTTATCATCTTTTACCATCACCCTTCCATTTTCCATATCACAATATACTCAAAAATATATTCCTAGTCTTCTCCTCTCACCTTATTTTTTTTAAATCTCTCCCACTCTTTCTAACCATCATCATAATTTTTTCTTGACTTTCGTCTTTACCTCTTCCTTTCCAACTATAATAACAATATGTTCCTATAAAAAACTGTCGTCCTGTTCTCAGGTATTATCTTACATTTATAATATCCTTGTAGAAAATCTCTTTGTCCATCTTCCAATCTTGGCTATATCTGTTTGTCTTTCTTAAGAGAGTCTTTAAATCCCCCACTGTTTTCTCCTTTGCCTTGCACTCTATCACGAAATGTCTTATTGATTCAACTTCGCTGCAAAATGTGCACATCCCTTGCGTTGATGTAGGCGAGATTCTGTGTTTCCTTTCTTCAGTTGGGAGAATATTATGGATTTGATAGAGCATGTGCTCTTTGACTCTTGGCTTTAACATAGAGGAGTGTAGTAGCCGTGCTGTTATAGCAAGCTCTTCTTTTGTTGTTTGGCCGTCGGTTACGATTTTTTTTCTGTGGTAAATCCAGGTTTTCTTTATAATATATTTTAAGTTCTTCCTTTGCTATTGTTTTATTTGGATATTGATTAAACCTTTTCTTCAAATTCTTTTATCCTTGCAAAACCTTTCTTGAGTTGTTGAGGACATGTTCTTGAATCCAGCTTCCATGACATTAGCACTGACCTTTCTCTGTCCATGGTTCCTTCGGCTGGCGCTCTCACAAACATCGCTTCAGCTTTGGATTGAAGGTGGGTGACTTGCAAATCGCCTTCTTCTTTGCATAGGTACGAGTCGGTCATCGTAAGTTTTGGTGGGTATTTACCTTGCCATAGAAAACCTTATACGATCTTTTCAATTTTCTTCTTTGTTGTTTTTGGCATTTGGGATATATTAGAAAAATACTAGACAAGCGGAAGACAGTATTGGTTATGTACTGAGCTTTTTGGAAAACCGTCAGTTTCCGGTTTTGCCCATACTGTATTGAAGCAATTAGATTGGTTGCAATTAGATTGGTCGCAATTTTCTGCCAATTTTGCGCTTCCATCTTCTGCCATGTTTTCGAAAACCAGACGCCAAGTATCCTAATTTCTTGTGCTATTCTTAGCCCGTGTATCGGTGCTTCGATGATGTGTTCTTCCTCTGTTAAAAGCAGAACTTCACATTTTTCATTGTTCAGTTTTAACTTGAAAATTTCACAAAAGTCATCAACGAAGCCTTAGACCTTCAGAATTTTCGTCCATCATTTGAATTCCTCTGAGTTCTTTTTCCAGATATTTTAGAAGAGGGCCAAAATATATCTCGAAAAGTAACAGAATTAGAGGGTACCCTTGCCGTAGCCCTGTAGCTGCTGTGAATGTTTCTGAGATAACTCCCGAAATTGCAATGACTAGAGTCGGTTTGGTGTATAACATCTTTATCCACTCAGTAAATTTATGTTCGTATCCGTAGAATTCCATGACTATGAACAGCAGGAGTCTCCTGATTCTGTCAAACGCTTTCCGTATGTCAAAGGCTGATAATCTCGTTCAAAGGTTCTTTTTCCCTTTCTTTTTTTGTAGATATAGAAGTAGATCACGTATGCAGTTAAGGATGTCCGATGTTTTTTCTCTTATCGACTCCTCCTCTCTGGTTTTTGCTAAGAACTCCATTCCATATAGATCTTTCGATATCGTTTTTGCATTTTCCGTTATTTTCCTTTTTGCTGTTGTTTCCCAGAACGATACTATATCTTCGTTCGGCAATAATTTCATCTCTTCCAGAAGACCTGTTATAATTTTACGCATTTTTTCATACTTAAGGACATTTGTATTCATTTTCCACATAATGTTTTTTTTTAACTCTTCTTTCTATTTGATCGCCTTCTTTAAGACTAAGAACTAATGCGAAGTGATCAGATAGTGGTGTGTATAGGTGTTGAATTTCAGTCACCATCGACATCGGTTCTTTTGCCGCATACATCCTGTCAAGTCGGGATCCTCCCCCCTTCCCTTTCCAATTTATCCTTGTGTAATCTTTCGTTCCCTTTCTTTCCTCCCATACATCGTATAGATCAAGACCCTTGACTAGTCTTTTTAATGATTGTGAAGAAATGTCACTCTGAAAATCAGCATCTTTTTTATTTATGACGCATTAAAAGTCTCCCATCATGATAAGCTTTGTCTTATGGATTAAGAAAGGAGCCAGCTCTCCCTCGAGAAAATCTTCTCTTTCTTGTCTCTTACTGGACCCATAAGGTGCGTAAACATTAACGAAGTTTCTTGCGCGAAAGCAACATCAGTTTGTTCATTTATCAAAAACGTCTTAAAAGCTTTCTGTCTGGCTTTTTGTTTAAGACCATTTAGGTTAATCGTCATTACTTTTTTGTTTCATAAAGTTCTCCTTTTTGTCTGCTCTTAGGCTCCATCGCTTTTGCTTCGAAATTCCGCGTTTTTAATACCCAGAGGGGGGTGGACGTTTTTGTCTTCTTTGCCAAGATAGAGTCCTGCGATGAGTTCGATGACTCCAGATCATCTGGTTCTTCAAATACTGTTTTTTGCATTCCTTCTGGGCTTTTTTGGAAGAGATGGGATATACCGTCCACCATTTTCTCCATGTTTGTGATGATCCGCTCTCCAACAGAACTCCTTCTTGTACTGTAGTGTCCTCACCCCTGTTTGCTCTTCCTTTCAAAAATTCTTTTCATGCCTCTTGTGACGACTCCTTCATTAGTGGTGCTTTCTATCTCCTGATGGTCCATCTCATAGCAACCATCCTGTGAGCTAAAGGATAGGTTCCGTCGGCCCAATCTGTCCTGCTCCCTTTCCTGATCATTCGTTTCCCGTTCCTTTTTTTCCTCTTTTCTTCTTCCTAGAGCTGATTTTTCAGTTTTTCGATCTCCCGTTTTTTCTTCGCACCTCTTGCTACTTATTTCGTCCTCCAAAGTTGGAAAATCTTCCGTGTTTCGTATATTTATCGGTTCGATTCTTTCCGTGATCCTTTCTGTTCGCTGACTTTTTTTGAATTATGGCTATTGGCTGCAGTCCTTTGCCAAATGACCCTGTTCATTGCATCGTCCGCAAGTCTTGATCTGGCCATCATACCAAACGCGAACGAGCATGCCCCCCCCTTTCTTTAGGAGCAGTTTGCCGTCTTCTCTTTGCCCAAGAAGGTTTTGTAGGGCACCGCGGTTTGCAATTTTTTCGTACACGCATCGTTTGAAAAATAGACTCGACGAGTCTATACGACAAGGTCTTCCTATTGCAGACCAAGGCTTTTTAGCCATCGGTGGACCTCAAGCTCATCCGGTACTACCTCCTCTTTGAAATTTCTGAAACTCAGACAAGCCGTGTTCTTTCTCGCGTATTTGAACTCACCGTTTACCGTGCTTATTTTCTCTCAACCTTTCTTTAAAACTACACTATTCTATCCTACAATTTTTTGTTTTTCCTTTTCTTATTCTGAACCTACACTAGCCTACCTAGAATCTAAAAATCAAAATCGGAACGCTCTTATCTGTTAATGCTGGCTGCCCTGCATTGACCGTGGATAGGACGCTGTGACGTAAACTTCGTAATCGATCGACAAGATATTTCACCCGTCCGCTTTGAACGAGAGCTAATTCACGACTGTTTTAGCTAATTCACGGCCAGTTTAGGCATTTTTGTCGCCATTTTCGCCCACATTCCTCTCGCATTTCCACTTTTATACGTTGCTTAGTTCTCGTCACGCTTCATGAGCATGAGCAGTAGCTTTGTCGCTTTGTCATCGTTCTCCTGCACCTCAACTCTTTTGGTCTTCGCGTGTGTCCGCACTAGACTGGATGCTGGCGTAGACGCATGATGGCAGCAGGATGCGAATATCTTTCTCCAGGGCGGGGTACACCATTCTGATGAAGGTCCAGTATGCGATATATCGATAGGTCATGAAAATAACGACTCCTATTAATTTTTGAAGAAGGACTGGTAAATGGAAGCAGAATTTATCACGCTAGTCGCGTTTTTGCATATGCTATGGTCTCTGACACAATGGTCTAAAGTCGTTTTCAAACGTCTGTGAACAAAGCATTAAAACGTTATGAAGTCCTCCTCGCATTCCATTGGCATTCATCATCTTCAGCAATAAGGTCAAGCACTTTTCCCTGTTGTCTTGTTTCTCTGCAGCAGTAGTTCTCCATACGATTTTGTGTGTGTCTGCACTCCTCACACTCACACCTGCAAATAAGAGACCATACCAAATGAACAATACATTCTTGACATGAAAAAAGTAACTAATGGTTAATACTGTAAGAAGGATGGAACACGCTCTTGGTTGTAGCCACTGTTTCTCCAAAAATGACAAATCTCAGGCTGTAAAAGAAAGAATAATAAAGTAAAATGTGTTGTTGTTCTTTACCAATTTAGACAGCTTTAGTTTAGAAGCGTCTATATAAATATAGCAGAGTGATACAAAAGTTCAACTGTGCAATTTCCATAAGAAAATGTGATTGACAAGTTTTGCTGTGTAATTTGAATTAAAACTAAATGATACAGAAGTTTCGACAGAGGTTCAGTGGTCAGGGACGGTCTATTACAGTTGTCTTGTGTTTCAGTACTTCATGAGTATTTCAGAAACCGAACATCTTGCAAAGCCCATGGAGGTAAGGTGAGTGTCGACCTACATGCTGTTTTTAATAGCCACAAGTGAGGAGGGTCATAGGAGAGGAATTAGTCAAAGGTGAAATTGTACCTGGGGTACAGCCTCAGAACAGGGATCTTAACTCAAGGAAGAACAAACATCAAAAGACAGATATCCTGACTGTGTTGGTTTTAGTTTTTTCCACCACGGGCAAGACAATAACTATAAGCAATTTTGTTCTTCTTCTGGCAATAGTAAATGATTTAAGTGGTCGTGTTTTCATCAATTGCGTATAGTGTCACGGCTTAGATAATATGGACATCATGACAATAGACCATTCAAGAAATGATTTTCAATAAGAGATTCCAGCCTAGGTCATCCATCGAGTAATAATAATTCTTGCTTTGCAACAAGGATGGTTGAATTTTAAAGGATTTCAATCATGACAACCACAACAGTAGATGCTCATCCCCAAGTTGCTAAACCTTGAAACTGTACTAAAAATGTTAAATGAAATCTCTGCTACCAGGTTAACACAAATAATTGAGCGCGACTATTTAGGCCCGTTACACTTACAAGGTTAAGTAATATGAGGCTAGATACCTCTCGCCTGTAGCCTTTGTTGCTACTTATGTCAGAAGATCAGTACTTCAGCCAACAGTTTTATGCAGAGCAAAATAACATGCTGTGATTCAACCCTTAACCAATCCTCGTCTTCCCATGTTTTTTTCCAAACAAACATCCCCCAATACCCTACAGCATTGTATCACGACAGTTCTCCTGTGAAGTGATCAGAGCCAACTCTCTTTAAAGATAATCAAGTTTCAGTAGGGACGTTTGTGTCCGCTAGTGGAGGTAGTGTCGCTGCGAGTTTCTGTCACTTCTTCAAAGTTTGTGTATAACTTTTTTAAAGTTTGCGTGGCTCTTTGTTCTGGTTTTATGAAGACTAACCGTATTATCAGCCTCATCATCAGGATTGGGACAGGTCGCTCGTTTAGTTTCTCTAAAGGTTGAAACTTGCAGGGCTCAATTACATCAGTAACTTCAAACCAGTCTGAGCTTGATGATGAGTCATTGGATTCTGTGTCAGTGTCAGTATGTTCCATGAT
The DNA here is from genome assembly GCA_030848855.1 of Branchinecta sandiegonensis. Lineage (NCBI taxonomy): Eukaryota > Metazoa > Arthropoda > Branchiopoda > Anostraca > Branchinectidae > Branchinecta > Branchinecta sandiegonensis. The sequence goes on from JAUPMV010000005.1 coordinate 24,791,416, forward strand.
TATAGGTTAGTTTGCCGGGAATCCTGCAGCACGTACCTTTGCTACGCCACACTCTACTGTACGCTGTGTAAACTCGTAACTACTATACCGAAGAACTTATTCAAAGTTCCTCTTAGGTAGGTTATTTTATTTACCCAGTTCAGGTAAATACACAGACAACATGTCAGGTGGCCATATGTTCTTTAAAAGTGACAACCATACTCGCGACAGTGTCAGTTATTATGAACTATTGCTGTTTGTTGACCGTCAATAAACTGTCGATGTCACCTAATAAACATTCGATGCCAATAAACTTGTCTGAACTTCACTCCCAGCATTGGCTGACGCAGTCATTCCCATGTTAGCAACCATTTGCCTACTAGACCAAAGAGATGAGTTCACTCGTTATCGCATTTCTACCGCATTTACAGTGGGTCGTGGGTCTGCTACAGCAATTATCTTTCGAAAATGTTTTGGCTCCACCAGGCTGATTGGACACATCCGGCTACAAATCTAAGAAAACATTTAGTTTTTCTGCTTCTCTGAATCTTCAGGGTACAGTCGGGGTTTCTGTAACTTGGAAATGGAGTTCGCGACTTGGTCCGGGTTTTTGGTATTCCTTTCCGAACGTTTTTTTATACGCTGCAGGATTGTCGTAGTGGAAAGTACAGGTTAAAATCAGCACTTGGATGTAGCCGACAGTGGGCTTTGATTTAATAAGGGGTCTTCTTGTTTATATCACCTATTTGGCCTCCCCGTCATCATCTAAGTTGATAAACATAGCACAAACATTTCTTTTACGACGTAGCCCGGTCCGTGTCCTTCATTTTCAAATAAGTATGTGCACCACACTATCTTTCCAGAAAGCCAACATCAGAGACAAAAGTGAGGTTTCAAAAGTACAACTAGCCTGCACATACTATTACCACAAGCATTGATTTAAGGTTGCCTCTTCAGTGTTTTCAATTAAGATTTTGAGAATGTTCACCCATTACTGGCCGAGAGTATAGCAACCTAACATCTTCCCACTCTAAAAAGGAACCGTCCCGATTCTAAAACATGAAACACTATTATTTACCACCACCTCTGATGATGATGATGATGAAATTTTTTTTACGCACTTAAAAAGAGGAAAATAGTGCAGGCCAAGCCATTTTTTAAGGTACTGACATTTAGAAATGTTAACAGAAAGGCCAATTTGGGAAAGACCCTGACAAATCGTTTTTATGTTAGATTCTAACCCACTTTTAGTTCGACTTATTAACAGAATGTCGTCTGCATAAGCTATGTAATTAATACTTAGGTTTCAAAGGAAAAATGTTGGCAATAAGCCTGAGAGGCATTCATAAATGGCACTTTTAAAAACAAAAGGAGATAGGACTCTACCCTGTGGTAACGCCTTGCTCACAGGAATGGATTCCGAAACCGCCCCTGACTATTTCGCCCCAACAATCGCGTTACGGTACCAAAACCTTAAAAAACAGAGGATATTTTCCTTTTTTTCCATTTATATTTAAGACAGGTATTCAGGATCTACTAAAGGATGAACGTGAGGGTACTTGGCCTGGCCAAATCAAGACTATTTTGAATGAGTGTGGACTGTCAGGTAGGTGGAACGAGGGGAAGGGTGTTCAGCTAGAGGTAGGTGAGGTCGCGAAAGAAGTCCAAAGAGTATTAAAGGACCAGGAGTTGCAGGCGTGGGGTTGTAAGGTTTGGATTCCTGGGTCCCTGAGTCTCTACAATAGGGTTAAGGAGGCCTGGGGCGAAGAAATTTATTTTAAGTCGGGGTTATCTCCAGAAGAATTGAAATGTTTAATTAGTCTGAGAGGAGATTGTTTGCCTTTTGGCCAAAGAAGAAAATATATTGGGAAAATTAGGGTTTCGTCTGGTCCTTATTTCTGCCCTTTGTGCGGGATGATTGATGTAGATGTAGAGCATTTTCTTTGTGATTGTGAGGGTTTAAGGGATTTAAGGGAGGAAATTTTTAGGGTGGGTTTTTTCTCGAGGGAGGAACTTGTTAGAAAATTAAAAAGTAAACATTTTGGGGATTCAAAGAGATTTGGAAGATTCCTTCGGATCGCTCTGTCATATCGGGAAGGATTTTTGTAGGTTTGTTATTGTTGTTGTTTTGTTGTTATTATTTTTTTTTGTATTTGCCATGGCCCTTGTGGCTTTTTAGCGCAAATAAATCTATCTATCTATCTATCTATCTATCTATAGCTGTCTGAAGGAAGCAGATGCAGGTGACTCTACCCCCCTGTTGGTCTTGTGGAGTCTGCCAACGATGTAGGAGAGAACAGCAAGCCAAGCAATGGTAACAAGAACCAATAATTGTACTCCCAGCTGGTGCGGTTCTGAGCTCATCGCGTAGATTGGTCCCTCCGGATATTTGGCCTTTGCTATGGGTTTTATGACAGCGACCGGCGATGAGCTGATCTTTTGAAAGGCGTTTAAGGCCTATTCATGGGCCGTTCTCAGGTTGGCCCAATCCAAGATGACAGTTGCAGTCGTTACTCTGCTTTCTGCTATTCCACATTTTATGCTGAGCACACCCTCGTTCGGAACATATACAATGTCAGAATTATGATCAACTATCAATATACTGAAACTAGTCAGAACTATGTTGACGGTGTTCCCTTTGGTCTGAACCACCCAGACGGTTTCTAACGTAGAGATACGTGGCTCCTTAGGGGAAATCTCTGTTCGGGTTCTAATCAAATCGGCGTATATTGAAAAGGTACCGTTTGAATTTACCTTTCCAACTGCAGCGTTGGGAGTGGACCCTGTGAAGACTGGGTCGTTTAATGTCCGTTGGAGGGTATGGGGGGCAAATACAGGGTCAGGCCTTGACTGAGGAGTAGTTGATCGGGTATATCCGCCCTAATAAGGTAATTGTTATCCTCCCTTCCGAAGTTGCTAATTTCCAGAACATCATAGCGCTGCGAGTTTCTTGGTAGCTTACTCTTATGAAAAGATTCAAAAAGGGTCAGTTATCTTCCCATTGGGAGGGCTGTAGCACAGGTTTAAAATGTGAGCATTTAGGATGTCTCTTAGCGTAGACCTTCCGTCCAGTTGCCGACGATCGATTATGCTGCAACGATCTCTAGTAGACCTTTTGTAACAATGGCCATGGGCATTTTGCGCAGTGTTAAGTCTGATCGATTTATTCTTATCATAATTTGATTCGCATAAATCAGAGGGAGAGTATGCTGGTAGACTTCTTCCGACAGGAGTCTTACGGCATGTCTAATCTCGGCATCTCCTCTCTGCAGTTCGGTCATTGAGTGTATGACTTCATTTAGTCCAATCCGGATCCTTTCCGTGCTTTCCTCAGAAATACTCTCCCTCTTAGTTAGAGCGGTCAGTTCCTCTTTGATGGATGAGATTTTTCCGCTGTTTATTTGATTCTGAGCGAAGGCTATCATCGTGTTGATTCCAGTTGAGCTGAGAGTCAACAGAGCTCCAAGAAATCTCTTTTTCCTGGTTTGCCCGGGATGGTTGTTGGTGATACAGATTTCAGGTGATTCGGATCCGTTGGCTTTTCTCATCATTGACCTCCCGAAAAGTTCGCTTCCAATTCCGTCTTTTACTACATCAGCAGTCAGGTCGCTGATCGACGTTGCCACGCTGAAAGGAACGTGTGTGGTTAACTCTGTAACCGAAATGGTCAGGGGTAGATCTACCCGATAAGTGAATCCCTCGCGACCTGCTGAACCATACAAAGACCCAACTGGTTCTGCACAAAGATCATCTTCCAAGTAAAATTACCTGTAATAAGGTAAGTTCTAAACCTCCCAAAGCACTTTAAAAATTGTCGTAAATAAACAACACTTGCAGCAAAAGTAAAAACTCACTGGGAAAGCTCACCAGAAAAGAAAGTTACTGAAATAGTTGATTGTCAAGTAGGTCGCTACTGCGATCGCTATAGGTCTTCCTTCTCATCACTCATGTCTCTACGGACACACAGTCACTGCCATGGATTAAGGCTCTCTTCTTTTTCACTTAATCCCCACCATCCGAATGTCAATATTTGGCTGTCACTGGAAAGGTCCGACGAATATCCCGTCTTCCACGCTGTCAGAATATCTTGATTGCTGGCTCTTGTACGTCGTGAGTATATTGATTAGCTGCTGACCATTCTGACTGAAGTCTCTGAATTTGCCGTTCCTGGTGCTGATTGCGCCATCTTATCCTCGAACGTTGGTTGTAGCTCGTCACCCTTTGGTTGGGTGGGCCACGATTCAAGATTGTGCTCGAAGACAGCGTATATTGTTTGTTGTTCAGCAATTACGGTTGATCTTGGCATTGGACAGCAGTCGAAATTGCAGAAGCTGAACGGACTTTTCTCGATGTTTAGCCCCAGAAACTGAGATAATTGAGCCCAATCCACAATTTTTCTGACTATTTCGACCTTCCCTATAAACTCGGTGACATCCGAAGAACCAGAATATAAAAGTAAACTAAAAGTAACCTAAATTTCTGCAAGGTAATTCACCTTATCTAGCCATAAACCAAACACTGGGAATAGAAACCCCTGCCATCATTATTAACTGGGGTGTCCAGGCTTAACTGGAGCGGTTCCCAGCTCGGTGAACTTAACCTCCACGGGGATCAGAGACCTAATATGGTAGCATAGGCCGGACGAGCGGATTTTCGAATGCGGGATATCCTACATCCCTAATGTGTGGTATAGGACGTGAAAGACGAACACAACTAACTATATTGAAGATAACATCAACTCTAAATAGTTACTGCTTAAACACTTGTACATAAAATATAAACTTATCTTTTGATCTGCTCTGGATCCCTGCAACGAAGGAACAGGAGTGGATATCGGTCTTGTCTGGTCTATATGCTTGTGTAGCGCGCCGCCCCGGAAGCAAGGATGTTCCTTTGTCCAGCCAAACCCCAAAACCGGCTGCATTGCGCGCTGGAACATACGTCTTTCCGGAGAAACCAAACCCTAGTATAGCAAACTAACAGTCAAAGCTGTAGACATACTGTTTTATATGTTTATCAACGCCTTCAAGCAACATCATAACTGTGGCACGATAGTATTTTATTTCTGTTTGTCACGAATGTTGATATTCTTCCCCTGGTGCAGTTTAAAGTCATACGATCCACAGACCCATTCTTCAGACCGCTTTTCGAGACTTAGACTTTTTTTTGTATTCATGTTCCTGGTCAAGTATTCTTAGTTTAATTTTATCATGCATTCAACAAAACAACAGAGGGCACAACTTTCAGGACAAACGATGACAGACATTTGAGCCTTTCTTGTCCACAGCCAATACTATGGTCACCCAATCCTGAATCACTCATGAAAATGATTGTTGTTGACAGATGATGGTGGTTTACCCGATACGAAATTTTTTAAAGAATTTTAAAGGGTAAAACTTTGAAAAATTTTGATAGTGCAAAACGGATACGTCAGCTGAATATTATTAGAGGCCAACCACTAAGAAAATAGACACACTTCTAACCACACTGATCAGGCCACTCCTAGATTCAGTACCACACTGCATTCTTCCAGGAACTGAGGATGTATCCCGTTACCCAAGAAACCCAAAAGGCAAGCATTGACCTAGTATCTTTATTTGCCAACCTCAGGAAAGATTTCATCCTCCAGGCTCTCAAAGAGGGACTCAAAAATAACCCAGGATTGGATGAAGAAAGTCCCCTGTCAGTAGTGAAATCTTACGAAGCTTCGAGGTCGTTTGGGAATCTACATACTTCATCTACATGGGCATCTTCTACTGGCAACATGTGGGTTCAGCCTTTTTCTCAAGGACTGGCAGGGTTAACTCTGAGTAAAATCAAGTGAATTGCTTTCAGCTTCGCACTAATGGTTCCCCGTTTTTGCAGACGTTACTTTGACGATGGCTGTACAGCCTCGGAGGGTAAAAAAAAAATAGACTTTGTCGCCTTTGTCGACACCCTAAACCAAGTCCAACCGGCAATCCAGTTCACCACCGAATTTGAGAATGACAACCTGTAACTTCCATATTTTAGACGTCTTGATCACCAACGGAAAAACCAATTTCGCTTGCTCCGTATACAGGAAACCCACTCACAAGGACAGGATTCAACGACACGATTCATACCAAACAGAAAACCTAAAACGGGCAATCGTCATTTCACTTTTCGACAGAGCGATCAAAATTTCCGACGAAACCTTTCTAGACACCGAACTGAGCCACATCCGAGACGTACTGTACGGCAACAAGTACCCCATCCAACTGGTCGAAAGAATCATTTAAAAAAAAAGATTGAAGATCCATCTGGCCTCCAACAACAACACTGGCACTTCTAGTGGTGACAAACCAGAAGAAAAGAATGGCCGTGTCTACCTCCCGTACGTTCAAGGAGTCACTGAAAAACTGTCCAGGAACATTAAAAAATACAACATGGGAACATTTCACCGGACTCAAAACACTCTACTGTCCGACCTAAACACCGGCAAAGATCAAGTCCCAAACCAGAACCAACGAGGTATTTATTCGATACCCTGCGACTGAGAGAAGCGGTATGTCGGCATGACAGAGAGAACGTTCGAAAGAGGCTCATAGATCACCAACAGGAGATCGACCCTGTTCCAATGGACACAGTCAAAATTACATCTTCAAATCGGAACTGGCAGAACACGTTTTCGAAAACCCATCCTACGTCGTACATTTTGAAAAAGCTCAGATTCTTGCAAAATGCAACGGACCTATCAAACTATAAGAAAAGCCGTTGAAATTATGAAAAACCGTACAGGGATCAACAGAGACACAGGCGAATACTCACTGCCAGAAACATGGAACGGCATCATCAGCGAAAGGAAATTCAGACCCCAAGCTCGTCTCTACAACAAAACAACAAAACCTCTACCCGATCAACAACCCAGTCGAGCAGGAAAAGCAGCTGCCGTGTTCAAAATGAAATCGCAGTAACCTTTTTAACTCTAAGCAACTCTTACAATGGAATTCAGCTCTAATGAAATTTTTTTTTCCTGTTATTACTCACCATCTCGCAGCCCTCCAGCTTCTGTTCTTTTAATTTATAACGGGATCCACACTTTGTTTTAATAAATGACATGTGATATGAGTCGCTATTAATATGTTAAAGTAAAAGATTATTTATCACTCACAGAAAATACTATCAACCAAAGTACGGTTTACAATTCTGCAATTTAGACTACTAGTGATTAGCATCATACCAGTTACTAAAATAAGATTAAAACCTCATAACAATTTCTGTATCAGGTTTTGTCTAAGAAGTTGCGTCTTCGTCTTCGTTCAGTCTTCGTCTGACCGTTGAAGAGAGCAGTCGCAATTTTCCTTCAACTTAATCTCAAAGCAAAAAGCCGTTGGAAAATCATCACGCTGAAAATAACGTTCAAATTCAACCGTTAACGACCAGTCACGTGCTCATTCCTGCGTCATGGACAAAATGGATGATGGAGCAAGCTAACACCAGACCAATTCAATGACCAACTGTGAATCTAGTTCACAACTTACTGGTTGCGAGGAGGTTTCTCGCCGTTGAAAATCTCGCACCTTCAAGCTGTTCTTCGCCGATCAGCCTTCTTTAGACGCAACAATCAAACGTGGAATCATTACAGGATACGAACGCCTCAGAGTAGAACCATTCATCCATCTCCCGCGCCGTTGCTATAATTGTCATGCCGCAGGCCACATTGCGGCTACCTGTTTAGCGCCAAAACGCTGCTCACGATGTGGTGACGAAGATCATAGAGCTACCCAAGAAGAACCGTGCTCGAAGCCGATGAACTGCATCAACTGTAACGAACCGGATCATACCTGCTAACATATTTGATGTTCTTTCAACAAAAAAGGTCGTCTCTTGGAACATGAATGGAAATGTTGATATGAAGCTTCCAGTGATAGAGGAGTTAGCTAAGAAAAATCATATTTGCTGTCTACAGGAGCATTTTCTCACCGAAAATGGAAGTTCCCGCCCTTCAGGAGGGATTGCGAAGCTGATTCAGTCTACCATAATCTCGGAAATCTTTGAGGTAAATCGCAATTTCCCAGCAGTTCAAGTTGCCGGGAATGTCGTTATCAGTGTATATTTGCCAACAAATTACGCCGACGAGGAGTCGGAGCGGAGCTTTTCTCCTGCTTGCTCCAAACTTGCTAAGTGCATTACTAGAGCCCAGCAGAAGAATCTATTTTGTATCAGCTGCAATTTGACAGACCCTCAATCGCCAAGGTCTGCAATGCTCCTTGATATCCTCCCTGAAAGATATTCAGTCGCAAAAAAAGATTGTACCTACACTACTGTGTGTAAAGGTTTTGTCAGACGGATTGACTTCGGACCACTTACCTTTGAGTGCAGTACTTCCGGTCTCTGCAAAGGTCGCAAAGGATTAGGATTTAATTTATAAGGATTTATTATAAGGATATTATAAGGATTTAATCTTGGAAAGATTAAAGTTCCGTTGATCTTCTCCAAAAGAACCTGAGCAAGCCTTCTTCAGAAGCACGCACAAGACTGAATACGTACTGCTCTGAAATTGCTCATGCCATGCACGTTGGCGAGAAGTCTACTGTTCCCACCCGGCGCATACGAAAAGGCACTGAAGAATCTGGCTGGTCAAAAAAAAAAAACTAAGAGATGCGTGGCAAGATGCCAAATTCTGGTTGAGGATATGGAATGAGGCGGAAAGACCTCGTAAAAGGTGGCTTAACGCCATCAGGCTATCCAACATAAAGAAGTTTGCTCGGGAGCTGACGGTACATCGAGCTAATATCAGGGCAGACTATTGTGCGAAAATTGTTGATTATCCTAATCTACTCTGGAGAACTTTTAAGCCAGTCTCCAAAAACACGGATGAAAACAAATTTACAATCCCTAGTTCTGAGTGGGTACAGTACTTCGGAAGCCAATTTGATGTACCTGATCCTCTCTTAGAAAATGCATTCGAAACGAAGCTTGAAACTGATCTTGACCTCGACCCGGCGAAAGGAGATTACATTTTCACTCGGGACGCAATAAAACAAGCTATCCAGTCGGCAGGATCTGGAAGTCGGCAGGATCTGATGGAATCTGCGCTCTTCATCTTTTCAATGGGAGCGCGAGTCTCCTTGATCATATACATCTATTGTTCAGATGATATTTGCTCAAGGGATAGTTCCGATCTCATTATGCGTTGGTTGTTGACTCAGCGCTCATCATATCGACCTATCATCGTTTCCCCGACTTTATGCAGTCATCGACCTTCTTGTTGTCAAAGAAGTTACAGAAAAATGCTACATGCCAGATTACCAATTCGGCTTTCGTTCTGGCTTGGGATGCGCCCATGCTCTCTTTGCGTTGGCGCCTATTCTCCAGGAAGCTGACCGGACGAAAACTTCACTGGAGTTGGCGGGTCATGACGTCGAAATAGCCTTTGATTCTGTCGTCCATCCACAAGCACTATTAGAGCTTCGCACTCGTGGCGTGCAACCTGGTGTCAATGTAAGAGAAATTTTTGGTATTCTTTGCCCATGGAGAGAGGCTCAGCAGATACTTAGGCATTCTGTATGGACAGTATACTGACTACCAAGCTCAACAGAAATATTATTAGTTACTTTTCCCCATTAAAAATAAGCACGTCCCTTTTACTCTCAATGAAAGTTAGACCTATACTAGAATAAGACTCTGAAAGGGCGGCAAAATTTTCTTCAGAATGCTTAACGTTCCGGTTCAATTTCAGAATATCATCCGCATAATTTACTAAAGAAATATTTAAACCACGAAAAATACAACAAATACACACTAGTTCTTGCGTTTCTCAATTATACTGTTATTGTAAACTTGCGGAAAAGTAAACGCCCCTTGACGGATTCCCTTTCGGACCGGCACAACGGCATCAGAAATGACAGGACCAACTACTGACGGGATTTTAACTTTGAGCAGTACAAATTTCTGAGAGAGTCCCCGCTTGAAGACACACAGCAGCAAATGGGCGTGTATACCGAAGTCGAATGCCATGCTGACGTCACGGCCGGCTAGGACTAGCTTGTCACCACGCTTATCACAGTCATAAAGGACGTTAGCTAAAAGACGATGGACATGTTCACGACTAATCCCGGCTTTACACCCGAACTGATTATTAGGTGTAGTACAAGCACGATTAATGTCATCAATTCGAAAAGCTTACATAAAACCGGAGCAACCGAGATCGACCGGTAGGACGTACATTGACCAGGCTCTTTTTCTTGCTTTAGGATCGGGCTGACAATTCCGGTAGAATAAATAACTGGAACTAGCCCACAATTAAAAATAAATCTGGTATGAAAGAGAAAGATGTACTAGCACTTTTCACTAGCGTGTAAAAGATGCATTCCAAATATTTTTTCTTCCCCTCTTGAATGCTTCTTTTTCAGCATCTGTATACCTGCCTAGACCGTGGGACCCGCACTTGGATAGTATAGTAGTGTGTTTTCGTATTTAGCTTACAGTGTAGCACTTGCTCGCGAATTGAGCAGTATAGTAATCGGTCCATTCTGTTTCACTTCGTTACTGTGCTTTGAGTGTCCAAGTACAGGTTCCAACTGTTTCTCACAAATCTCCATACGGCATTTGGATCGTTTTTTATCCGCTCAGTATTCTCTTCTGTAATAGAAGAACGGTGTTTCACAAGACTTTTGGAGAACTGGCGCTTGTTACTCTCACACGATTTACAGCGTCAGCACGAGGGCGGTCACCGACGACAAGTAGGTATATCAATTTTGTTCCAATCTGGTTTCCTGATCATTTTGTGTGCCGACACAGGGGAAAGATCGGTCCCGATCCCTATGTGAAGTCTTTGTTATTTGGTATCATCTCAAGAGAGGTAAACGCCGCGAGAAGCACTTGCGAACGGTTTTTTTTTATCAAAAAGGTTACAGCTCAAGTCACCAGCGAGTATTATATATAACCGACTGCGGCGTTCTCGCAACCGCACTCGCGAGTTTCTTACATGCCAAAGCAAACCTCCGTTCCGACGCGCCTGTTCGGTTTTCGGTAGGTAGCCAAACACAGAAAAACGCCGTTTTCGAGACTTAAGGCAATGTAATAATCAGATGAACAGATAAGTGTGGGTGATAATGTAAAGCAAGAATCATCAAGATCATCCCAACAATGCCGTGTTAAAACAGGGTACTTCCATACTATGTTACTACTTATGTTGCAAGCGACAGTTTGCTTATCAACTCGGTTGATTGTGGTTGTTCTATGGGGTGACGGTACTTTTCTCATTTCTAGTCTGTGCTTGTTGACTTCTTCATGGTGCTTTAGATCAGTCAAGGAGCCCTCAAGGTTGACTTGCAAGGATAGTAAGCTGAAGCTGGATCACTGTCTGGGCCAATCTTTGAGTTATCGATATCGCCGAGACACAGGGAAATACGTCACTTTGGAGCAACGAGCTCAATCCCAAAAATTTAATGTTTCATCCATCCAGACAATTCGGTCTTTTCGACATCGGGTCTTCGCCTGACTCCTTCAGCATTTTTATTATTGAAATTTGGAAACAGATTAAGCGAATGGTAATCATCTGAGAAGACCAAGTTCAGATTTAGATTTAGCATTCTGTATTTACCACTATAGCCTACGTAATGCACACTGTGATAAATAATCAAACTTCCTTCGTTAGTTCTGCCAAATTTCCAGTTTTGCCCGGATCCCGGGCGAACTACTTATCTAGCAATGCGCTAAAGCTCATCAACGAATTCAGCTTGTCGACTTATCCCTCCATCGAACCTCAAATCAACTTCAGATAACAACTTCTAGGTTTGACAAGTTTTACGGTTTCAGCCGGATTCCGATCGAACTTTACGTCCGGTGAGAAAATGATTGTCATAGACTCAGCATGTCTTCTTACCTCTAAATCAAACATCTCATCAAATTAAAATAGAACCTTCACAAATTAATCAAATTTTTCCTTGTTTGGCGGAATTTCGGGTGAACTACTTGTCCCGAGAGAAAATAAATTCCATAGTCGGATTCAGCAATATGTCCCCCTAAATCGACGATTTCCTTAGCTTTTAAATATATATTTTTGCCCCTTAATTTGAACCCCCACGCCTAAATGTAGGGCTACAGAGCCCATCTACGAATTCAACGTGTCCCTTGACCCAAGATATGCATCAAAATATCTCATTTCCTTCGAAAGTTATGTGCTGACAGATGGAAAAATTTTACAAAGTCCTAAGTATTCCACCACTTACGTTTTGGGATCCCAAAAAATCGAAGTGAAACCGCTCATAAAACCGGCAAGTAGCGAACTATATAGCAACACTAAATATCGATTGCAAGAGAAACTCAATGACTTGACGGTGGTTTGTCACGGAATGATTATTTGTTTTTGTGTTTCCGACACTGATTGCCCCCATTGCATAAGTCTCTGATTCATTTCACGTTTCGGTTTGTTGCGAGGCGCGGAATGGTATTTTTGTATGGAGTTAAGTTAGTAATCAACTGTATGTTAAGCAACAAGGTGTCTTGAAAGCTTCAGTAACACGGACAGTAATTTGTCCAAGCACCCTGCCTAACGACTGTGCTTTCAACGGTTTGTCAGGATTGTGATTGTTTAACTGCAATTTAAAGAAAAGATCTGGCTTGTCTGATGTATCTGTTGAAATAAACGAGAAATTTCTGTTCCATTTTAGAAATTTCGGATCTATCCCATATGTTTCGGTTACAATAAAAAGGATGACTTGCTATACCTTGTCAAACACTTTGCGTAAATCAAAGGTTGTAATACATAGGCTCGCCTTTTGCTTATTCTTTAATTTATCGCTCTGGCTAAGCACGTGTTTTAAGGAAGCTAGAATATCAGAAGCCTTTCGTTTAACTACTCATCTAGTTTGATGCGTATTCGATACTTTGGGCAGTCATGGTAGTCAAACGATTTGATGGTTATAGCCCTCCAGTTGCTTAGGTCGTGTACGTCACCACTTTTGGGTAGGAAATTTTGGTAGAGAGCTAGTAATGGTTTGGCTCTCTACAAGAGAAGTCGCATTTCATTTCACCAGTGCAAAACCTGTTTGTGATGGGTGATGATAGTAGGATTAAAAGAACCTGCTTTGGGTGAAGTTTGATTCTGGTGATACCGACTAATAGGAGCCAGTATCCTTCCACTTTTAATTCAACTTGCATATCGTTTTCAAACGTTTTTCAAAATCTGACATATAGTTCTACCGGAATCCGGCTGGAGCCGGAAAATTTGTTATATGTTAAATTTTTATTTGAAGTTGATTAGATGTTCATTATTCATTATTTCGCCGGACAATTAATTCTAGAGTTCGGCCGAAACCGGGAAATTGGCAGAAGTGGTAGGAACTTTTCGTCAAAACAGATATGACTTATACGGGTAAACAAACATGCTGCATCCATATCTGAACTTGGTTTTCTCAGATGATTAGCTATTTGGCCTTAATCTGTTTCTGAATTTTAATTGTAAGAATGTTCAAGGATTCTGGCGATGACTGGAATTGGCTAAGACAAGACTTCTGGCATTTAGCGGCTAACAGATGAAATAAAATATCCAAATACAAATAGCATTTGTCTCCTGTGTGAAATTTTTAAACACAATAATATGCATCAACCAAACTTACTTTAGTCAAAAAAAGAATTTTCTCTATAATAAAACATTGACACAACTTCGATTATAATGATATAAATACAAAGATTTTTCGTTTAAACCTGCTCGTCTGTACCAAAATACAAGGTTTTTCTAGATATTCAATGGTTATCCTTTTTCAAACGATTGAAAGGTTAAAAGGATCATAAATTAAAACAGCAAATAATATATAAACGAGTTCCGCCCAAAATGGTTCAACACATAAACTTAAATAAACGCAAGAACCATCTCAGATCTATCTCTCGGCGTCCAAAGCTCTCGTTTTCGGACTGTCGAGCTTTTTGCTCGGAGTCGTTCTTATTTCGCGGCCTCTCCAACTTTTCGACTTTCGCTTTGTGAAGTTCAGCAAGCTTTTCGGCTTTGCTATGTTGTGGCCAAACAAGAACTCCAAGAAGATGATCTTGTTCTTTGGGCACACAGGCCAGATGCAACGGCGGGGTTTCTTTATTGCTTCAAAGCATAACGCCGGTTAATTCTGATACTTTCACACAGGTATGGTTAATTTCGATGTTGTCAATCTGGTCAGAATTGAGGTCAGATATTGCTTTAAAGCATAACCCCGGTCAATTAATGCCGTCTGGTATTGCCATTACCCTTAGAATTAATAAGACCAAGCGAACGTACAACATAATCAATAGACGATGGTTGGAAGTTTGGTCCTAACAGGTTAAAACGATTTTTGAAATTTTAAGCAACACCTTTGCATCCCTAACAAGTACTTCCGAGTTCGGCGTTCTCCACAGCTATACTTTTCCTTACTTCTCAATGTACTTCTCAAGCACGGGTAATTATTCCTACCGCCCCATCTCTGTGAGCCACCAGCCATGAAGCGATTCTAGAAGCGACGGAAATTGTCCATCGCAAGTCAGACTTAGTGGGGCGTGTGGTGAAACATTTAAAGGACGAGGAAAACCTGCTTAACATTGCGAAGATGTTTGCTCGCTGCGCCAAAGAAAAGAGACAGCTTCTGCAGATTGTTATTTTCGAGCCTCAAGAAGTTCTCGCCTACACGAAGAGAACGCTGCTTGTGTAGTGTCCACAGTTAACGAGATAAATGGCAGGGTTTAACGGCCTGCTTGAACGTTTTAACCAATGGCCGTTACCGTGGCCTGAAGGCAACCCCGTTGCTGTCCAAGGTAATGAGTCTTCCCCTCCTCCTCCATCCTACTCAGTGGTCTTGAAAAAAGCCTCCTCCCACTGTTGTCACCGCAGAACGCAGAATTTTGAACTGCATCAAGGGAAGGACGAGCTCCTTTAGTTTAGTGTCTTTTTTACCATTTAAAGCAGCTTTTTTGGAATTTTCGGAAGCTTATAAATCTAATGCATCTTTCTACCTTAGCTTTTTAGTCTTGAAATCTACCGACATTTTCGGCATTTCTCTCTCGCCATTCTTTTGCTGTTTTCGGTTCTCGGCACCCTTATTTTTGCTGTTGCGAGTTTTTTGTGGAGTCTCGGCCTACCTATCGACATTCTCGGCATTCGTGGGTGTATGCCCGGCAGGTCTTAAAGGATTCACGGTAACTTTATGTTTCGTTACAAACCGTTACAAAATCTATTTTCAACTCTCGGCATTTCTGTCAGAATTCTGGGCACCCTCTTTTTGTGGTTTCACATTTGTCTTGGATTCTTGACATATTCTGGGGTATTCTCGGCATACTTGCCGATACTATCGGCAGATTTAAGTGGTGTTGTTATCTGTTCTCGGAACTTTTTTCGGCACCCTCTTGTTTATTATCAATGTTGCAAGTTTTTCATGGATTTTCGGATCCCTTTCGGGATTATCGTCACCTTATTTTTTGTGGTTTCAGATTTTCCTTGGATTCTCGGCATCCCATTCGGGTTCTCGGCATTCCTGAGTGTATGCCGGCAGGTTCTAAGGGATTCTCGGCAACTCTATGTAGCGTTACGATCCGTTACGAAAATGCTATTTTCAATTCTCGGCATTCTTTTCAGAATTCTCGGCATCCTAATTTGTTTTTTTCTGGTTTCAAATTTTTCTTGGATTCTCGGCATAATCGGGGGCAGATTCTCGGCATCTTTTTACCGCGTTTCGTGTCCTAATGGAACTCCATAGGAGTGGACAGGCGAAGAGTCTGAGCGGTGATTTTCTCGCTGAGCGGTTCGATGCCCGTGTCATTATTGAGGGGTCATTTCAGCCAAATAAAGCCATGATCTACCAGGGACCAGGACCTTTCCCAATTTTTTTCGGCGAAAAAAAAAATTCGGACTGACGAATTTTTGAAATTTTTGGCCAAATATTCCATTGTTGATGGTCTACAAAGTCAGTATTTTTCAAAAATTCGAAAAAAAAACAGGGAAATTCAACACGATCTTGAAATTTTGTGAGCTTCTTACCTACCTTTACGACTTCAGTATGTAGGTCTCTTGTTTTCTTTTTACGGTAATTTTGGTAAGGCAAGCTAAAAAAAAATTGGGTCTTGGTAGATCCACTCCAAGACAACCGGCCAGATCGCGAAAATTCTGAGATTCCCCATTATAGTAGAGCGATGGCGAGGTACATTTCTGCACTAGCACTTTTGTGGCTATCGAGCCGGAAATGGTCTTAAAAACTGAAATTCTTGGGGAAATGCATTGTTTTTATGATAAAATAGATTGACCATGCATGTGAAAACTGAAGCACTCTGCTGAACACTGCTGCTCTGACTAATAAATTTTAATTTTTAGACCATACTAACGTAGAAACTACCGCATATACGCTACCTTTAATGGAAAACACTTTTTGGTAAATGTCTGTGGGATAGTATTTTCTGGCGCCATCTATGTGCCCCTGACCTTAGCTTCATCCTTATCATAAGCTTCATCGTTTTCATCGCAATATTCTGCTTCAATCATTTTAATCAAAATTTGACTCTCACTGGATTTTTGGTAGAATTTTACACCCCCGAGACCAGTATAGTCTTAGGTCGCTTCTGGAAGCGTCTTGAATTTGTGATATATTTCGATTTCCAGTCTCTAATTCTCAAAAAAATTAGTTAGTGACGGAATCTAGTTATTCATGTATGTATCTTTCCGGGCAACACCCTTGTTCACTATTTTCACTTTGGGTCATTTGAAGACTTTTGCATTCTGAAGTTGGGCTCTAGCACATGCGATAATACATCGTCATTCTCGGCAACAAAAGCAGCAATCTCGGCTAGATTTCATGCATCCTCGGCGACATTTCTTGCATTCTCGGCTATATTTTTGCCGTACGTATTTATAGAACTGTCAACTCGAATTTTTGTTTGTGTATGGTCTGCAGTGTGTAATTCATTTGCCTAGCTTGCAGTTTCTACCCGATCCTGGTCAGCGGTAACGGGCAATTTACTGATAGCAGACAGGTAAAGAATAGAATCGGGTTCTAATTCTGTTTCTTGTTCGATTACGTTTGTCATTTCCCAACCTAGACAGAGCATCATCGTTCATGTTTGCGGGGGTGGGCTTAAACTTAATTTCGTAAGAATATACTGACAACTGAATCGCACACCGCTGTAGACGCAACGTCGATAAAACTGTTAGTCCAGTCTTTTCGCTGGAAATCAAAGATAAAGTTTTTTTTATCCTTCTAGAGGGTAAACCCGATGTTTGTCTAGGACAGTTACCTTTTTGTACTTGATGAATAAAGTCTTGTCTTACTCGAGTAGTTATCGTCACATCTGCTGGCAGCTGTGGGATTTGGAATTCAAGGTGAGACTATTCAACTTATAGCATAGCATTTTAAGCTACCAAATTAGTCGTTCCAAATTAGAGAAATTATTGCCACAAATCTGAAAAACGTAATCAAAATGTTTTCTGAAGTCCCTGATCATGTAGTCGTCTGCTATCCATCCTGGCAACCTCTTTATGACAGAATTAAAGAGTTGATCCCGGACACACAATTTGTACAAGGATTGGACGTGTTTGAAATGTTAAGGAATTCTACTCTATTGATCTTAGATAATTTATCGGAGTCATTTGACAATTACAGTGAACAATTGCTTAATTTGTTTACTATTCGCAGTCATCATGAAAACATTTTTGTATTTAGTATTACTCATAATCTGTACTACCAAAGTAAAAGTTTTCGAACAGTTGCCTTGAGTTGTACTTATTATATCATTTATCGAGTTGTACGTGATTCCAGCTCACTGATTACGTTAAACCGTCAAGTTTTTTCGAGGCTATAAAATGGCTACATCTCAGCCATACGGTTACATTGTTTTGGACCTGAATCAAAATACACCAGAGGAGTTGCGGGTCTTATCAGATCTCTTAGATACAGAGGGATATACTGTATGTATCCCTAATACTCCAACTATGAACCACCAGTCACAAAAATGTCGTTGAACAAGCTACATGAGCATCACCCTCTTTTCATATTACTCGCGAAAGCAAAGCCAAAACTTCGAAAAGCAATCTTAAAAATCTCGATGAAGATTTTGTCAAAGCCTTATCAGAATTGTGTTTAAATCTAGCAGGTGGTAATGTTGAGGTACCAGATGCTGTCAGGAAGCAAGCGAGTAAGCATCGTTCGGTTATTCGGGCTTTAGCAAAACGATCTGACATAAAAATAAAACGGAAATGCTTAGTACAAATTGGTGGAAGCTTTTTTAAGTATTCTTTTACCGATTATATCCAGTTTAGTTGGAGCTGCTAAAGCTTATAAACTGACACCGATATAAGTTGCTCTATCCCCTTCACGTCGATTTGAAGATGCTCTAGGCAGTTTCCTTAGTGATCCAGCTGTTGAAGATGATATTAAGCTATCACTACTACAATCAGGAGTTCATCGTATTTATAACATTAAACCTCAACTTCAAAAACCGGTCAAAGTGAATATTGTGAAAGATAGTACGCCATCAAAGGTTCCACCTCCAAATCCGTCTTCTCCAGTGACAGAAACCCACAAAGACATTTTCCTTGCGTTTACTTACACGGTTTAGTATCAAATAAACGAGGTTTACACTGTGTAGACGATCATGTGTATGAATTTCTTATCAGTTCAAAAGTACCACTTAGTCTCATTAACAATAAGTCGGTACTCCAAACTGTAAAGCAATTAGAAGAAGAAAGAAATGGATGGAAATCTCTGAAAGGGAAATGGATGACTCATTAGGATATATCTATCGGAACATTGGTGAGGTTGGAAGTATTTCAGCTCCGGGTGTCTTAGCTCGTGCCGCGAACGTTCCATTACAGTCAGCTCTGAAACATTTGGAAAGTGAAGAAAGTTATACGTTACATCGAAATAGGGGCCTCGGGGGCTGATCATTATCTTCGCACCAAAGCCCTTTATCCTGGTGAGTTTGCTCAGTCGGATTTGCTTATACTGGATAAACACCTTATAAAGTACAACCATCCGTATCGCTATCTATTGGTCATCATTGCCGTGTTCAGTCGATATGTAAATGTTCGCCCTTTGAAAACGAAAACAGGCAAGGAAGTGGCTCTTGCACTAGACTCTGTCTTGAAAGAGAGGCCGTATAGGCTATTACAGACGGATAGGGGGTCCGAATATGTCAATCCAGCTGTTAATAAGGTTCTATAGAAATACAACACTAAACTGTTCCATTCTCATTCTCCTATTAAAGCTGCTTTGGCTGAAAGAATGAATCGAACGCTGCGACTGATGATTACTCGTTACTGTACATTACAAAACACATTCTCATTTATACCGGCCATCCCAGCAATTGTCAGTCAGTATAATCATTCACCTCACAGATCGTTACGGTTCAGGAGACCGGTGGATATTACTAGTTAAAATGCAAGTAGCATATTTACTGAAATTTACCCAATCCTTCCTTTACCGAAACCACCGAAGTTACAAGTATACAGTACGAATCAACCGATTACAGGGTTATTTTGAGAAGGGTTATCACCTATGGAGTACAGAACTTTTTAAGATAGCTGAAATCAAATTCACCAATCCGGTGACATATAAACTTCGCGATTATAAAGATGAAACAATCGAAGGTGGATTCTACGACCACGAACTACAGAAAGTCGATGACCTGGGCAGTTACAAAGTTGAAAAGATACTTAAGACCCGGTATGTACGTGGTCAGAAACAGTTGCTTGTGTATTGGCTTGGATACACTCAGCTCACGATTCTTGAGTACCTGCATCAACGGTTCATCATGTCTGATCATTTTCTGGTGACTTTTATCAGCAACGTGTCTGATCCGTTAACAAATGCTCTAAATAAGACCACTGATTTTTGGACACGATTAACACCACCAATTCAACTTAAGATCGACTATGAGGTTGCACGTCTGGATTGCATCATAAAAAATAGTTTTGATGAAACAAAGAAATATAAATCCTATGATGTTCGGCTGAAACCATTCAGTTGGCCGGAAAATCTGATTGTTGACAAGGAAAGGTATCCTCGATACACACTACCATATTGGCAATACAGAACAATTGAAGACTTGTGTAGTGACTTGAATGCTCATCTGAGTGGAAAAAACAAAAAAGCACCTACCTTGTCTTTTCTCCCTTCACATAAACGGGTACTGATAACGGGTTTACAAGAGAACGATCGACTCTGGTTCAGTGAAGACATGAAAGATCTACTTGGGTTTCGTGACAATAACATTATGGTTCGAACACCGATTGAACATGTGCATGGAGTCTATGGTAACTTTGAACCAGGTTTTTTTACAGCCTATTCCTGTATATTCATGTATGCCTCATTTATTGAAAATTCAAGGGTGGGTAATACCTGTGCTCCTTTGCTGAGAATTTTGGATAAAAAATCTGCCAATGAAACAACGTATCATTACAATATTAGGCAGTTGCACTGTGTCTCTGTTGCCAGTAATGAACTAGAGCTCTGTCAGATCACATTGAAAACAGAGTTTGGTGATCCCCTCCCTATTTCCAAAGGTCTCTGTGTGTTCACATGTCATTTCCGTCCAAAGAATGCCCAATCATAGAACCCTTTTCCGTTGTCCTGACATTGATTGTTACCATGATGCGTTACGTCCACGTCAAACTGGTTCAGGTCTTGAGTACTATAAACGTCGTACTTCGATGTCTGGATATGGTCTGGGCGGTTGTTTGCTGAGCTCTTTCGGTCAGCTATTCCATTGGCTATAAAGTACGTATTGCCACATGCAACAAATGTGGCAGCAACGACGCTCCAGGATTGGGGCTGTGGTAAAGAATTTGAAGAGATTCTATCAGATAATCTGAAGGAGACAGCCCGGAATGTGAGTCATTAGTTGCGAGGACAAACTGGAAAGGGGTTGAAGAGACCTCGTTCAGATCCAGAATTGATCAGTTTGTATCCGGCAGTGAAAGCGAGTGGCCACAAGAAAACTAAACGACGGAAGAAGACTGTAAGAGCCCGAGCTGATTTTTTCTCTTAAAAGGATGGCTTACTTACCCCCTAAAGATGCTCATCCGTCTATGTCATCCTGTTTGAACCTGTATAATCCTGAAAACGTCGACGTTTCTATAAAACATGGATATTTTAAACAGTACTATCCGCAGCATCCTATTACGGATCCGAATCCTTTGGAATTCAAAATCTAACGAGGACTATTTCCTTGATTTGGCATCTAGCTTCCTGGAAGTCACTCTTCGTGTACGACATACAGATGGCACTGCTTTGGCAGCAGCAGATCAAGTGGGGTATGAAAACTGTGTTTTCCACAACTTGTTCCAGCATATTACAGTTCATATTAATGGGACACTGTGGGAAATTGCCGGCTGTTGAAGAAATTGGTCTGGAAATAGATAAAGACTTGAAGTGGAAAACACATGTTGATAGAATCATTGTAAGATCTGCCCCATTGCTAAAGTCTTTTGCCGTCCTTTAACGATTTGCTTTCCCTCCGTTATACTGTAAATACGTTCGTCCCTGATGCGTGTCCTGTACGGCATCACGGACTGACAGTAGAACGAAAGACTAGAGTCTATCCAAAAGATGTGATGCTTGGTCCGGATTATGTTTCATATGATGATGGTCTGGTCAAGCTTCAATTGCCGACCCTTGCGGATAGAAGACATCAACTAACGATGAACGATGAACTTTTGACCACCATGGGACTATTTCCGTAATTTTACTATCTGTAAAGATCAATCAGCCGTGATTTGTAATTTGTTTTGTTGACGATCCGCAGCGAATAGTTGTAAATGCTATTGGGGAAATAAGTGAGTAATTTGTGTATAGTTAGTATAGTTTTTATGGTCACCTTGTTACAACGTAGTTTAACTAAACATACTGCCGCACTGATAAAATAAAACGAGAATATAGCAACACATTGAGAAAAGAGTACACCAAATCCGAGAAAACGGTGTCACCACAAGAAAAGAAGTCAAAGAAAGCACGAACCTACCTTCCTATACTGATGATTGTAGTACCCTCTCTTGAGACCAAGAAACAGGAGGAAACTATGAACTATAGAGACAAGACCAAAGTTTTCGATGGGATCCCAAAAATTCAGTATCTGATCCAGACAACTGGGTCTTGTCTTAGCCAGATCCAGTCATCGACAGAATCCTTGAACGTTCTTACAATTAAAATTCAGAAACAGATTAAGGCCAAATAGCTAATCATCTGAGAAAACCAAGTTCAGATATGGATTCAGCATGTGTGTTTACCCGTATAAGTCAGATCTGTTTTGACGAAAAGTTCCTGCCAGTTCTGCCAATTTCCCGGTTTCGGCCGAACTCTAGAACTACTTGTCCGGCGAAAAAAGAAAGCTCAAAAACGAATTCAGGGTATCTTCTTTCCCCAATAATGAACATCTAATCAACTTCAAATAAAAATTTAACTTATAACAAATTTTCCGACTCCAGCCGGATTCCGGTCGAACTATATGTCCGGGTAAAATATGATTGTCACACACGGATTCAGCGTCTCTTCTTACTCCTAAATCGGTTATCTAATCAGCTAGAAATAAAACTTTAACTTTTAACAATTTTCCGGTTTGGGCCGGATTCCGGGCGAACTACTTGACCGATTACAAAATGGTTTTCACCATCGTGTTCAGCATGTCTTCTTATCGTGCTTACAGACGGACGGACGGACAGACGGACAACTTTTGCGATGTCATAGGTATCACTCCACTTGCGTTTTGGGAACCCAGTAATCAGATGAAGGAACTGAAGTTCGAAAACAACCGAAAAGCGGCTGCGTTACAGAGCTACCAAAGGGCAAGAACCCAATTCAGAGAAAAAAACGGAAGAGTCCGGCAAGAATGCGTTCGAAAAGAGCACAACTGACATGGTTAGCAAGGACGATGAGACCAAGAATGGTGTTTTGGGGCGTTCGGGCCAAAAGTCTAATCCTAACACAAAGGCATGTGTTCTGTTCAGATAAAATAACTGATATTTGAAGTGAAAAGTGGGATCTTTTTACCCTTACTAAATTCGCTTTCCAGAGTCAGCTAACTGCAAATGATTGCTATCCAACAGTTTAATTGTGAACTCTGGGTCCGAACAACTACGACGACGATCAACTATGCCGTTTTTTTTGTTTTTTTTTATTTTCATCCGGTTGGTGGAGCACAAGTTTTCAATCCGGTCGATAACTGTTTGGGACTTGGTCATAAGTTCCGCATACTAATCAGCCAACACAAAAGCGTTGTTTTCATCAGCAGAAAGTACCATTCGAGCCTCAAATCCGTCTTTAGACAAGTAAATAATAAAAAACAAACCGTTGCTTGTACAAGCCACATAAGCCTTCCCCACTCGCCCACAACCAAAGATGCATTTGGTAAGGTTTTGGTCAGCAAACCCTCTTGGTTTATACAGTTTCGACTGGTTTTCTGACATGGCGTAGTTGCTTTTCACGATGACTATTTTGGTGTGAAAAATTCTCTTCTTTTTGTAGGACGTTTGACTTTTATAAGTTTGCCATCAAAAGAAAAGGCAATTTGGTAATTGCCAGGAGCTGTTGTTGGATTGAGTGGTCATTTCAAAATTTTTAGTGGTCACATACAGGCAAATAACTAAGGGACCGAGAATCCAATATTGATTTGGTAGTGAATACTATGATCTGTGACACAGTAGACCTTCCTAGAGACGACTGAAAAGCTAGAGATCTTTTAGATTCTTATGTGGCAAGATGACATAAAATGACAGCAAGACGTTCGGAAGGACAACTGAACTTCCGCAAGTTGCTGCCTTTTTCGGTTAAGAAGTTCAGCCAGTGACAAAACAAACGTCAAAGTAATAAGCATGATCCTCAGCTTCCTTGAGAAGCGTGTCGAATTGTCCATCACTACTACGTTTCTGATAACTTGACGTGATAAAGTGCGGTAGTGATTTTCTGGTTAAATGTAGCATTTCGTAGTGATTTTCCATTAAAGAATCTTTTGAAACATTAAAAAATATAAGGTTCGAAGCCAAGCTGACCATTCACTACGAAAGAATTAGAAAACCGTGATTTTCGAGTTTTAGAGGGATAATTAGCTGATCAAGAGAAAACCCGCCCACATTTCTAAGCCGAAGTCTAGCCGATGGAGAAGGGACAAGTGTCTTTCCCACAAAGAAGAAGTCGCAAAGGGCCAGTGGATCTAATCTAAACCTCGTTGTTAGTTGTGTTTCTGTCTGTTAATACACGATAAAAGCCAAAGAGGTGTAAGTGACACTAGGGGGAGGTATAAAGGCTGCTATAATCTTAAGAATGAGAACAGTTCTTTTTCGCGTTATTTCGCGAAAATCAAGGCTAGGGGGCGACGGTGTTGTTCCCGGTTATTCGCTTGGCTTAGGAACTTTAAAAGTTTGGTGAGAGACTTTAAGATTATCTTTCAAATTGCCTGTCATAATATTGTCAAATTTCTTGTTCCTCGCAGATCTTATGATTTTTCATGAGTATGAACGATGCCTCAGGAATAGTTGGCCCACTTCTGTAAATTTTTAACCCTGGTCTTTTGCAATGTCGTGTAAAAGGGCAAAACTATCATGAGAAACTTCGATACTGAAAATACTCACATAAAATATAAATACAATTTGGTTAGTTTATTCCAACATCTCCCGAAAGAACTTGCTGGAAAATGAATCCAACCCGCCTTCCTCTCCACGACGAAACCGTCCTCAGACGAAGGTAGAAAGCAAAAGTTTCTGAAATGGGTGAATTTTCCAAACTTTAAGTGTTGGCTTAAAGAAGTATGCACAGATCAGCATAGTGTAGCTTTCTGCCAGACATGTACATGCACTTTTAAAGCCCATGAAGTTACTGCCCAGAGAGGCACCGTGGTACTGACAAACACCTGCAATGATTGTATAAATTCAATCTATTTTAACCCGTTAAGTGTAATAGTCGACATATTCAGTGCCAATTCGGCGCACGAGTAGTATTAATACTAAATGTATCTGTCCAAGCAAATGTTCAAATTGTCAATCCATCAAGAAGTCTTACTTCATTTGCCATACCTAGCACTGCCAATGTTGCTCTTTAAAACAAGGTGAAAGCAGCTGAGATTGAACTGGCAGTATTTTTTGCTGACCACCACATTGCTTTCTCTGCTGCTGACCACATGATTGATGTCAGTTAGTGCTGATGAAACGATGTTGTCACAAATTTGTGCTATCAATGCTACAAAGGAGATTCCAAAGGAAGTCTTGAGCAGTATTTCGTACGGGCTGTTGTAGAAGATAGGCAATTTGCAGGTGACAAGATTTAAGCCGAGATCAGGGTTTTAAAGTTTGCGTTGAACGACGTCAACTCCTCCACTGCCCAATTTCATTCAAATAAGAACATGATAGGACTGATCTCAGTAGAATGCGAGAGATTCCTGTAAACGCTGTTTCAAAATTTCATAAAGCCGGCTTACTTGGCAGGTATTTGCTCAAGGATAGACCCTCGAAATTCTTCTTAGCACATGTTACCCGAAGACATTTATCTCCGTGTCACATGTTGTGAATACCTACAAGAAATGCTTCGTTCGAATATGATGACCAGACTTATATAACTGCGGCTACTGAGGTTGTGTAGCGTTTTAAAGAAAAATGATATGGAGAAGCTTGAGCTTGATGATATGTGGGTTGAAATTGGACAGAAAAAAGACTTTTCTGATGTGTATTTATTCAAGAACATTTCGAACTTGGCCCTTAAAGAGTATTTTGACTCTCTCATTGCAATGCTGATTGTGAGAGTATATTTTCTTTACGGTTTTCGTAAAGACTAAACAAAAAGAAATCAACCGGACAGGGCAAGTTTGGACGCAATTTGGACTGGGTGGTAAAATAGAGGCTAAAGTCCAAAAGACTAGACTGTCGCTGATACAAGATAAGGAAAGAGCTTTACAACACGAACAAGCTGTCTGGTTGTTCGTCATCACTGGCACCTTGTACAAGTTCAGGCTCTGAAAGTTCAGACAGTGATTATGCATTGTTCAGATGGGTACGTTTTATTTGTACCTTGCTGCCTTTCATGAGAAGAATACCCAGCGTGAATTCTAGGCAAGGCTGTCCCTGGTTTACTGCCTTCATGAGAAGAAGAGCCTACTCAGTGCAGTTTCTAGGCAAGGTCACTAACCTGTTTGTACCTGGTTTTATTTGTATCTTGCTGAATTTCATGAGTAGAATACCCAGTGTAAATTCTAGGCAAAGCCACCAGCCTAATTTACCTAGACTAGATTTAGTTTTTCTACCTGGACTAGGTCACTGTTTTTTTGTGCCTTTTTTTCTGTTCTGCCCTTAAATTCAATATATTTAAGTCTATTAGGACCTCACATTTAACAAGTTGGGTCAAACCAATGGATAGCCTACCCCAGACAACCTGGTCATTGCTTCAGAAACCCTACATTTCAATGTTCTAATTAAATACACCCGTATACTGTACCAGCAATTTGTAAATTTAACCTCAGGAACACTCATTGTACTTATTCAAGAATTGGGAAACAACAGTTGTGTAGAGATTTTGCCACCAGAAAGTGTTTTTTGGCTCAAGAAAAGTGTTTTTTGGTCTTGGTGACCTGGCAACACTAGACCGACTTCCGTTTTGTGTTGTGTATAGCATTACGCCTTTCCAGTCGTCTCCTGCGAACTAGCAGCAATAGACGTGCCTCAGTTACTCTCCACAGTTTCAAATCTAGTGCCAAATTTCCGATCCCGATTTCGTTTTGTCGGAAAAAATCTGTCCGACATAGTGAAGCGGTTTTCGCGCGAAAAAACTTACCGGACTGTGTTCTTCGCTGAAGAAGGTTGCTAAAAGTGTATCCGAAATATTTGAGACTTAAGCCGTGCTCGATTTAGCCTTGTCCCGGTCCTGTTTCAGTCCTGTCATCCAAATGCCGGTTTATGTAACTGCCTTGTCCGTTTAATGCCATTTTATTTGTCATGTCGGCTGACAATTGTCAGTGCCCTGTCAGACCGGACGCCGTGAATGATGACATGCTCTCGGAGCAAGTTTCGGTCCTATCTCGGGCAGATTTCTTGACTGCGTTTTATTTGCGAGTCATTCACCTGACAAGGCTAAATAAAACGGGTTGAAGCCTTGACTAGCCAGTAACAAGAAGACAGGACCAAGACAAGGAGGACTCAAATCGAACGCAGCTTTTCATTTATCCCTCGCATGAAATCTTACAAGAATGATTAGCTGATTTAAAATTTTACAACGAAAATCTGGTTTTTGTTTATTGTAAGATGAATGCTCAGATTTGCTTTAAACTTTATATTTGTTCAACACAGTAGTAAGTAAGATTAATTGGCCATCAATTCAAAAGTGCCCTACTGTAACTTTTTGCCATTACAGCCAATCCGGCCTGGCCTAAGCCCCTAGGGGTGAGGCCGGAAGGCATTTCGAGGTTAATTCATTCTCGATTCTGCTATTAAGTACTGTTGATGTTCTCTTCTGTTTTGTTTTTCGTGTGGTGGCCTTTTCCAGACCTTTCTTTAAAATCAAAATTACAACTATTTGCTTTCTTGAAGACCAAGCCAAGAACTAAAGAGTAAGAAGAGACTCAGAGAGCATAACAATCAATTATTGAAATAAGCATACCTCTACTGTACCAAGAGATAGACCTAACTTGAGAGCCAACAGCTTCAAAGTTTGAACAGAAAATAAAGTATTTCAATTAGAATCCCACAAAATCAGATGATAAGCGTACCTCGGGTAGTAAACAATACAATACTTCAAATGCTCCTTATTATGTTTAAGTGTGGGAGAGTAAGGAGAATTCTCTTTTTTTGCTTTTTTCATTTATTTTTATTATTGGATGGTCTTTTGATTTACTTCTACTAACCATGTACTAGCCTTTGGTACAAGCATAGGATTCTTCAGCAGTTGCACAGACAAACCAAATATATCCCTTTGTAACTTAATACTTCAGTTCCTTGAACATGAGCCTTTCTACACATACGCCTACGTAAGACCTAATTATGATATGATCCTATTGCTACTGAGGTGAATACCTATACAAGTGTGAAAGAATTTGATTTTATCGTGATGTGAGTGCTTTCTAATTGTCAAACTCGATTTCCTTATTTCTTCGTCAGATTCTGCAAAATGTTTTAGTGTCTAGATTTATGGTAGGCCCAAACCGAAGCCTCGGAAAATGAAGGAAAACAAAAAACAGGAAAAAACAAAAACAGAGCAAACTGATGATAGCAAAGAGAAAGAAGATTGAGCCAAGACAACTGGACAAGAAATGTTATCCTAAGAAATGTTATAGCTAAGCACGAAAAATCAGAGCTTCACTGTCGACGAGACTACGGACAGATCATGCATAAAATCCGGCAATCCGGCCTGGCCTAAGCCCCTAGGAGTAAGGCCGGAAGGCATTTCGAGGTTAATTCATTCTCGATTCTGCTATTAAGTACTGTTGATGTTCTCTTCTGTTTTGTTTTTCGTGTGGTGGCCTTTTCCAGACCTTTCTTTAAAATCAAAATTACAACTATTTGCTTTCTTGAAGACCAAGCCAAGAACTAAAGAGTAAGAAGAGACTCAGAGAGCGTAACAATCAATTATTGAAATAAGCATACCTCTACTGTACCAAGAGATAGACCTAACTTGAGAGCCAACAGCTTCAAAGTTTGAACAGAAAATAAAGTTTTTCAATTAGAATCCCACAAAATCAGATGATAAGCGTACCTCGGGTAGTAAACAATATAATACTTCAAATGCTCCTTATTATGTTTAAGTGTGGGAGAGTAAGGAGAATTCTCCTTTTTTGCTTTTTTCATTTATTTTTATTATTGGATGGTCTTTTGATTTACTTCTACTAACCATGTACTAGCCTTTGGTACAAGCATAGGATTCTTCAGCAGTTGCACAGACAAACCCAATATATCCCTTTGTAACTTAATACTTCAGTTCCTTGAACATGAGCCTTTCTACACATACGCCTACGTAAGACCTAATTATGATATGATCCTATTGCTACTGAGGTGAATACCTATACAAGTGTGAAAGAATTTGATTTTATCGTGATGTGAGTGCTTTCTAATTGTCAAACTCGATTTCCTTATTTCTTCGTCAGATTCTGCAAAATGTTTTAGTGTCTAGATTTATGGTAGGCCCAAACCGAAGCCTCGGAAAATGAAGGAAAACAAAAAACAGGAAAAAACAAAAACAGAGCAAACTGATGATAGCAAAGAGAAAATTGAGCCAAGACAACTGGACAAGAAATGTTATCCTAAGAAATGTTATAGCTAAGCACGAAAAATCAGAGCTTCACTGTCGACGAGACTACGGACAGATCATGCATAAAAAACCTCGTGATTATTGTAAAATACGCCACGGTGGATAAGAAAGTTCGGGAAGAGTTTTTCGACGGTGTTCCGACGGTTTTGTAGAGGCTTAACGGCCTTCCATCCAATTTGCGAATATATTATTATTATTATTATAACCTAATTGCTATAGCCTATGACAATTCTAGTGGCAATAAAGAAGTTTAAGCTGGCATTGGGACATTATTAAGGAAGGAGCTCCTGTGTTATTCATGCTTGGTTGCACAAGCCATTCATTAATAACCTGTAGCTCCTACGCTAGGAAAGCTCTTCCTGAGGGGCTGGAACAGTTTATCAAAGATATTTTCAACTAAGTGGTAAACAGTCCGAAAAGACAGGACGAGCTGGTTGAATGCCAAGACTTTGCCAATGTTGTCAACAACAAGCTTCTGCATGTGACCACAACAAGATGGCCGTTCAAGCAGCCGTTCGTAGAATCCAAGAGCAATGAAGCCCACTTCTTCTGTGCTTTACCAGCCATGGTGAAGAGAATAGTGCAGGGGATCGGAGCTCGAAAGAAAAGGCACTTAAGATTCTCCAGTACATGCGAGACTTTTTTGTGAAAGCTTACTTGTTCTTCCTTTCTTTGGTTTTGGGGAAAGTGAACACCCTAAACTGTGAGTTTCGAAGTAGTGACACACGTATACATTGCTTGTTTGACAGTGAACCGTCAACATATCTTGATTTGTTGAGAACGTTCATCAGACCAGAGGTTCTACAAAGCGCCAGTGAAGTATTTGAAGTTCGGCTTGTTCCATCAAACTATGTAGTGCTTGAAGATGTCAAGACTATGGCCAATGCTGTGGCCTATCTGTCTTCCCAGTTTCCCCACAGCAGATTCAGAATTTACTGCCTTAAGTTCTACATTGAACTATGCTCGCATATCGCCAAAAAGAATCAACTTTCGTGATCCTACTTTGAAAAACTTTCGTTGTAAGTTGTTTTTTTAAGGGATAAGATTGAAAAACAGTCGTTGTACCTTGGCAGCAGTGCTGCAGATTAAAAGCTTCCTTTCCTGGACGTGCTGCAGCGGCCTTCTGAGTTCTGGGGCACATTGAACGGTATCAAAGATGGAACAAGAAAGGCTTTCCAAAATTCATGCCGGTTCTGTGTTCCCTTCCTCATTACAGCGCAGCAGCTGAGCGCAAGTTTTCTGTTCTTCGCTGACCAAGCTTAGAAACAAGGTTCAGACTGGTACTGTTGCTGATACTATGTTTACTAAACAGCACGTGCTGAAAACCACCGGCAATTTCCATGAGTGGGTCATACCTGAAATTCTGCGACGCAATTTCCGAAATCTGCGAGACATTGTAAAAAGTAGACCTCAGGACCTGGTTGGTGCTGACGAAGAGTTGTTTTCCGACTAAATTCAAAGTTTCTGGTCCAGTTACGACTATGATAATATTTTACATGTTCGATTACTAGCCTGCTGTTATTCGAAGTAGATTTTAGTTTTGTACTTTTATGTGACAAATTATACGAATGTGGAATTTTAGTTTTGGTATGTAGTAAAGTTACTGAGTAGACGAGATCGATATAGATCGTCTAACGTGCATTGTGATCCCGTTGGTGAAAAAAAAAACAATAACAAAAATAATATAATACATCACTTTCTCAGTTTAATCTTTTTTTACTGACAAGCGAAATTGTTCTTTGTGCCTATAATTCGACTAAGCTGTTGAGGCTGGGACATAACGAGAGAAGAAAAGTGTTGTATAAGGCGTATTTGTATGCCCACTTCTTGTTTGGACACGCTTGGGCTTGCTTGTTTCTCATGGAATGTAAGTAAGTTTAGCTCTATGGGATAGTCAATTATTTTTTTGATACAGCATCTACAAGTTTGTCGACTATTTTTGGGGGGGGGGAAATCACTCTAAATTTTGTTCATGACAATTTTCACAACAGAGGTAACCTTGAATAGTTGTGTACATGTCACATATGTTGTTTAAGGATGAGGTTTTTAAATCTTAATTACGATGAAATCTTAATAAGGAAACCTTACTAAGGATGAGCTATGGAAGGAAATGAAAGGGGGGTTAGCCCAATGACCGGACGAGGTGCGGCTTTTTGGAAATGGAGAAGGGTGTATTTGGTTCATTTATGGCGTTAGCATATTCTTGTATTATGGAAAAAAAATTATTGGCGGAAAGAATGGAATATTTCAATTGCGATCCCGACATTTAAACTATAGCGGTATATATCTTGAAAATGTTAAAAGTAAGCTTTTTCTGAAACAGTTGATAATAGACTAAAAATTTGCTAGAAAAGAATGAAATATTAGATAAATTTCAGGTATTTTCAGAGAACGTTTCAGTTCAGTAGACCAGATTTGTTTACTGAATAGTTAGATTAGAAAATACATTAAAAAGATGAGAGCATGTTATTTTAAATATGCCCATACCCATAAATTGACGGAGAAGCTCAAATCTCAAGATGCAAGTGTTACCCTTTCGTTTCTTCGTCGCTATAAAAAATCATTGACAACAGAGCCCAACCACCGCACGACCTTCTCCACTGCTTCCTGGCCGAAGATTGAAAATTAGTGTTTCTTTCTATGTCTTTATGTGACTTATTTATTTTCTTTCTACTCCGCTTTTTCAAAATGGCGGGTTACAAATAAATTACATACTTACTTACTTACACTAGGGAGAGGTAGTAGGCTTTGTGTTGGTTTTGTAGATCTGAAAGGAGCTTTTGACAATGTAAGTTGAAAGTTTCTTGTAGAGAGTTTGTTCGAGACGGGCCTCCCGAAAATATTCGTGTCATTAACAGTATAAATGTATATGAAAATATGTATATGTAATTTAAAATATATGTATAAATAAAATATGTATGTGTGATAAGGTATTTAATAAATTTTAAAGGAGATTTCGTTCGAACAAAGGAATAAAAATTCATGGTACAAAATTTGGGCACTATGGTGAAACGCGACATAATATCTCTATGTATGTTCCTTTTCACGGACGACGTGACACTGTTGGCGGACTCGTGTATTAATCTCCGAGATCTGCTAAATTTATTGAAGAAGTATTACAAAAAAATTAAGGAACCGGAACTGAATGTTAGGACGACGGCAGTGATAGTGTTTAGGATAGATGGTAATGGGAAGCACGGGGGAAAGATTTAATTATGCGGGGATGGAAATACAGGGAAAAGACGAATGTTGTATTTTGGGTGTAAGCTCAGAGCAAAATGTGGGGTTTTGTGTGGGGCATACAGAACAGTATGTGGTGAAGGAAAAGGGGTTTCCATAGAAGGGTAATTTTGAAAAGATCCAGCTAGGATATTGTCTTAGTTGTAAGACAAATAGTTTGGTAGTGAAAGGAGACTTAGGACTAGATTCACAAGAAAATAGGCGATTAGTTAGTATGATTAGATATCGGGAGAAAATATTAAACCTTCCTAGAATAAGGCTAGTGAAAGCAGCGTACCTGGAATCTTTACGGGTTCAAACAGAAGTATCTCGTAGATATGGCAAAATTTTAGACGAGTTTGGTACAAGGTTCAAGGTTATCCTTATTTACAAAAAAATTTATCATTAGCACTTTCCGCTGCTGAAAGCAGAGCTCGAGTAGACACGTAATAAAATAAACCAAAATAACTTCAAAACGACGAATCATACCCAATAATATCAATTGGATAAGTCATCATAAAGCTAACCGAAAGCAAGGCCAAGGCACAGTCACAATTAAATAAAAATGAATCCATAAATAAGAAATAAAAGTAGACAAGGATGGGAACATCGACGGACTTTATGTAAATAACAAAATAAGAGAAAACCGGAAAGAGAGAATCCCATACATAACTTCAGTAATTCTCGATCAGCATTCTTCTAAGCCGTGATTTTATGGCAGCTATTCCTAGAGTTAGATCCATAACTAACTTCATATCTCCTAGTGAAGAGGAATGAGATACCGAAGACAGAACCTGGACATTTCGGTAAAAAAACGAGGCATTCGTTTTAGGTTTGGATCTCGTTTCAATCTGAGAGGAATCAGAAAGACACAACAGATTCATTGATGAAAAGTATTCGGGTAGCAATGGCGTCAAAATATGCAAATAAAAATTATTCTGATTCTGATGAGGAATGGACTTTGGACTGATTGTTTTGTGATGATTAAGAGTTTGGGGAGATTCCTCAAGCTGACACTAAGGCATCGTGCAAATTTCATGTAAGGAATGCTGAGTCAACATGTTTATGTGATGGGAGTTCACCATTTGGTTTGTTTGTTTGTTGTTGTTTTTTCTTTGCGTTTTTGTGTTATCATGGCCCTCGGGTATTTTCGTAATAAATGTCAAATATCTTACTGTTTATGGTGGATATTTGGGAAAGCGGTCCGTTTTTTAGGCAGAATTTCGAAAATGTAAATGAGTGAAGACGCAAGCTTCTGACACTTCTCAAGTTTCATTCACGTCCGATCACCCGTTCTAAAGTTCTGCATGTCACTAGATGCATTCCCCATCCCTCCACTCCCCCAACATCACCGTATCGGGGAAGGAACTATTTTCGTCGACCTAGGAAAGTACACAATATGTCTGCCAAATTTCATGGTCGTAGTACATCTGGAAGTACCCTAGCTCGTCATCACCGCGGAAATCCAAGAAACCCCCTCCGACACCCTCCACTGTAGCACGATCCGGTCCTATTTTGTCAATAAAGTATCTAGGGTTAATGCTCGTTCTTCCATTCAAGTTCCATCCCGATCCCTCGACCCTAAGCGTTTCAAAAGATTTCCGGTCCCCCCGCTACCCCCACCTCCAGTTATCGGATTCGGGCCAGATTTGAAATTGAAAATCTGAGATCGCAGAAGAAAAGGGTCCGGTAGAGAAAAAGAAACCGGATATGCATCTTCAAAAGGAACATCCCACTAGGGAAAAACCTAATAGTCGACATACCAAAATTAGAAATCCCAGAGTGCGAAATTTTCAGAGCAAGCTTGCAGATAAAAGTTCTGGATCCAGAGCAGTCACTTGGTAGAGACATAGAGAAAAAAAAGATCTGACACAAGTGAATTTCAACAAAGATTCCCATTCGGAAAAACCCAGCATATCTATTTGATTGTGTTTGAAGGAGATTCATTCCTTCCAGCTTAAAATTTGGCAGCAGGAAAAGTCATTTCAGCAAGAATTGCAGGGATCAATCTCCATAATACTTAAGGTCTTCTAAGGCCCATAAATCTGCAGATTGCCCCTTGAAGACAGATACTGATAAGAGAAAAGAGGAATATCTTTGTAGAAATTGTAATGTCTGTAATGGACAGCATACAAGCACTTCGGGCACTTGACCAGTGCGGGTTCAAACGATGATGATCAATGAAATTGCTGAAAAGCCGTGCATTCACATACGCATACGGTACCTTTTGTAGGTTTCAAATACTTTCAAATTCGGGCAAAACAAAATCAAATGGGGTCGCTGATCATGCAGTGGCCGCTGCATGAAAATGAAATTGGACAAAGGTCTTAATCATGCAGCGGCTACTGCATGGAAAAGAAATAAAATGGGGTCGCTGATCATGCAGTGGTCGCTTCCGGCCATCTTGGTTTTCCCGGTTGAATTCAGAACTAGATGCGCACTCTGTACATTCTAGTCGGCCTATTAATTAATGATCCAGACAGTCCTGTAATTAACTCTCGTATAATTTCAAACCCAAACACACATTACAGGACTCCATTTCCACCAGATGATCCTACTCCAAATAGCCCGGTTATCACAGCTAGCGGTTTTCGAGGCGCTCTTCGCTTAGAAGGGAATGAGAGCCGTCTGTTTTACCGACTGGTATTTCATCCAGATTCAGATTCAGGAGATAGCATACGGTCAAATCAGTCTTCCCAGGCTTTAGCCCAGCCTTTAGCTTCAGTAAGTTCTAATAATACTGAATCTAACGTTAACGAATCCCCAATAAATCCGCCGACTGCTACTTTCCAACGCGACGAGTTCGAGCCGACGCCAACTTCTTTTTGGTACGGGATTCCTTTGCGTCCCCGACGCTACACGACCGACCCATCTTCATCCCTTCTCCATCCACCCCTGAACTCTTCAACGCCCAAGTCCCGCCTGTCCCCTCTGCGCAAGCGTCAATGTCCTTCGCCAACCCACCAGCTTCCACAGTTCCATCGACCTCCACCCAGCCCGTGTCGAAGCTGCGACGTTCGGTCAAGCACCGCAACCCACCTGAGCGTTGTGCCTCTAAGGACTACAGACTTTAGACCTTTTCCCCCAAGTACGAGAGCAGTGTCCCAACCCTAAGGTGACCTCTAATGTAAATAGTTCAATGCGATTTATCGCAGAGTGCACCAGGTTTTAAAGTGAACTTTTGCGCCAGTTTTTGCGCTACTTTAAAGTTGTGCCAGTTTTTGCGCCTGTTTGCCGATTTTGTTTTGTGTACCTGCGGCCACCACAGTTACATGGCCTCCATGGCAGTTTGCTTATTACCTCGTGTATATAGCCTGTTTGGCCGAGTTCGGTTCGGCTCAGTTTATATTTGCCTGTGTGGCCTATGGTTATGGCAGTTCTCCCTCTTTATTTTTATGTAATTATGTACTGCCTGTGTGTCCGAGGCCAGTTTCGCCTAAATGTACATTTCCTTGTCCTTCTGACAAGTTCAAGTTAAAGTTCCTTCTTTGTTGTTGCCTTTATGGCGTATTTTCTGCAAATAATGACCTTCTGGCAAATAGTTGCTGATATCCATAAATCTCATCACTTTATTTGTGGCATTTGATCACTTTTATATCTATATTGTTTGTTATGTTGGCCTTCTGCCACTATATCAATTTAAATTTGGCATTTTGCCCTTCTATTAAATTATTCACTTAACATTTATACATCAAACGGTCCCCTGAAGGTGGATCAATATACGGTACATCATCAACCCAGCGCAACTCCAACATACGCAGCGCCATCTCCACCAGACGCAGCAGAATTTCCAGCATATTCTGTACCAGCCAATCCAGCGCAACTCCAACTTACTCAGTCCCATTTCCGCCTGTTCCAGCATATGTCTGTCCCAGAAACCCAGTGCAACTCTGCGATACACATCTCGCCAGCATACGCTCTCCCTGCCCAGTCAACTTGCAGTCTTCCGTCACCTATCTAATCAGCTCCACCTGCTCCACCAACATCTTTCTCGCCTGCCTATGCAACATGACAGCCCATAACCTACGCCGCTCCAGCGCTTCATCACCAGCAGTATCTGCTTCTGCTATGCTCGTACCAGCTGACCCCTCAAACCACCAGCTGACGAGCAACCAGACCGAGTCTACATCGCCCTTCCACCCTCTTATATTCTCTTTAAACTTTAAAAATAATATTTTCTAACTTGGGTTAAAGGTCAGATTTATGAAACATTTATGGTTAACTTTTAGCAGATGGATGCCAAAGTTTGTTAATCTGGTCAATAAGGAGGGGAGGTATGTTATGGTGATGCCATCTGCACCCCGCACTGATTCACTTTTGCCGCCGTTAGGCAGCGTTACTCCCTTTCCGTTATTACGTTAAATTTTTTATACTGTCGGGGCTCTTGTATTATATTAATAACTCATCATCCTTCATTTCCGGGTCTCAACCGGGAAAAACCCTTTTCACTTAAAGGTTGTTTATTTTTTAAGTACAGTTCATACCAGAGAATAAAACCTTTTGTTTATTTACGGACCTTAGCTCATTGTTATGAGTCTTGTTGCTGACTCCGATGACTGTATCGAAGGACATTTACCATCTATGTCCGGCCTACTACATCCCTCGCCATAAGAATCAGATTGAGAGTGCTACTTCACATACAAATACAAACGTCGTAATACCTCGAGGAAACTATAAAATGTGCACTCAAGGCAGATAACATTGCAATCGCAGTTCTTCTGGACTTCAAAGGGGCTTTCGATCATCTATACAGAAATAAGCTACTGCAAATCCTCAGAAACATGGACTTTCCGGAAGGAATTGTTGCCTTCCTGGATAAATATCTCCAAAAGCAGTCCTTCACTGTTGAGATAAACGGTCAGTTCTCTTGAACGGCTTGGTCAACTCGCCTCGGAGTTGCCAATCTCACGTTCTTTGCAGGCCTTGACGAAAATTGTATACTCTTCTACCGGATATAAGTTTTAAGCTGTTCTGCCTTTTTCTGAACGAGCAAAGCATTACTCTAACTATGAGCGTCTTGTTATGTTTGAGTATAATGACTTTACAGTCTTAGCCCAGTCTCTAGTCTGTACCGTTTCTTTCCACTTGCCAAGCTTTCGTCTAAACAACCAGGGACTGCAGGTTCAGAGTCCTGCACTAATCAGTATTCCTCGAAGATGGAGGTTTTGTCTCCAAGGAAAAAAGAGGACCACGACATTTAATAAAGAATTGCCCTAACCATGGTATCCATTCCAGCAACGCCGAAAGCTCCCGGCCGGACCTGGTTTCCATCATCGCAAAAATGGCAAAAACTGTGTACTTTGTCAAGTTATGCAAGAATGTCTCTTGTCAATTTCACAGATAATTTTTAGTCTGTAAGATAACTCAGTATTCCTGTATGGCACTTGCGGTCACGGGGTGGGGTGGGGGTAGATATGGGAGCTTTTTTGGACGATTACTATTAAATATAAAAATCGGCTTTGATTATGAGAGTTAGTAATGGACCTCATTATAGGGACTTGTACAACTTTAATTATTTGTAACAGTTGACCTCTGCTTTTAGTCAACTTGGGTACGCCCCTCGGAAACAATGGTCGGGAGCATAATACGTCACGTAAAGAGAACCAACGTGGAAAATGTAACAATCAGTGTATTGCTAACAGAGAAGAAAAGAATACACTTATTAGCTTAAGAATCTTGGGAACGGATGGAAATACTACTGAAGTACAAGGAAGGGTCCTTGATAAGTTAAGACTGAAGATGACATAACGTAGCCTACTTATCTTTCATGGGTCCAGCTATCCTGTATTATGAGTGATGCTTTTGAACTATTTCTCATTCGAAAATTTCGAAAAAGCCTCTATTCTCTATGACTGGATCGCCCCAGAAAGAGGTGCTTCTTAGTTTATTACCATGCTGATCCAGACCTCTACACTGCTGCTGTATTATTTTCCTTCTTCTTCGAACTTATAGGTAAACGAAAGCGGAGTCGCGGATTGTCATCTCCGTTTCTCCCGAAACCTTGCCTTTCGCACATAGTTTATATTCACCCAGTGGCGTTTCACTGATTCTTGCGTTTGCCGCCCTTGACTCTTTTCGAGGCTCATATCCTGATCCATGTCACTATTATGGCTTTGATGGACTTATCGGCAAGAATTGTTACGCATGTTTCCAGCAGAGCGTGGTGCTGGATACAGCAAAAAGCCATGTTCAAACACTGTTCATAGGTTAATAGACATGCAAAGTCTTCCAGTTACATCCAGCGATGTCTTATTGAGGAATAATTATCACTCATCTCTCCCGGTGAGGTTATGATGGTCATTCCAGATACTATTCTAAACTGACCCTCCTTGTTTTTCAGGTTGACAAACGTGATTCAAGACGAATTAATCAGCTTCGAGAACAGAATGCGCAAGTTATGAGAAGATAATTTCGTAAACCACATTGGCCTGACATATCACAAAAAATCAACGAAGAAGCCAACGAAAATGACACAACGTTCAATACCTTGCTTCTGTATTCCACGGACGCAGAACTGAGAACAGTCGCAGCCTAGTTTCTGAAGGAGAACTTCTTTTCCTGTGGACACTGGTAGAGCATTAGACAAAACCAGACAATACATCGCTAAGATCTACGGTTTTTCAGCGTGTGTTCGGTGATTATGGAACGATCGTGACATGATTGGTGATGCATTGTTGTATTTGCAGAATCCTTTGTAGGCCTATGACCAAAAGAAACTTTACATACAAGCAAGAGCGTTTGTCCACGCTGCTATTAAAGTCGTCGGTTCGTCCGACTAATTATATGGCCAAGCTATACAGTCAGACCTTACGACAATTACGATACTGGAGCCTATGAACAAAGCCAAAGGAGAGCCACCAACTTCTTGCGAAATCCGCCTGTTATATTAATTTGTTTTCCGTCTGTCGGGCACAATCTTTTGTAAGAGCAGATTTAATTTTAAGACGTTTAAATTCGACGTTTAAATTTTTTTGACAAATGTGAATGACTTCATGAAATTTATTGGCCTCTATCGTCATAGGAGCACAACTTCAAGCTTGTTCAATCGCGTTTCTGCAAGGCTTTGTACAAGTAGAGTTGTGCATGGACGCTGAAACAGTCTCACTAAAGAAACGGCTAATGCAAAATCGATTGATAGCTTCAAGTCGCGACATCTTCCTCAATACCGCTGAGTACGTTCACTCCGAAAACTTTCGTGATACTCAGAGCCGAAAGTGTTTTGTGGAGTAGTATTTCATACTAGTAATTATCCCCTGTCCCCTACTGATAGTGCACGTTAAGCCCGTGATAATGTATGTAGATACTACAAGTAAGACCTGTTTTGTGAGATAGCTATGTCGGAGGAATTAGTCTAGAGTGCGATTTCGAACTTTTTAAATCGTGCTCGTAAAGCTGGCAAACAAGAACGAAGAGATTATTCGTAAATCATGCAAGTTATTCAATAAAGACGAAATTGCGAAAGCTAAGGAAGTAATGTGGTCTGCCGCTCACTGCACGACTAGAGTGGCCATTAAAAAGTTGATGCAGACAATATCAACGAGATGCTAAAGATGTTTGAACTTTGTGAACAACGTGACATAGAACAGCCCGTCTTCGTAATCGTAGATCCCGACGAAATCCCTATCTGCCCTGGTGAGGTGTCAGCTGTGATCACCAGGAAAATAAGGGAAGTTTTTTCTCATATCATGTTTCGTGAGGTCAGAGGGCAGATTCTTCAGGACTACTGCGTACGAAGGTTTCACTTCACTAACAGTAGAGACAATCGAGGGGGCTGGGGGTTCCTGATTCACGAAATTGTCGAACTTACTGCAGATTTCTGATGCAAGAACACAATGATTATTCAATTGGCACAACTATGCAAGCACGATCTATGCTTTGCGGATCTGTTCGGGTCGAAGATGACGAAACCAATGGTGGAAACGAGGTGCGAAGTGAGCAATCTACCACCGACAACAGCAATGAGAGCATGCATGATCGAGGATACGAAGGTAACGCTGGTGAGCATCAACGGATCCTTATGCGAACAATGGGCACAGCAGAGGTACGAAGCAGGTCAGAGGCATGCACGAGTACAGGATTCAATGGTATCGGAGGAGCAGGACGAAGAATACATCGAACAAGCGGAGATTCATATGGATCAATATGTGTAACTCGAACGATCGAGAAGATTCTATCTGCAGCTCTGACGTATCTACGCGTCAATCAATGGATGACGAACTCCTGGGGGGAGAAGACGTTCGGCCTGAAAGCGAGGCCGACGATAGCAGAAAGGACGAGGCTGAGAATATTGGCAAAATCAATAGACGATCATACTGGTGCATACTTCGAGGGAGCGACAGCGAGCTCGATGCCGCTCTGCATCTCATTCGAGAGCGCCTTGATGCACTTGTCCAGGCAACAAAAAGACGGCGAGGAATCGACAACGGAGTCTACCACGTCCTCGTCGATCACTCCCCAAAAGAAGAGGTCATCCGAGAACAACATGCCGGAGCGTCCGAAGAAGAAATCCTTTCCTTGATGGAAAAAATATGCAGATCAAGACACTTACA
This sequence comes from Branchinecta sandiegonensis, assembly GCA_030848855.1. Taxonomy (NCBI): domain Eukaryota; kingdom Metazoa; phylum Arthropoda; class Branchiopoda; order Anostraca; family Branchinectidae; genus Branchinecta; species Branchinecta sandiegonensis. The sequence goes on from JAUPMV010000005.1 coordinate 24,832,355, forward strand.
TGTCCTCCACACCTGCGCGGTACCAAGCAAGCCGGGAGCACATTGCACGTGTCGATTTGGAAGATTCATCAGCTCGCAGTTCAATCATCTGCAGACTAGTGCTACAGAACGCCTCGGCAGCCCCTCAGCAGCGGCAATTTATCTCTGCTCGGGGGGAGGACGGATTGTTGACTACATTTTCGTCGCCGAACACGACCAAATTGTCGACACATCAAATCTACGTGTCCATCAAGAACTCATCTGGAAGGGTGTTAAGCAGTGCTCAACTGCTTTGTACCGCCGACTCTGCGAGTATGCTGATGGCCGAGGATCTGCAGGAGCTGATGAACGAAACGCTAAAAGAGGAAGCAGAGTCCTCGGGCGGCTTGATAGAGTCGAAACAACAAAAAAGCTGAAGGAAGAGCACGGGGACATCATCATGGCAGCTATAATAAAGCATCAACTGACATCAGCTTCGCAGATTGGTCGATACATATCCAGCGAGATCTACTGTGGTCAGAATTACATCAGTCTTTCTACGAAGCAGTTGGCGTTGGTGAAGGAGCATTGGGCAGAACTGTCAACTGATGAAATAATCGAGCTGCGCATACTAGACGATTCGAAATACATGCCATTGGGTGAGTCTTACAAATGGCTGAAAACTCTCTTGGGATATCAGGCTAAAAACATGGGGATGAAATTAAGAGATGTAGCAAGGGATTTCTATGCTATAACAGACAGAAGAATTGGCAAAAAGAATACTATAATTTTGGAATCAACTGAGGGTAAAAAGAAGATGACGGAGGAAGTAACTCGGGAAGTTACACATAATATGAAGGAGGCACTTAAGGAAATGTTTGACTCTTATTTCAATGACGATTCTTATGTTGGGGAGCCGGGTGCTCCATCGACTTTTGAAGAGGACAGTGATGAGGAAGAAAATGTGGTTGACTCCAGACAAGTTGTAAATAATGCAGAAGCATTGCCTTTGTATGAGTCTTTGCTGAAGGAAGTCAGTCAGCCCATCAAAGAGGGTCCATCTGTTGATGAGAACCTGGCTTTGTTCGTGAATTCGGTTTTTTCCCAAAAGCAAGACGAAGTAAAGTTGAAAGCATTATCGGAGTTGCAGATTAAGCCCAGTAACACTGATATCAGTACAACCAGTGTGAATGAAGAATTGTGGATGGCCCTTGGGGGTAAAGCGAGGGCTCTCGATGTAAAAATGCAAGCTATTCAGTTGAGTGTCGTTCAAGCTAGTGTGAGCAATGTATTGGCCATGCAGTCGCTTGCCAATCTGAAACCAGTTTTACCGAAAGAACAAGCAGTATTATGTGATGCAATTAGTCGGCAGATGGCAGCCTCGGTGCAATTATTGGCCCTTGCTAATTATGACATAAATAATCGGAGAAAGGAATTAATAAAACCTGAGGTTGATGGGAATTTCCAGTCTCTGCTTTCGATGCAGGACCAATGCAAAGAATTCTTAGTAGGGGATTGGAAAGAGCGAATGAGTAAAGCTGAAGAAGCACCGAAGTTAAAGGCAAAACTGAAAAGGTCCATGAAAGCGGTTAGAGGCCAATGGGGAGGTTTCGCAGCCCCATTTTTTCGGGGTAACCGCGGATCAGTTGGCGGTGCTGGTGCTTTTTTAGGGCACCGTTTTCCCCGAGGCCAGTTTCGGGGAACCAGAAGACCGTTCCGAAATCCTCGCTACGGAAGCTACGGTGTGGGACGTCAGGAAGGCCAAACGGTAGATCCAGCCCAGCCTGGAGGGTCGACAGCTCATCAGAAGTAACATTGACTACAGATGGGGTGAGAATTATTCTCAGTTTGTAGCTGGTAGAACTAGTCAGTTCATAAAAAATTGGCAAAAGTACATTAAAGATAAAGTTTTGTTAGAGTCTGTGAAGGGTTATCAAATCCCTTTTGCGGTTACACCGGTTCAGTCATCGTTGCCGAATCGATCGTATTCATTTGAAGAAGAGCAATTAATTGAAATGGAGTTAGAGAATTTACTGAGTAAAGGGTTGATTTCGATTGTTTCAACTGGAAACGAAGAATATGTTGAAGACCAATTTCTTTCGAGTGTGTTTACAGTAACAAAAAGAAATGGTTCTGTTCGGTTGATTTTAAATTTAAAACAGTTGAATGAATATATTGAACCATTGCATTTCAAAATGGATACGTTTGAAACAGTTTTGGATATGGTTGAAAAGGATGCATATATGGGATCCGTTGATTTGATTGATGCTTATTATTCGTTTCGAGTTGCTTTGCGATATCGAAAGTATTTACGATTCCGTTTTCGGGGTGTTACATCTGAATTTACATGTTTACCAAACGGTCTTAGTTCCAGCCCTTATGCTTTTACGAAGTTTTTAAAACCTGTTGTTGCTCACCTCCGGCTCACGGGCATAAAGACACTTGATAATTTGGATGATTTCTTTTTTACAGATAGGTTTGAAAATGATTGCAAAAAAGCCATATCTTATTCTGTAAATGTATTACAAGAGTGTGGGTTCCTCGTAAACGTAGAAAAAAGTGATTTGATGCCATCCCAACGAATTCGTGTCTTTGGCTGCATTCCCTGCAGTTCTGTATGGAAGATTGTACACCAGAGAGTTAGAGTCCGCGAAAATTCAGTCTTTGACAGATTGTTCTCAAGATTGGGACGAAAATATGACGGTAACTGATGGAATGAAAGACGACATAAGGTGGTGGATTAATAATGTCCAGTTTGCTCGGGCTCCAATAAGGCACCCAGAGCCGCAGATTACCCTTTTTACCGATGCCAGTCTGGCAGGGTGGGGTGTTTCAGCGGGAGACTTTGAAGTTGGGGGTCAGTGGTCGGCCCTAGAACGTTGTGAGCATATAAACTTGTTGGAGATTATGGCAATTGAGAATGGTATTCTTTCTTTTTGTCGTGAAGCCAAAAATATTCACACTCGAGTTATGACCGATTCAGTCACTGCGAAAGCATATATTAATAATATGGGAGGCACGCATAATAGAAAGTGTCACCATGTAGCAAAGCGTATTTGGTTATGGGCTGAAGAAAATAGAAATTTTCTTTCTGCTTTTCATGTAGCAGGTAAATTGAATGTACACGCTGATCGTATGTCCCGTGTATTTAATCAAAATATTGAATGGTCACTTGATCCGGAGATATTCACGTTTATTCAGGAATTGTTTGGTAAGCCAGGGGTTGATTTATTCGCTTCAAGATTGAATAACAAGGTTGAAAAGTATGTGTCTTTCCAGCCGGACCCAAAGGCCTGGAAAATCGACGCGTTTTCGTTTGAATGGCAGTTTTTAGGGTACTCCTTTCCCCCTTTCAGGTTAATTCCGAGGATTTTGGCCAAAGTAAAATCATAAAAAGGAGATTTGATTCTTGTAGTTCCCATGTGGCCTACCCAGGTCTGGTATGCGATAATAGCAGAAATGTTAGTGGATTTCCCTCGTTGTCTTCCGATGAGGCCGAGTACAGTCAGGTGTCCTGTGACGGGAAACAGCCACCCGATGTGGAAAAGATTGAATCTGGTAGTTTGTCATTTGTCCGGCAACACCTTGAAAACGAAGATGTTCCTGGAATCGCTTCAGAAATCATATTTTAATCCTGGACATATTTAAATTCCGAGGATTTTGGCCAAAGTAAAATCAGAAAAAGGAGATTTGATTCTTGTAGTTCCCATGTGGCCTACCCAGGTCTGGTATGCGATAGTAGCAGAAATGTTAGTCGATTTCCCTCGTTATCTTCCGATATTGCCGAGTACAGTCAGGTGTCCTGTGACGGGAAACAGCCACCCGATGTGGAAAAGATTGAATCTGGTAGTTTGTCGTTTGTCCGGTAACACCTTGAAAACGAAGATGTTCCTGGAATCGCTTCAGAAATCATATTTAAATCCTGGACAGATTCCAGCATATCGCAGTACTCGTCATATTGGGACAAATGGCGTATTTTCTGTGGTGAGAGGGATAGAAATCCCATGTCCCGATGCCGATCGAACAGAATGAGATTTGTCGATGCTGGTATTAACACCAGCTTCCGCTAAAACCGCTACAATCCAACGAGAAATCGTGCTTTTAGTGGCCGCATTATGAGGCCTGTTCATAATAACAAACAAACACTTTGATTTCCGGATATTACTGGTTTTCTCTATGTAACATCGAATCACTGAAACGGGGCATAAGGCTCTTTCACACGTATATGACACGAAGGTAACGGAACTATGCTCATGACCTGGCCGAGACTGCTTCTGTTTGTTTCCAACAAAAAAACAGATACTATTTCCATTATCTACCATGTTCTCTAAAGACAACAACGATAATACGTGAACTCTACTATTAGATACCAATAACAGAAGCAATGCTGTACACCTTGTTAAATCCTTTAAACTAATCTTCTCTAAATCTCTCAAACGTGACCTTAACCAGTTTAGTACTGGTCTAACGTCCCAAATCACATCATACCTAGGTTTTGCCGGAACCAGCTTAAAAATACCGCGCATAAATCGACGCACCAAATAATGAGAACCAATAGGGATTCCATCCCTAATCAAAAAACTAGACAAAGCACTCCTTGCTGTATTTATCGCGCTATAGCCTAAGCCTCGTGTATATAACCATGAAAGAAACGCAAAACAATTATTTACAGAGTAAAACATGGGATTTCTATCCCTCTCACCACAGAAAATACGCCAATTTGTCCCAATATGACGAGTACTGCGATATGCTGGAATCTGTCCAGGATTTAAATATGATTTCTGAAGCGATTCCAGGAACATCTTCGTTTTCAAGGTGTTGCCGGACAAACGACAAACTACCAGATTCAATCTTTTCCACATCGGGTGGCTGTTTCTCGTCACAGGACACCTGACTGTACTCGACCTCATCGGAAGACAACGAGGGAAATCGACTAACATTTCTGCTATTATCGCATACCAGACCTGGGTAGGCCACATGGGAACTACAAGAATCAAATCTCGTTTTTCTGATTTTACTTTGGCCAAAATCCTCGGAACTAACCTGAAAGGAGGAAAGGCGTACCCTAAAAACTGCCATTCAAACGAAAACGCGTCGATTTTCCAGGCCTTTGGGTCCGGCTGGAAAGACACATACTTTTCAACCTTGTTATTCAATCTTGAAGCGAATAAATCCACCCCTGGCTTACCAAACAATTCCTGAATAAACGTGAATATCTGCTTTTTATATGCGACGCTAATTACAATCAAACTTCACCTTACAGGTAAGTCTCGTTTAATTTATCAATTAGCGTCGCATATAGCAGATACAGATTATCTGAGACTTCAAAGCATCATCTTGCGACAAGTCTCCAAAATATAACAGCACCAATTTTATTTATACACAAAAAAAAGAAAAAACAAGACAATGCATTACACAAAATCTTGTAAAGAAAAACCCGACTCTATTGGTCTCTTGTAAAAAGTAGCAAAGGTACGTTCTGAAGACCATCCTGCTCTCTTCAGTATGAGGTCTACTGGAACCCTACTGGCAAACGCCGCAGAAGCCGATGCCGATCGAACAGAACGAGATTTGTAGATGCTGGTATTAACACCAGCTTCTGCTAAAACCACTACAATCCAACGAGAAATCGTGCTTTTAGTGGCCACATTATGAGGCCTGTTTATCATAACAAACAAACACTTTGATTTCCGGATATTACTGGTTTTCTCTATGTAACATCGAATCACTGAAACGGGGCATAAGGCTCGTTCACACGTATATGACACGAAGGTAACGGAACTATGCTCATGACCTGGCCGAGACTGCTTCTGTTTGTTTCCAACAAAAAAACAGATACTATTTCCATTACAGTCTGCGGATAGCATTCATTCGAAGCGGTCGCAATTACAATTTGAGTTGTGATACGTGAAATAAATGGATATATATCGAGGATAGAAACTGGGATGCAAGAGTACGGTGGAGGAAAATTAGCAGGCCCCCACGCTCCACTGGCCCACCCCCAATAAGGTGATTGCCACTGCAAACCGTGGGCCTGCACGCCGAAAGATAAGTCTTTTATTACATAATAAGGATATTTGAGATGTCGGAGATGCAGGAAAAAATACTAGAGGAGCTGCGTGTAATGAACAGTAAAATTAGCGGATTGAGTTTGATACCAGACCTGGTAGAAGATCTTCGACGAGATTTTTCAGTTTTATCAGTGGGCCTCAAGGTAGAGTTGAAAAGACAACTGCAGAAAACTCCGAGCAAGTTATATCACTCCGGAATGAACTAGATGGCACACGATTAAGAATGAGCAGAATTGAAGCGGAAATGAAAAGTGGCAACGTCGTTTTATACAATTTCAACCCACGAATCAGAGGTCCGAGCCTCCGTCAAGATATCCTAGAATGTTTGAATACGGTGATCCCAAACCTGGATTTGTACAACTCGGACATCAAGGATGTTTTTCGTCTGAAAGTAGCGAACGGTATAGCTCCTGTTCTCATTAAGCTCACATCCAAAGACTTGCGCACAGCGATCCTCCGGGGAAATTCATTCCTTAAACGTCACGAACTAACAGCGGCGCCGGACTACACAGAGAACGAAAAACTTGCGAGAAGCCAGCTCAAACTGGTAATGGACAGAGAGCGGAGCCAAGGGCGAACTGATTTTTCTCTGAGGGGTACGAGACTCCACATTGGTAATCGAGTCTTTCAGTACAGCTTTGTGACAAAGAAAGTGGAGGAAGTCGTAGCGCAAATGAGAGGTAACAACGTGGTAACCGGATCCACAAACGATAATCAGGAGAATCGCTTAGTGTTAGGTCCAGTAGTGCACGCGATTGTACCCGCACCTCAGGCTGTGCAACCAAGTGGACGGCGAGAAATGGAGCCGTCAAACCCAGGCCGTAGTCGAGCGGGTTCACAACAGTTTTTTGATGCGTCGGAATTTGTTGAGACTATATACGGAACTCCAGTAAACGGTAATCAGGGAGACAGGCAGCCAGTATACGGTAAACGGAGCAGTCAACAAGTTGTCTCGCCTAATGACGTTTTTCTCCAGCCAAATACTAGTTTGGCCCGAAGGAGCGAGGGAATGGAAACAAGCGATTCCCCGGTTATGAGCGGACCTAGAGAAAGCCTGCCACGGCAGTTATTGCCCGAATTAAGCCGCGAGGTCTTACCTGTTGTTGTAGGTGACGGATAGGTCGGGTTGGGCCATCGTAAATTGAAATTAGTCCACTGGAACATTCAAGGGTCAAATAGTGGAAAGATTAGTGATATGTGTTCAGTTGAAGATCGGGATATTATTAGTGTAGAAGAGACGTGGTGCGGCCAACATGAAATATCGCAACTAGGTTACACTGTTTTCTCTGTTGAGAGAAAAGTTTCTAAAAATGGTAGAAGGTATGGTGGAGTGTCACTGTTGGTAAAAAAATAATGTTTTTGACCGTATAGAAAGATGCCACAGTAAGTCAGAAAATGTGGTATGGTTGAGATTGAAGTTGAGAGATCTTTCGTTTGTATCTGGTAGTGTATACGTGCCGCCGGAGTCGAGTAGTTATAGCAGTGAAAACACGTGGGATATTTCGAATGAAGAGAAAAGTGTTTGGTCTAGGAAATTCGCTCACGATCCGTTTTGCATTTTAGGCGACTTCAACGCATATTCTGGTGATTTAACTGAGGCATTTTCCCGCCCGCGTCCGGAGGATCTTTGCAATGGTGCAAATAGACGGGAGGAAGAGTATGAATGGAGTGGTGCAGCTGATGAGTTTGGTAAAAGGAGGAGCAAGGACCAGTCACGTAAGATAAATAATTGGGGGAAATTGTTTTTGGATTTTTGTTGGGAAGGTGATCTTGTTATTTTAAATGGGAGGGTCGGGGAGGATATGGATGGAAATTTCACATGTTTTTCGGGGATTAGACCCAGTGTTATTGATTATGTGGTAGTTAGTAGAGATCTTTGGCCTTGGTTTAGAAACATGCGAGTCTTGGAAGTAACTGGTTCAGACCATGTACCGGTTGGACTATGGATGGAAGATGAGCAAGGAAATAATAAACCTATGGCAAACCCACGGGACCCAGGTAAAAACCCACTGCCTTATGGAGTGAAAAGACCAGTTGAGTTTCGTGAAATGAAGGAAGAAAATGTTAAGGTATCTTTTTGTACGGAGGGGGTAGAAAAGGGATTTGTTGAGTGTTTGAGATTATTGTCAGAAGGACAAGTAGATAAGTCGTTTGTAGAGTTTTCGAATAAGATGTATGAAATAGTAGGACAGGATAGTAAACAGGGCAAAAAAAGATCGAGGACAGGGGGTGCTACTTATTATGATGAGGAGTGTAAAAATAGAAAGAGTGAATTGGTTAGTTTATTGAGAGAGTTAAAGAATAAAGATGGTGAAGAGGAACTTTCCAGATACCGGAAAGCAAGGAGTGATTATAAAAAGTTGATTAAAAAGAAAAAGATGTTATTTGAAAAGGTTAATGATAGTATTATGAAGTCATATGTTATGAAGGATAGTAGGGATTTTTGGAGAGGTGTTAGGGATAGTGTCCACCCGGTTAGTAGAAAGCAGCAGGGGTTAGAGGCGGAGACTTGGCCTAGTTTTATTTTGAAAAGGGAAGAGCATTTAGATGAGGATAGTGTGTTAAGGGAGAGTGTGGATGAAGAGTTGAGTTGCCTGGTCCGTTTTCCTATGTTAGAACAGGATTATACAATGATAGAAAAGGTATCCCAGGATGAGGTTTGGAGCAGTTTAAAAAATATGAGAGGTGGATCGGCACCTGGAGTTGACGGTATGCCAACAATTGTATTTAAGTGGGGCAGGGAGATCTTAATCCCAATACTAGCCGCCATGTTCTCATTTATTATTGAGAAGCCGTGGGGGCCAGAATGCTGGGAAACATCGTTAATTGCCCCCATTTTTAAAAAAGGGAATAGATTAGAACATTGTAACTATAGGCTAATACATCTAGGTAACGCAATTAGTAAGATTTCTTGTAAGATAATAAACGTTAGATTAAGGAAGTGGCTAGAGGATAAGGAAATTTTAGATCCCCTCCAGGCAGGGTTTAGGCCAAATTACAGTACGTTAGACCAGATTTTTATTTTAAATGTGTTAGTGCGTAAGTATAGTAGAAAAAAGGGTGGTAAATTGTATGTGGCTTTCCTAGATTTGAAAGCAGCTTTCGATTCCGTTAACAGAAAACTGTTGGTGGAATATTTGTGTAATATAGGATTACCTGTTTTAACTGTACGGCTACTCCTAAAAACTGGTGGTGAGGGTTGGTCGCCAATGGTCGAAGGTGTTCAAGTCCAGGTTAGGACTTAAGCAGGGTTGTACACTGTCGCCAACTTTATTCTCTTTATATTTGAATGATATGAATAGTTATCTGGCAGAAAGAAAAGCACCTACTGTTAGTATGGATATAGTGAAGTTGTGCATGTTATTATTTGCGGACGATGTGGTTTTGGTGGCGGACAGCGAAAGTAACTTACAGATTTTGATTGATTTGGTGGCGGAATATCTGGAAAAGAAGGAGTTGATATTGAACAGGGAGAAAACGGTGGTGATGGTGTTTCAAAAGGGGGGACTTACGAGAAGTTCTGCCGATGTGTATTGCGAAGGAATGAAGTTGGTGGTGAAGGATGAGTTTGTGTATTTGGGGGTCAAATTTTCGAGCAATGGTAAGTTCAGTAAGCAATTTGAGCATGCAGTAGGAAAAGGTGGCAGAGTTTGTAATTTGGTAACTAAAAGTCATTTGAGGCGTATAAAGAATGTTGGTTTCCAGAAAAGGATTTTCAATACGAAGATATTGCCGACAATACATTATGGTAGTGAAGTATGGGGTTTTAGGGATTTTAAAAAGTTGGAAAGTATCCAGAATAGGTATTTTAAGAGGATGTTAGGTCTATCGGATAGATTTAGTAATATAGTATTGAAAGGTGATTTAGGTATTTATAGGTTAAGGATTGATAGGTGGGTAAGAATAATAAAATTTTGGGAAAAAATAATAGATATGCCCAGGGTAAGACCACTGAAGGCAGCATACCTGGAGGCAATGAAAGATAAACGCCAAGATTCTTGGCCTTATCAAGTAAAGAAGATCCTGGAACAATGTGGCCTACCCGGATATTGGGGAGAGGGACTTGGCCCACAGTCTTCAGGTCAAGGGATCCATCAAATGGTTCGAAGAGTACTTCAGGATCAGGAAGTCCAGTCATGGCACGAGGAAAAGGACCAAACAGATTCGTTGTGCTTATACGCCAAGGCAAAAGATTGTTGGGGTGAAGAAGTTTACCTCAAGTGTGGTCTGTCTCACGAGGAACTTGTGTTATTTTTTAGTATGAGAGGGGATGGTTTACCACTTGGTAAAAGAAGAAAATATTTGGGTAAAGTTAGGGTTAAAACTGGTCCTTACTCTTGCCCTATGTGTGGATGTGAGAAAGAAAGTATGAGTCATTTTGTGGGAGAGTGTGAGGAACTGAATGGGTTGAGACAAGAGTTGTTTGGAGTGAGTGTGTGTGGGACTGATTGGATAATTGAGAGAATGAGAGAGAAAAGTTTCCCGGCTATTCGTCAGTTTGGAAGGTTCCTCCGGATAGGGTTAGCACACAGGGAAAATTGTATATCCCTGTAGTGGCTGTAGCAGAAAATATTGGTACAGAGTGCATGTATATATATATTTTTTGTTTTGTTGTTTTTGTGCGATGGCCCTTGTTGGCTTTTATGCATTAAGTATCTATCTAATATCTATCTACCATGTTCTCTAAAGACAACAACGATAGTTTCGTCTCGAGCAACATTACAGATGACGGACTGTGTACCCTTATTCCAAAGTGGGTCGATTCGAAACAGATTGGTAGCATTTTTAAATAGTAATTTGCAATCCGCGAGAGACCATGCTCAGTTGATACCCTTTGGCCTCGGTCGATGAACCACAATTTCCCAACACCCGGGGGACCCGCACAGCTGAACTTGCCTTGTGCTTGACAAACCTAGTTATACTGAAGAAAACCGATTCTACTATAATTTTGCGTATGCCACAGGATTCCTCGAAGGTGTATCAGCCAACCTCAAACCGACGTTCGAGGCAATAGCCTGCAGTGTTGCCACTAATCACAGATTCTGCAAAACAATCGCAAGTTTCTGACCTTTTGGAAAAACGAGCCCGGAATCTCGAGCGGTTATGCAATAAAAAACGACAGCATATTATTTATGATCTAACTGAATATGCGAGATTGCTCAATAACTGATAAAAGAGGACCGATTCTAGAAAGCATCAGAATCACATAAGGTTTTGCAGCCAAAATCGCTGATGCGTAAGAAACTGGCAACGCTGGTAGGTACAGTTTCACGGGACCACAAACGACTGGTGTTAAATCTTTATGTTCCTTCAACTCGATAATTAGCAAATTAATTAATTAATTTTATACATCAGCGACGAGCCAAATCAAAAGCAGGTCCATTCGAACGCAGCGGAAGCAATCCAATCTGCTAAACAAGCAAGTTTAATATTAACTATTAATCAAGACCAGAGTTATTAAACGGACCTCACAAACATCCATACCTGCAAATCCTAGGACACTGCCGATTCGACGTTCCCTCCAACTGCTTCTCCCGACTAAGCAGCACCGTGCAGTCCTGAGCTGCTCGCCCCAACTTCGCCAGCTGGTGTGGTTTCTGCACCCTGGCTTTCAACACCATCCACTACGACGTGGATGGACACTAGTTTCCTTTGTGAGGAAGGCCTGTCCTCCCTTGGGATATCGCACACTGGCACTCCCCCCACCTTACTGAACTCAAAATCCTCCCTTCCAAAATCCATTTTAAAAAACTTCAAAATAACTCCACCAATGTCCATCTTGGCCATTTTTACTGACTTCTTTCCACTCGTACCGCGCTGAACGGCGTTCGATCAGCAACTAAGTTGCCGATCGCTCTCTGCGGGGTCAGAATGACGTTGTTTGCGCAGTTTTTGGTGATCGAGGCCATTCTAGCTCTTTAGAGAATCTCCTTGCCAAAAGCTAAAAAAGGTGCGTTATGCAAATCAGAAGATCATCCGTGCTACAGCTTCTAGGGCCCATGCCTAATCCTCTCCGAACTGCTCAATGCCAACCAATAATTTTCCTGCAAAAACACTTTCTATCCGATAAAAGAAACAAGACCAAACTTTTCGATGGGATCCCAAAAATTCAATATCTGATCTAGACAACTGGGTCTTGTCTTAGCCAGATCCAGTCATCGCCAGAATCCTTGAACATTCTTACAATTAAAACTCAGAAACAGATTAAGGCCAAATAGCTAATCATCTGAGAAAACCAAGTTCAGATATGGATTCAGCATGTGTGTTTACCCGTATAAGTCATATCTGTTTTGACGAAAAGTTCCTGCCACTTCTGCCAATTTGCCGGTTTCGGCCGAACTCTAGAACTCCTTGTCCGGCGAAAAAAGAAAGCTCAAAAACGAACTCAGGGTATCTTCTTTCCCCTCAGTATGTTGATGGAGGTGATGTTTCATCCGAAATGACTCGACAATCTAATATTGCTGGTGTCCCGCAAGGCTCAATACTTGGTCCCTTACTTTTTTTAATTTATGTTAACGACCTGAATAATTCCATGAGAATATTTGGGTTAAACTTGCAATTTGCGGATGACACTGCATGTACTGTATCAGGGAAAGATATGAACAGTCTGAAACTTGTATTGGAAGAAGCTTTCAACCATCTTCTATTGTGGCTTGAGTCAAATAACCTAGCTCTTAACGCTGATAAAACAAAATTCGTGGTTTTCTCTCGATGTAACGCTGCTGTTCCTGAGCTTCAACTAATTGAGTCAAGTGATTTTAAAATAAAGATTTCACGAGCAGCAGTTATGCGATACCTTGGAGTCCTCCTTGACTCTAATCTATCATGGAAGCCTCACATATCAAATTTGCGTATGAAGTTGGGGAGAAATATAGGGATAATGCGAAGACTCAGGTCATCCCTTCCCCTTGAAGCAATGCGATCACTTTATTATGCTCTTATTCATTCCCATTTAATGTTCTCATCACTTGTATACCTTAACACATTTAGTTCTCATATTGCGCCACTTCAAAGACAACAGAACAAAGCGTTGCGGGTCCTTAAGAATTACCTGCCTTCCCCTAAATTATATCCAGCGAAGTCGTCAACAGATTCTCTTTATTGCTTTCTTAATATCCTTCCTTTAAGACATTTTGTGACTGTTGAATCTATCCTCTTCAAACTGAAGTATGACCGTGGTTTACTTCCCTCGTATTTTCGTTCCTCGAACCTTTTCCCGCTTAAAACTATTGAACACGGACATCTAACTAGAAATTTTAATAAACTGTATCAGCCAAGAATTATAACTGAAAGATCGAAATTTTCGCTTCGAAACTCAGTAATTCGGAATTGGAATATTTATACTTCTAATTTGGACATTTCACAGTCAATTCAAACAACCAAACGTAAACTTAAATTTATGCTGTTATATTGAGAATTTGTTTCGTGATAAGTGTGCGGATTGCCTTTGGGAGGTTAAGTTTGTTCCCATTTTATCTGGTTTTTGAAGATACTGAACCTGGGGGATGTGAATACTCAGTCCAGGATCGTTCCTTGGACTGAAATCACTTTCCCTCGGTTCTTGTTATCTTTAGTTTTATTTTTTTATTGTTTGTTTCGCTGGACGTGTCAACGGGTGGCGTTGGGGACCGGGTGCTGACGGGGGAATACGCATATTTCCATTTGTATGAACGGCATGTAGTGAAGTATAAATGTTGTATTTATTTAAAGAAGTCTTTCCATCCCGTGCATTACGAATTTGTCTTCTCAGCCGGGCTCTGGACATTTTGTTATTTAGTCTGTTATTAAAAGAACCTGAACCTGAACCTGAACCCAATAATGAACATCTAATCAACTTCAAATAAAAATTTTACTTGTAACAAATTTTCCGACTCCAGCCGGATTCCGGTCGAACTATATGTCCGGCTAAAATATGATTGTCACACACGGGTTCAGCGTCTCTTCTTACCCCTAAATCGGTTATCTAATCAGCTAGAAATAAAACTTCAACTTCTAACAATTTTCCGGTTTTGGCCGGATTCCGGGCGAACTAGATGTCCGGGAAGAAAATTGTTTTCACATAAAAGTTCAGCAGGTCTTCTTGCCCTATATCGGACATCTGATCAACTCCAAATGGAACTTTTAATTTTAACAAACTTTCCGGTTTGGGGATTCCGGGCGAACTACTTGTCCGTCGACAAAATGGTTTTGACCATCGTCTTCAGCATGTCTTCCTACCTCTAAATCAAACATCTAATCAACTTCAAATAAAACTTTTACTTTTAACAAACTTTCCGGTTTTGGCCGGATTCCGGGCGAACTACTTGTCCGATTACAAAATGGTTTTCACCATCGTGTTCAGCATGTCTTCTTACCCCATAATCGACTATCACATTAGCTGTTTCAAAATATTTTGTTTGCCCCTTAATTTGGACCCCCTCCCCCACCCCTAAATGTAGCGCTACAAAGCCCATTTACGAACTCGACTGGTCCGCCGACCCAACGAATCCTCACACCAAGTTTCATCAAAATATCTCATTCCGTTCGAGAGTTATCGTGCTTACAGACGGACGGACGGACAGACGGACGGACGGACAGACGGACAACTTTTGCGAAGTCATAGGTATCCCTCAACTTACGTTTTGGGATCCCAAAAAATCTGCTCAGTATTTCACAGAACTCTCATCTCCTATTTCACGCTGCGAAAGTGAACAAGTCACGTGGCCGCCCCTCCGGCGGATTGGCTATCATTTCCCGTCTCCCCTGTGAATTTCTTGAATCGAATGATCGTTTCATCGCTGTGGCGTTCTCGAATTTAATTTGCATAAACGTTTACCTGCCAACTAACTACCGTTTATCACAATCGGAGAACAAGTTCGTAAAAGCTTGCAAAAGGTTAGCACGTTTTGTGAAGAGAGTTTCTGAGCGTCCAAATGCTCGAGTGTTGGTAGCTGGAGACTTTAATTGCGATTTATCAGACACCTCACTGCCAAGAACCCAGCTTCTTTTCAGTTCTCCCCCCTCCCCCGCTCTTATTCAGTTGCTGCCAAAACTGAAAACTACACGTTTATTGGTGTCTCGTCAATGACCTCAAACCTAGATCATTTTTTTGCAGCTTTTCCTTGCGGGACTGTTAGTGTGGTTCATGACGGGTTCTATTCGGATCACCTCCCAATTGAAATGAACATAGATGCTTCGATTAGTGTCCCGGAAGAGACAGATAAGAAGTGATTTTATGTGAAAGATTGGAAAAATGTCAATTGCGAAAAGTACCGTTTTGAGTGCGACACAGTGAACAAAGAACCAAGCGAAGTAAACAGAGGCGCAGGACCTATTGATTCAAGTAACTCCGACTCTAACGAACTATAACCTCGGTCCAAGCGAAACAGGACTGCCTTAGAGATGAGATCGGGGTCAGGCCATGAGTGTAGCTCTGCAATCTGAACCTGATTCGTCAGATCCAGATTTAGAAGTTTTGGAGCAGAGAATAAGGAAAAAAGATAAGACAGAAGAATATCTCGAAACAAATACCATGTAAAGTGGGAAAGTGAGACTTTGCTGCAGGACTGGGTGTGCAGGTCACCTAGTTTGTGAACGTGGCTCATTGCAAAATTTGTCAAAAAGTTGTCCGAGGAAGCAGACCAAACCTTCGTGATCATGCCACTTCATCGTTAAATACTGAGAACATAAACAACCAGAAAGCTGTTGCGAAGTTCGCAGGTACGTAGATGAATCTTCTACCCTACAGCAACAAACTAAGGTCATGCAAATGGTACTGGACGCAGAGCTTCGCATAGCTGCAGAAAACGTGTCTTTGCGAAAGACAAACAAAATATTTACTTATTTGTGACCCGCTTTTTGGATAACAGCGGAGTATGAGTAAAATACACAAAATAAAATACACAAATTAAAACACTAAACAAAACTATGTAAACATGACTACATTATTTTCAAACAGTTTAAAAACACGCTAAACAGACGTAACATTTTTACACAGTGACAAGCACATTAAACGGGTTCAGGATGCAAAACTGGCAGGAATGGAATGGAAAAACTGAAAATATAAATCTTCTTGAACAAACATAGACCCCAGGTAGTACCATTATTCAAGAGCACCATCTCAACCTCAGCTGCAAGCTACAAGTTCATTTCTACTGCAAAGGAGATGGGGTTGCAGATACTGACGTTTCCTCCACACACGTCAAATCGGCTGCAGCCCCATGATGTGACGGTCTATTCACCACTTAAAATATATTTCTACCAAGCTATTGAAAACTGGCTAAGAAACCATCCTGGAAGACCAGTCACAGAATACGAAATCTCTGAACTTCTTGGGGTTGCTTTCCCTAAAGCTTTCAACCCGTCCAACATAATGAGTGTTTTTTCTAAACCAGGAATCCACCCATTCAATCCAGATGTCTGGCAAGAATCTGACTTTCTTCCATCCTTGACTCCTGTCAGCAATCCTTGCGATCCGACGGAAGAAGAGCAGATCAGTGTCGACGCAGGTAGCAGCTCATCAGTGCAAGCAGACAGAGGGCTGTCAGACAGGGAGTCAGTGGGCGCTGGTGGTTCAATGTGTTCTTCCCGATCAAATTCTTCCCCTTCCTAAACGTCAACTTGGCATTCAGAAAAAAAGGGGAGGAAGGAAGCCTGGCCAGTCTAAGATTTTGACTGCGACCCCTGTTAAGGATGCCATTTTCGAAGCAGAGAGGCAAAGAGATCTCAAGAGAAAAAAGAAAGAAGAAGCAAAGGAAAATAAAAAATAGAAGATCATGAAAAGAAAACAAGATAAAAAAAAAATATCAAGCAAAGGTGGCTTTAGATTTTAGCGATAGTAGTGATGCTGCTTCTGTTGAGCTCTTTGCTGACACTGATGATTCCTTGCACCTGAGTGACCTGGAAGAGACTGTCAAAGAACCAACAGAAAGCCCTGGTGATTTTGTACTGGTTATGTACGCCAGTAAGAAAATTTCAAAGTATTATGCTGGTGAAGTCGTGGCGATTGAACTGGAAGGGTACAATGTGAACTTCGTGAAACGGAAACTTCCTACTTGGAAATTCATATTTCCAGAGCGAAGGACGAAGCCTTTGTCATAACAGAAGAGATCGCCTTACGCCTACCAAGACCGAATCTTAGCGGAGGCACAGAACGCGCTGTGAAAGCCCTGACTTTCGACGTTGACCTTTCCCAGTTCCCTGTCGAATGAATAATGCTACACGTTTTTTTTATTATGCTTTCATTTTCATTGAAGTTGACAATAGGTTTGTAATAAATGAAATTTGATCAAAAAGTGCTATGTGTCCCAGAGTACCCTTAACCGTGTCCCAAAGTACCTTGGGGTCAGGGTACTCTGGGACAGAAGAGGAGGGTTAGGAAAATCATCGGTACCAAAAGGATTGACTAAGAAAATAATCTAAAAAAAATCTGGGAGAAAGTCCAAGCAATTCCACTTAAGTGAGTAGCAGAATCAGGTGATTTGGCCGAAGCGTTCTCCAGATATCGGACATACATTTGAACATGTCCCAGGGCACCCACATCTTCCCTACTATGCAACTTTTTACATTATAGCTTCTTGAAGGCAACTCGCCGTGTTTTAGAAAACAACTATAAATTCAGTCAATATCAGGTACTGATTCGTTCAATTTTTACCAGGTTCACCCCCCCCCCCCCCAATGAAGAAAAGCTCGAGACGCCCCTGCCGTCCATGGACCACCTCAATGGCTCCATGGAGTCTAGTGGTGTCGTACATTCGTCCATGAATGTTCTCAATAGCTCCATGGAGTCTACTGAATGTGCCTTCCTCTGGCAAAAGTACTAAGTCCAGGCCATGAAATCTGTGCAAATCTGTGTCCAGCAAAGAGGTGAAGCGCACTACGACACCTACGAAAGTGCGGAAGGTGCTGCAAGATCAACTACTTCTTCCAGCTACGTCGGCAAACAGAGAATGCCCCCTCCACTGCCGGATTTCGTGAGTACGGTACGAAAGAGTAGCGGAGCGAGAAGCAAAATAGATCACAGATAAAGAGGAGAAGGAAAGGCGATTGGTCGTGCTGATATTGCTCTGTCAGATTTTTTGAGCAGGAGAAGAAAGGACTACACTCCCGTGAACTGGACAACATGCAATATTAGTCTAAGTGAAATGCACGTCGTGTGCCTACCCGCCAATCTTTCAGCAAAACTGTGGATGAGCAGAGTCCAGATGATCATTTCTGTTGCCCTGAATGCGAGTCTTCTTAAATGAAGCTTTTAAGATTACCGAACGTATTCCTTCATTCTCCTCCTTAACGAAACTGATCTTGTAAATCTTGTTTTTGTAAAGTTAAAAGTTTTACTATTGTCTGTTTTTTTTGTATTTGATTGTTTTATGCCGTCAGAGATGCTGCCTAATTGATCTCAAGACTTTGATCGTCCAAGACAATTGTCTTTGTTGAAGTGATTGATGTTGTCTTTCAAACCAGTAGATAGGCTATCGTATCCCACAATACGTGAGAGTCTTCAGGTGGAGTAAAGCTGCAAACACGGTCTTGGGCTAAAGATGACGAATGATGTGACTTCTTTTTGTAAAGTTCGAAGTTTGCAACAGTTTTACTAGTGTCTGTTTTTTATTTGTATTTGAATTTTTTATGCCGTCAGAGATGCTGCCTAATCGATCTCAAGATGTGTGTCGTCCAAGATGATTGTCTTCGATGAAGTGCTTGATGTTGTCTTTCAAACCAGTAGATATAGACATATATGTATTGTATCTCAAAAAACCCGCGATAGTATTCAGGTGGAGTAAAGCCCCAGACACAGTCTTGGGCAATGAAGTGTCTTGTTTTTCTAAAGTTGGAAGTTTACAACAGTTTTTGTAGTGTCTGTTTTTCATTGGTATTCGAAGTTTCCATGCCGTCCGAGATGGAGATGCCTAATCGATCTCACATTTTCTCAATTAAACCCATTCCTTTCATCCGGACTTTTTGTGTTCTGTCCAAGATGGTTATCGATCACACATTTTAATAAGGTTGATAACGTATAGCTGTTCAAATGGTTACTCCCTGTTTGAACACAAAAGCAGATGGGCATCCCTTCAACGCCAGAAATTTGTTATTCTCGTAGAAATAAAAACCCCGGGAGAGGCTCAGAAAACGTCTGACATTCTGATCTTTCAACAAACCTAGTTCGCCAAATGATACCGGCAACACTGTCCTCACGGACGTCAAAGAAGAATAAGAATGTCATCATATGTCCGAATTTCAATGTTTCACCTTATTTAGTAATTGGTTTTTTGTGTGCTAGTTTATGTTGTGATGTTACCCATTGATCTCACTTTTGTTCTATATTTACTTGGAAGATTCATTGTGATATATCTGAATCTGATCTGATTAAAGGATCAATTCCATCTTAACTTGATTAATGTGCCTCTCTACTTCCCTAATGGCCCCATCCGTTCTCGTTTTCTTGCTTCCCGTGTCATTTTATCCACCTTTGAGACGATACCCTAATTTTTGTATTCTCCATGTTTGACTCTCTTTGAGCCACAGCAGGCTTCTCGTTTCTCTGAGAAGCTGGTGCTCCTCAGTGACCTCAGATTGTGCATGTTGCTTGCATGTTGCTTTGCTTCAAAAACCTAAAATTAAAAAGTATCAACTCAGAACAAAATTTAACACAACGATTCTTACCATAATTTCACGTACATCAATACTATTCTCAGCCAAACAATCTTCAGATTAGTTGGAATATCAGTATCACATTTTAGGTTGGCTTCAGCCTGGTCCTGTTGAAACCAAAGCAAACCAAAAGACAAGTACAAACAAGCGAGAAGTTTCAGACGTCAACTCCTCAGTTATTGACACCCTGGCGGCAGTTTTAATTAGTTGCGTTTTATAGAACCCATGTTATCTGAGCCTCGTTTTTGTTGCAATAGCGCTGCCGCATCGCTGCTGCAGCACTTCTTTACTTTTGCACAATATGCGTTTTTGGATTCACTTTCTTCTTGGTTGAAGCGGCAGCGCTGCAGCATCTTGCAGGGAAGCACGGACTTGGTCGGTGAGCAAGTCCGTGATTCTCGAGAAGCGCTGCCGTCTTCCTCGGAAGCGCTGCAGTGCAAAAACGGATTCAGTCCGGAATCGGCCGAGAAGTGGACCTGCAGCATGGAACAAAAACGAGGCTCTGATCATTTATCGGGGCATCTGATGCAACGGTCAAAAGGCGTTTTTGCAATTAGTTGCGTTTTCGCTGATACCATGGTATCTGTTACCACGGTAACCGGATCTGCAAATAGACGTTTTTGCAGTTATCGTGGTATCTGATACACGGTGCTCTGCAAAAACGACTATTGCCGAAATTACAGTTTTCGAAGTCATCCCAAAAGAAAAACAGATATCCAGTTACATCACTAAGTGCTAAACTTCTTTCTCACAAATCTGACAAAATTTGATGAAAGTGAGAAGAATTTTCAGATACAACGACCAGTTACCACGGTCGGACCGTAGTATCTGAATATCTGATACCACGATAACTGGCCAGATACCACGATAACTGCAAAAGCGCCTTTTGACCGTGGTATCAGATACCACGATAACTGCAAAAACGACTTTAGACCGTGGTATCAGATACCATGGTATCAGCGAAAACGCAACTATTACCGTGGTATCTGATATTCAGATACCACGATCTGATGATCTGATATTCTAATACCACGATCCGACTGCGGTAACTGGTCATATAAGGTTTGAAGCCAAGCTGACCATTCATTTCAAATACAATAGAAAAAACGGAGAATCAGAATTGTAAATAATCACAGATTTGTATATGTATACTTTTAACACGCACATTTTATCTTTCGTTAATTTATTTTTATTTGCATGTCGTTCAGTCCGCACCGTTCTTCTGGTTTTTAGTTACATGTCGTCTTATTGTCTGTTGGTTCCGCATTGTTTTCCTGTTGTCATTGTTGTGGATTTTATGATTTAGTTGTGTTTCTTTCGCTGAGGACGGTTTGCCGGAAGTGCAACCGAAATATCCGAAATTTATTTATCCCTCGCACATCATCTTGGAGGGGTAACTAGCTGATAAAAAAAACCCGAAAATCTCGTTTTTCTATTGTATTTGTCATCTCACTTTCATCAAATTTTGTCAAACTGGTGAGAAAGAAGTTTAGCACTTAGTGATGTAACTGGATATCAGTTTTTCTTTTGGGATGAATTCGAAAAGTGCAATTTCGGCATTTGCAGAGCAACCGTGTATCAGATACCACGGTAACTGCAAAAACGACTAATTTCAGATTCAGTTATCGTGATAACAGATACCATGATATCTGCCAAAACGCAACTATTGTAAGTAGTTTCTTTTCTAGAAACCATGGTATCAGTTACCGCGGTAGCTGATTCTGCAATTAGGCGCATTCTCGCCATTCCCGAAGGACTCCACTTGATGAGTCCCCGCGTTTTTGTTTGTCCCGGTGACTCACTCCACGTATTCATGCGAGTGCCCACAGACGGGGAACGCTCCAACACCCACCATCATCAAAAAGGACTCCCTTCCCTTTCAGATTCAGAGGAGAATCAATTTTTGCTGGTGTTGGTGCAATGTAAAATTAATTAAAAAGAATCAGAACAAACAAAACCAAACATAAAGTGGATCCAGACTAATTTCGTCAACTGCCAATTTTTTTGTTTGAACAAAATGCATTTTAGAAGCATTCCCCGTGTTCTCGTTGATTTTTTAGGCGGAGTCCAAGTGGAGTGACCCCTCTATTCTCGCCGTTACCTTCGATCGGCGAGAATACGCCTTTAGTCGTGTTTGCAGTTACTGTGGTATCTGATACACGGTTGCTCTGCAAAAACGACTATTGCCGTAATTGCACTTTTCTGAGTCATCCCAAAAGAAAAACTGAAATCCAGTTACATCACTAAGTGGTGTACTTCTTGATCACCAATTTGAGAAAATTTGATGAAAATTAGATGATTTTCAGACACCACGATCAGTTACGACGATAACAGACCAGGTACCACGATAACTGGAAAAACGCCTTTTGACCGTGTTATCAGCAGGGGCGTCTTTACCCGAAAATCAATTGGGGGTGCTGAAGTCGAAAATTTCCCGAATCAGCCTTTCAGCTTCCGGATTTTTCCCGAATATGCTTATTTACTCAACCATGGAAATTAGTTTTATTCTAAAATGAACACTTAAAAATGTGACGTAAATGGTAGAAATACAGAGAAATATAACCGAAAAATCAAGCTTCTGGAAACTTCAACTTGCGAGACTGCGAAAACTGCCATGCACGATTGGTCCAAGTCCAATCCGTCAACTAAGTCTTTTTCTGTGGTAGAAATCAAAAGTCCGTCCAGCCGCTCGTCAGTCATCATTGATCGCATACACGTCATCACAAGCTTCATTTTGCTGAAAGCTCTTTCAGCATAATTGCACTCACATGGCAAGCTAAGTAGCACTTATATGCCAACCAGACCTTTGGAAAGACGTCTCTAACATTCCAAGACAGAACAGCAAGCTCCCTAATGGTCACGCCACATTTCACATCTTCTCGAATGCAATCGAAGAATAGTTCGAGTTCTAATGCAAGATCTTCAGGGTTTAGCGAAATTGGGGGAAAGAACCTGCAGAAATTTGGAACAGCATCTTGATCCACAACTTGCATTAGCGGAGCAAGACAGTCAAGGATCGGCTTGATTACAAGTGAGCATTCTTCCCAGCATTGCCGGAGCTCTTTTGCTAGCAATCCACCGACAAGCTTGTATTCGTTGATGTAGTAGTCAATGAAATATCTTTCGACAGAAACTTCAGTTCTCTCGTCATCTTCGTCATCTTCATCTCAGTACCTCTTCGGCAGACTCACTTGAACGAGATGCAACAAAAGAGTCAGAATTTGAGGATCAGGTTGTTTCTGCAAGTCAGGTGCTAAAACGGATGTACCTGGACTACGACGCTCACGCCGAGTTTCAAGTGCGGCACAGAATCAGTCGGGGAGTCTGCGGTCGATCGTAAAAGCATACACGCGGAAGCTATGTCGAGCTCTGGATCCTGAAGTTTATCAGAAAGAATCTTCGCTTTCTTTAGGACAATCCGCATGAACATCAAGGCGAACACGAAGTCCATTATCTTTATATTTTTCAGGAGCCAAAATGCTTTGCTTCTGGTTGGTTCATCAACTTGATGATCTGACAAGCTGCTCAAGCAGTCCAAAAATAGTCTCAAGGCTGGACCAGAGAGCTGTCAATGTATCAGACCTTGCACTCCATCGCGTCCGAGACAGATCCTTCATCTTGACACATCCGCGAAGCAGGTCCCTCGCTTCATCTAACGCTTTGCGATACGCTACATTTCTTTTGGTGCCCGAGTTAACGAAAACGTATAGCTCTTGAATCACTTCGAACATCTTCCGGACGATCTCAGAGATGTTGCATGCTCGCTCAACAATCAGATATTCGCGGTGGTTAAGGCATCTGAAGTAGTGCACAGGGTGTTTCAGCAGATCGCACATGTGCTTTTGAACACCATCAGACCTCCCCGACATATTACTTGCGTAGTCGTACGACTGAAATGCGATCTTGCCGGTCTCGACACCATGGCTTCTAAGTATCTTCGATCTTCGGTCTTGGATTCAACTTCTACTAACGAGAGAAGACGCTCCTCCGGCTTACCGTCTTCCCCGATGTACCGAAGACCGACAACCAGTCTTTCCTTACGTGAAGTGTCGGGCGTGGTATCAGACCAGATACCCAAGACTCGGGAGCTACTTGCCCGTCTGACCACTTCCTTTAATGAAATCGTCTGACTGAGTCAGTCAGTCTGACTGAGTGCCACTGTTTCCGTCCGTGCGGTGTCTAATGTCTTACCGCGTGACTTACCTCCAATCCAAGCCGCGTATATTTCGTTCGTTCCCCTCGTCTCTCGTCTCACTGTTCAGCTGATTTGACCTCTCGTCAAATCCAGTTTACGATTCAAACTTCATTAAGACAAAAATTTGACAGCGAATGGTAAAAGGAGGATAGGATACGAGCAGGAGATGAGTCTTTTCCAAACAAGACCGATCGTTTTTTCGAAAATTGTCGATTGGGGGTGTTATAACAAAATGGCTAAGAGTTTTCTTTCCGTTCGGAGTTTCACAGATAATTTGAACACGAATATTCACGGATAAGGTATACTCTATAGTTTTCAAAATAAGAGCAAATTCAAGATTTTTCCGAAAAAGACTAGCCGGGAGTTTCCGAATAAGTCAAATTTGGGAATTTTCCGTTTAAGACTAATTCGAGGAATTTCCGAACAAGATTAATTCGGTATTTGTCCGAGTTGACGGTTTCGGGATTTTTCCAAATAAGACTAACTCAGGGCTTTATCGAACGAGAGTGAATAGGGCGAATTAAGACTAATTCCTGGATGTTTTCGAACATCAGCAATTCGAGATTTTTCTGTATTTGACAGTTCGAGACTTTACTGAGTAAAGGATCATTTACAGGGCGGGTATTTTTCCCCGGAGACGAGAGGGGAAAGTGTTCACACGGTACCCGGGTATTTTTCAAGGGAGAGTACTCAGTAACAATAGATTCCAAGCTTGTAAAGCTCTCAGGATTTCTCTCTACAATCAAGCTACATTTTGGATCACTTCTATATGGACATCAAGAATTATTCAATCAAGCAATCAAGAATTATTGCTCGAAAATCCGATTTTGTTGTTGCTGACGTCGAAGAATACCCGTCGACAAACAAATCCCCGGGTAAAAAGTTCGCGAAATTGAAGTCCAAAATACCTGGGTATTTGTTGCTGTTGCGGGGAAAAATACCCGCAGAGTACGGGTAAATACCCTCCGTGTAAACGTAGCTTAAGGCTAATTTGAGAATTTTCTGAATAAAAGTCTCATTCTGGTTTTCCCCAAGAAGAATAAGTCAGTATTAACCCAAAGCTAAAAATTAAATCGGGACTTTTCAACTAAGGCCAATTCGTGATTTTTTCGAAAAGTCGAATCGGGATTTTTCCAAGTAAGACCGATTCGGGGTTTTTCCGAACAAGGCTAATGGGAGTTTCTCGATGCTGACTTACGTCCTTCGAAGTTGGCAGTTTGTACGCGAAGCTGACGCGAAGGCTGCGTAAAAAAGTCTTCCTTCTTCTCTGTTCTAGGAGCGTGTTCTATCCTACTTACCATAGTTACCACGCATGACGTCACAAATTCTGCCTTTTTTTCGTAAAGGCTGGAACGATTTTTGTATTTTCCAGCGAAAGATCATACCACGGGTGAATCCGACCAATCACGTGACAGAGATTCGTGGTTACTACGCTTACCACGCTCCCGAGCGTGGTAAGCAAATAGTTACTATTAGTTACTATTTCGACAAGGCTGGAACGGTCAGCGTAGTAACTTTTCGTGAGGCTGGAACGGGTTTAGTAACTAATAGTTACTATAGGCGTATTCTCGCCGTTCCCCGAGGACTCCACTTGAGGAGTCCCCGCGTTTTTGTTTGTCCCGGGGACTCACTCCCCGTATTCTCGCGAGTCCCCACGGACGGGGAATGCTCAGATTATCATCACCATCATCAAAAAGGACTCCCTTTCAAATTCGGTGGGGAATCAATTTTTGCTGTTGTAGGTGCTGTGTAAAATTAATTAAAAATAATCAGAATAAAGAAAACCAAGAATGAATTGGATCTAGACTAATTTTTTCAGCTGCATATTCTTTTTTCGAACAAAATCCATTTTAGAAGCATTCCCCGTATTCTCGCTGTTTCTGTACGCGGAGTCCGCGTGGAGTGACTCCATCTATTCTCGCCGTTCCCTTCGATTCCCCGAGGAGTCCTCGGGGAACGCCGAGAATACGCCTTATTGGTACGAGGGTGGAACACGCTCTAGGAAACGCAACTCTCACGTAACCACATGCCGCGTCAACTTCAAAATCGATCCGCCGCATGCTTAACCTCATGAGTTGAGTATCCTAAAGGTGGTCTGTTTTTGTACTCTTTACTTTCCTACAATAAAAAGAAAATGGCAGACATTGATGATTTGTTCAGTCACTTTGATGACGAGGCGCCATCTGCTTTGCCTGGAGCTGTGGGGTGAGTATTGTTTCCTGTCTTGTGAAGAAGAAAGAGCCCAGCGTTTCCACTTTGTCAGAATTATCCGTCAAAAACGGATTTCTTGGGCTTTGATGAATGAGAATTTCTTTTGACGGATTTCCTGATTTTTGACGGATTTCTGAAGATCTTGCAAAAAATCTGTATTTCTACTTGATACTGTATTTCTGAATTTTCTTTACCATTGGTGAAAGATTTCATGAACATTTTAGCATCTAATAGTACTCCTAAAAGACGCTTTGGTCACAAATGTTTCCAAAAATTTAGCCTGCGGTGCCTTTTATATATTCTCCCCTTAGTGGAAAGGAGCTTTTAGGCTTGGACTTTGTTTTGACTTATTCGGTATTAAACTGGGATTCGGTCATTTATTCGGTAGTTACACGAACCTCGATACTAAGAGAGGTCGAGTGAAGCACTGGTTGGAGACAAAACAACTGATCTATGATTTCATCGATAGTCCTTACTTTTATTCTGGATTCCAAAAAGACGCACTAATCAACAATGTTTTGAAAATACCGCCTGCGGCACTTTTGTGATATTCTCTATTTCATGGAAGGGTTCGACATTTAAATGGACTTTAAGCCAGTTTTAGGATTGGGATTTGAGAAACATTAAAGCTAGAACCTGAATGGAAATAGTTTAATTTGGCATGGAAAAAATAACAAAAGTCTCCCCTGCTGCGCTAACTTTATTTTTATCATGGGTAGTGCCGAATAGCCTACAGTAGCTGATGCTGCCAGGACGTCGTTCTATCCAGTTTCTGGAACTTCTTAGGATTTTGGTGATCCAGGGTAAAAGATAGGACTTGTATGAGAAGCGGTTAAATTGTAACCAAAACAAAAAAAAAATGGATTCAGAAAAATTTCGCCTGCGCCGCTCAATTTATCTTTTCTTGGTATATTTCGTGTCCGGCAATATATTGTCCAAGCGGGTTTCGCAAAATCGCAAAATCATCTAATCATCTTGCATGCTGCCCTTTAGCGTTGCTCTTTGTATGTAAACCTTTCTGTTACGTAATTTTAATAATTTAAAGCTCGAATTACCAGTTTATAGGATTCGGTAAATTCCTTGAAAGATTCGCTAAATTTTGGCTCTGCAATCCCCCCTCACACACACACACACGAAAATGAACCTGGATGCCCCTGGTTGCAAGACCTATTATTGCGAAAGACATTTTACCTAATCTTAAAAGAGTTCTAAGAATCCGTTGTAAATTATTTTTTTAAATTTGTTGGACAAGAATCCACCGGGCACAAGAACATTACAACTTCTCGCTGACTCGCCGAGATAACTTTCTACTCATAGACACGCCACTTTTTATTAGATCGATTACTAATAGATAGCTAGCGCATCCATCAACACACTACCTCCATTTATTACACTAGGTCGACTATGAAACACTGCTGAGACGTCAAATACGTGACCTATTAATGCCCCATTCACTACCACCAACTTCAACACTTGACCTCCCATTACAATAAGAGGTCGAGTATGAATAACTGGTATTGCATAGAATACTCGACCTACCAGTTCTCCTTCTATAGGCCGGGTCCCACCACCTTCAATACTTGACCTCCCATTATAACAAGAGGTCGAGTACGTCTAACTAGTATGGCATAGGCTCTTGGTAAGCTATACCTACTCTTCCTTCTATGACCATTCTATTCTATTCTTTTTCTATCTGGTGTTTATCCTGTTTTAAAGAAAAAGGATATTAAAGTTATGCGATCCTCTTACTTTCGTTTTTGTAAATTTCTTCTTTTTTTCCCTCCTTGGCAAAGAAATTCTAAAATTATTAGTAAGTATTCGCTACCGGAAATCACGGAGAAATTGGTAGCGTTCCAGTGAAGTTATTACAAGTTACGATGATAAGAGGAGGGGCGAGCGCCGTATTGTGGTGATTACCACGCTCTCTGGAACGAAAATAATAACAACGCGGACATACCTCATCACTCTTACGGGAGTTCCTGTAGAACCGATAGTTATTGGTAGCGTTCCAGAGACTTATTTTTAGTTACGATCGTTACTATTCTTGTTATTATTGCCGTTCCAGAACCCGTCGTAATAAGTAAATTGTCTCCTCCCACTTATTATTTTCGTTCCACGACTGTTACGATCGTTACAATTTACCTATGATGGTTGCGAGCATCATAAGTCATAATAACTATCGGTTCTGCAGGAACTCCCGTAAGAGTGATGAAGTATGTTCGCGTTGTTATTACTTTCGTTCCAGAGAGCGTGATAACTACGACAATACGGAGCTCGCCCCTCCTCTTATCATCATAACATGTAATAACTTCACTGGAACGCTACCATTATCACTTATGAAGCTCGCGACCATCATAAGTAAATTGTAACGATCGTAACTATTGTGGAACGAAAATAATAAGTGGGAGGAGTCAATTTACTTATTACGGCGGGCTCTGGAACGGCAATAATAACAGGAATAGTAACGATCGTAACTAATAATAAGTTGCTGGAACGCTACCATTGTCTGTTGTCCACAGAAAACTGTCGGAAACGGTGTACGCGCGTCTGTCGCCCTCTCATGGGCTTATTCGTCTGTTTGACTCCTCAGTAGATTTTGTTTGTATGTGTTGCTTTCTCCCTAATTGTTTTCATATTTTCTTGTATGCTCCACTGTTTTCATCTTGTACGATTTGTGGGTTAAAAATAAATTATTTTTATTATTAGAGCGAAAACCCCCCGAAAATCACGTGTTTCTATTTCTTTTGCAATGAATTGTCAGCTTAGCTTCAAACCTTATAATTGATCATACAATTATATGCAGTTTGGTGCTTTGAAAGTAAGCTACAGGTTAGGCTTTGTCTACACGAAGAAGGTAATTAAGTGTGTAGAATATTATTTACAGGACGGAAACTGCCAAAGAGATATGTGAGAAATTGAAGAGAGAGCTTCAGGAAGATGATGAGGAAGTCGACACAAAAGATGGGATAAAAAAGATGAAAGTTGATGATGCTGCTGAAATGGAAGAGGATGAAAGGTGGGATATTGTTATCAGATATTATCATGACACAAAATATCCTGGTCAATTCTCTCATTCCCGCAATTGAGCAATTGATAGCTGACCAGAGTGCGAGGGAGAGAGAGAGTTGTTTCGTGCGAAACAGCAAAACGACGTTCCGCCAAATTTGACCTCTACGTCAACCATAATTCACTGGAAAACAAATATGATTAAATCATATTTTATTAAAGGACCCCTCTTGCTTACTCTGCCTTTTATAATAAACCTAGCTTCCTTGTAGAAGTATAAGCTTCCTAAATTCCCACCTTCTCCATTGTTTCGTTTTGTGCCTACTGTTTTTTGAAATGCTTTCGCAGTTGTTCGTCTTGTGACGGTCCAAGAATTTAACCTCTATCGTCGCAGTACGAAGTCTGTCTCTATTAACCCTTACCTCAAGTCCAGAAAACCAACAAAATAAGACCGAGGTTTGAAACATGAGCACCGTCTTTTTTAGCCTTTTGAAGCTGGGGCCTCAGATTGGAGTCCACTCGATTGAAGCCGCTGAATCCTGCACTCATGAAGTCGCCGTCAACCCGGATGTTCCCTACACCCCTCTACGACCATTCGCCGGGATCCCTGCAAAAGAGTATCCCTTCACGTTGGATCCTTTCCAGACCGAGTCCATTAAATGTATCCAGAATAACCATTCTGTGCTTGTCTCAGCTCACACATCGGCGGGTAAAACCGTCGTTGCTGAGTAAGTAGTCCATTAGGCACTTTGAACTTAAACGAAAAACTAACAGTTGGTGGCCAAAACCTTATCATGGTTCACGCCAAATTTGTTTGGTATAGTCATGGATACAACTTAAAGGAACAGAAAACTTGACTCAAACTTGTCTCGGGGAGCTAGCTGACATATCAAGAATGTACCCTGAGTCGATATTGAGAGTAAGAAAATTCTCGTTACGACCATTGCAGTTTCCGGGCAGTTTCCAAGAATTCGACTTTTGAGTTAGTAGAAAAAAAAGCAAAAGGTTTGCGTGCCGGGAGTAGGAATCGAACGCACGACCTCTTGACTACTATCCCGATCTGTTAGTCAACACGGCCAAAGGCGAACTTTTACTGTGCATAAGTGCATAAGGGGCAAGGGCCTGCCAGCTAGCTTTGGGAGCACTAAAGAAAGGGTTCGAGATAACAAAGAAGGTGGATCCTGTCACCAATAAGTCCCTGTATCTTTATCTAAGCCCCCCAGGTCGGTTTGATGGCCGAAAGTTGCGTAGTCAAGTTTTCTGTGTCTTTAAGAGCACACACATAAATCATAATAGGTCTACGTATATAGGGCTACAACGAGCGTGAATAACGTTATAAATTTAAAATAGCAGCTCTGCTTATGCTTCGTTATACAACTTTAGAAATGAAGGGACAAAACTCTTTGCAAACCTCTGGTGGGCACATTTGATTGGCTGCAACTTTACAACCGCAGTAGCTACCTTGCGAGGGAGCCTTTTGTCAGCTTTTCAGAAGGGAAGATATTTTTGTGGATCGGGTGATTCGTAGATTTGAGTGAGCCTTTGGGATTGAGCCTACCTTGAATCTGCGAACCGGTTCAGCTTTTTATAACTTTTATTCGCGTGGATGTTCAAAGACTTAAAGGACCCCTCTTGCTTATTCTGCCTTCATAATATACTTAGCTCCCATATGGAATTATAAGCTTCTAAAATCCCCACCTTTCTCCATTCTTTCGTTTCGTAACTACGAATTTTTAGCGCTTTTCCGGCCTTGCCGAGTTTTTCCGTCAAAAGTTTAATCATTCAAAAGTTTAATCATCAAAAGCTTGCCGGAAACTCTTTCACACATAAGGATGTGATAATCTTCTGTTCATCACCTTTTTATTTGCTTAGTTTTCCAGCTTTTTCCAATCCAAGGCACGTTCGGTTTTCAAATGTCTTGCGCCCAGCCGCCGCGTAAGTAAGTAAGTAAGTAACGAATTTATTTAAAAAAAAAACACTATCATTGCCATGCCAAATTTGGGTATAACGTCAAGTATACTGCACATTTTATAATATATTCAATTTATCATCACTGACCTACTATAGTATACAAATAAAAACCAAAAACAAAACACGGACGTTGGAATAATATTAAAGACAGGTACCGCCATCATTATAAATTTTTGTGAAACTCGGAACGAAGCTTTTCTGGTACCGGGTATGTGTTGCAGGTACGGGGGACAACTTTGGAACCTTTGAACTTGCGCTCCTCTCCTGTCGGTTTCTTATTTTTTCATATGGAGGGGGAGGATATCGGATAAAACAGGATGGTGGAGGAGCTTATGACCAACCGCTAAGCTCAGCCGCAGTCTCCGACTCTCAAGGGTATCCATAATAAACTTTTTTAGGAGATCAGAATAAGGAACGTTGGGCTCACGACTTATTATTAGGTGTGCACGTTTCTGTATTCTTTCTTTTTGTTGTGTCTGTTCGGCAGTAAGGGCAAAGTGCCAAACAGCAGCCGCATATTCCAAAGTGGATCGTATGAAAGAAACATAAATTCGGACAAGATGGGAATTAGGTACTTGGAACTTAGCCAGAAGTTTTAACAGCTGTAGACCAGCGTTTGCATGCTTTAGCATTACGTTCATGTTGTCCTCCCATTTAACATCAGACGTGATTGTTACACCAAGGAGCTTTATCTTCTGTACCGTCGGGGAGCAGGATGGCTGGATATAGTCGGCAAGCGCTAACAATAGAATCGCTAGTTTTAGCTGGAAAATAATGGTATTTTCAAAAACTTTTTTTCTGATTCTTTTCATAGGGAAAAGATTATTTCTAGTAAGAGTTGTGCTTTAAAGTTTAACTGAAAATGGCTGAGATAGGACAATCTAGCTACCCATCCAGTACCCATCATTTATTCACTTAGAGCGTGTTTCACCCTACTTACCGTAGTTACTATGCATGACGTCACTATTTTTGGCTTCTTGGCTGCAAGGCTGGAATGTATTTTTCCATTTTCGCCAATATGTTACTCCACGGGGTAGATCCGGTCACGGTCTTCCTTGGAATTGTAGTGCATCGGGAATGTTTGTTGGTGAAGGGCTTCCATCTTTTGGTGAACTTCGGAGGCGGTCAACTCTTTCCCTTCAAACCAGGATCCTCCGATCCCCTAGCCCACTTCTTAGGATCCTTTGTGGGCCTCAGATGTGGCTTTCTCTGCCTGTATGGCTTGCGTGTGTTATACGGGGAATATCGACCGTACATACAAATAGTTTTATTTCAGACTTACTCTGTATAATGTAAATCCCAATCCGGGTAAATACAATCACTGTTGATAATAACGACAGTCTAAATAATGACTGACTGGTAAGTAACGTAGACAAATAATGAATGACGAAAGACGAATGACGAATGACCCAGCGCTAAGACTGGAAAGAGCTTCTATACTCCAGTTCGCACAAGTGAAGATTGCATATCTAGGCTTAAATATAGGCGTGATTCATGCTATATTTAGTGCTCATGTTGTCTCTTGAATTTAGCTCTGGGTCAATCGCTTGTGCCATTAATAGCTAGGAACATAGTTCCGCGCTTGAAGTTAGCATGAATCATGGCTTAAATCAAGGTATGATTCATGCTGTAACTTACGTCTCTTTCGTTAAAACTAGAAATACTGAAGGATTATATTTCCTTCGCCATGTGCATAGAGATAGTTCGACGCTTGACATAGAGACCGTCACAACACGTGGACTCGTGAGTTGTATGCGGGGCTTTTGACGGGAGTCACGTAAGTGACCCGGTACTTACATTTGTTTGTTTGTTGAGTGTATTTTGTTATATTGTGGCCCATGTTGGCCTTATTTGAAATAAATAAATAATCCAGCCAATCACGTTACAGAGATCCGTAGTTACCACGCTTACTACGCTCCCGAGCATGGTAAGCAATAGTTACTATGAGTTATTATTTCGAGAAGGTTTCAACGGTCAGCGTAGTAACTTTCGTGAGGTTGGAACGGAAATAGTAACTAATAGTTACTATTGTTAGAAGGGTGGAACACGCTCTTATATTGGCTTGACGACCCGCTGAAAGTGCGTTACTACGTTGTTCCGCTATTCACGAATAATCCATTTTCAAATAGTGGAATTTCCGTGTGATTTGTGGCACCTCTATGCGCTTGTATTTTTGTTGTATGCCTTATGAGAAAGATTTATGATTTTTTTGTTGTTCAGGCACTAAGCAATCTTTACCAATCTCACCACTGCCCACTGAAAAGCCGCGTTTGTGTTGGGGTTAAAATTTCCCGCGTCATAGTAGAATTTACACTGTGGGGACGGCCGCAGATATTCTTGAACGTCATAACTAGAGTAGATAGTGGAAAATAAAAGAATCCCTTTGCAGAATCGAGCTAATTCAGTGTATTCAGTTAAATGACTCAGAAATAAGCTGGCTTTTCAGTTGAACTTTAAGAAGTTGCAGCACACCCGACGAAGACGGATCTTTCTAGACCATTATCGAAAACAACGAAAGACAAATAACTTCCATACTCCTTTATCCACGCTGACTGCGAGTCAAATATACACATGGCGCAAAACACGTGAGTCGGCTAAGATTTTTCTTCAGAAATAGTTCGGCCCTTCTTGGCAAGGGTCCTTGTCAGGCCGAATCTGGAAGGAGCGAACCGGCAATACATCCTGACGGAGATTTTGTATACGAATACTTTAACGTCTTGAGATTTAGTGAATTGTGGACTTAGAGACTGAATTATCGGGATTTAACTTCTCAGAAGCTGGCCGAGCTGTAAGTCGTCGGATACGTTTTTCCCACTCCTTCTTGATTGTTCTACTACAGGATCCGAGAAAATTGTAATCAAGTGAGATGCTAAAGGCTCCCAACTTTTACACAAAACAAGCCTCATATCCCATTGGTCGACTTTTGGAACTTTGCCTGTCGCCTGTCGTCCGTATTGGTCGGTATTTTCACGTTGACATAGAACCGTTTTCGTTGGGCATGGTGCAACCTCTCTTTAGATAGATAGATAGATATCGCTTTTATTCTTCTCGAAAATATCATGGTAAAATCCAAATCTGTCAAAATCGTCATTATCAGTCAATCAATCAATCAAGTTTAATATCCAAATAGCTTAAACCTAGAATACGAATAAAATATTAAAAAAAAGTATTCTCAAATGTAAACATTAATACAGATTTTCACGAAAGACGGTACAAACGCCTTTTCATACCGTACATGGGCACATTTTACCTGTCGGAGTTTTGGGATTGCCACTGAGGCCGCTCTTGCAGGTCGCACGCGAGCAGTCTCAAATGGTGGCGGAAGTATATACTTATGGATAGGGTGCTCAAGCATTTTAATCGCAACATAGCACCTCTCTTTAATCTGTACTGCGCTATTTCCCTCTTCTTCTCCTAATTTCATCATCATCAGAGCAATAAATTGTAATTTTTCAAACTCGTTCAAATTAATGAACTAATAAGTATATTCAGAATTTTCTGTAGCACATATATATTTTATTTGAAACCCGCCAAATATACAAGGTGGTAGCGGAGTAAAGAGAACAACGGAAAACAACACAAGATAAATAACAGTATAAACACACAAAATTTAGACATAATTTCTAACTGGGCCTGAAAAATTCATGAAAAACACAAGGATAGTTTGGTTTGGTATTCCCCGGCATTCCTAACAGTTATAATCTAAGAGGGGTCGCTGGCTCGGTTTTGTTTTGAATCGGAATCATGGATTGGCTCTCAAAGAGCTATCTCGATTGGCTTTGAATTTCTTTTTTCAGCCCTTTCGATTTAAAGAGTCTTCTGCGAGCACTATTTTGACTCAAAACTCGGCCCAGTCTAGGGGGGAAAAAAACGTTGGGAGGTGACCGCTCACTAGTCCAATACTCAGAGATTTTAGTAAGAATCTAATGTGCCATCTGGTTTAAATCAGTTTGAATGACTGCGAAAAGCTAAAATTTTTCAACTCTTCCGACGTTACGAAAAAAACATGGTTTACGTTTCTTGTCGCACGACTTCTGTCGTATTTTGCAGACCACAGAACTTTCGTTTGGAACCAGGGCTTAGACGATATTATGTAAATTAACAAAAATGCCATGTGCTCTCATATTAATGTATCTCTGTGACCACGTCGACATTTCCGATGCTATTTTTCTTAACGAAGAATTTTTGGGAAACTTAAGCGAATACTCTTGATGACTATCTCTCCCTGCTGATGCAGAATCTCCGGGTACCTGCGTAAGAAAGCAAGAAATGGTATCACAGCTGCTCCCAAAGATCGCCGTGATTGTTTGACACAGGATTGAGTCGCTGAGTTTGAGTCGTTACAGAGACGTTTACTCCTTCTTCCTGAGGATCACTGGCGTGTTTTGGACTTAGTCATACAGAGTATTGAGTTTGATAATAAGTTAAGTTACGATGTAATCTATTGAGTGGTTCAGAAAGCCGTATTGCTCCCTTCTTCATTTTGATATGTGATTTTTTTTTTTTTCAGATATGCCATTGCCCAATCATTGAGAGAGAACCAGAGGGTCATCTACACGACCCCCATCAAAGCTTTGAGTAATCAGAAGTACAGGGAGTTCAGTGAAGAGTTCAAAGACGTTGGCATTATGACCGGCGATGTTACAATTAACCCATCTGCTAGCTGCCTCATCATGACCACAGAGGTTGGTTTGTTCATTTCTTTAGGAATGGCTTGCGCGGGTCGTCAAGCGGTTTCAGCTACACTGTAAAAAAAAAAAAATTTCTTAATTAAAAAATTTGCTACTGGGATTAATCTTGTCTCTAAAAAGATAATCTTATCTCTAATTCGGATTAATCTTATCTCATTAGAGATTAGAGATAACGTAATCCCAGTAGCAAATACTGCAGTTAACTTTAATTTTTACTCGGAGAGAATTTTTACAGTGTATGCGGTGGTTTCGTGGTCGTTCATGTTCAATTTAACGATATACTTGTTCAACGACTAAGGTTAGTTGGACGACGTTACTCGGCTCATTTTTGGTGAGAAGCATGGCTGGAAGCTAGAAAAATAATAAAGTAGAACGTAGGACGTGAGGTAAAATTTTAGTCTAATAAGAGCTGCGTTCGTTTTCGTCGTCCGATTCGCCGTTCTAACCGTCGTTTTACTATTAGCGTTTTCTTTATAACGTCGTTCGTGAACGGCGTTGAACTGCCGAGAATAAGGAGTTTTCTTTGTTCGGTTGAACCGCTGTTTCATTCGTCGTTCCTGAAATGACGAACGGAGGCGGAAAGTCAGTTTCAACATCTCGGTTCAGTAATTAGGCGCGAATTTTCAAAAATTCTCGACAAAACAAATTAAACTTGTAAACCAGGTTTAAAAACAGTGGGACTGTTATGCTAAATTCCGTTTTTTTACTTTATTATAGCTGCTGTTACAAAAATTAAGTTAGTTCGACTATTAACGTTTTCGTATTAACTTCGTTCGTGAAACGACGTTTGTTGGACGTGCCAAAAAAACACTAATATGAAAATACTTAAACGACAACGACGAACGACAAAAAACGAACGCGACTAATGAACTACTTGCAACTAGCAATTTGTTGTCGGGAGCGATAATAAAAGTGAGTTAGCTGAACACAAATAGAGACCATCGACATTCTAAATTAGCGCAAAAGAACTACTCTTAAATCTGAAAAAAAAAGAAGGTCCGCAAGCGTTCAGAGGCGGAGTGTAAGTAAGTAAGTAAGTAATTGTAATTGTACTAGTTTTCGTTTTACGCCTTTTTCCGTTTTTTTTTCCTTCTTCATGTTTATACTCCACTATTAATCTTTTTGATGTAACTGGGTAATAAATAAATATTATTATATTATTATTATATTAATTTATTTACAACCCGCCATTTTGAAAAAGCGGAGCAAATGAAAGAAAATAAATAAAACACATAGATACACAGAAAAATAAACTTAATTTTCGATCTTCGGCCAGGAAGCAGTCGATAACGTCGTGCGCTGGTTGTCCGTGAGTTTTGATAGCGACGAGGAAACATCCAAAAGGGTAACACTTGCATCTTGAATTTTGAACTTCTCCGTCAATGTATGGTTATGACATAATTTCGACAAGTGGAGCAGGTGCTTTGCATATTTAAAATAACATTATCTCATCTATATAATCGCGTTCTTTCACAGAACATGATCGACACCAGAACGAAATAGTATAGAAGGAGCGGAGACGGTGCGAGAGTATGAATTCAATTAAGTCAGATTTCTCCCTTCTTTTTTGTGTGAAACAAAAATACTAGTTTCTTTTTATGTTTGTATTTTAATTATTCTTAATTCTACTACCGGAGGCTCATTTTTTTCTCTTGTAAATTTTCGAATTGACTAGGATTTTGCAGGCTTGGTTCCGGTCCATGCCGGGCGCTGAGAATGTAGGTGAAAATAGTAGGGTAAA
This sequence comes from Branchinecta sandiegonensis, assembly GCA_030848855.1. Taxonomy (NCBI): domain Eukaryota; kingdom Metazoa; phylum Arthropoda; class Branchiopoda; order Anostraca; family Branchinectidae; genus Branchinecta; species Branchinecta sandiegonensis. The sequence goes on from JAUPMV010000005.1 coordinate 24,869,828, forward strand.
AATGGTTATGACATATTTCGACAAGTGGAGCAGGTGCTTTGCATATTTAAAATAACATGATCTCATCTATTTAATCTCCTTCTTTCGCAGAACATGAGCGACACCAGAACGAAATAGTATAGAAGGAGCGCAGACGGTGCGAGACGTTTTTATGTGTGTGTTTTAATTATTCTTAATTCTACTACCGGAGGCTCATTTTTTTCTCTTGTAAATTTTTGACTTAGTAAATTGACTAAGATTTTGCTGGCTTGATTCCGCTCCATGCCGCGGCGCTGAGAATGTAGGTGAAAATAGTAGTGTAAAAATAGTAGAAAAAGTAAATATAAAAGTAAAAATTGTAAAAAAAAGTAGGGTAAAAATAGTAAAGGTTTTGTAGTAGCCTATCGTATCACCCTACTTGTCTGGTGGTATCCAGCTAGACGTCTGGGCTGTACACAGCAGAGATGGGCGAATCCGAATCCGGATTCGGATTCGAATCCAGGATTCGTGCTTTTGTCCGGGTTCGATTCTTGTGCTTGTCATGCTGGATTTGGATTCAAACTCGGATTCCCAACCTTCAACCTTACGAATCCGCTAGAATTTTTAGTCTACATCCTTCCAGTTTCCGTTTTTCCGATTTTTACACAGTGGGCTTGGGCTATCTTCAGCATGAAATGGTGGAATCGGATTCGTGGGATTCTGGTTCTGATTCGAATCCTATCATGATCGGATTCGCCCATCTCTGGTACGCAGTTCACCGAGGTCTGTAATAAGCACTTTATCTAGAGAGTCCACCCAAGGAAACCCCTTAAAGTGTTCGAACAGCAAGTAACAATGACTTGATCTGAATGATATTCAATAAATCTAACTCTTCGAGCGTGTTCCATCCTACTTACCGTAATCACCACGCATGACGTCACAAATTCTGCCTTTTTGTCGTCAAGGCTGGAACGATTTTTCTATTTTCCAGCGGAATATCATGCCACCGGAGGCTCATTTTTTTCTCTTGTAAATTTTCGAATTGACTAGGATTTTGCAGGCTTGGTTCCGGTCCATGCCGGGCGCTGAGAATGTAGGTGAAAATAGTAGGGTAAAAATGGTTATGACATATTTCGACAAGTGGAGCAGGTGCTTTGCATATTTAAAATAACATGATCTCATCTATTTAATCTCCTTCTTTCGCAGAACATGAGCGACACCAGAACGAAATAGTATAGAAGGAGCGCAGACGGTGCGAGACGTTTTTATGTGTGTGTTTTAATTATTCTTAATTCTACTACCGGAGGCTCATTTTTTTCTCTTGTAAATTTTTGACTTAGTAAATTGACTAAGATTTTGCTGGCTTGATTCCGCTCCATGCCGCGGCGCTGAGAATGTAGGTGAAAATAGTAGGGTAAAAATAGTAGAAAAAGTAAATATAAAAGTAAAAATTGTAAAAAAAAGTAGGGTAAAAATAGTAAAGGTTTTGTAGTAGCCTATCGTATCACCCTACTTGTCTGGTGGTATCCAGCTAGACGTCTGGGCTGTACACAGCAGAGATGGGCGAATCCGAATCCGGATTCGGATTCGAATCCAGGATTCGTGCTTTAGTCCGGGTTCGATTCTTGTGCTTGTCATGCTGGATTTGGATTCAAACTCGGATTCCCAACCTTCAACCTTACGAATCCGCTAGAATTTTTAGTCTACATCCTTCCAGTTTCCGTTTTTCCGATTTTTACACAGTGGGCTTGGGCTATCTTCAGCATGAAATGGTGGAATCGGGTTCGTGGGATTCTGGTTCTGATTCGAATCCTATCATGATCGGATTCGCCCATCTCTGGTACGCAGTTCACCGAGGTCTGTAATAAGCACTTTATCTAGAGAGTCCACCCAAGGAAACCCCTTAAAGTGTTCGAACAGCAAGTAACAATGACTTGATCTGAATGATATTCAATAAATCTAACTCTTCGAGCGTGTTCCATCCTACTTACCGTAATCACCACGCATGACGTCACAAATTGTGCCTTTTTGTCGTCAAGGCTGGAACGATTTTTCTATTTTCCAGCGGAATATCATGCCACGGGTGAATCCGACCAATCACGTGACAGAGATTCGTGGTTACTACGCTTACCACGCTCCCGAGCGTGGTAAGCAAATAGTTACTATTTCGAGAAGGCAGGAACGGTCAGCGTAGTAACTTTTCGTGAGGTTGGAACGGATTTAGTAACTAATAGTTACTATTGGTACGAGGGTGGAACACGCTCTTAATCTGCATAATCCGGCCTCAACTTTTATGTACAGCGACATATCCAACGCTGATATTGGTAGTCTGACCAGTACTTTGACTGGTCGGGATCTTAATTGACAATATCGCCGATATTTGTGTTCTTTCTAAGGTTGGATGAAGTTAGATAGAGGTTGATGACAATATGTCAGGGGCTTGTAATGTGTATGAAGGGGGCTCGTTACTTTACTAAAAACATTAGATCCTGAATATTCCTTTAGCCCAAGCTGACTGAGACTCATAAATATTCCTTGAGCCCAAGCTGACTTTGAAACATATATTCAAATAATGTATGCAACGGATACGTCAGGTATGATGCTACATCGGTGATATTGCGGCCCTTCTTGGCAAGGGTCCTCGTCAGGCTGTCAATCTTCAGGGTCAAGGTCGGGGAAGGAAACAAACATGTAATAAATGATTAATACAGGCTAATAATGAACTGAGGTAATACATTTTTATTACAGGCTTGTTTCCTTCCCCGACGTTGACCCTGAAGATTGACAGACTGACGAGGACCCTTGCCAAGAAGGGCCGAAATATCGCTGATGAAGCATCGTAGATGACGTATCCGTTGTATAGATTGTTTGAATAAAAGAATCATGTTTGACACTGCAAAACGGATAGGTCAGCTACATTTTATTAGAGCCATATTTCGGCCCTTCTTGACAAGGGTACTCTTCAGGCTCAAGCTGGAAAATTAACCTGTGGAAAAACAGCTAGGCCCTAAAGATTCTTCGTTAAATATATGATTTCGTGAATGTCTTCCTGAAAATTGCTAGGAGTTAAAGCTGGTGCTGCGATTTCATTTTGGACACGGCTGCTGTTTTAGCTGGTCGATTGGGTCGTCGAGAGGTAAGACATTTTTCCGCATTTTGGCTTAGCTCCGATTTCATTTGAGCCTGACGAGGACCTTGCCAAGAAGGGAAGAAATATAGCTGTAATAAAATGTAGCTGACGTATCCGTTTTGCAGCGACAAATACATTGTATCCAGCTGACAAGTAGTGTTTATAAACATCCATTGAAAATACAGATAAGCGAAAGCTTGTCTTCGAATTACACTGTCAGAAGTTTCCTAACCTTCAGGCAAGGATGCGTAATTTTAACATAAAAGGAGATAACACTGTCTTTTGACGTTATGACGTCTGAGCATTTGTATTAGGTCCTTATTAAATATAAAAATCAACGTGGTTTGCAACGTTACTTTTAGCGACAAGTCTTACCTTACCTATATAATATGATAAAACATAGATGGCACTTTACACAAGGGACTTGTACCATGACCAATAATATCTGCGTTTCTGTTTATTCCGCCCATTTCCATTTCCGAGATGTCACTTCTTTATGAATTTTTTTTTTTTTTTTTTTTTTAGCCTCCCTAACGGCAATACGCGATTTTAGCTTTTGCGGTTTTGATTTTTCTGGATCCTAAAACGTAAGTGACGGGATACTTACACTGTAAAAAGTTTATCCTAGTAAGGATTAAAGTTAACTGCAGTATTTGCTATTGGGATTAATCTTATCTCTACTGGGATATGATTAATCCGAATTAGAGATAATCTTATCTCAATACAGACAAGGTTAATCCCAGTAGCAAATCCTGCAAGATTTTTTTTTATGACTTCGTGAAGTTTCCGTCCGTCCGTCCGCCTGTCTGACTTGGTGTGAGGATTCTTTAGGTCAAAGCAGCCTACAGGTCAAGTTCGTAGATGGGTACCATAGCTGTATATTTAAGAGTGGGGGAGGTATTTCAAGGAGCGAACAAAATATTTTTTTAAAGATTTAGGGGTAAGAAGACATGCTGAATCCGACTATGAAAATTACTTTCTCGCCGTACAAGTAGTTGGCCCGGAATCCGGCTAAAACCGGAAAATTTCTTTAAAGGACACCTGAATGATGAAACCATACTTGAACACACCATGTAGAATGCATTTACAGACATGGCCACGGAGAGCATTCTTCTCCTGAGCGTGACGTTTTCAAAATAGGGATGTTCTTTTCTGGAGGTTTGCACATGCAGACTCCAAGACAAAAAGTGCAATTCATTCAAATCTTGTACAGCGCTGGCCGGATCGTATTGAAATTTCTTCTGGATATAAGTGTGGGCTTAACTGGTTAAAAAATATTCCAGAAGAAGGGTTGATTGGAGACATTTGTTCATTTCTAAAATTGTTCGGTACTGAAACAAGGACAGATGCAAAATGGAGCAAAAATCATAGCTTGGAAACACTATTTCGTATTTGGATTGTTTTTTCTGCAGGCAATGTTAACGGAAGTCATACAGATAGGTATGATACGCGGTACTCTTCATTCAGGTGTCCTTTAAATTAAATTTTTTATTTGAGTTTCGCTAGATGTACGGTTTAAGGGTAAGAAGAGATGCTGAATCCGTACTAGACAATCCTTTTCTCACCGGACGTTTAGTTCGCCCGGTATCCGGTTGAAACCGGAAAATTATTTGTCAAAAGTTAAAGTTGTACCTGAGGTTGATTAGTGGCTCGATGTAGGGTTAAGGGTTTTTGACTGATTGCTTAACAAGACCAAAGGTTTCGATGGGATCCCAAAAATTTAATATTTGATCCAGACAATCGGGTCTTATAGAGGTCCAGTCTTCGCCAGACTCCTTGAGCACTTTACTAATAAAATATAGAAACATATTAAGGCAAATGAAAATCATCTGAGAAGACCAAGTTCAAATTTAGATTCAGCATGTGTGTTTACCCCTATAGCCTGCGTCATACCTACTTTGACGAAAGTTCCTGCTTTACTTCTGCCAAATTTCTTGTTTCAGCCGGATTCCTTGCGAACCACTTGTCTTGCAAAAAATTGGAAGTTCGAAAACGGATTTAGCATATCTCCTTGCCCCTAAGTCGAACCTCTAATCAACTTCGGGTAAAATTTCAGCTTTTAACAAATTTTCCGATTTCAGAAGGATTCGTGGCGAACTATGTTTCCAGGTAGAAAATGATTGTCACATACGAATTCAGCATGTCTTCTTACCCGTAAATCGAACACCTAATGAAATTCATACGAAATTTTTACTTTTAACAAGTTTTCCGGTTTTGACCGGATTCCGGGCGATCTACTTGTCCGACGAGAAAATAATTTTCATATCGGATTCAATATGTTTCCCTATCATTAAATCGAACCTCTAATCAACTTCAGATTAAACTATTATTTTTGACAAATTTTCCGGTTTTGTCCGGATTCCGGGTGATCTACTTGTCCGACGAAAAAACTATTTTCATATTCGGATTTAGCATGTCTCCTTACCCCTAAATAGTACATCTAATCAACTTCAGATAAAGCTTTTACTTTTAACAAACTTTCCGGTTTTGGCCGGATTCCGGGTGAACTACTTTTCCGGCAAAAAAAAGGGTTTTTATATTCGTGTTCAGTCTGTCGTCTTACCCCTTAATCGACTATCCCATTAGCTTTTAAAAATATTTTTTTCGACCCTTAATTTGAAACCCCTCCCCTAAATATGCAGCTATCGGGCCCATCTACGAACTCGACATCTCCCTTGACTCGAAGAATCCTCACACCAAGTCTCATCAAAATATCTCATTCCCTTCGAGAGTTACGTGCTTACAGACGGACGGACAGACGGACAACTTTTGCGATGCCATAGGTTAGATATCCCTCCACTTACGTTTTGGGATCTCAAAAACGAACATAAATCAACAGACGAATTCCGAAACTGCCAACATACCAAAGTCTCTAAACGGCCAGTTCAGGAACTCAAAAAGAATTAATACCTCTCTAGAGAAGAAAAGTTTCATCTCTTAAGAAAATCACTTGTGACAACCTTATCCGCGTCAGACGCGACAATTATTACTGATGAAGAAGCACAAGAAAACGAAATAAATCACACTAACTTTCATAGGGGACATGTGAATTCGTTTTTGAGCTTAAATTTTTTGCCAGACAAGTAGTTCGCCCGGAATCCGGCCGAAACCGGAAATTTGGCAGAAGTAAGTCAGGAAGTTTTCATCAATTTCGTCAAAGTAGGTATGACGTAGGCTGTAGAGGTAAACACACATGCCGAATCCATATTCCGACTTGGTCTTCTCAGATTATTACAATTGGAGAAGACGATATCTACAAGACCCAATTGTCTGGATCAAATATTAAGTATTCGGGATCCCGTTGAAACCTTTGGCCTTGTTACGAGAGAGGTTAGGCTCCCGGTTAGTGCCACCGACGAACTCATTGGTCAAAATTACCTGTTACTTGACAGTGCAAAACCTGTTACGCAAGTTTTCAATGTTTCTCTCAAAACCAATGGGGCCATGCGAGTCTGGGAACAGCTGGGACTAGTCTGTAATCTCGTTGAAACTCAGCCGAGTTTCAAAAGAGTCACATTTATAAATAAGATAGATTACGGTTTGTTTGAGCCAACGGACATGACGAAGACATGAAAATAATCACATACAAACAAAAATAATACCCTATAAGCAACTATCCCTATGGGCTAGGTCCACTCTTTAGGTCCACTTTTCAACGCAATCTCCGAGACTGGAATTTACCCTGACTCATGGAAGGTAGTTTACGTGACATCAATCCCCAAAAAAGACTCGCCAATAGGCTTCGACTCGGTCCGACCCATCACCCTTACACCCACTTTCAGCAAGGTGTACGAATGGTTTGTAGCCAAGTGGTTAAAAGGTGAAATTCTTGGTTAATTAGATCCACAACAGTACGGCAACAGACCGAAGTCGTCTACATTTGTTTAACCACAAAGTGCTCGTGGAAAAGCTAATTAAACTAAATGTAAGCCCCTACTTGATTAAAATTATTATTGGGTTCCTCCAAAAAAGAAAACAAAAAACCAAGTATAAGGGTGTTTTTTCTGAAGAAAAAGAGATTTTCTGTAGAGTGCCACAGGGGACTCTTTTGGGTCCTCTCCTTTTCTTAGTAATGATAAATGATATTGCAGCAGATGAGGAAAACCGTTGGAAGTATGTAGACGACTTGACCATTGTTGAAATCTGTCATCGTTCCCAAATGAGTAATGCTAAGCTAATAATCCAAGAGGTGGCAGACGAGGCACAGAATAGCGATAAGCGGTTTTAACTATTTCTTTCATAAAATCAAAACCTGCTTTCAAACAAGAAATACCGAAAAAAATTAAGGCAGAGAAAATTAAGCTACTGGGTGTTACCATAACCCCAGATCTAAAATGGGAAGCCCACTGTCAGGACATGCTGAAACGAGCCAATGCGGGAATACAAAACCTAAAACTTCTTTCAAAAATGAAAATACCCCAGTGTCACCTACTACGAGTTTATACTTCTTTCATTAGACCCACCCTGGAATACGCAGCACCCGTCTGGCATTTTTCATTATCGCAGGAACAAAGAGATAAACTAGAAAGAATGCAGAAGCGGGCTCTTCTTATTATTCATAGTGGACCGAACCTTCCCTACTCATACCTTCTAAAACACTTTAACCTAAAAACACTGCAGGAGCGCAGAAAGGAGCTAAGTACTGACTTCGGTTCAGCCATGGTATCTCATCCTCTCCACTCCCAAGTCCTCCCTCCCCCCTATCAAAATGTTAGAAGTCGACCAGAACGAGTGATAAGTTCTAAGGCTCCCAAGCTCTGTCCCGTACCTACAAAACACGCTAGATATGCAAAAAGTTTTATTCCCGAGTTCGTGAAATATTTTAACGAAGCGTGAATTTTTAAGCGTACTGACATTAGACACATATATTATTTTTTTCCGTTTGTTTGACAATAATCGCAAATTTGGTTTATAACCACGATAGTCGATTTTTACAATAAACTTTCTATCTGTCTATCTCAGGAACCTCGCCAACTTTTTAATATTTCCAAAACAACTATTCCCCATGACGCTACACGTCCACTCTTCATCCATTTCCCTTTCATTCACTATACCCTCGTATTATTCACATTCAAACAAATGTTTCAAGTTCTCATTCATGCTACCACGCTCTGGACAGGAGTCCATTGTTCGAATCGAATTTTTCAGTTGAAGGCCATGGCGGGAAACATTCTGTCGGTCAGCAAATAGTGTGGGATCTCATATCTGTTGAAATTGTGCATCGTTGTATAAATGTCATGAAACTGCTGACAGGGAAAGATAGAAGTTTTTGTCATTGAAGATGGTGGGATAGGGTGTCATGGTCATTCGCAGATGATGTGGGTTCAAATAAGAATTGAAACGCAGGAACGGGTACTAATATCGCCTGCGTTCAAACCAATCTTTCCTTCATTCCAGATTCTGCGTAGTATGCTCTACCGTGGTTCCGAGGTCGTCCGTGAGGTGGCCTGGGTAGTTTTTGACGAGATTCACTACATGCGAGATAAAGAGCGAGGTGTGGTTTGGGAAGAGACAATCATCCTCCTACCCGATAACGTCCGATACGTTTTTCTCTCAGCCACAATACCCAACGCGAGGCAGTTTGCTGAATGGGTGTCTCATTTGCATAAGCAGCCCTGTCACGTCGTGTATACGGACTACAGGCCGACCCCGCTTCAACATTACGTATACCCTAATGGGGGTAGTGGAATTTACATGGTGGTGGATGAGAAGGTGAGAGTACAGCTTTTCTCTAAGGGTGGGGGGTTGGATGCCTAACTAACCAGTGCAGTTTCGGGTTCCGAGGATTAAAATAAAAGCGTTGTTACAGGGTAGATCAAAAGCTCTAAACTTTGTTCGCTGTTTTTTAGCAGTTAGTAATTTCTCATCAATCCGCACTCATCCGTGCTAATGTGATTAGAACTAATTAGATACTATATAGTAATGATAATAATAATCTATTAATAACCCACTGCACAAAAAGAATGTGAGTATAGTGGAGTAGAAAAAGAAAGAAATGGAACAGAGAACAGAAAAGAAACAACACTAGTACAGCAAAATAGACAAGAAAAGATCAACAGAACAAATGGATGAGCCCGTGATACGGAGTGGCTAAATTCAGCAGGGCTCACGCACAAACCTGGCACGTTATGAGTCGGTTTAAAGTTTAACACTTAAGTGGAATTTCCGTCGGATTTGTGGTAACTATTTGCGCTTGTACCTGTGTTGTATGTTTGATGAGACGAAAAATAAGTGTTCACGCAGTGAGCTACCTTCCGCAAGATGATCACTGACCATTGAAAAACCGCGTTTCGATTGAGATTCAAGTTTTCCGCGCCATAGTAGAATTTTGCGTTGTGAGGACGGCCATAGATATTCTGAACCTCATTTTAGAGCAAATAGTGAAAAAAAAAAATCTGTTTGCACAATCCAAATAATGCAGTGTATTCAGTTAAATGATACAAAATTAAGTTGGCTTATCAGTTAAACTTTAAGAAAAGGCAAGCAGTATATATGGTTCCGTCCCATACGGCTCCGAAACTCTTACGTATCACAAAGGTACCGCATTTTTAAGTGAAAAAATGAACGAGCTAACCAGTCGTTTCATCAGTCGAAGTAGAAAACTACACGATTTTCCACTGGCTAGCCTGGTGTAATCATGTGACTCAAGTTTGTTCATGTTCTGGTTATTTTTAATTATCGCAGCTTAATTTTGTTTCGTAGTGTTGTGTGATTTCTTTTCTTTTTCTTTTGTTTCCTTACCAACTCCTCCGACCATTTACCTTGTATTTGTATGGAGGGTTTGAATAAAATAATTATTATTTGCATACGTTTTTTTAGGGTGTGTTCCGGGAAGACCAGTTCTCGGAAGCCATGTCAATCCTCCACACGGTAGGTGACGCCTCCGCTGGGGACCAGAAGGGACGGAAAGGGGGAGTAAGGGGAGGAACCGACTCCGCCTCCTGCCTCAAGATTGTCAAGATGATCCAGGAAAGAGGCTATGCTCCTGTTATTGTTTTCAGCTTTTCAAAGAAGGAATGCGAATTTTTTGCACTTCAGATGGCTAAGTTGGATTTCAACACAGCGGATGAAAAGAAGCTAGTTGAAGAGGTAAGAAGATGTTTTTGTTTTCCAAGAAATTATCGTTGACGTTCGAGGGAGACAAAAGCAGACACCATTTTGTGGTTTCTTGGTCATATGACCGCCCGATGAAAATTTTTCGAGAACTCTCGTATGGAGTTGTACGAAATTGTAGCATGCAGTAGTAACGGTTGCCACTGCATGCGACTACTAGCAAACTGGATGCTACTACAGCAAGATTGGATGCTATCGGATACTACTACTTAAGAGTAACCCAGTCGGAGTCATGTTAACTCAAAGTATTCCATACTTCTACATATCAGTACATGCAACTTTTTTGTACACCTACACAGTCAAAGAATTTTTCATCGGGCGCACTAAACCCCCCAAAGGTTTCGTTCAAGTTTAACATTTGGAGCACCTGCTCCACTTGTCGAAATTATGCCATAACCATACTTTGACGGAGAAGTTCAAAATTCAAGATGCAAGTGTTACCCTTTTGGATGTTTCTTCGTCGCTATCAATAATCATTGACAACAGAGCCCAACCAGCGCACGACCTTCTACACTGCTTCCTGGCCGACGATTGAAATTCAGTGTCTTTTTGTGTATGTTTATGTGTTTTATTTATTTTCTACATTTACTCTGCTTTCTGACAATGGCGGGTCAAAAATAAATTACTTACTTACTTACTTACTTATAAAATAAGCATGCAGTAAAAACCTGAATAGGCTTGCGGTTCAGAATAAATGATTACTTTAAATGAACTATTAAAGTAAGCATTTATTGATAGTTAGGCAGAACTTTCTACCTTTGCAAAAAAAAGAATGCCGCCTGGTCTCTCTCTCTCTCCCTCTTCTGTGATTTCATTTAATGACGTGATTCACGAAGACTTATAGAATAGAATATATTATAAAAAAAAGCCCGAGGGCCACGGCAACAAAAACTGTACAAGTTCACTAAAGTATAGAAATTACAAACTCCTCCTTGTTCTAAAACTCTCGTTCTATGCTCCATCGAAAGCCTCAAGAAACGTCCAAGTTTTTTCACAGTAAGAAAACATTCATCCTTACCATCCGGGCCATTCTTAGAATAGAATAGAGTTTTATTTTTCAAAAGCAGCTGTCACAGCGTTACCGCCGAATTAGTCCTTATCGTCTTAAAAAAAATGGTGAATAACCCAAGACTATCACTCTATATTCTTGTCACGAAAGAAAAAAAAAACTAAAAAGGACTAGCTTATCGGTTATTGTACAACTCAACAAATGCTGGAACAAAACTCCTTCTATATCTTTCATGAAGAGGGGCCACAGGTGCTAGTTGGGGATTTTCTGGGATTTCTCTCGCTCTGGTCTAATACGTATAGGAGAATAGGGGGGAGGGAGAATATTACGTAATCGGGGAACAGATAGGTTTTAATACCGAAATCGATGCCAAGGCGGGCTCGTCTCTCTTCCAGGGTAGCCAGCTTGAACCTGTAAACGTGGAGTATAAAAGAGTATCACTTAGTCTGCACGAACAGCCTAATAACCAGTCGCCCTTTGACTTTCAATTCATTGTGCATATGGGCCCATTTGCCAGCGTTTGGATGTGGGGGGGGGGGGGGGGGTCCCCGAAAGATACATCTAGATCCCAATGATAGCACGTATTCCGAATCTCACCTCGACACCAGTCATGTTTCGCAAGTTTGGGTAGTGGGCCCATCCCACTTGCCCCTGAATCGGAAGGGTGGGGGGGGGGGGAGGCTCCAAAGCCACATCTGGACAATGATAAGACGCATTCCAGATTTCACCATAGTACCTGTCACGTTTCGCAAGTTTGCGAATTCGGTCACGTAATCTACTCTGGGCAATCCGGGCCCAGTTGCGCATAATTCGCAAAACGGTGGTAAACGTTTAAAGGAAACATTAGTCACTGGGGGAATTGTGTCCAGTTGCCTTTGAACCGAGAGGGTATCGGGGGTGGGATCCCCAAAAGGCACAACTAGACCCCAAGGTCCACAAGTACACCAAGTTTAAATTTAATATCTTTCATGGTTCACGAGATAAGAAAGACAAAAAAAAACGATGAAAACCGAAAACAGAAAACCGGCTATCGTGGCCGCAAGAGTGGCTTGTTCATAAATGAACTCTCCACTAAAACCGAGCATGTGATCACCAAGACGTATTATCTGTGCTGTGCAGATAAATATGATTTGAAAGACTGATACTTTCAACTTCAAAAAGTAAAAAGTCTGAAACTAGCTCAGTGACATCATAGCATCCGCACCGGTTCATGGTGCAAAACAAACGATCGGGATCGGTCGTTCGCGACCTGAGTTCCTGACAGGATTTTTGGCACAGCATCAGTTCTAAACGCAAAAGTTGAGGTTTGTTGAACTTTTGAAGAAAGTGAACCTTCGTTTCGCGGATCTTCGCAGAATTGTAGACTCACATTCAGCCGAGAAATCCGCGTAGTTTCTCAAATCTGTGCCGTTTTGAGCCTAGTATGACGTTAAATTATCCGTCTTGTTGGAAGTTAGGGTATGTTACTCCGATTGAGAAAAAGGGAGGTCTAAATGACTTCACCGGAGTACGACCAATTACACTAACCCCGACATTTTCAAAGATGTATGAAAGTTTTCTTGCCGATTGGTTGAAGGCAGAAATCCTGGTTCGGGAACCTGAAGGAAACATCTACCTCTCATTACCTTGTGAGTTTACTTGATTTAATTTATAAAAACTTTGAAAACCCTGATACATGGATAAATCTTATATTAATTGATCTCCAGAAAGCTTTTGACCTTATTGATCATAATATTCTTGTTGAAAAGTTGGTTTCAGAGTTTAAAGTTAGTCCTTTTTTGATAAAAATTTTAGTTTCTTTTTTGACAAATCGATCACAAATTGTCAAATATAATAATGTTTTTTCTGAACCCCTTCCTATTTTTTGTGGTGTTCCCCAAGGTACTTTACTAGGTCCGATTTGTTCTTAATTATGACAAATAGTCTTATTTCTGAGTACCCTGACCGATGGAAATATGTTGACGACTTCTCCGCTCTTGAGGTTTGCCGGCGAAATATCAAGAGCTCAGCAATGACAATTCTGGATGACATTACCCAGGAAGCTGCTCTGTCACAAATGAAAGTCAACTCCAAGAAATCTTCAATTATGACAGTTGGCTTTTTAAAATCTACCCAAGCCTTTCTTGACCCCGTTCCCCCAGAAATCTCCGTTAAAAAAAATTAAACTACTCGGAGTTACTTTAACCAATGATTTAAAATGGGATGCCCACATAAAAAAATATTTTAAAACAAGCCTCCCCATGCATTGCTGTTTTGAAACTACTTATAAAATTTTCTTGCCCTTCTAAAGACCTCCTCCAAATTTACATTAGTTTTATCAGACCTATTCTTGAATACGCTTGTCCTGTTTGGCACTTCGGGCTCTCTTTAGAACACACATACCGTATCGAGAACATTCAAGAAAGGGCCCTCGTGATTATAAACGGGGAGGGTAAAGTGCCTTACAGTTACCTACTAAAAAGGTTCAAGCTGGCTACCCTGGAAGAGAGACGAACCAGCCTTAGCATCGATTTTGGTATTAAAACCCTATCTGTTCCCCGATTACGTAATATTCTCCCACCCCCCTATTCTCCTATACGTATTAGACCCCAGCGAAAGAAATCCCAGAAAATCCCCAAACTAGCCCCTGTGGCCCCTCTTCAGGAAAGATATAGAAGGAGTTTTGTTCCAGCATTTGTTGAGTTGTACAACAACCGATAAGTTAGTCCCTTTTAGTGTTTTTTTTTTATCATTCGTTACAAAGTGTTATGCATTCTTCATTTTGTATGACAAAAAGGTCAACTTTGGCGGTAACGCTGTACAAAAAGGTCAACTTCGGCGGTAACGCTGTGACAGCTAATTTTGAAAAATAAAATTCTATTCCATTCCAAGAGACGAACAAAGTTTTGTGCCGAAGTTTATTCGCCTTACAACTCAGACATGTAAGTGTATAGTTTTTGTTCTAACCAAATGTTGAAAAACTTTTGCAAAAAGGATTCGGAACTCATCCAAAACCACAACCTATGCCCATTCTTTCACAAGTGAATAACGGAAGATGTTAATTTTCCAATTTCAAGCTTGGTTTAGTCGTTCCAAACCTTGTGTATTTTGTCTACAGTATTTGAAGTATAGTGAAGAGATGAATTGATTGAAGTATACTTATGTGTATATATCATATTAGGTTAACCTCAGTTTTGAGGGAAGCAAATAAACGAATAACTATACTTATTAAATTTGACGGTGCAAAACGGATAAGTCAGCTACATTTTATTAGAGCTATATTTCGGTCCTTCTTGGCAAAGGTCCTCTTCATGCTCAAGCCGCTCAAGGTGGAAAATGAGTTCATTTCCATTTTCCAGTTTGAGCGGCTTGAGCTTGAAGAGGACCCTTGCCAAGAAGGGCCGAAATATATAAAGCCTAATAAAATGTAGCTGACTTATCCGTTGTGCGTCGTCAAATATGATTCGCAGTCAGCGTGTGCTGAAGGAATATCTATACTTATTAAAAAAAAAAATCCTTATCTGTCGCATTTCTGGTCAACGTGTAAATCCTATTTTGTTAATTTGTCTATTTTATGAAGAGAAAAAAACATGTCTGAATCCCCTGCAGTGACAGAAAGGAATTACTTTCTGTATTTGCATCAGAAATGAGAGTCCTTGGGTTCCTAGGTCTTCAACAATGCGATGGACGTCCTCTCAGATGAAGATAAGAAACTGCCGCAAATCACCAACGTTCTGCCGCTTCTGAAGCGCGGCATCGGCATTCATCACGGCGGCCTTCTGCCCATCTTGAAGGAAACGATTGAAATTCTTTTCGGCGAGGGCCTCATCAAAGCCCTGTTTGCAACGGAGACTTTCGCCATGGGTCTCAACATGCCAGCCAGGACCGTCCTCTTCACGAATTGTAGGAAGTTTGATGGCAAGGAACAGAGATATGTAAGAGACTTTTGCATTTTCATTTCCGCAAAGAACATCCACGCCAAATTTAGCCAAAACTTATTGTGAGATGTTTATTGAAAGCAACAGATCAAATTTCTCAAATAGCTTAAAGCTAGAAGAGGAATAAAATATTTACGAAATACACAGCCACGAAACAGACTAACTAATACACTTACAAGATATGACCAGAAATAAATGATGGGATGAAACTATGTAAAAACTCGGCTGAAGAATCAGCAGTATATGGAGAAAACTGATTGCCAGTATTCCTCTCGGACCGACGCACGGAAGACATGTGATAGTCGTATTTATTTGTCTGTTTATTTAAACAAATTAACATAAAAATACCAGATAATTCAAGGTTAGCTGAAGGGCGCAGCAGGGTTATTTTTAATCTTTGATAAAAAATAGCCTCCTCCACGTCAAAAACTTCTGAACAAAAGACCACTCTGTCTCGTCCCATTTGGTTTGTTTTTCTATGGTCTTTCTGCTCTTATGGCTATGAAGCCGGAGAACTCCGTGGCAGATCTTCACGATTGGCTAAGGTGGTTTGTCACAGTCCATATTCAACCCGGGACTTCCTAAACCTTTCCCAATCGTTAGCTTTTGCTTTCTGTAAAGCCGCCCTTTGCTTTGCATACATGAAACGTGACATACGGTTTATTTATTTTTACATTTGGCGTTAAGCTTTTAGCATGTCACCGTCTCAACATTGATACATGGCGTAGCTATAACATAATAATATTTTACTTATTAACCACTTACATCAACAAGATAAATAGTGGAGTAGAAACTTGAAGAAAAAAACGAAAAGACACGAAACAAAAAAAAACAGTGTACAATAACATTAATAAAACAAACAGATCAGACCGTGGTGAGGCGATAAATGTCGATACGCATTTTATTAAGTTTATGTAGTGTTTCGTTTTATTTGTGTGTAATTCATTTTTCTTTCTTTCTATTACTCCGCTCTTTCATTTGTTGTATAGCGGGCTTCAATAAATTATTACTATTATTAATATTTCTGACAGCTTTTCGTGCAGATCAGTCAGCTTCTCAATAATATTCGGCAGACAAAACTTTTTTACTATCTTTAGATTCGTATACCAAAGGGGAAGATAAAGAAGAAATATCAAAGAAATTATAAAAAAAAAATCAATAATTAAAGTATCACCTTCGAACAAAGGATACTAATGAATACATTTTAAACACCCCTAGGATCATCCGTTTTTTGGTGAATTTTGTGAATTTTTTATTTGTGATTTAAATGTGAACAAGAGCTGTAAGCTCATATGGCACTTGCATGGGTCAAGATGATTTGATTGATCAAAAGTAAGTTTCGACTTTGCGGTTGAGATGCGTACTCTAAGGGAGCTGGAACTTCATTTGTAAGCAAAATCCTTGAGGCAAAACTGCTAATGAGCTGATGGGCATCACGAAAATGCATATATTGCTTAAAAGTATTTTTTTTTACTGTGCGGTCAAGATTGGTACTTTAAGGAATAATCGGATTTAGGAAGTAGCAATTTCTAAGCAAATGTTGTTGAGTCTCCAATATTCCAGCGAAGTTTCATCGTCCTAGCCCATCTGGAAGTACCTTAACGCGCGATCACCGGAATCCCAGACCCCCCCCCCTCCTCCAACTCCACCCACAATAACCAGAGCCAATCCGGTTCTGTAAATGATTAATCCAGAGCATCTGTTTGTCATTCCCACGAAGTTCGATCCAGATCACACCAGTACCATCAAGTCTTTTCCGCCCTCCCCCCAATAATTGCCGGATTCGGTCCGGAAATGAAAAAGGTCACCAGAGAAAAATGTCCTCTGTTTAAATTATTAAATTTCACTCGAATCCGATCACCCGTTCCAAATTTACGCATGACTCAATATTCCGGATTCCCCTCCCTCAACTCCCCCCCCCCAAGATTATCATATCGAGGATTTTTTTTTATTCCAAGTCAGTTTGACCGGGTCCCTGATATGCCTTCCAAGTTTCGTCGTGAAAATCCCCCAAAGATGGAATTCCGGGAAACCCCCTCCTCCCCCCCCCCCCCCTCAAGTGTCCGGATCCAATCAAATTATGTAAAAGATTTACATGGACCAGATGTTTGTTCTTCCCAGCAAGTTTCACTGCGATACCATCATTCTAACCGTTTCTAAATATTCTTTGAGCCCAAGCTGACTTTGAAACATTTATTCGAACAATGTTTACAACGGGTACGTCAGCTACGATTCTTCATCAGCGATATTTCGGCCCTTTTGGCAAGGGTCCTCGTCAGGCTGTCAATGCTCTGGTTCAACTTCGGGGAAGGAAACAAACCTGTAATCAACTTCAACTTCTCAGCTGACTTTCGTTGAGCACCATCAAAATTTGACTGGCGATCAGCTTGGGCTGAAGAAGTAGCCAGTATTTATTCTTCCCATCCCTTTTATATCTTCCCTTCAGTCCAGGCCGGCTGCTTATCACTAACATTCTGTAATATCTAGGAAAATCAGTCCTGAAAAACCCGAGACTAACCGATAATAAAAGTAAATCTCCCTTTTTCGAAAACTTAGTTTTATTTACCATTGGTAAACTAACGTCATTGCTATGCATTTCGCCTTTTGAAACTGAAATTTTGAAACCGAAGTTGAACCAGAGCATTGACAGCCTGACGAGGACCCTTGCCAAAAAGGGCCGAAATATCGCTGACGAAGAATCGTAGCTGACGTACCCGTTCTAACCGTTTCTCGAGATTTCCGGTCCACCCCCCCCCCCCCCCCCCCCCAGCTCCCCCGCGGTGCCCGTAGCCAATCCGATTCAGCAAAAGACTTACTTAGAGCATCTGTTTGTTCTTACCACAAAGTTCCATCCCGATCCCTCCATTCTAAACGGGTCACGTATTTCCCCCCCCCCCCCCCAATAGTTGCCGGATCTGTCCTCTGTTCAATTCTTAAATTTCACTTGAATCCGATCACCCATTCCAAAATTACGCATGACTGAAAATTTCGGATTCCCTCCCTCCACTCCCCCCACCATTATCTGATCGACAAAATTTTTATTTTGAAGTCAGTTTGATTGGGTCCCTGATATGCCTGCCAAGTTTCATCGTGAAAATCCCCAAAACCACCATCACCGGAATTCCGGGACCCCCCCCCCCCCCCATAAGTGTCCGGATCCAGTACCATGGTCTGAAGGACTTATCTAGAGCAGATGCTTGTTCTTCCCAGCAAGTTTCACTCCGATCCCTCCATTCTAACCGTTTCTTGAAATTTCCGATCTACCCCCCCCCCCCCCCCCCCAACTCCCCCCTGGCTACCCAATCCGGTCAAGACTTTAAACGGGACATTACAGATATGTATTCTATTCAGTTATGAAGTTTCATTACAATCCGATCACCCGTTCGAAAGTTACACACTTCTCAATTTCCCGGATTCCCCTGCCCTCCACTCCCCCCCCCCAAATGCTCGGATCAAAACACTGATTATTTCTAAGTTTGTTTGGTCGGGTCTCTGACATGCCTGCCAAGTTTCATGGTCCTAGCACAGCTGGAAGTACCCTAACTCGAAAAAGTGTGACAAAATGCCCTAAATTTTCAAGTTTCCAGCGCCCCAACTCCCCCGCATATGGTCGGATCGGGAAACTTATTATTTCCAGGTTACTTTGGTCAGGTCCCTGATATTCCTGCCAGGTTTCATTGTCCTAGCTCATCTGGAAGTACCCTAACTCGGAAAAAAGTGACAAAATGCCCTAAATTTTCAAGTTTCCAGCGCCCCGCACTCCCCCGCATATGGTCGGATCGGGAAACTGATTATTTCCAGGTTAGTTTGGTCGGGTCCCTGATATGCCTGCCAAGTTTCATTGTCCTAGCACATCTGGAAGTACCCTAACTCGGATAAGTGTGACAAAAAACTCGGACCGACCGACAGACGGAATTGTGATCGGTATATGGCACTTGAGCCAGAGGCTGCAAGTGCCATAAAAACTCACAGATTGACGCACAAATGCCGATCATGCTCTCATCCGGCTGTTTTAGTTGTTGTTTTTTCTGTTTAATATTTGTTTTTTTTTCATTATTTACAAATAAATTATTTATATCATATTATCATTTCTGCCACAGATTCACTGATGATTTGTTACGTTAATCGAAGGAACTGCTGGATTCGTGACTTTGAGGGCAGTGTATGCGGCTGACGATGTATAAATGTAACAGTATGTCTTTTATACCGTTATAGTTTTTTATTAGAAAAAAGGTTGAATCAAAGATAGATTGAGACAAAATATGGAAAGTTGACATGAAATTTTATTTTAGGTCAGCTCAGGGGAGTACATCCAGATGTCAGGTCGAGCAGGTCGTCGCGGTTTAGACGACAAGGGTATTGTCATCCTCATGCTAGACGAGAAAATCAACCCAACGATCGGTCGAAACGTGATCAAGGGAGTAGCTGACGAGCTGAATTCAGCTTTCCATCTTACCTACAATATGGTACTGAATCTCTTGAGGGTTAAGGAAATCAACCCTGAGTATATGCTGGAGCGGAGCTTCTTCCAGTTTCAACAGTATGCAAATATTCCCAAGCTGATCCATAGTAAGTGGGTCCACTACATCTTTTTTGGTAAAGTTTTTGCTTTTCAGATTGCGTTTTTGCCTTTAAAATACTGCATTGATGCGCTTTGCGTCAGAAAGGGGCATCTCGTCACGGTCATGTGTCAGTACAGGGCGGACACTGCGACCAACCGAGCTGGAAAAATACATGGCTCTCGAATCTCGAATCGGCAGCGTACGAGCTAAAACGAGGGGGACAAGTTCTGGCGGGTCATGCTTTGTCGAGCATTCGGACTTGACATGTCAGAACAATTTACGGTTCTAGAACTTGACAAACGGAGATCGCGCTGAGATTACTACATAGCCTTGATTCTCTCCCTCTACTTCCCTTCGAATACAATGAGCGTGTTCCACCCTCGTACCAATAGTAACTATTAGTTACTAAATCCGTTCCAACCTCACGAAAAGTTACTACGCTGGCCGTTCCAGCCTTCTCGAGATAGTAACTAATCGTAACTATTTGCTTACCACGCTCGGGAGCGTGGTAAGCGTAGTAACCACGAATCTCTGTCACGTGATTGGTCGTATTCACCCGAGGCATGATATTCCGCTGGAAAATAGAAAAATCGTTCCAACCTTGACGACAAAAAGGCAGAATTTGTGACGTCATGCGTGGTAACTACGGTAAGTAGGATGGAACACCCTCAATGCTTTCAGGTGGCTGCATGGTCTGCCTAGACACTGCAGTGCTTCTGGTATGTTTGTGGTGGCGGGACTTTCATCTTTTCCTGAACTAAGGAGGAGAAACATTCTTTCTTTGCAGAACAAGATTCTAAGGTCGTCTAATCCACTTGTGCGGGCTGCATCTGCCCCGCTTTTGAGGCTGTCTCTGCCTGTGTGGCTGGAATGGGAGCGGTCTCTGCGGGTGACCCAGGTTCCGCTAAATAAAGTAAATTCAATTGAATTGAATCCGAACGTATGTGGGATCTCAGATGGCATCTCAACTTCCCGTGCTGCCATACAGCGACACCAGAACAGTTTCATCTGCATGCTCTTCGATTTCTGTCCCACGTTGTCCACTAAAGTTCAAAGTACCTTCCACGTTTCAGCCGTACGAACCAAGACCAAAGAGTATGAGAAATTCATCGTACCCCGCGAAGAAGAGGTCGCTTCCTACCACCAGCTGAAACAACAACTTGACCACTTCACCAACGAACACCAAAAGTTCTTCACCAAACCTATCTACGTAGTCCCCTTCCTCCAGCCAGGCCGGATGGTACATGTGGTGAACAAGAATGATGATTATGGCTGGGGCATTATCATTTCCTATAAGAAGGAGCAGGTGTCGAGTGGGGTCAAAGACGCAACGGGGGAGGAGGAGAAGGATACGCAGTATGTCGTTGAAATATTGTTGAATCTTGCAAAGTCGTCAGCAGATAAAAAGGTTGGTCCCTGTGCGGTTGTTTTTAGCTTATGTAGGACCAGAAGGTCCGCGGACAGGTCTCACAAATTAAGTGCAGTCGAGCGATCTATCTGAGAAAGAGACAAGATGTTAGGGGCGTCATGTATGAGGGGGAGGGGGGACGCCCTCCCTCCAATGTATTCAGCCAGTCGGTAAAAAATAACCGAGTCGGTGCGAAGCCCCTCGATTTTCCGTAAAAACAGTCTATTTTTTCTGAAAATCAGTCGATTTTTCGTCAAAACGGTCGTTTTTCTTAAAATGAGTAGTTTTTCTACAAAAACAGTTAGTAAAAATGACCAGCCAGTCGGTAAATACCTTGCCCCCCCCCCCCAACAAAAAAAAAACATTTTGGCTAGTAACGCCTCTGCATACCGACAGGGTAATGACAATTGTCCCCTATGGCAGTCAAATAAAATGGCATTATGGAGACGAGGCAGTTAAATAGAACGGGGTTTAGCTGACAGAAGGCTAGATTGAACGCAGCTTTAGTCACAAGTGAGCCGGCTTGTTGTGGGTAGACCAAACGGGAAGATCAAACTAAATGTAAATTGTTTCCACCCCTGTATAAAAGCGACTCGTTTGAAGGAATGCATAAAAAAGATTTGCGAGGAAGCAGTCAAATCGTCCGCTAAAGGAATTAGATTTGGTTACTGCAAAATTGTGCCGAACCGTTCGAGGTATAGCAGACCTGGGCTTGGGAAGTTATACACTGCCTTCTGCGCACCGTGTGTTAACTTCCTTGCTGGATTACATTCTCGATATACTTCAGATATCTGAGATTTCTTCCCTACATACCAAGGCGCTTGCGTAACCGCTACCTGATTCGCCGTTTGTTAATATCCGACCCATCGTTGACGCTTGAAGCCCTCTCCTCTAATTTGTGTTCTCCGATTGGAAACTTACCTGTCTACGATCCCGTCAATAGTTGCGTTTTTGCAGATACCATGGTATCTGTTACCACGGTAATTAGATCTGCAACTAGTCGTTTTTGCAGTAACCGTGGTATCTGATATACTGTTGCTCTGCAAAAACGACCATTTTGCCGAAATTGCGCATTTCGAAGTCATCCCAAAAGAAAAACTGATATTCAGTCACGTCACTAAGTGCCAAACTTCTTTCCCACCAATTTGACTAAATTGACCAGTTACCACGGTCGGACCGTGGTATCTGAATATCTGATACCACGATAACGGGCCAGAGCTGGGCCAGATACAACGATAACTGCAAAAACGCCTTTTGACCGTGGTATCAGATACCACGATAACTGCAAACACGACTTTAGACCGTGGTATCAGATACCATGGTATCGGGCAAAAACGCAACTACTCTGATTCTGAATTAGTGAACCATTATCGAAAATATTTGTTTAATGTTTTACGATTATTTTATATTTCTTTGTTCTTTTCTACTGCACTTACGCCCTTGGGCAGTGCGTCATAC
Source organism: Branchinecta sandiegonensis (assembly GCA_030848855.1). NCBI lineage: Eukaryota > Metazoa > Arthropoda > Branchiopoda > Anostraca > Branchinectidae > Branchinecta > Branchinecta sandiegonensis. Next base: position 24,892,383 of record JAUPMV010000005.1, read on the forward strand.
ACCCTTCATTCATTCACAAACTCTCGCTGGACTGGGCAACAATGAACGTCGAAACTGTCACAGGGGAGGGAATGAAATGTCAGGGATACTTGGCTTTCTTGGGTCTGTCAATCTTCTATTTCTTCTGTAGATTGTGTCGAGTCTACGTCCTGCAGGATCCGGGGAGCCCGGGGAGATGAAGACCGTGCCATGCTACCTCCGTCTAATTCAGAAAATTTCGTCAGTCCGACTCTACTTCCCAGAAGACCTCCGGCCTCTGGACAACAGACAGAGTGTTCTCAAGAGCATCCGAGAGGTGGAGAGACGTTTCCCGGACGGTATTCCGCTCCTGGATCCGGTTAAGGATATGAATATCAAGGAGCCGGAATATCTAGAGATCCGGAAATCTATGGATGCCTTTGAAGAAAGACTGAAGGAGCATCCGTTGTACAATGATAAGAAGTTGGAAGCACACTACAAGCTTTATAAGGAGAAACTACAGGTTTGGTTTTCTCCTTAGTTTGATTAATATTTTTAATTCTAATTATTCTTAATTTCATTAATAATCTCCTATATGTTTTTTGACTGTGGAGACTTTGAGACACCTTTTCTTCTCGAGAAGAAAAGGTTCATTTATTGATTCATTCAGGCTCATTTATTGATATACTTACTTTTTCAAAAATAAAAATTTACACGAATTCGGCAGGGCGTAAAGCACGAAAAGGACTGATCTTAAATGTCAACTAATAACTGATCCAAACAAAAGAAAATAATAAAGATACAGCGTATGCAGGATGCCATACCCACCAATCATTAAAACTCCACCCCCCCCCCCCCCCCCCCACCCCCCCAAAAAAAGAAAAGAAAAACGGAATGCAGGGAGACATAGACGATCAACGCACGACAATCGATCAACTAATTAAAATTAACAAGTTACAATTTAATTATGTTCCAGGAGATGAGATTTTACTTTATGTTTAATTTTAGATGTAGACAAACTGGAATAAAAAAGATGCCTGTATTGATTCCATATTTTCTGAACCACTAAGTAAAAACCTTGACCTCTCAGGAACAACCAATGGCTGAGACATCATCGAAGATGACTAAATATGAGCGTAACCAGGGGCGTCCCGATACCTTCCTGATCGGGGGGGGGTGCAGCTTCAGAATTTTACCGGAATTTTTCGAGCTTTTACCGGAATTTTTCGAGCTTTTATCAGAATTTTTCGAGCTTTTATCAGAATTTTTCGAGGTTTTACCGAAATTCTCGTAGTGACAATCTCTGCAGAAAGTCTAGAATACTGTCGTGTTCTGACTTCGATTACGTATTGTAAACAATAGTAAACAAAAAAAAGGCTCGTTAACACTTACAACAAAACAAAAATCTGACATTCAACACACCCTACACATTTATTCGACGCATTTTAACCATTTTCCATTTATCCTCAACACATCCAATTTCACACTCATCAACTAGATCTGTTTCACATACTATTTATAGCAGACTTTCAAGACGCTGGTCAGCCATTGTTGAACGCAAGGTGGTGTTAACCAGCTTCATCTTGCTAAAATTCGTTTCCCTTTTGCTGAGGTAACAGGGACTGCCTTAGCCAACTTGAACGCTTTCCATACTAGTGGTAAGACGTCTTTCAGTTGACGAGAGACCTCGAATATATCTTTAAACTTTTTGTTTGTTTCGAGGCTCTACCGACGACTTTCTACATCACGTCAAAACAAGGCTAATTCGTTTTATTCGCTAATTCCAGAGGCTGCAAGTGCCATATACCGTCGCAATTCCGTCTGTCGGTCGGTCCGGTTTTTTTGTCACACTTTTTCGAGTTAGGGTTCTTCCAGATGTGCTAGGACAGTGAAACTTAGCAGGCATGTCAGGGACCCGACCCAACTAACCTTGAATAATCAGTTACCCGATCCAGTCATCTGCGGGGGAGTGGAGGGCGTGGAAATCTGGGAAATTTAGGGCAGCTGGTCACACTTTTTCGAGTTAGGGTACTTCCAGATGTGCTAGGACGATGAAACTTGGCAGGCATACCAAGGTCCCGAATAAACTAACTTGGAAATAATCAGTTTTTTGATCCGATCATCTGGGGGGGGGGGGTGAAGGCCGGGGAATCTGGAAAATCGAGTAGTCTGTAACCTTTGAACTGGTGATCTGATTGGAATGAAACTTGATAACTTAATTAAGGCCATATCTTTGATGTCCTATTTGGAGTCCGGACCGGATTCGGTAGCTATGGGGGAGTTGGGGGGAGACCGGAAATCTCGAGAAACGGTTAGAATGGAGGGATCGGAGTGAAACTTGCTGGAACAAGCATCTGCCCCAAATAAATCGTTTTCACAGTTGGACTGGATCTGGACCCTTTGGGGGGGTGGGGTAGAGCGAAGTTTCACTGAATTTCGGTGATGTCAGTTTTATACTGAAGAGATCGGGATGGAACTTCGTGGGAATAACGAACAAATGCTCTGGATAATTCTTTTTCAGAACTGGATTGTCTCCGGCGACTGTGGGGGGAGTTTGAGGGGGGTGGGGGTCCGGAATTCCGGTGATCGCGAGTTAACGCACTTCCACATGTGCTAGGACGAAGCAACTTGGCTGCAATATTAGACTTTCGAAAAAAATTGGCTTAGAAATCGCCACTTCCCAAAGCCGACTTCCGTAAAGTGCCAATCTTGACCGCAAAGTAAGAAAAATACTTTTAAGCGAAATTTGCATTTTCATGATCTCCATGAGCTCATTATCATTTTTGCCTCAAGGGATTTGCTTACAAATGAAGCTCCAGCTCCCTTAAAGTGCGCATGTTAACTTCAAGTCGAAAAGTACTTTTTATCAAATGATTCATCTCAACTTATAATAGCGGATTCAACAGCTATGGTGGAGTTGGGAGGGGGTGATCGGAAATCTCCAGAAATGGTTAGAATGGAGGAATCGGAGTTTAACTTCCTGGGAAGAACAAGCATTTATTCTAGATAAATCGTTCGCACAGTTGGACTGGATCCGGACACTGGGGGGTGGAGGTGGAGGGGGCCTTCCGGAATTCCGTTGATGGGGTTTTTCAAGACGAAACTGGGCAGGCCCTGATAATCCGATATCAGGGACCCGTTGAATCTGACAGAGCCCTTGCCTACTACATACAGTTGCAAGTGCCGTATGAGCTTACAGCTCTTGTTGAACTCTTCTTGGTTCACCGGTATCCCCGGAAAGAAGTCGAGAAAGCAGTCGGCGATTTTGGATTCACATTCAGCCGAATTCCGGTAGATTCTGTGGGGTAAATTCCGGTAGATTCCCTGAGCCGAATTCTGGTAGATTACGTGGGGTAAATTCCGGTAGACTCCCTCAGACAAATCCCGGTTGATTCCTTGCGAAAGATTTAGCGTAGATTCAATGAGCAAAATCCGGTACTTCCCTGAGCTGAATTCTGGTAGATTTCGTGTGGTGAATTCCGTTAGATTCCCTGAGACAAGTTCCGGTAGATTCCTTGTGAAAGATATCGCACAAATTCTAGTAGATTCCCTGAGCTGAATTCTGGTAGATTCCGTGGGGTAAATTCAGGTAGAACCCCTCAGACAAATTCCGGTAGATTCCTTGTGAAAGATTTAGCGTAGATTCTATGAGCAAAATCCGGTAGCTTCCCTGAGCCGAATTCTGGTAGATTTCGGGGGGTGAATTCCGGTAGATTCCCTGAGACAAGTTCCGGTAGATTCCTTGTGAAAGATGTCGCAGAAATTCCGGTAGATTCCCTGTGCCGAATTTTGTGGATTCCGAGGGGTAAATTCCGGTAGATTCCCGGAGACAAGTTCAGGTAGATTCCTTCTGAAATATTTCGCACAAATTCCGGTAGATTCCCTGAGCCGAATTTCGTAGATTCCGAGGGGTAAATTCCGGTTGATTCCGTGAGACAAGTTCCGGTAGATTCCTTGTGAAAGATTTAGCGTAGATTCCATGAGCAAAATCCGGTAGGTTCCCTGAGCAATAATCCGCACCAGCACCAGTCAAAATTTACCGGAATTTTTTCCCACAGGCTTTCTGGGGGGGGTGCTGCACCCCCCCCGACACCCCCCCTCGGGACGCCCCTGAGCGTAACAAGTATTGTCAGGAGAAAGAGATTTTCGGTGTTATCCTTATCGAAACCTGGATGCAACCTACTGATCCCATTCCATTCCCCAGCTTCTGTTTGATACAAATCTCCCCTCTCTTGTGGGTCACCGTCAGTACCAGCCAAGATTTCAAGCAAATAACATTCTTCTCCAACGTAGTAACATGTTTTGAGCGAGAACAGAAGTAAAAGTTAAAGGAGACATCCAAATGTTAGTAAGGATCAACTTAATACATGCTGATATTCAAAACTCTCAGATATGACAGTGCGCATTATTTACTGATGATTCATATTCTTTGAGCCCAAGCTGACTTTGAAACATTTATTCAAACCATGTTTACAACGGATACGTCAGCTACGATTCTTCATCAGCGATATTTCGGCCCTTCTTGGTAAGGGTCCTCGTCAGGCTGTCAATCCTCTGGGTCAACGTCGGGGAAGGAAACAAACCTGTAATCTGTACCCTTGCCAAGGGCCGAAATGTCGCTGATGAAGAATCGTAGCTGACGTATCCGTTGTAAACATTGTTTGAATACTGATGATTCATTACGCGCATGGAAGGATTTCTGAATCTCGGCGTCGCCGAACTGTATAGAGGTGGTGAGCAAAGGTGTTAGATGCTTGCAAGTAGCAACCCTAAGGAAGTGAACGCTTGTGTTGTTTTATCACTGTTTAATGTGACAGAAGGTTTTCAGGTATAACCAGAAAGGGCTTGCTTTGAAGCCATCTTTAAAGTTTAACTAAGAAGGGCTCGGATACGGTAATCTAGTTACCCCTCACTTATTCAATTAAGTTAGCATGAAGACCCGCTGAAAATGCGTTAATTCGTTGCCCCGCTATTCACGAATAATCGATTTTCAAACATCGGAATTTCCGTGTGATTTGTCGTACCTCTATGCGCTTGTATCTGTGTTGTATGCCTTACGAGAAAGATTTATGATTTTTTTTTCTGTGCAGGCACTAAGCAGTCCTCGCCGAACTCATCACTGCCCACGGAAAAGCCGCGTTTGTGTTGAGAAAAAAATTGCCCGCGTCAAAGTAGAATGTACGTTGTGGGGACGGCAGCAGATATTTTGAACGTCGTAACTAGAGCAGATATTGGAAAATGAAAAAAAATCCCTTAGCCGAGTCCAAATAATTCAGTTTATCCAATTAAGTGACACAAAAATAAATTGGCTTTTCAGTTAAACTTTAAGGAAAATCCTGAAGGCTTGACGAGCAGCCTATGATAACAAGCAGATGACGCCTGCTCGCTGGACTTTGGACAGACAGAGTCTTGAATGGGTCATCTTGACAATTGGTTTCATCCGACTCGAAAACTACACCTCAGCTTGACGACCAGAGCCTCGTTTTTGTTGCACGCTGCAGCTCCACTTCTCGGCCGCTTCCAGGCTGATTCTTTCAACATTTGTTTTTGCACTGCAGTGCTTCCGAGGAAGACGGCAGCGCTTCTCGAGGATATTGGACTTGCTTACCGACCAAGTCCTTGCTTACCTACAAGGTGCTGCACCAACTAAGAAGAAATCGTGCGGGCAGTGAATCCAAGAACGCATATTGTGCAGAAGCAAAGAAGTGCTGCAGCAGCGAAGCGGCAGCACTATTGCAACAAAAACGAGACTCAGGTAATGGACGAAAGGGACAGCTGCAAGGAGATCGCTCTGTTAGAGGTTAGGTAACTGAAAGCCATTGTGATCGGCTAAGTTATGAGCGAACCATTACTGGCCTTCGGTAGCGTCGAACAAAAGGGGACTCACTCCTCGCTCTGTTTTTAGATCGGTGCCCAGCTGAAAATAGCCAAGGAGGAGCTAAAGAAAGCCAAGTCCCTTCTTCAGATGACAGAATTGAAAGCTAGAAAGCGAATCCTTCGTCGTCTTGGCTACTGCACCGCCACGGACGTAATCGAATTGAAGGGCCGGGTAGCCTGTGAACTTAGCAGGTAAGCTGCATCTTAATAGCTATCAGGGGGTTGGGGCTTGATTGTCTATTGAACAGTTCAAATTTAGGTGAGGGGCAGTCTACCACAAATCCCTGATTTTTTGATACCCTATGCCAAACGCTTGGTATATCTAGCGTTTAGCGTACTCTATGCCTAACGCTGGATACCCTATGCCAAACGCTGGAAACCTGTTGGTAACCTAACCTCGACCTACCTCTATATAAAGGAGTTCATTGGCACAAGGAGCATTGGTTGATTTTTTCAGCTTCACTCAAATCATCAGTATTTTACTGGGTTACAGTATCCAGCGTTTGGCATAGGGTATCCCAAAATCAGGGGTTTGTGGTTGACTGGTGAGGGGGTTTCCAAATCTGCAGTTAGCGTATATTACAAGACAGATTTCCTTGTGGGCTATATATTTTGTGGATCAATGATTTTTTCGTCAAGGATCGACGATTAAGCACATTACTATAGCTGAGATGATCAGGGAGGCATTGCTTTTTGGGATCCCAAAACGTAAGTGGAGGGATACCTATGACATCGCAAAAGTTGTCCTTCTGTCCGCACGATAACTCTCGAGCGGACTGAGATATTTTGATGAAACTTGGTGGGAGGATCCTTTGGGTCAAAGTACAGGTCAAGGTCGAAGATGGACTCTGTAGCCCTATATTTGAGAGTGGGGGGAGGGGAGGGGGTCAAATTAAGGGGCAAACAAAATATTTTTTGAAAGCTATTGAGATGGTTGATTTAGGGGCAAGGAAACAGGCTGAATTCGAATATGAAATTTGTTTTCTCTCCGGACAAATAGTTCACCCGGAATCCGGCGAAACCCGGAAAATTTGTGAAAAGTAAAAGTTTAATATGAAGTTGATTAGAGGTTCGATTTAGAGGCAAGGAGACGTGTGATTCCGAATATGAAAATTATTTTCTCGCCGGACAATTAGTTCGGCTGGAGTCCGGCCAAAACCGGAGAATTTGTTAAAAGTAAAAGTTTTATTTAAATTTGAAAAGATTGGAGGTAAGAAGACATGCTGAATTCGTATGTGAAAATCATTTTCTCACCGGATGTATAGATCGCTCTAATCCGGCTGAAACCGGAAAATTTGTTAAAAGTAAAAGTTTAATCTGCAGTTGATTAGAGGTTGGATGTAGGGTAAGGAGACATGCTGAATTCGTTTTTGAGCTTAGTATTTGACAGCGCAAAAGGGATATCTGAATATATCTGAACTTCGTGAAATTCAGCTGGCGTATCCGTTTTGTACTGTCAAATACGAACTTGGGTCTTCTCTGATTATTACCATTGGCCTTAATCTGTTTATAAATTTAAAATTAAAATGTTTAAGAAGTCTGTTGAAGACCGAATATCTACAAGACCGAATTGTCGGGAGCAAATATTAAAATTTAGGGATCCCATCCAAACCTTTGGTCTTGTTTTGCAATCATTTTACGGCCTTGCTGATTTGAACAGTGAAGTGAAATAGCTTCACATCTGGTTTATTTGAGCACGTGTCCCACTATTAAACAGCCTTTTGACAGCGCTCCATTGCTAAATAACAAGTTGTTCTTGCTGCTCTAAAAATGTATAGATTGTTGTACATTTTATTGCGCGCATATTGCAGTTTTCCCTTTTTGGATACAAAATACTTGTCTTCGACCTTGAATCCTCATCTGATCCTGCTGCCGCTTCAAATAAATCAAATCAGCATCAGTATTAGTTGAGGATTCAAGGTTGAAGGCTGACAGTGTTGTAGAATCACACACATGTTAAAACCACGGAATAATTTTGTTGCGGCCATTGAGCATAAGTATCCTTGTTATTGCAGTGGCGATGAGCTTCTCTTGACCGAGTTGCTGTTCAACAACGTGTTCAACACAATGGATGCCACGCAGACGGCTTCGCTATTGAGCTGCTTCATCTGCGATGAGCGCTCAAATGAGATGCCACAACTCGCTGACTCCCTCTCTGGACCGCTAAAGCAGATGCAGGTATGACAATAGCAAGGGCCTATGATGTGTTGTCCCTAGTTGTTTATCAGGGTTCTCAGGACTTTTAGGCTATTGTGTGCTCGCCCTCAAAAGTCTCCAAAAGTCTACACGAAGTAGATCAGTGGCTCCCAACCTTTTCCGTACCGCGCTACAAGGTTGGAAAAGGTTGCATACCGCCTTTTTCAGAACGTGAAAAAGACGATATTTATTGTCATATATGATAAGGCATATATGTATAGAAATATATTAAGAATCAATGAGAATGTTGAGGCTGTTTCGTAGCAAAAATTTTCGTATCATTAAACGACGTCATTGAACTGACACATCCGTGCTTTCATCAAGCTGTATCACAAAATTTTTGTTAGATTCGCAACCCGAATGACAATATCATTTGCAATGTCTTCGATTTTTCTGGAAACAATAGTATGGACCCAGGAATAGATTTTACTACAGTAGGCTAGCTGTTTAGGAATCAACATTATTTCATGGACTTTCAATAAGCCTTGTAATCAGCCCCCCCCCCCCCCCCCCCCCTCCCCTGAGTGGTCGACTAGGTGTCAAAAAACATTTTTGTTCGCAGAAAAGTCAGTCGGTAAAATTACCTTAGCATTTTGGTTAGTATGACTCTGCTGATAATATTAGGCTTTCCGCAATCAAAACTTAGTGAGGCGAGATTTTGAAGCTACCGACTAAACCGATTTGGTACCGTCGCGTACCCCTTGCAAGGGTTTCGCGTACCCCTTTGGGTACGTGTACCAACGGTTGGGAACGACTGAAGTAGATGTGCGATGAATATCCTGTGAACAGATGTAAAAATTCGTCTCCTTGAACAAGAAGTTAAATCGACTTCCATGAACGAATCTTTCCCCAGTTCACCCAAATTTGGCTTTCAGCGCAGTATCGGAAAATAGAGGGTTAATGAGATTGAATGAATGAATGAATGCTTTATTTGTCCAAAATAGCGTTAGCTACCGGAGGCATGTCAATTCATAACTCCAATACATAAATAAAGCCACACTAAATATAACAACTGAAATTTGCCTAACTATAAGAATAAGTAAAACAAATCAAAATTCTTCATTTAGCGTTGCTCTGTTAAAACAATCAGTAAAATACGGGACGAATGACTTGATGTAACGTTGCGTACTGGGAAGAAGATATTAGTTGACAACTCTTTGTCTTTTCTCGACGTCTTGTCCTCGGTCCGTCAGCAGTGGGGTTTTCGAAGTCTGGTAGGTTTGTGGAAGGATCGTAAGGGCCTTGGTATTAACTACTGTGAACAACTTCTTGATGGACCTAGTAATCGATGGACTGTACATTTTTTTGCAGTACTGAAAAGTACACTGAAAAAGGGTTTTGGTTTTACTGAAAAAGGGGAGTTTCTGCATTTTACGCCGAACGTGCGCATTGACGCGTGGGTTCACATTCTTTCCGTTGTAAAGTCTTAGTGTTTTTATCCGCGGAGCTGCGTCTTAAGGCGCGTGAACACGCAGTCCGATTTTCGTAGTCGGGTTTGAATTTCCTCTTTCGCTCAGAAATTGACGCGTTGCTTGTTGGTTCCCCCATAGTGACACGAATCTGGCATGCGTATTTTCGGATGTTAAATCCTGTCGAACTACGTGTAAACGTGGCTTAAGGCTCTCCAGAGAATGCAACACATTCGGCGCAGTCAGTGTGAATAGCAGAGCAAAATAATACAGGGAGTAGCGCCAAGACTTGACAAAATTGACACACACTCGAATAGCAGCGATACTAGCACCACCAGCGATAGAGAACGTCCCTACTGAAACTCATTCAGTCGTTCACCAGCGCTGGCTCCGATAACTTCAAATCCTGAACATAGCAAACAAATTATACAGCCTCCATTGTTTCCTTGGTGTGTGCAGGCCCCACCTTCGCTTTACTATAAATTTCTAAACCCGCAAGTTTGTCACGCTTTAAATGCCGCAAGCCTTATGGGAGGCGCTACGAGTATTGCCCGTTTGCAAAGCATGGAAAGCGTAGATCTTGGCGGTACTCCCTAGTGTATTATTTTGCTCTGACCAGGAGGTTAGACTCGAAAGAAAGCAAGCACCAGGTCGGTTTTCTGATACAAAACAGTTCCGAAATTGTTTTTTCTGTACTGGCTACCCACACACTACCTTGCGGCCATGGCGCTGTGACACGAGATGGATATTCTATATCACTACTGTATACTTGGTTGATTGAGGTTGCCGAAGTTTTTCTGTGGGGTGCCCGTTCCCTGTTTCAGTAGTGCTTGGCCAGCTGGCTCACTATCCGACGCTTCCACCACTATCGATTTCTCTATTTACAGTGAGTACACCTGTACCGCTCAACATTTTCCAGGTACCCGGACTGCCACGTATTCTGACCTCCAGCCATGCTGCTGTGACCCCGCTACGTAATCGTTCTTATGCAGCGTTTACAAGTACAGGAAAACTTGAATAGAATCCGATCTTGGTGACAAGATTGTGTTTACACGCATAGGGAAAAAAAAATTCTTCACACCAGAAAATCTGACAGAAATAAATTCACTAGCCAATAAAAAAAATGTTTTGAGAGCATTTATGACGTCAGTACTGATGACTGCTGCTCTCAAACGCTAGTTTTTTTAAGTCTTTTTACCAGCGCCGCCGACGAGATTCCTTTCAAGTAGACCGGAATTCCTTTCATCATGAAAGGATTCTCGTCCCGCTAGACTTTTTTTCTAGTCGTCTTCACGACCGGAATTCCTTTCTACTCGACGGGATTTCTTGTCCGTGTAAACTCTACATTAGTCTTGAGTAATACTTAACGTGGACGGAGCTAATTTTGTTTGTTATCTCAGGACCTTGCTCGGCGAATAGCAAAAGTAAGCGTTGACTGCAAGTTGGACATGAAAGAGGATGAGTATGTGGAGTCCTTCAAACCTTTCCTCATGGACGTCGTAGCCGCCTGGTGCAAGGGCGCGCCTTTTATCGATCTTTGTAAGATGACGGACATCTTTGAAGGTAGGTTCTTTAGAGTCTTTTGTTTACCCTCTTGAAAACTTTAACACACAAAAAAGCAAATTTAAAAACTGACAAATATTGCAGAACCGTAGTTTTTTCCTCAGAGTAAAAGCCTGTCTTTACTGCGGCTTTATTACTATTCATATCCTTTCGAAAACACGAAGTAATTACAATAAATAACAAGACCAAAGGTTACGAATGGGATCACAATAATTTCATATCTGATCCAGACAATTGGATCTTGTACATATCCGGTCTTTGCCAGACTTCTTGAAAATGTTTACTGCTAAAATTTAGAAACAGATTAAGGTCAATCGCTAACCATCTGAGAAAACCAAGTTCAGATATGGATTCAGCGTGTGTGTTTACTCCAAAACGTCATATATACTTTGACGAAATTGGTCAAAACTTCCAGCTGCCTTACGTCTGCCAACTTTTCTCTTCCTGCCGGATTCTTGGCGAAATGCTTGTCTGTTCAAAAAGAAGCTCAAAAACGAATTCACCTAATCTCCTTATCCCTATATCGAACCTCTAACCAACTTCAGATGAAACTTTAACGTTTGACGAATTTTCAGGTTTTGGCCGGATTACGGGCGAATTATTTGTCCGACGAGAAAATAATGTAAGTGTATACTGGAAGCTTAGATTGGAGTTAATTTGGTTAATAGTAGAAGGGTAAAAAGGAATAATATTATTGTATGTAATATTGAAGGTCAGTTTTGTTAGTTCAGTGCGTGATGGAATGCTGATGTATGGCCCTTTGTTGGCTTTAATAAATTGGTATACGGATACAGCATGCCTCCTTACCATTACCTTTGATCCTCTAATCAACTTCAGATAAAACTTATACTTCTAACAATTTCTCCGGTGTCAGCCGGGTTCCGGTTGAACTATATGTCCGAGTAGAAAATGATTGTCATATACGGATTCAGCATGTCCTCTTACCCCTGAATCGAACATCTAATCAAGTTCTAAAAAACTTTTTGGCCCTATTTCGGGCAAACTACTTGTCCGGCGAAAAAATAATTTTCATATACTTCTTCAGCGTGTCTCCTTACCTTATCTATTTCGCACTGTGCCACGATTTGTGCTTATGTTTAAATAAATCAATCAATCAATGAAATCGAACCTCTAATCAACTTCAGACTAAACTCTTATTTTTCACAAATTTTCCGGTTTTTGCCGGATTCCGGGTGAACTACTTGTCCGGCGAAAAAATAATTTTCATATACTTCTTCAGCGTGTCTCCCTACCTTATCTATTTCGCACTGTGCCACGATTTGTGCTTATGTTTAAATAAATCAATCAATCAATCAAATCGAACCTCTAATCAACTTCAGACTAAACTCTTATTTTTCACAAGTTTTCCGGTTTTTGCCGGATTCCGGGTGAACTCCTTGTCTGGCGAGAAAATAATTTTCATATTCGTATTCAGCATGTCTCCTTATCCCTAAATTGGGTTTCACTGGCTTATCCCCTCTCGCTGGCTTTTGAAAACATTTGTTTTCATCCCTTAATTTGAAACCATCCCCCACCCCTAAATACAGGACTACAGAGGCCTTCCTTGCTGAATCCATATCTGGACTTGGTTTTCTCATCTGATTAGTTGTTTGGCCGTAAGCTGTTAACAGCTTCAAAATGAAAAAAAAAAAATGTGTACATATTTAAGCGGTGGATTATAGATAAATAGCAAAATGTTAAAGTGGTTTGGCGAAGACTCGGAAATCTACAAGATTCGATTGTCTGGATCAAAAAGTCAAATAAATATAAACAGTTTTGTGATCCCATCGAAACCTTTGGTCCTGTTACATAAAGAAAGAATCTGTTCAAGGGATTACCTAAGAAGCAACCATATATTTAATTTTCTAGCATAAAATATCTTGAAGTAAATTCGCCATCTTTCAGAATGATCTTGTGCTATGTAGTTTGCACGTCAGCCGCCAGATGATGACGGTGGTTGCTACATCAAGTTAGACGCCTGTAGTTTGCCGAAAACATTAATCTTGATTTTAATTCTCTTTGAAGAGTTGCGTTTTTGCAAATACCATGGTATCTGATACCACGGTCTAAATTCGTTTTCGCAGTTACCGTGGTATCTGATACCCCTGTCAAAAGGCGTTTGCAGTTATCTGGTATCTGATATTCTGATACCACGGTCCGACCTTGGTAACTGATCGTAGTATCTGAAATATCATCTCACTTCCATTATTACCAACAACAGAACCTAGGATTTTGTAAAATGGGTAGGAAAGGAGTTTGGCACTTTGTGATGTGACTGGATATCAGTTTTTCTTTTGGGATGACTTCGAAAAGCGTAATTTGGGCAATTTTATTGTCGTTTTTGCAGCGCAACCGTAGCATCCGATACCGCGATAACTGCAAAAAGACTAATTGCAGGTCCAGTTACCGTGGTAACAGATACCATGGTATCTGCAGAAACGCAACTAAGGTCGTACATATTAGGCGTATTCTGGCCGTTCCCCGAGGACTCCTCGAGGAATCGATGGGAACGGCGAGAATAGAGAGTCACTCCGCGCACGGATAAAAACGAGAACAAGGGGAATTTTCCAAAATCGAATTTTGTTCGAACAAAAAATATGCAGTTGACGAAATTGCTCTTGATCTACTTTCTTTTTGGTTTTGTCTGTTCTGATGGGTTTTAATTAACTTTAAAATTATACCAACACCAGCAAAGACTGATTCCCCTCCGAATCTGAAAGGGACTCCTTTTTGATGATGATGATGATAATCGGAGTATTTCTCGCTCTCGGGGGTGTCCTTAAAAGGAGTAACATGGCGTTGCTTACGTTACACTACTGCGTCTAGCGGCAAAAAAAGAACTAATCCAGAAGGAATTTTACGAGAACGTTATTGGCATGTATTGACTCGTAAAAACGTCATTACAAGAACGTCAGTTATTGCAGAACGGTCAAACGTTGATACTTGTTTCTGAAGATGAAGGAAGTGTATGAAGGATGAAAAGTGCAGAAATTGGTACTGCATTCCTTGTTGTATTAATTAAGTTTTATTTATTTTCTGCAGGCAGCATCATTCGCTGTATGCGTCGGTTGGAAGAACTTTTGCGTCAAATGATCCAGGCGGCCAAGACGATCGGAAACAACGAACTTGAAATAAAGTTCGCAGATGCCATCAAGCTCATCAAGCGCGACATTGTTTTTGCTGCGTCACTGTATCTGTAAATTTTGACATATAATGTTAATACCCTGTTGAAAAGACAAATACAGGATCTGTTTGTAACTTTGCATACTACACTAGTTGCGTTTTTGATCTGAATTCTCAGTTCTCCTTTGTCACTTCTGAGTTCTCGATTCTCGTACATATTACCGTTTTTGCTCCTCTGGCTTCTCCGTTCTCGCTTTTGACAAAAACATCAATTTGGCAGCTCGTCCGCAACCCGGTATACGTGTTTATGCATATGAACACCTGCACTCTGTTGACCTATCGGGGAGGAGAACGGAGAGAGGAGAATCGAGAATCCACCATCGGAGCAACTTCTCGATTCTGCAGAATCGCGAGGCTTTCACCGTTCTCGGTTCTGACAAAAACGCAAGAAAAGGAGCTGGGCGCAAAGCATTTGAAAACTGGACGCGCCGTGGTTAAAAAGTAGGAAAACTAAGCAAATGAAGGAAGTCAAAAACACAAAGTTTCTCATATCCTTGTATGTGAAAGAGTTGCCAACGAACTTTCAAGATTTTTGGAAACTGCGTTGCATAACCGGCAAAACTCGGCACGGCCGAGAAAGTGCTAAGAAATTCCTAGCTAAGTATATTATAAAAGGCAGAATAAGCAAGAGGCGTCCTTTAAGCACCTATGGGGCTAAATTGGGAACTAAGGTAAGTACCACGATGACACCACTATTTGGTTCTCCTGCCGATGAGAAGGACTTACGGCGCATTTACACATGTGTCAAATCTGAGCGTATTCACGTCTGTTTTGTATTTGTTTCTAGCGCAAAAACGAGCACAAAATAGACTCGGATTTAAGCAGCCCACAAAGATAAGTCGAAAAAAATCGGATGTTTGGGGAAAAGATCTAACCCAAACGCGTGATCGCGTTTAGTCTGGCAGTATTACTGGCTGTTCTGGCCTAGCCACTCATTCGCTTTTTACAGTTCGACGCTTCCAAACGGACTGTTTCTGAAAGTCCCTCACTGTCTCACTTGCGACGGCTACAGTGAAACAGACTCACACGGAGCGTGTTCCACCCTGCCAACAATAGTAACTATTAGCTACTACTTCCGTTCCAACCTCACGAAAAGTTACTACGCTGACCGTTCCAACCTTATCAAAATAGTAACCATTTGCTTGCCATGCTCGGGAGCATAAGGAGGGTTTTCGCGAGACCTCGGAATCACTTTTCGGCGAGCGAAGCGCATCGCGAAAACTGTCGGAAAGTGATTCCTGGAGTCACTTTCCACTTTCCCACTGGACTGATCGCGAAAACCCATGAAAAGCTGATATCGCCGAGAAAAATGTTGAATTACAAACTTTTTTGAATAAATATGGTTCACTGAACGGTTCTTTGATTCTCATATATTACATCGAAGTCACTTTAATTACGATTGCCATTTTTTTACTTTATTAGTGACACTTGCATTGTTTTTTCTCCACACCTTTGAAATTCCCGCCGAAAGATTCAACTTTCCGCGGAGCTTTCCACTAACCTCGTGGAATCACTTTCCAGGAAAGCTGCTTCGGTTTCCAAAGCGCGAAAACCGGGTTGGAAAGTTCGGCAAATTTCCGAAGTAGCGCGAAAACCATTGGAAAGTGATTCCGAATTTGCTTTCCAGCTCGCGAAAACCCTCCTATAGTAAGCGTGGTAACTACGGATCTCTGTAACATGATTGGCTGGATTGGTTTTACCCCGTGAAGTGGTATTTTGACGAAACTAGAAAATGAGTTCCAGCCTTGACGCCAAAATTATTGATGTCATACGCAGTAACAACGGTAAGTAGGGTGGAACACGCTCACGATGATCAGTAGAAGATCTTCACTCTGCTCATCGAGCAATATGCAAGTTATACCCCGTCTCTGAAGTAGAGAGTGAAAGCTAAGTATTCCTTCAGCTCAAGCTGAGTGTGAATCATATTTGATAGTGCAAAACGGATACGTCAGCTGAATTTTATTAGAGCTATTTTTCGGCCCTTCTTGGCAAGGGTCCTCTTCAGGCTGGAAAAACGAACGTGTGGGAATTTTTTTTTTTCAATTTTTAAGGACGTTTTTTCCCCACAAGTTCGTTTTTCCAACTTGAGCGGCTTTGAGCCTGAAAAGGACTCTTGCCAAGAAGGGCCGAAATACAGCTCTAATAAAATTCAGCTGACGTATCCATTTGCACAATAAAAAAATAAAAAAAGGGAAAGCGATCATCTTCTGCTTATTATTTAGTGGCTTAGTGGTTCCATATTCTACTATCTCTGTCACAATTGTTGTCAATGAGAATACGGAGGGCTTACGGAAAGTAATCCGCTTGAACTGGAATAATATGGTGAATAGGGGGTCATCCTGTGTTTGCTGTTTGTTCTGTGCCGATATCCTGGATTAACCACAATAAGGTATAATTTAATGTTTCTTTTAATTCCGACTTGATTATAAAGACGTACAACCTACTACGGATTCTACGTTACGTGAACCGACAAGAATAAGAAAACAAAGGTAGTACTTTCTGCAACCGGCTAATTGACAATTCTTTACTTCGGGTAACTTTGCAGCTTGGGCATATCCAAGCATATCCACTTCCTCTACCCCCGGTTGGATTGGTAATTTTTCTGTATTCGTCGGTCGGTATGGGAGGAACAAATGCGTAACATTTGACGCCGACCTGACGACGGAAGTCGCCGCCGGGCATCAAAATCCTCACCTCCCACCTGTTCGCAGTATCTACGACAACGCCAAGGAATAAACAGCACATTTACACAATTCGACGCATCTCGGTTACTAACCCATCACTTCAATTAGTGACCAGCCAACCAGTCGCAGGCACACATAAAATCACTTAATTACTTTCCGAAAGATAAACACACATTATTCGTGAAAAGAAATCTGCCAACTTAGACCTAAGGCGTGTTCTCGCCGTTCCCCGAGGACTCGACTTGAGGAGTCCCCGCCTTTTTGTTTGTCACGGGGACTCACTCCGCGTATTCTTGCGAGTCCCCACGGACGGGGAATGCTCCGATTATCATCACCATTATCAACAAGGAATCTTTCAAACTCAGAGGGGAATAAATTTTTCCTGGTGTTGGTGCAATGTAAAATTAATTAAAAACAATCAGAATAAACAACACCAAAAATAAAGTGGATCCAGACTAATTTTGTCAACTGCATATTTATTTTTAGAATAAACTCCATTTTGGAAGCATTCCCCGTGTTCTCGTTGTTTTCCGTACGCGGAGTCCGCTTGGAGTGACTCCGTCTATTCTCGCCGTTCCCTTTGATTCCCCTAGGAGTCCTCGGGGAACGGCGAGAATACGCCTCTAAGGTTTCGTTACAATAACCATCGCATTCTCCTGATCAAGCTAAAAAAAATTCTTTCCGAACCTGCAAAACACGCATCAAAAGTAGTAGGCACAGCTTCAACCATACGCGCTTCTAAAAATCATCACACCACGGCAGCAGTAAAAGTCAGTACTTTCTTCGATACAAGACATACGGCAATATAATCACAAGACCTATCACAACCTAGGACTTCGTCCCCCTTAGAGCGCAATACTGCTCGAGCCCCCTCCCCCCCCCCCCCCGAATACACGTCCGAAATCCAAGCTTTGACACTAGATGCAGCAGTGAATTGTTCTTAGACGGTACGTCACTTCTGACTTATAGCAGGAACCGTTAAGGCCTATTCACAACGGGTTTTAACTGATACTCGATACCAGCCAGTTCCGGAAATCGCTCTGAGACCGAGAATTAGCTGGGTTTCTGCCGTTCGCAATCGATACTGGTGCCAGTTTCGGGTACCAGCTAGTCTCGCACCCAAGTTGAAATCAGTTCAACTTTTCAGGGTACTAGCCAATCACATTACTTAGGGTAATCCTCAGGTGTGTTCCGATTGGCTAACACTGAACACGTCACACCGAATAACAATGACCTAAATTCACTTTCGGTTTTCAAGACAGCAAGGAGTGGATGTGATTTTCTCTGTTGGGCTTGGTTCGAAACTAGCCAATCAGAATATTCCTCGACATTCCCCAAATAATCTGATTGGCTAGTACCCTCGAAAGTTGAACTGATTTCAACTTGGGTGCGAGACTAGCTGGTATCCAAAACTGGCACCAAGGTCAATTGCGAACAGCAGAAACCCAGCTAATTCTCGGTCTCAGAGCGATTGCCGGAACTTGCTGGTATCGAGTATTAGCTAAGACTCGTTGTGAATGGGCCTTTAATACTCGCTGATGTTTCGGTGAAGCAAGGTTAGTTTCAATGAGATTTATTGTTCAGCTATTGCTTCGATCCGGATTCGGACTAAACATATTCAAGGCCTGTCGTAAACCCTCTTGACCTGGTCTAGCAGACCAACCCCAAATTAAGATGTTCTACGCCTTCGCAAGAACTACAACTTGTCGTTGCTACAGAACTAAAATTTGCACAAATAGTGGCTGAATAGCCAGAAAACAATTCGTCTGCCACTTATGAAATGGCACACTTCTCCCCGTTTCAGTGGTTAGACGAGGCTGAGAAATGTGCTGATTTCGGAGCCCGGCGAGTCTTATATCGGCACGACGAGATCTCAAGCGTAGCAAATATCCGTGATGCGCCAGACGTCCGGCGGAGCAAGATAGTTCGTGGCACTCGCAGCCCGCGAAATTCACTTCCAGCCAGACCACCTTTTTCTCAAATCAAAGAGAGAGAGAGAGAGTCACTCTTACTGAGAACTTTGCTTTAACCTGGCGCGGATGTGATACCCTGATCTTAGCTCATATTGGCGATATTACAGATCAGCGCTCCAAGTGGACTAGTTTCTGTTAGTCCCCCATTGCCTCATTACCAGCACTTGCGTAGACATAGTGGATGATGCGTAGACATAGATAGGATAGATGGAGACTTATGGTATAAAAAACCCTCTTGAAATTATGTTGAAAAAGCATGAAAAGTTTAGACGTAAGTTGCAAGAGCTCAAACATAATTTGTCATCTTTCCTCCATGAGTTTTAAATTATTTTTACTGATTCTTTTTTTTTTTTTTAATTTTGAATTTTTAAATTTTAACTTTTTTTCCTTCAGTTTTTGTCATTGTTTGCGGTATTTTATCTGCCTTCGCCATTTTCATGGGTTGTTGTTTATTTTAGTCGTTCTGAATGATTAGAGTTTGCTTTAGTGTTGGTTTGTTTTTGCGTATTCATATAATGACTTATCTTATTATCATCAATTTTGGTGGATCAATAAAACATCAATCAATCATAGTAAAAAGTTGGATCCATAGGGTAGTGGGTCGCTTTCTGCTGCTGAGACGCATGCAAAACCTCCATTACCTGGGACACAGATGACAGGTTTCACTCACAAACCTGTGGATCTATTTCACCATGTCTGATCCAAGTGCTGACGGTGAGGCATAGGGGGATTAACAGAAACTAATCCGCTTGGAAGCGCCGAACGGGAATATGCCCAATTGGCATTTGGCCTACTTTCTCCGAAACAATGTGTTAAAGCCACGCTTCACCTTCCGGGTTCCCAGACGTACGGGCTTCCGCATAGTCAAGCCAACCTTTCCAAATTTTCATGATGATAATGATGACAGTAATTGCTGTTCTTCAACATTTCTAGATACCCCCTTTACATTTCAAATATCTATTGAATCCCAATCACAACTGTCAATCACTTTCCCTTTCCTTCCTTCAAGTGCATATTTGGTGTGTCTCTCGAACGGGTTGCCTCTATGGCCCCTTCCAGACATCCGGAATCTGGGGTGTCCAACACGTCCGACTTCCAGAAGTTTTTGGCATGGCTTCCCCTTCCAGGTCCGTCTCGACGGAAACGGTTGTCTGGAATCCGGAAGAAAAATCTGGAAGCTGAAGCCTCACCTTTACGGTTAAGATATTCAGTACGGCAACACGCTGTTGTTTCCGACTTCTGCACTACACTCTAGCCATTGGGCCGTTTCAACATGGAACTATGCACATGTATAGTGTGCTCACACCTCACATGACCTGGTTTTCGACCAACCAGCTTCTAGACAGGGACGGGCTGACATTCTCCGACTGTCACTCGATATTGCACCATTTCTGTGATGCCATGGTAGTGGACGAAGGCCGCAGCTACGACAAAGCAGTGAAAGATCTGGTGACTCTGAAACTGCAAGAAAATATTGTTAAAGGACATGTCTCACCTGTAATACTAACGCAATCTACTTCCATCATCACACCAGATATTCTAAACACCGTTTTTTTTTTTTTTTTTTTTTTTTACAATTACCATTACAGTTCATTTATTCCCAAATTCTGATAAAATAAAATGCACGGGATTGTCAAATTAGAATTTCGTACGGTACATTCTAACCCCTCTACCAAAATCACGCTGATTTTCTCCCTTGCCATGTTTTGCTACCTTCAATATCACGCTGTCGACGGTTGTCTGCGAGATTTATCTATTTATTTATACATTTTACCGTTAAGCATTGCTTATCGCCTTAATTTCACATTTCACAATTCACATTTTTGAAAGTAAGCGGCCATTTCCCGAGCCCATTCTGCATGCTGCAAAAGACAATGCAACAGACCTTGTTTGACCCAAGAATTACTATTATTTTATTTTATCTAACCATCTAAGTCGCTTTGCTTTTCCATATGTCACACAAGATGTCATTCGTTCACTAGAGAAAACGTCAGCGTCACTACTATGTACATCTCATCATCCTGTTCACATGATGTTTTTAATGAATTTTTCAGGCCCAGTTAGAAATTATGTCTAAATTTTGTGTGTTTATACTATTATTTATCTTGTGTTGTTTCTCGTCGTTCTCTTTATTCCGCTACCACCTTGCGTATTTGGCGCGTAATAAAATATATATATATATATATATAACGGAAAAACTGGCATCGATGAAGACCACTATAAGTAAGTAATAAGCAATTTATTTATAACCCGCCATTTCGAAAACGCGGAGTAAATGAAAAATGGATAGGTAGCAAGATGAGCACCAAACATTACTACAGACAGAATTAACGAAAATTTGATGGAAAAGTTTTTAACTTTTTCACATTACTTCGTCTAATTATTCAATTTATTTTTAATCCATTACGTGTAGAATAATGATCGAAATATTTACTACTAATTCGGCGCTTTGATTTGTGTCAATAAATATATCTGTATCGTCTACCATTTCGGTCCATCTGATGGCCATCTTTTATAAAAAGAGCCCCAAGGATAGTCTAAGCATGAAACCCTAACACCTTAGTGCCGAAATAACAACGAAATTTGTTCGAATGAGAGTAGACTACAGGTCCCACTTACCCAGATATCAAACTTGCCGGGCCAGAACCGTTCCGGTATCCTTAGGGCGTAGAACAGGGTCCCAATCACGTAGAGGGATCCCATCAGGATTAGCCACTGCATCCCCGCCTGGGACTTGGCCAGACTCCAAGTATGGGAGAATCCATAGTGGAATGCCGGAACGAGGCCACTTAAGCCGAAGCACAGGAAATTTCCTAGAATGACAGATCGAACTTAAGGTGCGTTTTTCTGGATGTAGTTTCGTTGTAGTTTGACGTAACAGTATGTGTAAGACAAACAAAACGGTACACATACTGTACTTTCATAGCTGAAACAAAAGTACGACAAACTACCGTGAAACTACACAGAAAATACATCCAAACGAACGCACCTCTAATGCACCTCTCATTTTGCCGTTTCTATCTTTTTCTATCTCCGTTTCCATCTCCATGACAACGAACCCAGCACGTCCCCGGATACAAAGATCTAAAACAGCTGGTATCTCGCTAATACATGACTGGGAAGACGTCATTGCTGCACCGAAACTTCAACCTCTGACTGCTTCACATGCTCGATATGAGCTTAGTTTTGTACCCTCGTTTGTTAAGTTGTTTAAAGCCGGGTCGATTTTTTAGTCTGCAAAAGGGTTATCAATTGTATGTATTGTACTTTTGTGTATGTTAACCTTGGCTTGCCGACTGATATATATGTTTATTTTATGACAATAAAACTAATAATCGGCTCTGTCCGTCTCATGTTTTTCGAATAAAGTCAGAGCTAGGGAACACTAGGGAGTAGCGCCAAAGACTTGACTAAATTGACACACACAATCGAATAGCAGCGATACTAGCAGCACTAGGGATAGAGAACATCCCTGCTGAAACTCATTTAGTCGTTCACCAACGCTGGCTCCGACAATTTCATATTCTGAACGTTGAAAAAAAAATGATACAGCCTCCATTGTTTCCTTGGTGTGTACAGTGTACGGGCCGCACCTTCTCTAAACGCGTCTCTAAATCTCTAAACGCGCAAGTTTGTCTCGCTTTAAATACAGCAAGCGTAATTGGTGGTGCTTCCAGTATGACCCGTTTGCAAAGCATGGGAGGCATAGGTCTTGACGCTACTCCTAGTGTTATTTTGCTCTGAATAAAGTGAACCGAACTGAAAACTGAAATTGCAGTTTCAATGCGGGGCGAATCGAGAGGCTTTGTCAACGCGCGCTATGCGCAACCGATGGCTCTGGAGGAGCTAAGGTCCAAGGAATTACTACCAAGATGAATACGCCAATCTTCATTAGAACTGCCGTACCCTTGCATAACATCTAGATGTTCAAACGGGACTAGACTGGCCTCATAAATAAAGGCCTGGGTCCATCTCCGGAGGGGTCCCGGATGCGGGAGCCAAGAAACGAAACCTAATATGAGGCCGACCGAACCTCAAAAACGGACGTGTCGACTCGGAGTCGAAACCTAGTTCGACTCAAATTTGAGCTCAAAACTGTTGGTGCTGGTGGGACTACCACCTCAGTTTTCGAAGTATTGGAGGACTAGGAGTATAAAGACTTGAAAACTGGGTCGATTTCGGCCAGTCCTTATAAAACACTTCCGGTTTCGTTTTCCGTCTGAAACCGGAAAACACACCGGAAGAAGTTAGGCCAAGAGTATTTCTTACAGGATGAAATTTTCTTCTTCCTCCTGTTACCCGTAAAATCGAATAGCAACGCCGAGTCATACGCAGAAGAACCTCCGTCGCATCTCAAGTCAGTATCAGTAAACTTGGGTGTACTTAAGCATTGTTCAAATAGGTGTAATAAGCTGAATAGCGCTATACGCAATTTTTACGTCTTAATACACACGCCTGTTCAAATAGGAACTCAACAGGTTCTTACAGATGCAGCGTTCGGTGTTGTCACGCTGATACAATTCTTCGAACTTCAAAGATCAGCAAAAGTGTTCTTAAGTACACGAGTACAATTTTGACGCTCTGCATGGTAAAAAGCTATTAAATTAACGGATGGACAGGTACTGATCCTCGAACTAACAATAAGCAGTGAGGAATCTTTGATAAGCCTTATACCGTAATACACCTTACAACACCTTTTTGGACAATGCTTTAGTGCAGGTCCAATCACGTCCGACCGCCAAAAAATTGCATGAGGTTAGAATGAATCTCTTCAGGTAATTCCGTTTTGAATCTTTGGGAGCCAGAGGAAAACACTGTTTCTGGACGGAGTCTTGATGAAAGTAAAAACTGGCAGGAAAACGACAATATAGTAAGTACCTGGATGCTTCGGCCCAAGTCTTTCAGCTTGAGTTCATCAAAGGACCTGTACCGTTTACCTGATCATTACTGCTGTTTTCGTTCCTGGAGCTTGGTCACACTTGGCTCATTTCCTGGCTTTCTGGGATGCACAAGTAGAAAAAAGAAAAAGAACAAGATACAACTAATTCTGAATGTTGTCGTTTTAAATTCAGAAGATCAATTAGAGCAAAACAGCGATAATTACGTTTCAGGAACCCTGATTGACATCATTATCCCCAAGCTGCCACAAACAAAGCCCATCAAATCTCACGTCCCCTAGGGATTTCAGTTGTTTGTCGGATAGGCGGATTTTTGACCCCAGTGTGACCAAGCTCTTGCGACCCAAGCTCGTGCACATTACGAAAACACGACCAGAAAACGAATTCGGACCTTTTTTCTAATGCACGGATCCCAAAATCAGCCACTTCGAAAACCTCGGTTTTTACATTCTGAACTCACCCAGTCCCCCAAGATCGAGGGTGAGAGGAGTACTTTCGGCCACGGCAGTATGCTATTTAGCTACACTCTTTCATGAACTTGCTCCGGCTCGAGCTATGGACTTGATCCACATAATGCTTTTTTGTCCGAGGTGTACTAAGCAAAATCTAGACCAATTCTAAAATGAGCTAAGCATCAAGGAGCGTGTTCCACCCTACTTACCGTAGTCACTACGCATGACGGCAGGAATTCTGGCTTTTTGCCGTTAAGGCTGGAACGATTTTCCTATTTTTCCAGCAGAATATCATGCCAAGGGCAAATCCTACCAATCACATTACAGAGATGCGTAGTTACAACGCTTACTACGCTCCCGAGCATGGTAAGCAAATAGTTACTATTTCGAGAAGGTTGCAATGGTCAGCGTAGTTAACTTTTTACGAGGTTGGAAGGAAATAGTTACTATTGGTAGAAGGGTGGAACACGCCCAGTGTATTCTTACCTGCTCGAAGGAACCGGAACCGCGGTTCGCCAAACCGCGGCCACAGGGAGATAAACACCGTCGTCATTCCCAGCACAAGCACCACGGACAAGTAGATTATCTTCTGGTAGAAATCACAGTAGAAACTGTAGTAGAGCCAAGGGACGAAGGATCCCGTTATAAGTAAAGATATACCACAATAATCCAGCCTGGAAAATTCAAGATCAGTTAAAGTCATGGGTACAGTAAAAAATATGTACCGTACACACACACAAAAATATCATACGATTATGAAGAAATTTCAATTTCTCTGAAAGGCGCCATCTTCTCGCAATTCAGTTCGGGCAACCATCGGGACTTGCTACCGGAGCTGGCACCTAAGCGAGGACGATAGACACAAACACGTCTTGGGACGAAAGGCGACGAGAAGCTCTTACTCGCCAACACCCCAGCTCAGTCGTTTGTCCCCTACTTCATCAAGAATTACAATGCAAGAGTTTCTAGAAAATTTGTCAATTGAAGTCCAAGTCTTTTTGTCTTTTAACAATTCAAAACATGCAACAAACTTTTACTTAATAGAATAGGTAAAGCGTAGCTAATTGCGGGACAATCAGACGATCCCTTGATGGTCCAACGCAGAGACTTTTTAACCTAATACCAAGGGTTCAGTAATAAGTCTTTCTTAAAGGACCCCTCTTGCTTATTCTGACTTTTAAAATATACCTAGCTCCGTTCTGTAAGCTTCTGAAATACCAGCCTTTCTCAATTGTTTCATTTTGTGCCTTACGAATTTTTAGCGCTTTTTCGGCAGTGTCGAGTTTTGCCCGTCACACAATGCAAAGTTTGCCAGAATCTTCAACGTCCGCTGATAACTCTTCACACACAAAAATATGAGAATCTTCTGTTTTTGACTTCTATTACTGCTTAGTCTGCCCACTTTTTAACCACGGCGGGTTCACTTTTCAAATGTTTTGCCCAGCCGCCGCGTCGGAAAGCAGGAAGGCTGGATAAAGTCGACAAGCGCTAAAAAGAAAATCGCTAATTTTTTAGGTTGAAAGTAATAGTATTTTCGAAAATGATCCACTGCATAGTGGAAAGATCATTTCTGGTAAGAGTTGTGGTTTGATTTAGTTATTCCACTAGGAAAATTCCGTAAACCCCCCTGTAATAAGGTTGATCCAGGTACAAAGTTCTCGATGCACGCCCTGTGAAGCTAGGAAAAGGGCTTCGGCGGGATTCCAAACTCGGGTATGTTCTGACTTTCATGATCCAGTCAACACTTCCCTCTTGTCAGTTTCCTCGGTTCTGCACATCCAGCTTCACCATGTTTTTGTACTCACTGATTCATGCAACAGAATTCCTTATTGCCAACCTTCCAATCAAATTGACCGGAAGATTCTTCAGATCCTAATTTCTAAGCACCCCCCTCCCCCCCCCCTATAAACGCTACAGAGCCCGCAATAAGATCTCATGATCCCGCTTAACATAAAAAGCCATAGACTAACTTCCAAAGAAATGTCTTATTCATCAAGGAGTTACCGCGATCGCGGAGAGAAGGGAGGAAGAACAAAAAAAAACGGCGGACCTTACTGACCGTAAGTTAAACAAATCATTTTTTGACGCTTTAGTAGGAGGTGACACTAATCTTTACCAACATTTATTTTTATTCGTACTGGCAGAGGGGACGATAGACAAGACATCAGACAGATAGAAGGACGGTCAGACAGACAGGTTTACGATGTCATAGGTATCCCTCGCTTCAGGAAATAACAAGACCAAAGGTGTCGATGGGATCCCAGAAATCTAAGATTTGATCCAGACAATTCGGTCTTGTCTTAGCCAGGCTAATCATCAGAGAAAACCGAGTTCAGATATTCTATCTACCTATCTATTTATACCTCTATAAGCCATATCTATTTTGAAGATACTGACCGAAACTTCCTGCTTTACTACTGCCAAATTTGCGGTTTCGCCCGAATTCCGAGCGAAAAACTCCACTAGAGTCCACAAGTCTACTAGTCCAGAAAAAAAAGAAAATTCAGAAACGAAACCGGCGTATCTCTTTAACCCTATAAACAAATCTAATCAACTTTAAATAAAATTTTGACTTAAATTATCATCATATACAGACTCAGCGTCTCTTCTTACCCCTAAATCTATCATCTAATCAACTTCAAATACAGCTTTTGCTTTTAACATATTCTCCGGTTTTGGCCGGATTACAAGCGAACTTGTTGCCCGGCGAGAAAATTGTTTTCATCATCGGGTTCAGCATGTCGTCTTACCCTAAATCAAACAGTTAATCAACTTCAAATGAAACTTTTACTTTTAACCAACTTCCCGATTTTTGCCGGATTCCGGACGAGCTACTCGCTCGGTTTTTGCCGGATTCCGGACGAGCTACTCGTCCAGCGAGAAAATGGTTTTCATTATCGTGCTCAGCATGTCTTCTTACCCCTAAAGCAAACATTTAATCAACTTCAAATGAAACTTTTACTTTTAACATATTTTCCGGTTTTTGCCGGATTCCGGACGAACTACTTGTCCGGCGAGAAAATGATGGTCACCATCATGCTCAGCGTGTCTTCTTACCCTATAATCGACTATCACATTAGCTGTTTAAAAATATTTTGTTTGTCACTCAATTTGAACCCCCACCCCCAAATATAGGTCTACAGAGTCCATCTACGAACTCGACCTTACCCTTGACCCAAACAAACACCAAGTTTCATCAAAATATCTCATTCCCTTCGAGAGTTATCGTGCTTACAGACGGACGGACGGACAGACGGACGGACGGATAACTTTTGCGATGTCATAGGTATCCCTCCACTTACGTTTTGGGATCCCAAAAACCGGTTACAAGCCTATTCTATTTTACAGTCGTTTTACTACACCCCGTGATCTTCTGCAAAAGAATATTCTCGACTGCACACTCCTGGTTGTGGTTTTGAGTTTAGTTTTATAAAATACAAAAACAAATGAACAAAATAAGTGTCGGCCCCTATAAAGATCCATGGCGTTACATAGGGTGAATACCAAAATAATCAACAAATAAACGAGTCTCTTCTGTATCAAAAATAAATCAAAGAGACCACCTGAGCGGGAAAACTGGTTTGGGGATTCAACCTCATTTGACCTCATTCAACCTCGTGTTCTTTGAGCTTTTGTACTTGATCAGTACAAAGTGTTATATGGCTGACTCAACTTACTTGCTAAACAAGTTTCCTGCTTTTTCCGAGTGGCACAGGAAAGTGTGGAACGCTGCCGACAGCCCGAGGCAGAAGCAGGCTCCAATGAAGAAAGCACCGAACACAGCTTTGTCCAAACCCGTCAGCTCCGCCATTGGAAAGAACATGAAAAATACACCGACGCCAAAAAATGCAATACAACCTGGAAAGTAAAATAATGTTAGTTGAGAACTGCAATTCCTCATAAGGGGTTGTAAAACCACAAGAAACAGCGTTATTTCCCCGATCATCGCTAGTATTAGCAGTACCTCCAGATTACTTTGTTCCGAATTCTCTTTCCCTCCACTCCCCACGATGATCGGATCGGGGGAAGTGACGCTTTCAAAGTTAGTTTATTTTACCTTGCATTAACCGTTGTTTTATTTATTTTTCAAAACATTTTGTTTTGAAGTAGTACAAGGTTATTTTTGTTCTACAGAAATGTTAAGTGAAATATACTTATTGATTGATTGTTTGATTGAATCTGGTCGGGTCCTTCACAAGTCACCCAGTTTCATTGCCCTAGAGCATCTAGAAGTACCTAAAATCAGGATCACCGGATTCCCCCCCCCCCCCGGTCGAACTCCGCCCACAGTGTCCGGATCCAGTCTCGTTCTGTAGATGATGTATCTAGGACTCGTACATGTTCTTCCCACCAAGTTTCGTCTTTTAACCGCTTCATTCTAGGCGTGCCACGAGCTTTTCGGTCCCCCCTCCAACTCCCCCCCCCACAGTTGTCGGATCCGTTCCGGACCTAAAATGAAAGAGCGGATACACCTGATCTTTCCAAATTTCAAGTTTCGTTCAGATCCGATCACCTGTTCGAAAGTTCTGCGTGCCACAAGATCCCGGATTCCCCCTCCCTCCCCCCCCCCCTCCCGATGTTCGGATCGGGGTAGTGACTATTTCCAAATCAATCTGGTCGGGTCCCTACGTCTGCCAAGTTTCTTCGTCCTAGCACATCTGGAAGTACCTCAACTTGGGAATCACCGGAATTCCAGAGCTCCCCCACAGGCCACAGTACACGGTTGCGGTCCAGTTCTGTCAAAAATGTATCTAAGGATTGTGCTTGTTCTTTCATCAAATTTCGTCCCGATCACTCGACTCCAAGCTTGTCACAATATATCCCGCAATTGGGGACATGAGGTCTTTCCAAATATCATGTTTCATTAAGATCCGATCACCCATTCGAAAGTTAAACATACCTCATCATTCCGGATTCCGCCTCCCCCACTCCCCCCACGATGGTCGGATCGGGGAAGTGACTATTTTCAGGTTAGTTTGGTCGAGTCCTTGATATGCATGCCAAGTTTCATCGTCCTAGCACATCTGGAAGTACCCTAACTCGAGAAAAGTGGACCGCCCCACCGACTGAAAAGTGATCGGTATATGGCACTTGAGCGGAACTGCAAGTACCACAAAAAAGGATTGATCGGGCCTACACTCCAATCACTGCGACGCCATTAGCAACCCTATTCCCTATACTCCTCCGGAAAGCCTGATATTCCTTGAGCCGAAGCTGACTGGGAATGTATTCGACCAATGGCTTAAAACGAATAGTCAGCTGAGATGCTTTGGCAGTGATATTTCGGCAGAGATGCTTCGGCAGTGATATGACAGCCTATCGAAGAGATTGATCAAATACTAGTAATTTCCACGTTATTTATTAGCTCGGGTTTGTACGTTTTGTTTCTCTGGGATATTGATTGTTGTTTACTACATCGCAGAGTACGTATGTTAAGGTCGGCAATTGGTTAAGCAAATTAAGATTTCGCCTCTAGTTTGTATTATACCGTAATTTTGCGGGAAATCCAGTTTAGGATTCAGCTCTAAATCTGGATTTGTTATCGACCTTATCTTATTTCTTTTTACCGAAACAAGTTCACGGAGTCGAAAGGAGCCCGAGTGGATTTATTTATTTGATGGTATTACCAGATTGGTAATTAATTAATGCTCTTTTGCCAAGTACCTCAGAGTGGTTGGTAGTAACTGGCGTACGGTCGAGAATTGAAGAATTAGCGGGAAACCGAGTGGTTCTCACAGCGCCGTGTGGTAAAACGTGATAATTTGATAATTTTCGCCGTACAGTTTGCCTAAAAACCGAGTTGGGTTTAATCGCCGAGAGGCAAAAATCTAACTTTTAGGCTAAAGGTTAGACCGCACCAGTGAGAGTTGGCAATTTTCGGTCAAGTGTATGAGTCATTTACCCTATCCGAGCGGAGTCAGTCCTAACGCATTGATACCTCAAGGTTCTTTCAAACGAGGTTCGTACGAGATTTTCGCGGTTAGTGAAATGCCAGGCCGTAGAAATATCGCAATAAGCACACCAAAAGCAGGCGTAGGTAGAATTGAGCTCCCTTGTTCCCCTTCTATACCTATTCCGAGGAGAAACTCCGAGCCGGTATTTCCACGTAACAGTCCCGAAGAGCTTGAAATTAAATCGGAAGGTAATACCCCTGATTCGCCAAATCTGCCTTTGTTTGATCTGTCAACTGAGAGCGCGGACCTCAAAAATAAAACGGTCGTAATGGTGTGTACAGGAAGCGCAGTGGTTGGAACCGATTCAATTGTAACCACGTGTACAAGGACAACTACAGTTTCAGGGCAGGGCATTCCTACCGTACCACCCGACCCAAATACCTTCCAGAATCAGCAACAAAATTCGAGTATAAATCATGTCGTCCCTGGGTCTTAACTATCTACCCTACCCGCCGCAACCCACTTTTGTATCGCAACCTTACATGAACCCAACAGATTTGTTTAAGTTTATGACAGACGTGAGCGAGCGCTTGAACTGTTCAGGTGGGCACTTTGGAGTAACCTAAGTAAAAGTAAGTTTTTGTATTCAACATCCGAGAGGAATTACCCGTCATTTAATATACTTAAGGTTTTTCTAAACGTTGGTGCTGAAAAGGTGTATATATAGGAATTGTGGACCGTTCCAGGAGATCTGCTGGCGTGTTTTCTAGTCGGAAAGTGAAACCGACCCACAAAAGCCTATCAGATGGTTTAAATTTTACCCAGATTTTAGCCCAGATTTTACCGGCAAGATTTAACGATTTACCGACAAAAAGCACAGTTGCCGCTGCGCGGCAACAGCGCATGTTCCCCGCGAACCCATCTTACAACCGTTGTAACATATCAATTGAGACGGTTTTCTAATGAAAGTTAATGAATTCGCCATTCACTTCCTGGCACCAATGGTTATCCCGTAGAACCCCGAACATACTATGCAGTCAATAGTCTTGCAAACCAGAAAAGTAGTGATATACACTGCAACAGATTTTCGCTTGTAAACTAAGCAGCTTTTGGGGGGTCCAAAACGTTAGCACCTATGAGTTCGTAAAATTTGTCTGTCCGTCTGTTACCATGATAACTCTCAAAGGGGTTGCGATATTTTATTGAAATTTGGTATGAGGAATGAGGATACGTTGGATCAAAGTACAGGTGAAGTGAACGGACAACCCAGTTTTATGGAAACTTGATGGATGATGGAAGCAGATGCCCTAAATTTGCTGCTTCTGTCTCCGAACCAGAGATGGGTGAATCCGAATCCGGATTTGAATCTTCTGCTGGTCAGGCTGGATTCGGATTCCGACTCGGATTCCAAACGCTCAATCTTACGAATCAGCTCAAATTCCTAGACTTCATCATTCCAGTTTCCATTTTCCCAATTTTTACAGTGCGCTTAGACAATCGAACTATTCGGTCTCCACCACCAAACATCCTCAGTAACTTATCACGTTATCTGATACCTTAGATAACAGTGATTTTTGTCACCTCTGATTTTTAAGCCATGACCTATGTACATCATTATATTTTTGTTAATGTCGGATTCGAATCCGGATTCGATTCCGGATTCGAATCCTCAGCATGAAATGGTGGATTCGGAATCGGATTCATACCTAGCCATGGATTCGAATTCGAATCCTTTCATGATCGGATTCGCCCACCTCTGCTCCGAACTAAATCCGCTCCGAACTAAATCCGGCAACTGAGTGGAGCCTCACAAACCAAACTGGTGAATGGGCCCTAGAAAGTGGTCGGATTCGACTGAAATTTGCCCAAGATGTTCAATCTATCCGCGTCCGAGAACAGTACTGCAAGGAGGTCTCGGATATATTGTAATACGAGTCGAGGTCGAACGGATAGAGTGATTGGATAAAACTTGTCTCTGATAAACACTTTCCTCATTTCGTTTCTGATACCGATGAAAGCTCTGTCGGTAAATCATGAAACCTGTTGTAGGGAAATCGGCAACGTCTGTTCGGTGCACGGATTCCGTTTTAGTACAGGCAAGAGCTCTGATAAAGCAATAAGCTTTCCTCATACCGTTTTGTATACCGACAAAAGCTCTGTCGGTAATCCGGAAGCTTCTTGTCTGGAAATCAGAGATGATACCGATAAAAGCCTTGTCGGGAAATCAACCCTATGATTGGATCGAGATTCTGATATCATAAGCTGACTATCCGTGTTTAGCCATTGGTTGAATAAAGCCTGATGCTGGGCATCCAGGTGGTACAGTTGAAGCTTGTCTTTGGAAAAGCCGCTACGGAGATGGAAACATTGTACATAGTGAACTGAAAGAGAAATGCTCCTCGGACAGGATTTGAACCCGCGATCCTCTCTTTACAAGGGCAACATGCTACCCACTGAGCGATTTCCACTACAATGGAACGAGTCCGGATTGTGAAGAAAGCTTAAATTCTTGAACTATAATAATTTATTCAGGCCCTCTCTACAACAAATGAAAAAGCGGAGTAATAGAAAGAAATAAAAATGAATTACACACAAAGAAAACGAAACACTATATAGACTTTATAAGACTTCACTGTCAGAAGTTTCATAACAGATAGCGTATAACACTTTCAAGAATAACACCTTTTCACTTAGAAATAAAGTGTTATGACCAATTAAGTTTACACTATTTCGTGCCTAGATCTCCAACAACACCTTCAATTGGTAAAAATACTAACGGGAACGAAAGAAACATAACAGATAACATCCTGAAGTGTTATCTGTTGAAACCGCGCATCCTTCTGTTGTCGTTATGTAACTTCTGACAGTGTAGTATTTTTACCTATTGAAGGTGTTGTTGGAGATCTAGGCACGAAATAGTATAAACTTAACTGGTCATAACACTTTATTTCTAAGTGAAAAGGTGTTATTCTTGAAAGTGTTATGCGCAATCTGTTATGAAACTTCTGACAGTGTTATATATAAGTTAGGCGAGTCAACGGCAATTCGTATGTGTTTTTGAAGGCCCGGGATCTAGCACGACACTCTACGGTTTCGCACTTAGCGGAAGCATCGATAATGTGGTACTTCTTCGACAGGGCTGAATTAGACTCCCATGGGGGGAGTCCGAGAAGGTATTTTGCCAATTTGTAATATTTTGTCCGAATTTGCCTTTTTTCGGAAATGTTTAGCAAATCCCAGAATGGAGAAATGTACAGAAAGTGCGGTGTGACCAAAGCATTGGGTCTAGAATATAGCAAATCATTCAGGTTTAGATCCAGAAGTTTACACTTGTTAAGAGGTTTAACAAACCCCCTTTGACAGATTAACCTACATAACACTATAATAGAGAGAGAAATAAGAAAAAAGAGAGGAAGAGAAAAGAAAACAAGAGCTGTAAGCTCATATGGCACTTGCATGGGTCAAGATGATTTGATTGATCAAAAGTAAGTTTCGACTTTGCGGTTGAGATGCGCACTCTAAGGGAGCTGGAACTTCATTTGTAAGCAAAACCCTTGAGGCAAAACTGCTAATGGGCTGATGGGCATCACGAAAACGCATATATTGCTTAAAAGTATTTTTTTACTTTGCGGTCAAGATTGGTACTTTAAGGAATAATCGGATTTTGGAAGTAGCAATTTCTAAGCAAATGTTGTTGAGTCTCCAATATTCCAGCGAAGTTTCATCGTCCTAGCACGTCTGGAAGTACCTTAACGCGCGATCACCGGAATCCCAGACCCCCCCCCCCTCCTCCAACTCCACCCACAATAACCGGAGCCAATCCGGTTCTGTAAATGATTAATCCAGAGCATCTGTTTGTCATTCCCACGAAGTTCGATCCAGATCACACCAGTCTAAGCGGGTCAAGTATTTTCCGCCCTCCCCCCAATAATTGCCGGATTCGGTCCCGAAATGAAAAAGGTCACCAGAGAAAAATGTCCTCTGTTTAATTTTAAATTTCACTCGAATCCGATCACCCGTTCCAAAGTTACGCATGACTCAATATTCCGGATTCCCCTCCCTCAACTCCCCCCCCCCCAAGATTATCATATCGCGGATTTTTTTATTCCAAGTCAGTTTGACCGGGTCCCTGATATGCCTTCCAAGTTTCGTCGTGAAAATCCCCCAAAAAAACGGAATTCCGGGAAACCCCCTCCTTCCCCCCCCCCCCTCAAGTGTCCGGATCCAGTCAAATTATGTAAAAGATTTACATGGACCAGATGTTTGTTCTTCCCAGCAAGTTTCACTCCGATACCATCATTCTAACCGTTTCTCGAGATTTCCGGTCCACCACCCCCCCCCCCCCCCAGCTCCCCCGCGGTGCACGTAGCCAATCCGATTCAGCAAATGACTTACCTAGAGCATCTGTTTGTTCTTCCCACAAAGTTCCATCCCGATCCCTCCACTGTAAACGGGTCACGTATTCCCCCCCCCCCCCAATAGTTGCCGGATCCGGTCCGGATATGAAAAAAATCACCGGAGAAATGTCCTCTGTTCAATTCTTAAATTTCACTCGAATCCCATCACCCATTCCAAAATTACGCATGATTCAATATTTCGGATTCCCCTCCCTCCACTCCCCCCACCATTATCTCATCGACAAAATTTTTATTTTGAAGTCAGTTTGATTGGGTCCCTGATATGCCTGCCAAGTTTCATCATGAAAATCCCCAAAACCACCATCACCGGAATTCCGGGAACGCCCCCCCCCCCCCCCCATAAGTGTCCGGATCCAGTACAATGGTCTAAAGGACTTATCTAGAGCAGATGCTTGTTCTTCCTAGCAAGTTTCACTCTGATCCCTCCATTCTAACCGTTTCTTGAAATTTCCGGTCTCCCCCCCAACTCCCCCCTGGCCACCGAATCCTAACAAGACTTTAGACGGGACATTACAGATATATATTCTATTCAGTTATAAAGTTTCATTACAATCCGATCATCCGTTCGGAAGTTACACACTTCTCAATTTCCCGGATTCCCCTGCCCTCCCCCCCCCCAAAATGGTCGGATCAGAAAACTGATTATTTCTAAGTTTGTTGGTCGGGTCTCTGATATGCCTGCCAAGTTTCATGGTCCTAGCACAACTGGAAGTACCCTAACTCGAAAAAGTGTGACAAAATGCCCTAAATTTTCAAGTTTCCAGCGCCCCCACTTCCCCGCATATGGTCGGATCGGGAACTGATTATTTCCAGGTTAGTTTAGTCGGGTCCCTGATATTCCTGCCAAGTTTCATTGTCCTAGCTCATCTGGAAGTACCCTCACTCGAAAAAGTGTGACAAAACGCCCTAAATTTTCAAGTTTCCAGCGCCCCAACTCCCCCGCATATGGTCGGATCGGGAAACTTATTATTTCCAGGTTACTTTGGTCAGGTCCCTGGTATTCCTGCCAAGTTTCATTGTCCTAGCTCATCTGGAAGTACCCGAACTCGAAAAAGTGTGACAAAATGCCCCAAATTTTCAAGTTTCGAGCGCCCCCACTCCCCCCCCCCATATGGTCGGATCGAGAAACTGATTATTTCCAGGTTCGTTTGGTCGGGTCCCTGATATTCCTGCCAAGTTTCATTGTCCTAGCTCATCTAGAAGTACCCTAACTCGGAAAAAAGTGACAAAATGCCCTAAATTTTCAAGTTTCCAGCGCCCCGCACTCCCTCGCATATGGTCGGATCGGGGAACTGATTATTTCCAGGTTAGTTTGGTCGGGTCCCTGATATTCCTGCCAAGTTTCACTGTCCTAGCTCATCTGGAAGTACCCTCACTCGAAAAAGTGTGACAAAACGCCCTAAATTTTCAAGTTTCCAGCGCCCCAACTCCCCCGCATATGGTCGGATCGGGAAACTTATTATTTCCAGGTTACTTTGGTCAGGTCCCTGGTATTCCTGCCAAGTTTCATTGTCCTAGCTCATCTGGAAGTACCCTAACTCGAAAAAGTGTGACAAAATGCCCTAAATTTTCAAGTTTCGAGCGCCCCCACTCCCCCCCATATGGTCGGATCGGGAAACTGATTATTTCCAGGTTCGTTTGGTCGGGTCCCTGATATTCCTGCCAAGTTTCATTGTCCTAGCTCATCTAGAAGTACCCTGACTCGGAAAAAAGTGACAAAATGCCCTAAATTTTCAAGTTTCCAGCGCCCCGCACTCCCCCGCATATGGTCGGATCGGGTAACTGATTATTTCCAGGTTAGTTTGGTCGAGTCCCTGATATTCCTGCCAAGTTTCAGTGTCCTAGCTCATCTGGAAGTACCCTCACTCGAAAAAGTGTGACAAAACGCCCTAAATTTTCAAGTTTCCAGCGCCCCAACTCCCCCGCATATGGTCGGATCGGGAAACTTATTATTTCCAGGTTACTTTGGTCAGGTCCCTGGTATTCCTGCCAAGTTTCATTGTCCTAGCTCATCTGGAAGTACCCTAACTCGAAAAAGTGTGACAAAATGCCCTAAATTTTCAAGTTTCGAGCGCCCCCACTCCCCCCCATATGGTCGGATCGGGAAACTGATTATTTCCAGGTTCGTTTGGTCGGGTCCCTGATATTCCTGCCAAGTTTCATTGTCCTAGCTCATCTAGAAGTACCCTAACTCGGAAAAAAGTGACAAAATGCCCTAAATTTTCAAGTTTCCAGCGCCCCGCACTCCCCCGCATATGGTCGGATCGGGGAACTGATTATTTCCAGGTTAGTTTGGCCGGGTCCCTGATATGCCTGCCAAGTTTCATTGTCCTAGCACATCTGGAAGTACCCTAACTCGAAAAAGTGTGACAAAATGCCCTAAATTTTCAAGTTTCGAGCGCCGCCACTCCCCCCCATATGGTCGGATCGGGGAACTTATTATTTCCAGGTTACTTTGGTCAGGTCCCTGGTATTCCTGCCAAGTTTCATTGTCCTAGCTCATCTGGAAGTACCCTAACTCGAAAAAGTGTGACACAATGCCCTAAATTTTCAAGTTTCGAGCGCCCCCACTCCCCCCCATATGGTCGGATCGGGAAACTGATTATTTCCAGGTTCGTTTGGTCGGGTCCCTGATATTCCTGCCAAGTTTCATTGTCCTAGCTCATCTAGAAGTACCCTAACTCGGAAAAAAGTGACAAAATGCCCTAAATTTTCAAGTTTCCAGCGCCCCGCACTCCCCCGCATATGGTCGGATCGGGGAACTGATTATTTCCAGGTTAGTTTGGTCGGGTCCCTGATATGCCTGCCAAGTTTCATTGTCCTAGCACATCTGGAAGTACCCCAACTTGGATATGTGGGACAAAAAACTCGGACCGACCGACAGACCGACCGACGGAATTGTGATCGGTATATGGCACTTGAGCCAGAGGCTGCAAGTGCCATAAAAATTAACAAAGTTATGCACTTACTCGGTTCCTGGTCAAACACCCAACAACAAAATAACTATACACTCCAAAATCCCGTCTCCAAAAACAAACAAAACCAAACAAATAAATAAATTATAAATGGATAAATAAACATAACGTCTGGGCCAACCTGAGAATTCAAACTCATATTGGTGGAGACAAAGGGTTTTAATATCTCGACGGAACTCACACAGATTCTCTGACCTTCTTAATGATTCTGGCAATTTATTCCAAACAATCGGCCCAGCATGACGTAGTGAAAATAGTGACCTTGTGCTAACAACCTGTGGCATTCGTATGTCACTAGCGTTAATATTGAACCAAGCTTTGGGTGAGGAACAGATGAAGGCCAAGATTTTGAATTCTATATTCTGTTTGTGGGAACGTTCTTTCTGTCAAAAAGGCTGCATACAGATACAAATAAGAAAGAGACTCACCCAACAAGTGTGTCCAAATATTCCCCGTTTCCGTATGAACACTAAAAATACTATGCAAACATCTCTTGAAAGACTGCAAAGGTGGTCGGTAGCCATGCAGAATGAAATCATTGTCTTGCAACCACTGAGGCAGTGTGTGAAAATGGCAAACAGTCCAAGAAATATTCAACCAGACTTTACGCAGGACATCCTCTGCATACTGGTATACACTGGTAGCAATTGCACTGAACCCCCAATCCTCTATTGCTGTGTCTGGATCATCAAGGTCGATATCTGGAGGAAGTAAGGGGGGTAGAGGGGGGACATCTTCAAATTCGGGGACAACTTCACAGTCGTCATCTTCATAGTCGTCACTATCGTCACTAGAATCGTCGCCAGATTCGTCTATGGAGGACTGACAGACATGCTGAAATAAAGAAGTAAAATACCTTAAATTACTGATGGATGAATCATTTTGGGTCCAGTGCTTGGGTGTTACTTACTCTATATGTTACTTACTTAAAACAAATTCAGGGTTTCCGGCGGACGGGCGACTTATTTGAAGACCCTCCACTGCTAGCCTCTTCCCGGATGGAAACAAGTCCAAAGGTTTCGACGGGATCCCAAAAATCTAATATTTATTGGACTTTTGCAGATTTCTGAGTCTTCGCCAGACCCCTTTAACATTTTGCTATTTATCCACAACTCGCCGCTTGAATATGTACAAAAAATAACTTTGCTGTTTTGGAGTGTTTGGCAACTTAAGGCCAAACAACTAGTCAGATAAGAAAACCAAGTTCATATGGATTCAGTAAGGATGTTTACTTTGACAAAATTCTTCTTTAGCAGCATTCCCGGCAAACTGCAAGTTATCTGCCGCCATTACGTACGCTAGCTGTAAAATGCGTCGTCATCGACACAGATCTTTCGCTTGTATCGACAAAGGGTTAGGGTAAGGACTGGTGTTTTCCGAAAACTGGTCGAAAATTTTTCATTAAATTGCTCACCAGACAGTTGTCGGGATGCATTCTGCCTTTTTGACCCAATAAATACCGGTTGGGACTTTGAAGATAACTAAACTGATCGCATACCGGTACACTTTTTGTTTATCTTTAGTATGTTCGAAAGATGCAACAGCTAACTCTATATCAACTATATCATTGGGTTTTAAGATTTTATGCCAAACTTCGAGATTCCGGGCGAACTACTTTTCCGGCCAAAAATAAACTCTCATATTCGGATTCAGCATGTCCTCTTACCCTAGAGTCGAACATCTAATCGACTTCAGATTCAACTTTTACTTTTTACAAATTTTGCGGTTCTTGCCGAATTCCGGGTGAACTACATGCCCGGCGAGAAAATAAATTTCATATTGGGATTTAGCATGTCTCCTTACCCATAAATCTTATTAGCTTTTAAAAATATTTTATTTCGCCCCTTAATTTGAAACCCCTCCCCCTGCCCTAAATATCTAGCCATGCAGCCCATCTACAAACTCAACCTTTCCTTTGACCCAAAGAATCCTCACACCAAGTTTCATCAAAATATCCCATCCCCTCGATCGTGCTTACAGACGGTCGGACAGACGGGCAAATTTTACGAAGTCATAGGTATCCCTCCACTTACATTTTGGGATCCCTAAAACGTCAAGGTGGACAACGCACAACTTGGCTAGCCTGCGTCAAGGCTCATCTCGAGCCCAAAGGAGAGTTAGCGGTTTTGGCGAAGGTGGGCGATGGACCCAAGACCACCTAGGCTGGAGCCCGACTGCGGAACAACTCTTTGATGCGAGGGAAGGCTGACAACCGGTGTCCTGATTCAAGTCAGTACGTAACAAGTAAGTAACGAGGAACAAAACTTCAGATATGGATTCAGTAGGCTATGTACCCTTATCTCTATATCGATTATACAATCGATATTATACAAAAATTAGGCCGAATTAGGGACCAGGTACTTTTTCGGCCCAAAAAAATAAAGGTACAAAATTTATTCAGCATATCTCCTTGCCCTTATATCGAATCTCTAATCAACTTCCGGTACAACTTTTAGCTTTACCAAATTTGCGGTGTTGACCGAATTTCTGAGCGAACTACTAGTTTAACCAGAAATGAAGATAAACAAGACCAAAGGTTTTGATGGGATCCCAAAAATTCAATTTCTGATGCAGACAACTGGGTCTTGTCTTCGCCAGCTCCAGTCTTCGCCAGACTCCTTGAACATTTTTACCATTAAAATTCAGAAACAGATTAAGACCAAATAGCTAATCATCTGAGAAAACCAATTTCATATATTGATTCAGCATGTGTGTTTACCCGTATAAGTCGTATCTGTTTTGACGAAAACTTCCTGCCACTTCTGCCAATTTCCCGGTTTCGGCCGAACTCCGGAACTACATGTCCGGCGAAAAAAGAAAGCTCAAAAACGAACTCGGTGTATCTTCTTTCCCCAATAATGAGCATCTAATCAACTTCAAATAAAAATTAACTTATAACAAATTTTCCTACTCCAGCCGGATTCCGGTCTAACTATATGTCCGGGTAAGAAATGATTGTCACACACGGATTCAGCATCTCTTCTTACCCCTAAATCGGATATCTAATCAACTACAAATAAAACTTTAACTTTTAATAATTTTCCGGTTTTGGCCGGATTCCAGGCGAACTACCTGTCCGGGTAGAAAATTGTTTTAAGTATTCAGCATGTCTTCTTGCCATAATCAAACATCTAATCAACTTCAAATAAAACTTTTACTTCTAACAAACTTTCCGGTTTTGGCCGGATTCCGGGCGAACAACTTGTCCGATGACAAAATGGTTTTCCTCATCGTTGTTCAGCATGTCTTCTTACCCCATAACCGACTATCACATTAGCTGTTTCAAAATATTTTGTTTGCCCCTTAATTCGAGCCCCCTCCCCCACCCCTAAATGTAGGGCTACAAAGCCCATCTACGAACTTGAGTTGTCCGATGACCCAACGAATCCTCACACCAAGTTTCATCAAAATATCTCATTCCCTTCGAGAGTTATCGTGCTTACAGACGGACGGACGGACAGACGGACACTTTTGCGATGTCATAGGTATCCCTCCACTTACGTTTCGGGATCCCAAGAACAGACTCAGCGTATCTATTTACTTCTGTCGAGCCTCTAATTAATGTTCAGAGAAAGCTTTTTCTTTTACCAGTTTTCCGGTTTTGGCCTGATTCCGGGTCCGGCGACAGAATAAGTTTCAGATATAAATTCAGCATATCTCAATACCCCTAAACTGAATACTCATTCACTTTTCCAAATATTTTTTGCCCCTTAATTTGAAATCCCCTCGCCTCCCGCACCCCTAAATCTATAGCTTCGAAGCCGATCTACGACCTGACCTGTACTTTGACCCAATGAATCCTCATACCAACAAAACATCTCAACCCCTTCGAGGGCTATCCTGCTAACAGACAGACGAACGAACGGACAAATATTACGAAGTCATAGGTATACCGTCACAAAGGTTTTGGGATCCCAAAAAGAAGTCAACTGGTAGATATTGTGGCAGTCTTGCAGGACTCCCTTTTAACCAATCCACGTCTGTCTATTCACACTTCCTATGATGTCTTTATGGGCAACAGCAGTCTTCTAAGGCTTTTCCTACCACCAACTACAACCCACTCTAACAAAAGGCCTTTTTCCGCGACACAGTTGTGGGCCACACACTTCTGAGTGTTTGTCGCGGAAACACGATTGTGTGCCACACGGTCGAGCCACTAGTTGAAACTCGCGGAAACGCTGTTTTGTCTATTTTTGGGGGCGGTAATTTCAAATATCTAAAAATAACAGAAAATTCATGTAAAATCTCAATAAATAGAACTCCAGGCTTATTTCCTTACCATTCTGAACAAAAAGTTTCCTCAGTTTTAAGTCTACATGCTTGAAAAAGTAGTTAGCTTTATTGTTTAGACACTATTTTGCTGCTTAATCTGAATTTCCCCCAGAATCGAGCCCCAAAATCGACAATCACCTCGTGAGTTGTTTGTCGAATTTGAGCCGCAAAGCGAGCCACGAAAATCTTGTTGGTCGTGGAAACACTTGTGGGCCGCACGAAAGACCGCGGATACACTCTTTTCGAGCCAAAGTCGACCCACAAACTGTTTGTGGGAGCACGGAAAAAGCCTAAACTTACACTGAGGAGATGAGTTGAGGTGGTTGGGGCAGTGTCAAATCTGGTGGCAGCCATATCAGGAGAGTGATTTGCCTTCAGTATTCTCGAATTCTCCAACTCAAACTCTATGGTCTGGACAACAATAGCATTTTCATCTAATTCCGATGCCTTGGAAGTCTGAAAAGCAAGACAGTTTTATAGTGTGTAGCACATCACAATTACTGGCATCATGACAGACCAAACATCATTTTTGTTTAGCTCCATTCCAGTGTCTCCCTCCTCCCCCCCCCCCCCCTCGACAGAAGGCGCAAAGTTGTAAAAATTCGAAATAAAAATCAAGCAATAAAAAGAGAAACTGAAACTATTCTACTAGAAGAACGATGAGTGCAGTTACTATATAGTTGGCACCAATTCACTTTTTTTCATTAGTTACATTTCTCATTCTTCAATTTTTCCATTTCAGGTTGTAATTAGAGGGCCTATGATTTATCAATAACGGGGGTTGGGATTGAAAGTGCTGCATTTCCATTAAAGGATAGCCTGTAGCATTTAGGAACTTGAAGGTTAATCCTACCTACCTTGACCCCCCCCCCCCCCTCCTCCCCCTCTTCCACCCTCATTGCTTGACCCCATCATTTGAATCTGTAGAGATGACGTAATTTATCTTTGTACGATCTGCCAGATCCAACATCGATTTTACTTACTTTGTGATATAACATCATCACATACTGACATATTCTATCTTTGTATGATCTACCAGATTTCTGCCAATCAATCAATTTATTTACTTCATGATATTACATCATCACATATTAAAATGACACTAAAACAGGACTATTCTCTAAGACAAAATACATACAATTATATCATCCATTCGTTGGCTGGGGGCAAAAGCACAGTCGACGGAAAAGACGATAGAACTGGCCGGAACGGCATTCTGCAATCTCGTGAATGGCCTTTAAAAGTGGATTTTTGGAAACTACTATCCTTGCAACAAAACTACCTAACGCTTCCCTCTTATCACATAAAAGGATTCAGTATCATTTTCTAAAAACATTTGACTAGCACACAAACGTCGATTATTTGAAAGTATAAATAAGTAAAAAAGAACTGAGTGGCCTAAATGATCTGAGATTCAACACTTTAGAAAGGAACAGTTTACTATCATAGTTGGAGGGATCATAAAAGGAACAAAAAAATGGGTAAAAATCGAATAGCCATTGAATATAAGTGGGGCTTAATGTAGCATGATGCCTGATTTTTAGACAGGATACATTAAATATTTTGATTTACCTTGAGAGCTTGGGATAAGACAATCAAAGCTGAAGAAGAGAATTGGCAAGTTACAATCCTATCATGGCAGTATGTTATATGTGTCATACGATCGACGCCAGGGGCGGGGTGCATGCACTCCCCCTCCAACTTTTTGAGATTCTGTAAGTTTTTGGCCCGGAGGCACAAAATTTACTATAATTGTTCAGTGTTTTTTGGATAGTAGAACTATTCGGTACCTACATAACCTACATTTACGGGGATTGGGTAGTTATACAGAATCCCAAAATAGGCTATTGATACAAATCTATTCGGTGTAATACCGGGATTCGGTAGGCTATAATTGCCAGAGAATTTACTGAAATTATTTGGTAATTTTTCGATGCCAGAACTATTTGGCATATTTTTGGAGATTCAGTAGTTACACAGAATCCCGAATAAGCTATTGGTCCAAAATTATTTGGTATTGTGATTGATATTCATTAATTTATTCGGTATGATTTTCAGGATTCGGTAGTTATCACGGATCCCAACTTTCATTCCAGTTTCACCGAATACGAATGCCAATTTTTTTCAATACCAAAACAATTCGGTATAGTAGCCGGGAAATGGTAGTTATACAGAATCCCGAACATGCTATCAGTCTAAACTTATTCAGTATAATAACTGGGATTTGGTAATTTATTTGAGATAATTGCCAGGAATCTGGAGTTACCATGAAAAAAAAAAAAAATACCATGAACCTCGAAACTGGGAAGAGGTCGAGTGAAGCACTGGTCGCAGACAAAAGGACGGATCTATGATTTCATCAATAGTTCTTACTTTTATTTTGGATACCAAAAAGAAGGTCTAATCATCAATTTTCGAAA
The DNA here is from genome assembly GCA_030848855.1 of Branchinecta sandiegonensis. Classification (NCBI taxonomy): domain Eukaryota; kingdom Metazoa; phylum Arthropoda; class Branchiopoda; order Anostraca; family Branchinectidae; genus Branchinecta; species Branchinecta sandiegonensis. The sequence continues at coordinate 24,936,555 of JAUPMV010000005.1, forward strand.
AGTCTGCTTCCTGCACTTTAATTTTGCGGAAGGGCACGTCATCTGACTGGACTTTTAAGCCAGTTTTAGGCTTGGGATTTCAAAACTTTAGTTGCGTTTTTGTACCGAACTCTCCGTTCCGAATTCTCGCTTCTGAATTCTCGATTCTCATACAAATTACCGTTTTTGCTCCTCTGACTTCTCTATTCTCGCTTTTGACAAAAACACTAATTTTGTATCTCGTCCGCAACCCGGTATACGTGTATATGGATATTGAACATCCGAACTCTGTTGACCAATCAGGGAGGAGAACGGAGAGAGGAGAATCGACAATTCACCATCGGAGCAAATTCTCGATTCTGCAGAATCGCGAGGCTTTCCCCGTTCTCGATTCTGACAAAAACGCAAGAAAAGGAGAATTCACTTCGTCTGAATAGTCCGAAAACGCGAAATACGAGAATTCGGAGGAGAATCGCGAGGAGAATTCGGATCAAAAACGCAACTATTAAAAGCTAGAATCTGGATGGAAATAGTTAAATTTGGCAGGAAAAAGCCAACTTCAAAAAAATCTTGATGTGGCACTCACTTTATGTGATCATGGGCAGTAGGCCTATTGACTAGACTACAGTGGTAGCCACTGCATCGCTCCATCCGATTTTTGGAACTTCTTAGAGTTTCGGTATTTAATTCACTGTAAATGACAGAACTGCAAGAGAAGCAGTTAAATTTTAGCAAACCTAAAAAAATGGATTTTGAAAATTTTCGCCTGCGATGATCAATTTAATTTTTTTCTTGGGTATAAAAGATAGAATCTCTTACTGCAATCGCGCCCGGCAATATATTCTTCAAATGGGTTTTTGCCAAATAGTTGGCCTATCGTCTTTCATGCTGTCATTTAATGTTACTCTTCCTACATAATCCTTTCTGTTCCATAAGCTCGAGTTCTCAATTTCTAGGATTCTGAAAAATTTTTTAGATCCTGTAAAAACTTTGGCTCTGCACCTCCCCAGCGAAAATACACTTGCAATGCCACTGGTGTTGGTGGTGCCAGCAAATTGCCAGAAAAGGCTGACAAGCACCTGACATGTGAATTTCTTTTTCAGTGTTTGAAGACTGATGGTCTTAGTCGAGTAGCCACAAAAAGCGCTGTCAGCATCGGCCGATTTTTGTAAAAAAGAAGCTGCTCGAAATTTTTCCTATCTATTTTTCTATTGGTTCCACCAAAATTGCTTCAAATTTTTTTTAATCCGCAGTTGCATTCATTACTGAAGCAGCTATTTAACACGATCACCACTGCACATATGCAAACATTTTTATTTCATAATTAGATGTAAATCAAGTTATATAAAACCTACCAGGACTTGCCTAGACAAATTTGTTGATACCAAGGACTGAATATACATTAGTAGCCATACCAGTAAATTGCCCATTCTTAGCACTTGAGCATTATATTCACATTTTCCCATATAATCCATTTTCAGCTTTATCCAATGCCAAAAAAATAACCCCCAGTTTCAATAAAAATCACAAGACAAAATGGCGACAGCCTTCCATCCGCATTACAATCCCGTGATGATGTCATGATTCTCAGAATTTCCTACATGCCAGAATCAAAGCACTACATAGGCGTTTAACATGTGTAATGTTGGTGTAGTCCCGTAGGAATTTAGTATTTTTCTAGTCCAGAATTTGGATACTTAGCAGCAAGTTAAGAGAGGTAATACTGAGCTCAAACCAAAGCTGAAGTTCAGGAGAATCATGTTCCAATGACCAAGGTTCAGAATTCGAAAGTTATTTATTAAGAGACTGCTCCACCCTACTTACCATAGTTACAGTGCACGACATGACAAATTTTGGCTTCTTGGCATCAAGGCTGGAACACATTTTTTATTTTCTGTAAGCTATCATTGTGGTAAGCCAGCCAATCAAGTTACAGAGATCCATAATTACCATGCCTACTATGCTCCAAAGCAAATAGTTACTATTAGTTACTATTTTGAGAAGTCTGGAACGGTCAGTGTAGTAACTTTTTATGAGGTTGGAACAGAAATACTAACTAATAGTTACTATTGTTAGATGGGTGGAACATGCTCTTAGTAGTATGTAGGCCTACCTAGTCTTATGCCTGAAGCTGAATGAGAGGTCAATGAATGGCAGACTGGCAAATGCTGGGCAAATGGCATGGTGCAATGGCAAAAGGAGAATAGGTCAGGATATGATTGTCTTAGTGATGGTGAATCCAGGAAAATAAAGAACTAGTCCAACCCAGACTAGGCACACCAAGTTCTAACCCACATAAAAACAAGAAAAGAGAAAACCATAAATAAGCCAGTACAGGAAATCTAATCATCATACAGCCAAGTAAAGCCTAAATCAGGCATACATGCACTTTGCATCGGAGTTACTGAGATGCGTCTAACAAAACACTCTAAAACTGAAAGTCAGTAAGAAGAATAAGAAAGTTACCATTTTCAGCTCTTCCGAAGTGTGTTTATCCCACAGTTCCTAGATACTGCAATGGGAAGAACTAGAGAAGAACCGCATAGCGAGTGCCCAACACCAAAGGCATTACAATCTTATTTATTTAGCAATAGGAGGATACAGAATACTTGATGACTGATATTTATTTTTTCTGCCCTAGCAAAAGTTAGCATCATCAACAACAGGCACGACTTACGCAATATTTTTCGTACAATTTTAACAGACAGCACCAGAGTTTAAACTATTTAATCTATGTACGAGATTCTTGATTCAGATCACTGGAACTAACGGATAAGATGACGATGAGCTGTAGAGTCCTGAACTGAACTTTATCCTAAAACGCAACACCAAAGGGCGATATGGATTCATCCGTGATACGGTAACAAACCTTACTTGGTAAATTTGTACATAAAAACAATGTTTAGCGACAAAAGAGCTACGAGCTCCTCATATAGCACTTGTTAAGAGCAGGTGGTCACCAGAGTAAAATAACACTAGGGAGTAGCGCCAAGACCTATGCTTTCCATGCTTTGCAAACGGACCATACTCGTACCGCCGCCCACTACGCTTGCAGCATTTAAAGCGAGACAAACTTCCGGGTTTAGACATTTCTAGTAAGCTAAAGTGCGGACTGCATACACCAAGGAAATAATGGAGGCTGTATCATTTTTTGCTATCTTCAGAATATGAAGTTATCAGAGCCAGCACTGGTGAACGATTGAAAGAGTTTCAGTAGGGACGTTCACTAATGCTGGTGGTGCAAGTGTCGTTGCTATTCGAGTGTGTAACACTTTTTTCAAGTCTTGGCGCTACTCCCTAGTGTTATTTTGCTCTGGTGGTCACAAATACTCTTAAAATCCCTCCTCCCTTCCCCGTCGATGATCGGATACTAGAAAGAAAGGTGTCTTAATAGCAAATTATAGACATTTCTGGAAAAATAAATAAATCGGAGGAACTGCGGCTTGCGAGACATGTTTATTGTTTGGGGCTAGTTTGGCCCATAGCAACCGTTTCCCATACTTATTTTCAGTTTCAGACGTCTTTTTATATTTATTTTCACTTTTCGTATAAAAAGGTTTTTACGAAAAAGCAAATGAGGCATGTTTATAGGATCATCTGAGGTCCTGGAACTGTTTCTGGAATCGTTTTTGCCTTCCAACTGCCAAGTCTCAGCAAAACAAGACCAAAGGTTCCAATGGGATCCCAAAAACTGAATATTTGATGCAGACAGTTACGATCTTTGTGCCGACCGGTTTTGTACCTCTATAAGCCATATCTATTTTGACGATACCAGAGGCGTCACTAGCCAAAATGTTTGGGGGGGGGGGGACGAGGAATTTACCGACTGGCTGGTAATTTTTACCGACTGTTTCTGCAGAAAAAACGACTGTTTTCAACACAAAAAATTACAGTTTTGAAAAAAATCGACTGATTTTCAGAAAAATCCACTGATTTTTAGAAAAACCGACTGCCTTTTACAAAAAATCGACCGATTTTCAGAAAAACCGACTGTTTTTGTAAAAAAAACAAGTGTTTTGACGAAAAATCGCGGCGCTTCGCGCCGACTCGGTTATTTTTTACCGACTGGCCAACAGCATTGGGGGGGGGGGCGTCCCCCCCCCCAGTCGTGACGCCCCTGGACGATACTGATCGAAACTTCCTGCTTTACTACTGCCAACTTTCCGGTTTCGGCCGAATTCCGAACGAACTACCATAGGCTACTTGTCCAGAAAAAAAGGAAGTTCAGAAAAGAATTCAGCGTATCTCCTTATACGTATAAAGAACATCTAATCAACTTCAAAAAACTTTAACTTATAAAAAAAAATCCCGTTACAACCGGATTCCAGACGAATTATATGTCTGGGTAAGAATTGATTGTCATGTACAGACTAAGCGTCTCTTCTTACCCCTAAATCTGTCATCTAATCAACTTCACATAAAACTTTTGCTTTTAACAAATTTTCCGATTTTAGCCGGGTTCCGGGCGAACTAATTGTCCGGGTGGAAAATGCTTTTCACATAAATGTTCAGCATGTCTTCTTACCCCTAAATTGAACATTTAATCAACTCCAAGTGAAACTTTTACTTTTAACCAACTTTCCGTTTTTTGCCGGATTCCGAACGAACTACTTGTCCGGCGAGAAAATGGTTTTCTACCGTCGTGTTCAGCATGTCTTATTACCCCTAACCGACATCTAATTAACTTCACTTCAAATAAAACTTTTACTTTTAACATACTTTCCGGTTTTGGCCGGATTCCGAGCGAACTACTCGTCCCATGACAAAATGGTTTTGACCATCCTGCTCAGCATGTCTGCTTACCCCATAATCGGCTATCACATTAGCTTGTAAAAATATTTTTTTGCCTCTTCATTTGAACCCCCTCCCTAAATGTAGGGCTACAAAGCCCATCTACGAACTTGACCTTACCCCTGACCCAAAGAACTCTTATACCAAGTTTCATCAAAATATATCATTCCCTTCGAGAGTTATCGTGCTCACAGACGGACATTTTTGCGATATCATAGGTATCCCTCCACTTACGTTTCGGGATCCCAAAAAGCTCAGTAGAAGACACTCTGCACCTTGAATAAACGACGAAAAAAGCGATCAAGACAACTCTTCTTCGCTATTATTTTCATTTATGGATACAAAACTCATGAAAACGAATTGAAAAACATCATCCAGTGAACATTTTCAGCCGCTTTCACATTGAGCTTTTCACAACGACCTACGCAACCTCTGCGTCGCGCTTGTGTCGACGCAACGCAGAGCTTACACAGACAAATAAAACGCAACGCAAGAATAGAACCAAGTTCTATTCTTGGGATGCGTCCACGCGTATACCATCAGACTTTTCAGTGGAAAATGGAAGTTTTTAAGAACCTAGCTTTCTAATGATGATGATGGAAGAAAACTTACTACTGGTGAAAGAAACGAGAATTCAGCAGAAGAAACCGAGAAATGAAAGTGAACATCCAGCGTGAAAGCTTCTCGCGCAGGTGTGAAAGATAAGCTACGCAACCTATACGGAACGCAAGATAAACGCAGACGCAACGACGCGTCAATTTGAAAGCGGCTTTATGTACCACTTCACTCTGAAAATCAATCGAGCTAACGATGGCTGAATACTCTGAAACTAAACTGGACTACAAACCCATAGGAGGTTTCCGCTGCCACGGAAGGCTGCCATCGCGATGTTGTTTATCGAAGAACGGGATTCGTGGCTCAGTTTCGTCTGCCAAATTCCATGAGAAGGAAAAGCTGAACAGCTTGAGTCCTGAGCCTAAAAAGCTAAGTTAGTAACTACTGCAAGAATGAACAGCTTGAGTCCTGAACCAAGAAAGCTAAGTTAGTAACTACTGCAAGAATGGCATACCCTGCGCAGTTACTTGCGGAGAGTGCAAGGGAAAAATTGCACCATCTCCCTTAAAACCCCCATACTGACGCTCTAATCGACTTTACTTCTACGGAATTTTTGGTTTTCGCCGGATTCCGGACAAACTAATTGTCGGGGAAAAACAATAAAGTTCGGATATGTACACAAAATGTCTTCCAACTCCTAAATCGTCATATTAGCCTTAACGAATATTTTGTCAGGATAAAATTTTACTTTTATCGAATTTCCGGTTTTAACCGGATTCCGGGCGAACTAAGTGTCGGGCGAAAAAGAAAGCATGTCTCCTAACCCCGAAAGTCTGCCATATTTTCCTGGACAAATTTTTTTTCTTCGATTGACTATTCACCCCCCTCCACCCTTTCAAGCAGCCCCAGAAAGTTTAGCCACGGGGCGATTTGTGGAATGCTGTTCAGCCGTTTTTTCTGAACATTATGGGGTAAAAGATATTTGTGTTGCAATTTTGTCCGTGTCAGACCGTACTTTTACTGGACTAGTTTGCGTGTTATACTTATACTCCAGCGTAAGACGGCACATGATGCACGCTATTGGCACTGTCTCTGTTGGCGTTTATTGCACCGTAAAAAGTTTCTCCGAACAAGGATGCAGAATTTTCTACTGGGATTAATCCTGTCTCTACTCGTATAAAATGAATCCGAATTAGGGATCTCGGGATATCTCAATAAAGACAAGAGTAATCCCAGTAGCAAATACTGCAAGATTTTAGTGTATTACTAATACCATTATTTTTGCTGACTTTCTGTAAGGATACCGAACAGGGCGAAAGCCATTTGGCATTAGTTGCGTTTTTGATCGAAGTTTTGTTTGCCATTCGCTTAGCCGGTTGCTTATATTTCCGTTTTCGGACGCCGTCGAAGTTCATCGTTTGCTTAGAGTGTTTTCACGACTCTGGCGATCCTTGCCCGGTCGAATTTTCTTCGGCAATTCAAGCAAACTTCGAACTTGCTAGCTCACGACGTTCGACGCTCAGAGTGTTAAGGACGAAGAAACTGGGACCGGTGACAGAAAACGGTATTTAAATAGAAATTTAAATAGAGACTTGAAACTTCGATCAAAAACGCTACCATTGAATAGAGTGACGGCGTATCATAGCGCACCGGCAAAATACTTACCGGTAATAATGATAATAATAATATAATACCGGAAATAGGCCATGAACCTCTATGATAAGTCACGAGTCGTCTACCGCTGATACTCAGGTTTTCTGCTGAAACAAACGACACGCAAACGAAGAAAATAATGTCAAATGTAAAATATTTATTTTGAAACTAATGGACGCAAAAACACGGTTCCGGAAAGAAATCACAAAACCTCCTATCTTTATCGAGGGACTTCCAGCAACTCATACAGCTAAGCCATGTAAGGAACGTGCTCGTGAGATTCTCGAATCACTTGGCTAGAAAGCAAAGCGCTTCCGCTTGAAATCTTGGAATCGCTTTCCACTTTCCGTTCATTTACCGTTAAAGTCCATGGATATTCAAAATTCAAAAATAAGCATTTTCTGCTTAAAGGGGTAGGCCACATCCTATATTCTGCGTTCTGTTCCAACACGTCACTCTCACCTAAATCGGATAGTCTTCTGGAAACACCATATGGGTTTTCAGAGCGCGGAAACTGCTGCACAGAACTATGCATCTTCCAGCAAACGCGCTAAAACTAACGGAAAGTGATTCCTTATTTTTCTCGTTCGCAAAAATCACAACTCATTAGTCCTACCGAAGGCCGGCTTACCCAAGTAGCAAAACGAAAGAGGTAGGCTAAGTAGCCGCGTTTTTTGTAAGACTCTATTTTCCTTACACCGTTCTTCGTTAGCACGATAAGCCTATAAGCACGTTTTCTGTTAAATGGGTTTCAACCTCGTTCTTCCTTGAAGTTGTGGCAAAAAACCACTATTGGACCAATTTTAAACCGGGAAATCAGAATTTGCCTACGATTTCACCCATTTTTTGGCCACTCACCTGCAATTAATGAACACAGCTTTTACTGTCAGCTACACCTGTTCGTAAAATCTGTTTAAAAGATATTTTGTAACAAACATATTTTAGTAAACCTGAGAAGTGTACTGATTTTTCTTCTTATTTCAATATTTTCAACATCATAGTCTCTTTCATCTTTCTCGCTTACCTTATCCACGCGAGTCCCCTTTTGGAATACTGCTGCTCGGTATGGGGACCCCAAGCACAAAACACGGTTTATGTATCGGAAGAGCTCGAATCCGTACAGAAACGCGCACCGAAAAGTATAATGGGTCCTGGCTATCAGTCTTACGAGCAAGCACTAGTTGCGTTTTTTGTTTCTGTTCTGTTCGCTGTTTTGTCACTGTTTTATATTTTTCCCGTTTTTGTCAAAACAGGGAACACGCTCTTTCTCATTTTCCCGTTTTTGTACGCTGTTCTGTGTTCTCTGTTCCGCTGTCTGTTTTGCAAAACACGGAACTTGCTCTCCTAGCATGTTTTATCACTGTTCACATAGAAAATTGCAGAGAGATTCACAGACAGAAAAGAAGGAATTGCGGAAGTTTGGAGGATAAAGCTGGGTCCTAAAGTATGGTCGATTTTGGAATATAATTTGCAGTTTAACAGATTTTCCACTTAAGACATGCTCAGGATCCTAAATTTGCGTTTTCGTCGGAACAGCGACAAAACACGAAACACGGAACAGCGTAAGCAAAACCCCGTATTTTACCCAAACCAGACCACTGTGAACACAGAACACGGAACAGGAACCAGAGACAAAAAACGCAACTACTGTCTGTGTTGAGAATCCGAGCCTCTACAACCGAAGAACAGAACCGATACTAAACTTTGGAAAAAAAATTGTTGGCAAATGAGAACCATCGTCATTGCTCCCCCCTGATGCTCCGAAAATAGCAGGACAAGACAGCAAAACAAACTAGTGCCTGTCAGACGACGAACTTCAAGGTTCATGAACTCGTTTGTGCCCTTTTTCAAAGAGATTTTTAACGAAGTGAATAATTAGTGTAATATATTTTTATTTTGTTACTGTATGACCAGCGTAATTTAGCATCTTCTGACAAAGAAAGCTACGAAGTTGGCTTGTCAATAAACGATCTGATTTGATATGAATTTCTTTCCCGCTCTTTCCTTTTCTGTTTTGAATTCTTCTACTCTTGGTTTCCTACTAGCAAACATCTATTCCAACAACCATCTATTCTAGCATTTAGGTAGGAAACCCTTTAAGACTACATGTCCTTGTCACTCGTGTACCATCCCTTGTTAGCAATGATCACGAATTTTTGTACCATTTTTCTTGAGTCAGTGAAAAGAGGAAGGTCCATTCCTTGACAACCTCTTTCTTCTCCATTAATTTTTGTTAATTTCTTCAAAACAGATGGTTTTATTGATTTCTGCCATTTGCTTAAAGGAGCCCATTTGCTTATTCTGCTTTTTATATTATCCCGAGCTCCCTTATGGAAGTCTAAGCTTCTAAAATCCCCGCCTTTCACCATTTTTGGGATCCCAAAACGTAAGTAAAGGGATACCTATGACATCGCAAAAGTTGTCCGTCTGTCCGCACGATGACTCTCGAGGGGATTGAGATATTCTGATGAAACTTGGTGGGAGGATCCTTTTGGTCAAAGTACAGGTCAAGTTCGAAGATGGGCTCTGTAGCCCTATATTTGAGGGTGGGGGAGGGGTTTCAAATTAAGGGACAAACAAAATATTTTTAGACAGCTAATGCGATAGTCGATTATGGGGGACGAAGACATGCTGAGTACGATGGTGAAAACCATTTTCTTGTCGGACAAGTAGTTCGACCGGAATCCGTCAAAAACCGGAAAGTTGGGCAAAAGTAAAAGTTTCATTTGAAGTTGATTAAATGTTCGATTTAGGGGTAAGGAGACATGCTGAACACGATGGTGAAATCCATTTTCTTGCCGGGCAAGTAGTTCGTCTGGAATCCGGCCAAAACCGGAAAGTTTGTTAAAAGCGAAAGTTTTATCTGAAGTTGATTAGATGACAGATTTAGGGGTAAGAAGAGACGCCGAGTCTGTATATGACAATCATTTTTTACCCGGACCTATAATTAGTCCGGAATCCGGTTTTAACCGGAATTTTTTTTTAAGTCAAAGTTTTATTTAAAGTTGATTAGATGTTCTTTATAGGGATAAAGAGATTCGCTGGATTCGTTTCTGGATTTTCTTTTTTTTTTCTGGACTAGTAGTTATCGTCATCGTCAAAATAGATGTGGCTTATAGAGTTATATCTGAACTTGGTTTTCTCTGATGATTAGCCTGGCAAAGACTGGATCTGGCGAAGACAAGACCCAATTGCCTGGATCAAATATTAGATTTTTAGGATCCGATCGAAACCTTTGGTCTTGTTTCCTTTTGGACCTGCAACTTTTTAGCGCTTTTTCGGCCCTGCCGTGTTTTGCCCGTCACGCACGTAAACTTGTCCGAAATCTTCAACATCCGACAACAACTCTTCCAGGCATAGGCACATGAGAAGCTTCTAAGTGTTGTTTTTCATTTTGTTTCTCATTTTTCATTTTTCACAAGTCTACCTTCTGTTTTTGACTTATTTTGTTTTGCTTGGCTTTAAAACCAGGGCGCGTTCTGTTTTCAAATATTTTGCGTCCAGCTGCCGCCTCGGAGAGCCGGAAGGCTGGATAAAAGTGACAAGAGCTAACAAGAATATCACTAATTTCACGTGATAAGTAATTTAGGTAAGCGATTTCTCCAAGCCGTTTCATCGTGGAAAGATCTTTTCTAGTAAGAGTTGTGCTTTAAGGACCTGTTCTCGATACTTCAATTATAGAAGAACGGAATTAAGAATGAGATACACCTCGTTCTCCGTTCTACTAAAAACAGACAATAACACTACGGCGTTTTACAGAAGAAAACGGCTTATAGGAGAATGGGATTGAGAAGGGAGAACGAGTTCTTTACAAAAAAACGCGGCTAACGTGAAACAATCATTCGGTACCGTACGACTGTTTACTGTATAGTTACCAACCACCCCCCAACCTCTGAATAACCATGGCTACTTCACAGAACAAAGCTTCCAGCTGTATCTATGCTAGAAGCCGACCTTCGTATTTCGCCTAACCCTACTGCACTGAACACGGACGGCTGGAGTTAAAACGGAACACTCTGGCTTATGCCCGGGCCCAACTATAGTCACACCTGGTAATAACGCCCAAAGACAATAATAGTGGGAAAGACCGGTGACTTCGCTAAAATCGGGTCTCCGAAAATCGATCGGAACGCCGCCTAGCGTTTGGACTTTGTCCAATTTCCAGCGGTAGATCATTAGTATAATCAAAGCAAGAGGGCGTGAGTAGGCAATGTCTGTCAACATTAACTGATTCGAAATCGTCAATTCAACATTTTTTTCCATAAAAAAGCGATTTATTCTTTTCCTACTTGTTTTTTATACCGATTAAAGAGGAAATCTGAATGGAGAGAGAATGCTCAGCATAAACAAAAACGTGCTTTGATGATAATTCTGCGGAAAGCGATGGAAGAAATTGTCAACAGAGCGATTTTTTAACGAAAGAACATCCGCTAAACGGCGCTGATTTTTATGACTCATTGGGCTTACGGGAGTTTCCGGTCTTTCCCACGTTTACTGTCTTTGATAACGCCGGTAATAAGTCAGTCTTTCAATCGAAATTGGGAAGAAAAGACGCTGAAAACGTCGAGATGGAAAATCCATCTCCGCCATTTTGAAACGCACCTCTGGAGTGTTTGAACCAATCAAAGACCAGAGTCACTGACTTTAGCCAGTTTTGTTTACCTTTGAGGGATGATGGTGGTAATTTGTCTTGAATTTCTTAGTTCCAGGTGTGACCAGGATGAAACCAGACGAAACATAAGAGTGGGTAATAACCAAATTACATACAGATGTGACTGAATGTGGCCCGTGCGTTATGATTCCTACGATAACTTTCAAGGTTTAAAAAAAAAATCTCCCTTAGTACGAAACAAAACAGCTAAATTAGAGAATCAGTGATTATAGCTTCATTCGCGATGAGTGATAATAATAAAACACAAATAACACACGTGTGTAATGGCTAAGGGGTGCAATTACGTATTGTCCCAGGTGAACAAACCCTATCATGGCTATATCCCTTAGCTGCTGTGACCACTGAACAAAGAACAAAGCGAGGAAAGTGAAATGGTGCAGTTTTAGGCGACAGCTTCAATAATGTACATTACATGCTAAAAAGTGGTAATATCAACGTTTCGATTTTCAGATAGCACGCACGTGGCTCCAACCCACTGGACACAACAACCGAGCATTAAACAACTGTAAGGATTAAAAAGGGATTGCAGCGCTAGAAACTTTTAATTCTCATTCTCTAAAACGTTTTTCCTGTTCTAAATTAAAAACTAGCATACCCTTTCTGTCGCTATTTTTTTAAGTTCGTTCGCTTCAATGCGAAAACCGGGGCAAATCAACCAGCTATAGGGAAGATAAGTGGATACTACAAGTGATGCAGCTCCTCTGAAGAGAGAGATCGAAATAGAAAAATCGAGATTTTTTTTTTGGTATTTAACCCTTGCACAACATCTTAGAGGGGTAACTAGCTGATCAAGAAAAAATCCAGACAATCTCGTTTTTCTATTTTGTTTGCAATGAATAGTCAGCTTGGCTCCCGATGAAAAATTTATCTCAAAATAGTAGTATGAAGTTGTACGAAAAAGTAGCATGCAGTACGGACTGATGCTACTACATGCTTCTATGTCAAGGCTACAGTGTTACTCATTCGACTGCATGCTACTATTAGCAAAGACAGGATGCTATTGGATACTACTGCTTAAGCCCAGTTTGAGGCACATTAAATGATAGTGTTCTTTACTATTACATATCAATACATGCAACTTTTTCGTACAACCATCATACACCTACGCAGGCTACAAATTTTTCATCAGGTTCCAACCTTATAGAGAGAGATCCTTTGGTCGTTCATGGGCATCCAGTCCTGAATCGCCGACTGGCAACCTCTGTCACACCTTCCCTCCTAAGCTCCATGCACAAGGCTGGATTTCCTCGGATTGACCGAAAACGACGAAACTGAGAAAATCCACCCAGGATTCGAGGAGAGATTTCCGAGCCGCGAAGGCCTTAGAAGCAATTTGCGTGACGGGGCTAGACATCCCCCAAATCCTATGCCCTGCAGTGTCAGAAGTTTCATAACAGATAACACAAGGATGTGGAGTTTCAACAGACAACGTGTAACAGATAACACTTGGGATGTTATCTGTTGTGTTTGAAAACGTTATGCATGAAAGTTATGGATAACAAGCATTGTCGGGAAGAGCCAAAAAACAGCCAAAACGCATCTACTGCCTTTTCTGTTTGTCGTCATGATGTCTGAAAATTCAAGAATTACACAAGTTAGGTAAGTGATTCTCATTTTCCGGTTGTCTCTTGTTTTGTTATTTATATAAAGTCTATCGATGTTCCCATCCTTTTCTAATTTTATTTGCTATATATATATTTATTTTTGTTTAATTGTGACTGTGCCTTGGCCTTGCTCTCGGTTAGCTGTATGATTATTTGCGCATGGATGTTATTGGGTATGATTCGTCATGTTTAAGTTAATTTGGTTTTATTTTTATTTTTTTCCTGTGCGCTCGAGCTCTGCTCTCAGCAGCGGAAAGTCATAATGATAGATTTTTTTTGTAAATAAAGATAACCATGAACCTCAGCAGATGCTTTTTGGCGTTTTTCGTCTCTTCCTGATGGTAACCTTATTATGCATAACATTTTGAAACACAACAGACAACATCCGAAATGTTATCTGTTACGCATTATCTGTTGAAACTCGCATCCTTGTGTTATCTCTTATGAAAATTCTGACAGTGCGGTTCAGCACGGCTTAGTCAAACGAAAGGAAAAACGTTGTTCAGTTAATACGCTTGTGATGTTATTTGTCATTAAGAACTGACAATAACGCCCTGGAGAATACACAACTTCTGCAATAGTAAGGTTCCTTATCTGACTGAATTTCCGAAAATTTGCTGCAGGTTCATCACTGCACTGTTTAGGAGGAAAACCATGAGAAGGCTAAGCACTCTCGCACCTCCCCTATATCACAGTCACCTTGCTTTAAACATTAGCTGAACATTCTATGGAGTGTTTTTCCAAATTCTCGACTGTTTAGACCAGTGGTTCCCAACCTTTTCCGTGCCGTGTTCCCCTAATCAAGGATCGAAAACATTGCGTACCCCCTTTTTCAGAACGTGAAAAAGACGATAGCCATTATCATATATACAATATCAATTTTGCAATCACTTGAGGCTGCTTTGTAGCTAAAAATGTTGTCGAATCTCGGCTCGACGTCATTAACGGCAATATTTTTTAACAGTCAGCCTGTTTCTGTGTTTGGTTTTGATGTTCTCCGTGCTTTCATCAAGCTGAATCGCAAACTTTTTCGTTAGCTTGTTTCGCAACCTGAATGACAACTTCACTTGGATTTCTTCTTGAAACAATATTGTTTGAGACAGGAACAGATTTTACTGCAGTAGGCTGTTTTGGAATCAACATTATTTCACTGATTCTCACTAGGGCTTGTGATCAGAGGCGTCACACCCCTCCCTGGCCGACTCGTTGTCGACCAGACGATTTTTCTTAAAAGTAGATATTTAAAAATAAAATGTCGGTGTACCTTGCCCCTTAAAATACATTTTGACTGGTTTTGCCTCTGCTGGTAATGTTAGGCTTTCGGTAATCTAAATTGAGTGAGACGAGTTTTTAAGCTACAGACTAAGAGCGTGTCCGAAAGCTCGGAAACGAACGAAAATGCTGAATTAATTCAGCATTTTATGCAGCATTTCGCTTTCGGACTTAAATTTTCGCTCAGTTACTGCAGCATTAATTCAGCATAAAATTCATCGAGAAATTCAGCGAAGATGCTAAATTTTATGCTGAATTTTCAAGAAGAAACTGGGGAGCTGGCAATTAAGGCTAAATTTCGAAATTAGAAGTGTCAGAGAAGAAATAAAGAACGTGTCCGAAAGCTTTTAGTGCTGTAAATGCTGCATTTAATGCTGCATATAAGGTAAGAGCTTTCGGACGAAAATAAAAATAAAAATGCAGCATTAAATGCAGCATTTACAGTCCTGAAAGCTTTCGGACACGCTCTAAGTCAATTTTGGTTCCTTCGAGTACCCCTTGCAAGGGTCTCGCGTACCCCCTCGGGTACGCGTATCACCGGTTGGGAACCACTGGTTTAGACTGCTATACCTAAGAACATAAAATTCACGGGACGGGACTGACTCACAACTGGCTTTTCACAGCGCACAATTCACAAGCGGGATTCACACAGGTTCAGCTTTTCATTCCGGACCAACGGACCACGTCCGCTTGCCCAACGAATTCCCAAGAGTTGACTCTTCATCATCGTTCCAGCTGGAGTTGGACTGGGCTTTTGCTAGAGCTTCGTCCTGCAAACAAGATTTTTTCTTTATTTCCGATCTGCAGTGTCCAGAGCTGCAGGATGGGACTAGAGACGTGTTGCCGTCATTCCAAACCCTCACAAGCAACCAGAGCAAGATAACACTAGGGAGTAGCGCCAAGACATGTGCTTTCCATGCTTTGCAAACGGGCTGTACTTGTAGCGCCACCCACTACGCTTGCGGCATTTAAAGCGAGACAAACTTGCGGGTTTGGAACAAGGAAGGCTGTATAATTTTGCAATGTTCAGGATATGAAGTTATCGGAACAAGCGTTGGTGAACGACTGAATGAGTTTCAGTAGGGACGTTCTCCAGAGCTGGTGGACTCGGGACTCGTCTCGAGACGCCTTTTTCAAGGACTCGGACTCGTCTTTCACGGAGATGTCCGTCCCCCAGAGTTGTGGAGTTGGACTCTGGACTCGTCTCGAGACGTCTTTTTCAAGGACTCGGTCTTGTCTCGGACTCGGATTTGCTGGACTCGCAGCAGCTCTGACGTTCTCTATAGCTAGTACACTATAAAAAAAAATCTTGCAGTATTCGCTACTGGGATTAATCTTGTCTTTACTGAGATAAGATTACACCTAATTCGGATTAATTGTATCCCAAAAGAGATAAGATAAATCCCAGTAGCAAATACTACATCCGTACTCGGAGAAACTTTTTACAGTGCATTGCTAGTATCGCTGCTATTGAGTGTGTGTCAATTTAGTCAAGTCTTCGCATTACTGGCTAGTGTTAATTTGCTCTGCAAGAAACTGAGAAGGACGCCACGTCGACTGCTGGATTTCGGAACAGAGGGTAATTTCTGATTCGCGAATTCGCCGAACTGGTCACACATTGGTGCACATCGTATTCGATTTCTATAAATCTAACGGTAAGAAAGTTTGTACCGATGGTCTACCGCTGTAAACTAGTAAACAGTCTTCAACTGACCGTTGACCTGAACGGTCGCAAATACCGGTTAACTTTTTGTTTGTGAAACCGTTGAAAGCCGTTACTGAAAGTCTGCGTTTGTGGAATGGCGCCAAGTGAAGGCAATGACGAGATGTCAGTTAGTCTGGTTTATCAGCCAGTTTTGAATTTTTTTTTCAGAAAAGTCTTGACTCGGGAGTTGATACAAATTCGGTCAAAAAGTTTGCTGCAGAGTTCTTCACTGTTGACGCGATTGTGGCTGCGAAAAAGTTTCTGTGGGCTCTTGCGTTTCCCAGTGAGCTCCCCCCGAGAAGAAATGCCCAGTCCAATCATCTGCGTGATATTGTGGATGCTTTCCGTCGCTGTGATGACTTGGACGTTGTTGTTCCGGATTTCGTCATACGATTTCCGAGCGAAGTTCCGGTCGTTCCAGCTGTTGCCATTTCTGTATTGAGTAGCAAGCTAAGCGCTGTTGCTAACGATGTTCGTTTTATTGCTGAAGCAGTTTCTACTCTTGATCGCTTCACTGCTATTTCCACTCGTGCCGAGGCTTTGACGGTCATCCCTTCCTCACCACCTTCAGATATGCACACTGTTGTTGTTAGTAATGTCCCGTCGGATCTTCTTAACATTGATTCCAGGACGCAACACATTGACACCGTTGAAGGTAACGAAGGGATTACTAATGTCAGAGCGAATACTCAAAGAAATCGTCTCATCGTCCACACTTCAAGTGCTTCTTATGCAGAGGTTGTTGCGAGATCAATCACCAAGGGTTTGCCGGAGGGTACTACTGCCAAAGTTATCTCTCCAAAATTTTTGGGTGTCGTCAGGAGTGTTCCAGTCACCATTACGGGCGACGCCTTGAAGACCCTGATTCCTGATTCTTGTGAAGTCGTGCCTATTTCGGGCTCTCGTTCTTTCAAAATCGGGTTCAAAAGTCAAGTTGGTCTCCTTACAGCTATGAAAATCGGGGTAAAAATCGGGTATGAAGTTTTTCATGTTCATGAATTCCACCGAATGCCCAAGCGCTGCTTTCGCTGTCAATCCCCAAACCACGGTGTAGCCAAATGCCCGCATCCGTTTGATTCTCCAAAATGCGCTCGTTGTGCTGGTTGCCACAGTTATAGCAAAGATTCCCCTTGCTCACTGCCTCCAAAGTGTGCCAATTGCGACGGCTGTCATGACTCTTTTAGCCTTAGATGCAGCGTTATGAGGAAGGCCCTGGGACTTGGCAAATAATGGTTTTTCAGGAAAAGAAACTGCGCTGTGTGTCATTAAATGTAAATGGCACTAAGGACAAAGATCTTCTACTTGATGATTTGCTAGGCAGCTCGGACATTCTTTGTCTTCAAGAGCATCTGCTATCCGCCCCTAGTAGCGAAAGTTTGCGCCAATCTCCCGAGCACTTTGTGTTCATTCAGCCGGCAATGAAAACTAGAGGTCGTCCTTCCGGTGGGTTAGCCATTTTTCTTCGAGCCAGCGAGTGTTCTGCACCACCAAAACTGTTCCAGTCTGGGCGTTATGCTCTTGCCGTTCAGTTGGACAATATTGGTTAATGTATATTTACCTTGCGACCGGCGGAACATTGCATCACATAGTTCATTTGCTAAGGCTTGTCAGAAAATCAGAACACTTCTATCAGACATTTCAAGGAAAGGAATGAAATGGGCTCTTGTTGGTGATATTAACACTGATCTTCTAACTTCTTCTGTACGGACTGATTTATTTTTCGATTCTTTACCGGTAGCTCACAGTCTCATTGCGAAGTCTCTACCCTTTTCATATATACATAATCGTGGCGCTAATGTTTCCAACCTTGATCATTTGATTGTTTCTGAAACAAGTCTCATTGACGGTATTGTTGAGGTTGATGAGGAGAAAATTGAGGACGACCATCTGCCTCTGTCTTTCTGTTTGGTTGTCCCTGTTGCTCGAATCAGTTGTCCAAATCCCAAGAAGGCTTGGATCCAAAAGCGTAACTGGAATTGTGCTCTACATTTCTACATTAACTAATCTTCTCTCGCTTTTAAAAGTTCCTTTTCACCTTCTTCAGACTGGTATAGCAGCTACTACTTCGTCCGTTGATATTAATTGTTATTATAGCGAGCTTGTCCTTTGCTTGAAATTGGCAGCCGATATTGCTGTACCGACTGAGAGAATTCGAGTTGGTACAAGGAAACCTATTTGGAAAGTCAGTCCTGAAGTTAAGAAGGCAAAAAACACGGCAAAATTTTGGCTAAAAATTTGGATTGCTTGTGGACGCCAAGGGAATGGTACTGTTTTTAATCTAAAAGCTAAAACGAAGCGTGAATACAAATCTTCACTTAAAAATGCTCGTTTGAATGGCTTAGATGCTCCCAGTGACAAAAAAGCGTGGCAAAAGGTCCTTCGTACAGATAAAGGTTCAGCTGTACCTCCTTCCGCGCTAACTATGGCTGACTGGACCAACCACTACCGTGGTCTATTCAGTGGTTGCAAAAACCAGATTCAGCAGCACTTTGAAAATTTACTTCTTAAATACCTACCAAGGAAAATATTTCAACCTTCTGTTCTTCCCGTTACTTGTTCTTCCATCGAAATTGCTTTCCGAAAATTAAGAAGAACTGGTTCTACAGATTCTGATGGCCTTAGTGCCGATTTTTTTAAAATTGAGTGTCCAGCTTTAACACAACACCTTCAGCTGCTATTTCAAATTTGTTTATGCCAGGGTCTGGTTCCGAATAGTTTCCTCCTGGGTACTATAACATCGGTGATTAAGCGAGGGAAAGACGCGGACCTTTGCAAAAGCTATCGGCCAATTACAGTTTCTTGTACCATAAGCAAAATCCTGGAATACGTCCTTCTTCCAGAACTAGTTGAAAAATGTAGCTTTGGTTCAATGCAGTTTGGATTCCGTTCGAGCGCCAGTTGTGCGCACGCTCATCACATATTGACAAAAGTGATGAAACAGGCTACCCGCGACAAGTCTTCTATACATATATGATCTATAGATATAGCTGGTGCTTTTGACAATATAACGCATTCTCAGGCCCTATTTTCTCTCATTACTTCTGGCGTGAATCTGTCTGTCGTCTATCTGTTAAAATTTTGGTATGGTCATTCTTCAGTAAGGTTCAAATGGCAAGGTAGCTTGTCAGAGATTATTTCTGTCGGAACTGGTGTTCGCCAAGGGGGAGTCTTATCTCCCTACATCTTCAAATCGGCCATATCTTCTTGTCTCGATTCTTTGCTTCCTGCTTACTTCTATAAAGACTATGCCTTCAGCTACATAGCCTACGCGGACGACTTGCTCTTAGTAAGCCGTAGCCGATCCACACTCACAAAAAATGTAAGTAAGCTGTCGTCAGAACTTCTGAAAATTGGCCTTGAAGTTAACCTTTCAAAATGTGAGTACCTGCATTTCAACCCTTCGTCAAATTGTTCGAGTGCATCTAAAGCTTCTATATCTCTTGGATCGTTCATCGCCAAATCAACAGACTCTCTACGGTGGCTCGGCATAACATTCAAATCTTCATTGTCAAAATTTTGCTCTTCGGTTATTCAAGAAGTTTATAAGTCGATCCGTAGCGCCTATGGGCGCATCGTCCCCAACCGGGGGCGCTATAATCGTGAAGCTTTGGGAAATTTGTACAGCACCTTCTGCGCTCCTTCTATACTATTTCGTTCTGGCGTCACTCATGTTCTACGAAAGAAGGAGATTAAAAAGATGAGATCATGTTATTTTAAATATGCAAAGCACCTGCTCCACTTGTCGAAATTTTGTCATAACAATACATTGACGGAGAAATTCAAAATTCAAGACGTAAGTGTTACCCTTTTGGATGTTTCGTCATCACTTTCAAAACTCATGGACAACAAGGCCCAACCAGCACACGATGTCGTCCACTGCTTCCTGACCGAAGATTAAAAATTAAGTGTCTTTTTCTGTGTGTATATATGTGTTTTGTTTATTTTCTTTATTTTCGTCATTTACTCCGCCTTTTCAAAATGGCGGGTCATAAATAAATTACTTACTTACTTACTTACTTACACAAGTGGCGGACAAGAGACAACTTTAAGAACGAGAAACAAACTGGGAAAGAACAGAATTATGTTCCTGTTGAGCTGGCATCATGAAAATGATGAATTTGGCTTAAAGCACGTATCGACACCTGACAAGCTGCATCTGTAATTACTTGAATCTATAAAAATTTAAATAATATAACAAATAGAAATTTAAAAAATTTGGCTTCGGTCTAGGAGATTCGATGTTTAGCCTTTAACTGCGTAGAATCGAGATTAGCCTGTACGAAGCGTGACTGAGCTTCAGAGCGTGTTCCACCCTTCTAATACTTGGGGGGGGGGGGGGGGGACGGCTGCCCCCCCCCCAATGTTATCGGCCCGTCGGAAAAAATAGCGGATTCAGCGTGAAGTGCCACGATTTTTTGTAAAAATAGTCGTTTTTTTCTTGGAAACAGTCGTTTTTTTTAATAAATAGTCGACTTTTTCTCTAAAAACGTCGGTTTTTCTTAAAATCAGTCGATTTTTCGTCAAAATAGTAGTTTTTTTCTTAAAAACAGTCGTTTTTCTGCGAAAACAGTACTTTTTTCTAAAAACAAGTCGGTAAAGATAACCAGCCAGTCGGTAAACACCTTGCCCTCCCCCCCCCCGATTTTATAAATTAAAAATTATAAATTTATAAATAAGTCAATTTCGAGAAAAATGCGACTTATAACCATTTGGAACAAGAGCTGTAAGCTCATATGGCACTTGCATGTGTCAAGATGATTTGATTGATCAAGAGTAAGTTACGACTTTGCGGTTGAGATGCGCGCTATAAGGGAGCTGGAACTCCATTTGTAAGCAAAACCCTTGAGGCAAAACTGCTAATGGGCTGATGGGCATCACGAAAATGCATATATTGCTTAAAAGTATTTTTTTTACTTTGCGGTCAAGATTGGTACTTTAAGGAATAATCGGATTTGGGAAGTAGCAATTTCTAAGCAAATGTTGTTGAGTCTCCAATATTCCAGCGAAGTTTCATCGTCCTAGCACATCAGGAAGTACCTTAACGCGCGATCACCGGAATCCCAGACCCCCCTCCCCCTCCTCCAACTCCACCCACAATAACCGGAGCCAATCCTGTTCTGTAAATGATTAATCCAGAGCATCTGTTTGTCATTCCCACGAAGTTCGATCCAGATCACACCAGTCTAAGCGGGTCAAGTATTTTCCGCCCTCCCCCCGATAATTGCCGGATTCGGTCCGGAAATGAAAAAGGTCACAAGAGAAAAATGTCCTCTGTTTAATTATTAAATTTCACTCGAATCCGATCACCCGTTCCAAAGTTCCGCATGACTCAATATTCCGGATTCCCCTCCCTCAACTCCCCCCCCCCCCAAGATTATCATATCGAGGATTTTTTTTTTATTCCAAGTCAGTTTGACCGGGTCCCTGATATGCCTTCCAAGTTTCGTCGTGAAAATCCCCCAAAAACGGAATTCCGGGAGACCCCTCCCCCCCCCCCCCCCTCAAGTGTCCGGATCCAGTCAAATTATGTAAAAGATTTATATGGACCAGATGTTTGTTCTTCCCAGCAAGTTTCACTCCGATACCATCATTCTAACCGTTTCTCGAGATTTCCGGTCCACCCCCCCCCCCCCCCCCCCCACCCCACACAGCTCCCCCGCCGTGCACGTAGCCAATCCGATTCAGCAAATGACTTACCTAGAGCATCTGTTTGTTCTTCCCACAAAGTTCCATCCCGATCCCTCCATTCTAAACGGGGCACGTATTCCCCCCCCCCAAAAGTTGCCGGATCCGGTCCGGATATGAAAAAAATCATCGGAGAAATGTCCTCTGTTGAATTCTTAAATTTCACTCGAATCCGATCAACCATTCCAAAATTACGCATGACTGAAAATTTCGGATTCCCCTCCCTCCACTCCCCCCACCATTATCTGATCGACAAATTTTTATTTTGAAGTCAGTTTGATTGGGTCCCTGATATGCCTGCCAAGTTTCATCGTGAAAATCCCCCAAACCACCATCACAGGAATTCCGGGACCCCCCCCCCCCATAAGTGTCCGGATCAAGTACAATGGCCTAAAGGACTTATCTAGAGCAGATGCTTGTTCTTCCCAGCAAGTTTCACTCCGATCCCTCCATTCTAACCGTTTCTTGAAATTTCCGGTCTCCCCCCCCCCCCCAACTCCCCCCTGGCTACCGAATCCGGTCAAGACTTTAAACGGGACATTACAGATATATATTCTGTTCAGTTATGAAGTTTCATTACAATCCGATCATCCGTTCGAAAGTTACACACTTCTCAATTTCCCGGATTCCCCTGCGGATTCCCCTCCCTCCACTCCCCCACCATTATCTGATCGACAATATTTTTATTTTGAAGTCAGTTTGATTGGGTCCCTGATATGCCTGCCAAGTTTCATCGTGAAAATCCAAAAAAACACCATCACCGGAATTCCGGCCCCCCCCCCCCATAAGTGTCCGGATACAGTACAATGGTCTAAAGGACTTATCTAGAGCAGATGCTTGTTCTTCCCAGCAAGTTTCACTCCGATCCCTCCATTCTAACCGTTTCTTGAAATTTCCGGTCTCCCCCCCCCCCCCAACTCCCCCCTGGCTACCGAATCCGGTCAAGACTTTAAACGGGACATTACAGATATATATTCTCTTCAGTTATGAAGTTTCATTACAATCCGATCATCCGTTCGAAAGTTACACACTTCTCAGTTTCCCGGATTCCCCTACCCTCCACCCCCCCCCCAAAATGGTCGGATCAGAAAACTGATTATTCCTAATTTTGTTTGGTCGGGTCTCTGATATGCCTGCCAAGTTTCATGGTCCTAGCACAACTGGAAGTACCCTAACTCGAAAAAGTGTGACAAAATGCCCTAAATTTTCAAGTTTCCAGCGCCCCGCACTCCCCCCCATATGGTCGGATCGGGAAACTGATTATTTCCAGGTTAGTTTGGTCGGGTCCGTGATATTCTTGCCAAGTTTCATTGTCCTAGCTCATCTGGAAGTACCCTCACTCGAAAAAGTGTGACAAAATGCCCTAAATTTTCAAGTTTCCAGCGCCCCAGCTACCCCGCATATAATCGGATCGGGAAACTTATTATTTCCAGGTTACTTTGGTCAGGTCCCTGATATTCCTGCCATGTTTCATTGTCCTAGCTCATCTGGAAGTACCCTAACTCGAAAAAGTGTGACAAAATGCCCTAAATTTTCAAGTTTCGAGCGCCCCCACTCCCCCGCATATGGTCGGATCGGGAAACTGATTATTTCCAGGTTCGTTTGGTCGGGTCCCTGATATTCCTACCAAGTTTCATTGTCCTAGCTCATCTAGAAGTACCCTAACTCAGAAAAAAAGTGACAAAATGCCCTAAATTTGCAAGTTTCCAGCGCCCCGCACTCCCCCCCATATGGTCGGATCGGGAAACTGATTATTTCCAGGTTAGTTTGGTCGGGTCCCTGATATGCCTGCCAAGTTTCATTGTCCTAGCACATCTGGAAGTACCCTAACTCGGATATGTGGGACAAAAAAACTCGGACCGACCGACAGACCGACAGACCGACAGACCGACAGACGGAATTGTGATCGGTATATGGCACTTGAGCCAGAGGCTGCAAGTGCCATAAAAAGAAAAGACGTTCTTTTTGTATCGTGTGGTAGAGCAGCACATATATCGGCCTTAGGTTGCTTCAGAAATACAAGAAAATTCACTTTGGCGAATGGAGGTATGAATGGTTGTAGGCGCATTATTAATATTTGATGATGAAGTGCAGAATATAGATAACTTCATGAATCAGATTTGGTGGAAGGTTCGAACTTCGAGGTAAGTAACAAGAGCTGTAAGCTCATATGGCACTTGCATGTGTCAAGATGATTTGATTGATCAAGAGTAAGTTTCGACTTTGCGGTTGAGATGCGCGCTATAAGGGAGCTGGAACTTCATTTGTAAGCAAAACCCTTGAGGCAAAACTGCTAATGGGCTGATGGGCATCACGAAAATGCATATATTGCTTAAAAGTATTTTTTTTACTTTGCGGTCAAGATTGGTACTTTAAGGAATAATCGGATTTGGGAAGTAGCAATTTCTAAGCAAATGTTGTTGAGTCTCCAATATTCCAGCGAAGTTTCATCGTCCTAGCACATCAGGAAGTACCTTAACGCGCGATCACCGGAATCCCAGACCCCCCTCCCCCTCCTCCAACTCCACCCACAATAACCGGAGCCAATCCTGTTCTGTAAATGATTAATCCAGAGCATCTGTTTGTCATTCCCACGAAGTTCGATCCAGATCACACCAGTCTAAGCGGGTCAAGTATTTTCCGCCCTCCCCCCGATAATTGCCGGATTCGGTCCAGAAATGAAAAAGGTCACAAGAGAAAAATGTCCTCTGTTTAATTATTAAATTTCACTCGAATCCGATCACCCGTTCCAAAGTTACGCATGACTCAATATTCCGGATTCCCCTCCGTCAACTCCCCCCCCCCCAAGATTATCATATCGAGGATTTTTTTTTTCTTCCAAGTCAGTTTGACCGGGTCCCTGATATGCCTTCAAAGTTTCGTCGTGAAAATCCCCCAAAAACGGAATTCCGGGAGACCCCTCCCCCCCCCTCAAGTGTCCGGATCCAGTCAAATTATGTAAAAGATTTATATGGACCAGATGTTCGTTCTTCCCAGCAAGTTTCACTCCGATACCATCATTCTAACCGTATCTGTTTGTTCTTCCCACAAAGTTCCATCCCGATCCCTCCATTCTAAACGGGGCACGTATTCCCCCCCCCCCCCCAATAGTTGCCGGATCCGGTCCGGATATGAAAAAAATCATCGGAGAAATGTCCTCTGTTGAATTCTTAAATTTCACTCGAATCCGATCAACCATTCCAAAATTACGCATGACTGAAAATTTCGGATTCCCCTCCCTCCACTCCCCCCACCATTATCTGATCGACAAAATTTTTATTTTGAAGTCAGTTTGATTGGGTCCCTGATATGCCTGCCAAGTTTCATCGTGAAAATCCCCCAAACCACCATCACCGGAATTCCGGGACCCCCCCCCCCCCCCCATAAGTGTCCGGATCAAGTACAATGGCCTAAAGGACTTATCTAGAGCAGATGCTTGTTCTCCCCAGCAAGTTTCACTCCGATCCCTCCATTCTAACCGTTTCTTGAAATTTCCGGTCTCCCCCCCACCAACTCCCCCCCTGGCTACCGAATCCGGTCAAGACTTTAAACGGGACATTACAGATATAAATTCTGTTCAGTTATGAAGTTTCATTACAATCCGATCATCCGTTCGAAAGTTACACACTTCTCAATTTCCCGGATTCCCCTGCGGATTCCCCTCCCTCCACTCCCCCACCATTATCTGATCGACAATATTTTTATTTTGAAGTCAGTTTGATTGGGTCCCTGATATGCCTGCCAAGTTTCATCGTGAAAATCCAAAAAACCACCATCACCGGAATTCCGGCCCCCCCCCCATAAGTGTCCGGATCCAGTACAATGGTCTAAAGGACTTATCTAGAGCAGATGCTTGTTCTTCCCAGCAAGTTTCACTCCGATCCCTCCATTCTAACCGTTTCTTGAAATTTCCGGTCTCCCCCCCCCAACTCCCCCCTGGCTACCGAATCCGGTCAAGACTTTAAACGGGACATTACAGATATATATTCTCTTCAGTTATGAAGTTTCATTACAATCCGATCATCCGTTCGAAAGTTACACACTTCTCAGTTTCCCGGATTCCCCTGCCCTCCCCCCCCCCCCCAAAATGGTCGGATCAGAAAACTGATTATTCCTAATTTTGTTTGGTCGGGTCTCTGATATGCCTGCCAAGTTTCATGGTCCTAGCACAACTGGAAGTACCCTAACTCGAAAAAGTGTGACAAAATGCCCTAAATTTTCAAGTTTCCAGCGCCCCGCACTCCCCCCCATATGGTCGGATCGGGAAACTGATTATTTCCAGGTTAGTTTGGTCGGGTCCGTGATATTCCTGCCAAGTTTCATTGTCCTAGCTCATCTGGAAGTACCCTCACTCGAAAAAGTGTGACAAAATGCCCTAAATTTTCAAGTTTCCAGCGCCCCAGCTCCCCCGCATATGGTCGGATCGGGAAACTTATTATTTCCAGGTTACTTTGGTCAGGTCCCTGATATTCCTGCCAAGTTTCATTGTCCTAGCTCATCTGGAAGTACCCTAACTCGAAAAAGTGTGACAAAATGCCCTAAATTTTCAAGTTTCGAGCGCCCCCACTCCCCCGCATATGGTCGGATCGGGAAACTGATTATTTCCAGGTTCGTTTGGTCGGGTCCCTGATATTCCTGCCAAGTTTCATTGTCCTAGCTCATCTAGAAGTACCCTAACTCAGAAAAAAAGTGACAAAATGCCCTAAATTTGCAAGTTTCCAGCGCCCCGCACTCCCCCCCATATGGTCGGATCGGGAAACTGATTATTTCCAGGTTAGTTTGGTCGGGTCCCTGATATGCCTGCCAAGTTTCATTGTCCTAGCACATCTGGAAGTACCCTAACTCGGATATGTGGGACAAAAAAACTCGGACCGACCGACAGACCGACAGACCGACAGACGGAATTGTGAACGGTATATGGCACTTGAGCCAGAGGCTGCAAGTGCCATAAAAACACTGTTCGAAATTTGGAATGGAAAATATAGGCTATCTACTGCGACTTGTAAATAACTTTGCGACATTGTAAATAACAAACATGTAATACTCACTTTAAGTACTTTAAGGTGCTTTTCACGCTTAGCACTAATATTCTTCTGGGAAAACGGGTTCAAATCGTAGAAGGCAATCTGCAAAGTAAACTTTGATTCAAACGCTGCAAGCAAAAAAGGATTAAAGTTGCATCAAATCTGGCTGCAACTCTTTCAGACTACTTTAGCATCTGAATCAGAAGTTCACAATCAGCCTTTCTGGATTTCATAGAGTACAGGAAGGGCATTTTTGTCATACCAAATTTGCAGAATATCTATACCAGAGAAGTGAATGAATGCATGAATGAATGAAGGATTTATGACGCACTGCCCAAGGGCGTAAGTGCAGTAAAAAGGACAAAGAAATATAAAATAATCACAAAACACTCAAAAATATTTTCACTAATTTAGAATCACATTGATGGGATCGTGGACAGGTAAGTTTCTAATCGGAGCAAGGAAGTTAACATACGGTGCGCAAAAGGCAGTATATAACTTCCCAAACCCAGGTCTGCTACACCCGGAACGGTTCGGCACAATTTGCAGTCACCAAATCTGATTCCTTTAGCGGCTGATTTGACTGCTTCCTCGCAAACGTTTCGCATAGTTTGCCCAATTGTAATACCTAGCCATCGAACTTTTTCCTCAATTATGAGAACATTGCCTCCAACATTCAGAGAGGGTTTCCGAGGAGTAGCAGGAGCATTGAAACAAACGTACTGACATTTACTAGCGTTGACTGATAGGCCCATCTTGCCAAGGGGGTGTTTTTATGTCTACTCGAGTCTGACTCTGAGTCTGGTCTCTGAGGCTTGCAATTCTATGAAGTAGTATATGGTTCTTACTTGAGATAAAAGATTGGCATCTAAAATAGTGGAGGCAGTGCGTTGGAGACATTCGAGACTAGATCCGGCATCGTCGTATTTGAGGACTGTTTCCTCAGAGAGCTTGAATAGAGCGAGAGCATAGCGAAGTAAAACCTAAAATGAAACGAACTTGGATAATAAATAATAACATAAATAATAACAACACCCGTACGGAAAATCTCCACGTCGAATGCCATTTTACACCTCGAATCGAGGACGAAACGGAATTTTTCGTAGCGAAATACGGGCGAAAGTATAGCGAGGACGAATATTGATGGCGAATTATACTTCGACCCACATTTTCGCTGCGAAGATTAAGGCGAAGGCGAAGATGAAGGCTTTGTTTTCGCTGCGAAGATGGTAGCGAAATATCAGGGAGATTTCATCTCCGCCTCGTTTTTGGTGAAGTGCGAGGGCGACTTTTTGGTTGCCATCAGGTGATAGTGAAAGACTTTTCCTATAAAACTTCGACTTTAGTTTCCACTGGCAAGGTAATTGACGAGGCAGTTGCATTTGGTGAGCAATGAGAAAAGAATATTTGACGGTGCAAAACGGATAAGTCAGTTACTTTTTATTAGAGCTATATTTCGGCCCTTCTTGGCAAGCGTCCCCTTCAGGCTCAAGCCGCTCAAGCTGGAAAATAAATATTCATTTTCACATCAGCTCGGGCTGAAGGAATATCTATAGCGAGAGAGAAACTACTTTGGAGCTTTATGTTTGCCAGAAACCTAGGAGCAAAGAGCAATCCAGTCCGAGGTTATGTATCACTATAGGCGTATTCTCGCCGTTCCCCGAGGACTCCACTTGAGGAGTCCCCGCGTTTTTGTTTGTCCCGGGGACTCACTCCCCGTGTTCTCGCGAGTCCCCACGGACGGGGAATGCTCCGACTATCATCACCATCATCAAAAAGGACTCCCTTTCAAATTCGAAGGGGAATCAATTTTTGCTGTAGTAGGTACTATGTAAAATTAATTAAAAAGAATCAGAATAAACAAAACCGAAAATAATGTGGATCTAGACTAATTTTTTCAGCTGCATATTCATTTTTCGAACAAAATCCATTTTAGAAGCATTCCCCGTATTCTCGCTGTTTCTGTAGGCGGAGTCCACGTGGAATGACTCCCTCTATTCTCGCCGTTCCCTTCGATTCCCCGAGGAGTCCTCGGGGAACGGCGAGAATACGCCTTATATTAGTCAAATCCAATCGACGCAGTATCTGGTACCTTATTGTGTAAGTAATGTAAGCCCTGCCGTCTATAGTTTTGAAAATATTGCTATACTGTGACTGTGAAGCTCAAAAAATTTCAGAAGCAGCTTCCGAGTTTGAACCTTGTTCGATGGTGCAAAAGCATCACCCGAGAAATTTCGAGAGTTACAGTCCTAAGTCGATAATTTTGGGAAACATAGTTCTGTCTTCTATATTGAGGATAATTTTTGGACTTCCGTTAATACACCAAGACGGGTTCGGCCCTACCTGGTTGTCCACTACCTGGGTCTGTGACTCAGTTCTATTATAGATCAAAGGGTACGAATTTTTGTTTCTATACAAGATTGCTTTTTACCAACATTATTTGGTTTCGACCTTGTGACGCCTTCTGAGAAAATGGGGTCGTTTTTGTATCAAATGTACGAGGTAGATTCGCTGCCAAATGAGGCGAGAGAGAAAACGAGGTAGTTTGTGTTTCAACTGTACGAGGTCGTTTTGACCCAAATTTGAGGTTAAAAACGAGAGCGAAAACGGCCTAGTTTGTGTTTCAAAGGTACGAGGCCGTTTTGACCCAGATTTGGGGTGAAAACGAGAGCGAATAGGCAGCGGAAACGACCTAGTTTGTGTTTCAAATGTACGAGGCCGTCTCGACCTAGATTCGAGGTGTAGATTTTCCGTACTGGCATAAGAGCATAATAATAACAAAAGAGACCCTGAGCTTGCTATTGCTAACCTGATTAACAAATACAACTAAAAAATCCAGTCCCACTCCTGGAGCAAAATTCTCAGAGTCAAAGAGCGTGTTCCACCCTACTTACCGTAGTTACTACGCATGAAGTCACGAATTCTGGCTTTTTGCCGTCAAGGCTGGAACTATTTTTCTATCTTCCAGCAGAATATCACGCCACGGGCGAATCTGACCAATCACGTTACAGAGATACGTAGTTACCACGCTTACTACGCTCCCGAGCATGGTAAGCAAATAGTTACTATTATTTACTATTTCGAGAAGGGTTGAACGGTCAGCGTAGTAACTTTTTACGAGGTTGGAACGAAAATAGTAGCTAATAGTTACTATTGTTAGATTTGTTAGAAGGGTGGAACACGCTCCAAGTGTGCATGAATGTAATTGTGTACACTTGTCAATCAGAGAGTTTTTCATTTGTATTTGTCGACTTTTTTCCTATGAAAGTGTTACGTTTTTCTTTGGGTTTGCTTTTCTTTTCGTTCTTGTACTCTTGTCCTTTTTCTTTTTTGAATGACGGGTGATAAATAAATAAATAAATAAAAATTACAGGAATTCCATCCTATCACGGACCTTTTGCAAATCCGAAGGTCCAAACTTTCTGTTAGTCAGTTCCCAGTATTTTTCAAGTTCTTTGTCAGCCAATTTCGTAGAGTTGTCGAGTCACAACAGAGACAGTAAATATCAACCCTATAAGTGCTTGTCAACAGAAAAGCACAGGGGTATTCTGCCTGACTATACGCAGTAAAGAATGGCGAACAAGCAGGCACCAGAACGGCAAATAAATTAACGCTACAAAACCCACCTAGTCACTGTTCTGATAGATTTCTGACAGAAGTCTTTTAACAAGTGCAGACACTTATCATCTTTTGACAATCAATCTAGTAGTGCATATTTTATATTTTTTTTATGTTTGGCATACCGTTTAATTTTGTTCCAAAGTTTTGCAGTCGCACAAGTTCTAAAATCAATTGTAAATATCAATTAGATTTGGTTTAAGTTGACAGTCCTATGTTACCATGTTGTGAAACAGATATTCAGGAATAAATACGATGAAAAAAAAAAAAAAATACACTTCAACATGGCGGATTAAGAAATTTTAAAACTGGAATCCGGGTTCCGTCTGATATTCTAAAAATAAAAAATAAATCTCGATTAATTTTTCTGCCAGGTTTCTCTCCTGGAAAAACTCGAAGGGACACACACACGAGGGCAAGATTTGTTTTTCCTAAACCTTGCATTTCCTGTCAAAGGAGTGAAAGGTTATCCCAGGTAATGACACGCTAGTTAACTTTTCAGGGACACATTGTACGAGGCAATATTTCGAAATTCGCTAGTTCACGATTTTATCACCGAATTTCCGACTACGATCGGAAACGAATCCAGATGGCATTCAATCCAGATTAACCTCAGGGGCCACGGTTCAAACTTAGCTCTCAGCGATTCAAGAAAGACCTCGGAATATGGAAGTTTATAGAAATCGCATCGTGGAGGCTTGGAACCAACTTCCGTCCCACGTCGCTGCCAGCCCATCAGTCGACGCTTTCAAAGATGCACTGGACGAAAATGGTGGAACCGACAAGTATTGTGCTGATACTTTTCGTAGAATTCTCTTTAGTCTTGCGCCTTTTTTTGCTATTAATAATAATAATAAACAATAATGACCTTATCAAGGATGGATCTAGTAAAATACACATTCCTGAAAACTGGACAAGCCCAAAGTCTTTCTGAAATATCTGGCTGATGGCTGATTGGCATATTATAATGCAATTTCGCTGGTTTGAGAACGATTAAGCTTGGTGCTCACAGAACGCGAATCTTTTCCGCGACGGGAACAAAATCAGAAAGAATTTTTTATTCACCAAACACTTTTCTGCTAGAGACACCGGAATCGCCTAGGTGAATGCGAATCCGCGTTCAGTGGACAGCAAGGTTTAGAAAGATTCCACAATTTTTCGCGTCAAGTGGGCTTTAAGCTATCGAATAGGTTTCCAACGGAAAACTAAATATAACTTACTTTATGACCTTCAAGAAGAAAAGAGTCCCACACTCGGAGGTAAGTGGAGGGGGGAAGACAGTCAGCGAAGGCACAGAGAAGCCAGCCAAGGGCTAGAGGAGCAGCTTCCGCCCCCTGACGCACTAAATGCTCATAGAGGCGCGGCAACTTTTCAGAAATCAGATCCTAAAAGGAAAGTCGGTGAGACTTTATCGGAGCAACCAATCTCCGTCCAACGCAGCAGTTCCGAAACAAGGCACAATGCAAAAACCTCAGAATGAAATTCTGTTATCGTCAAGGTCTTGAATTCGGCTAAGTCAGACGTCGTACTATTTAATTGGAAAGCTGAAGGCCCCGTGCCCTCCATTGCTCTTGGTGATATCAATGTAAAACCCGTTGAGAGCATTGTTTACCTTGGTCTCACCACTGGCTCGTCATTAAAACACACCCGCCGGCTTCTTTCTGAACATTTTGAAAGAAAAATATGCGCTTCCTATGCTCTACTTGTAAAGACTGTAACCCGTTTCAACCGAAAAATACTAGCTTCCCTTTATAACTCCGTTGCAATACCCCAATTTCTTTACCTAGCTCCCTTCTGGCAAACATTCTCAGCTAGTGAAAAAAATAAACTCCGTTCCACTTTCTTCAGATTCTCCAAATACTTACTTCGGCTCCCGCCTTGAATAAGAAACACCAAAATGATGAAAATATATAACATAAGAGACCCTGAGCTTGCTATCTCTAACCTGATTAGCAAGTACAACTAAAAAATCCAGTCCCACCCGTGGAGCAAAATTCTCAGAGTTTAAGTGTATATGTGTATATCGTGTAGTGTATATCGTGTTCAGTTTTTAGTCAGTCAGAGAGTCTCAGTTTGTAATTGTCGATTTTTGTGTGTTTCATATGAAAGATTCACGTTTTGCTTTTGTTTTGTTTTTTCTTTTCGTTTTTGTACTCCGTCCATTTTCTGTTTGAGATTACGGGTGATAAATAAATAAATAAAAAAATAATTCTCAGCGCGTGCAAGTTAGTCACAAAATGTTTCCGCATAATCCTGAGCGGGCGATGAGTCGAGCCGCTCTGAGAGCTCGAGATGATGAACCAGTCCCTACCCTTCAACCAGTGTTTTGCTGCCGACATGTGAGATACAAGAACAGTTTTGTCCCCTCCTTTGTTTCCCTACGTAACAGAAATTAGTACATTATTATTTTACCCTCCGTTGTCTATTACACTGTCAGAAGTTTCATAACAGATTGCGCATAACACTTTCAAGAATAACACCTTTTCACTTAGAAATAAAGTGTTATGACCAATTAAGTTTACACTATTTCGTGCCTAGATCTCCAACAACACCTTCAATTGGTAAAAATACTAACGGGAACGAAAGAAACATAACATATAACATCCCAAAGTGTTATCTGTTGAAACCGCGCATCCTGCTGTTGTCGTTATGTAACTTCTGACAGTGTAGTGTTTTTACCTATTGAAGGTGTTGTTGGAGATCTGGGCACGAAATAGTACAAACTTAATTGGTCATAACACTTTTTTTCTAAGTGAAAAGGTGTTATTCTTGAAAGTGTTATGCGCAATCTGTTATGAAACTTCTGACAGTGTACCCCAATTGTTATTTATTATATTGTTTGTTTTCAGTATTTTATATTTAATTCGACCACTTTCTATTATAAGTTGATAATTTTCGTTAGTCTTTAATATACGTTTGGCTTTACCACCTGATATTCGGCTAGTCCGTAACTGGTGTTGAAATAAAAATGAACTGAACTGATTTGAATCGATATTATAAGTCTCTATACGGATGCAGAGTTAATGTCTGAGCGTTGTGCGGAGGTAAGAGTGCAGAGTTCCGGGTATGGTACAGGGAAATAGTCGAACTGCTGCACTTGGATAAATTTAGTAGGATAGAAGTCTTCTGGAAGTAGTGTGTTTGGGATTGTGTGCTTTAGCTTTCTACGTCATTAAAGCGCAAATACCACGAGAGACTATTGTTGCTCATTTACCAAAGGTAGAGGTACTGAACTCGGGTAATAGTGAGTAGCGCATCTCTACTAATATCAGCAGCAAATACTCAGTACAATCTTGAAATGATTCACTAAATTTGGACATGGGCTTGTCTCTGTCCCATCCCGACATTTTTCAGTACGACGTCATTCTATCCTAGACGGATGTGACTAGTTTTGAATGCGGGAGAATACTCGGAAAATCTTTTCTCGGGAGGAGGATTGAATGCTAAAGGTAAATGAACACAGAGTATGATTTTCGCAGTCGGATCCGAACTCCCTCCTTCGCTCCGGAAGTTGGAAGCATCGCATGCAGGTATCTCCAGAGCAACGAAGAGCTTGTTCCACCCTAATTACCGTAGTAACTACGCATGGCGTCATGAATTTTGGCTTCTTGGCTCCAAGGCTGGAACTTACTTTTCTATTTTCGCCAATATATCAGGCCACGGGGCAATTCAGCCAAACACGTTACAGAGATCCGTATTTACCACGCTCACTACGCTCCCGAAGTTGGGGGTTGGAACGATCAGCGTAGTAACTTTTCTTGAGGCTGGAACCGAAATAGTAACTAATAGTTACTATTGTTAGAAGGGTGGAACACGCACTCTGTTCCCAAATTCCCAACGACCAACATCTTTGAAGATAATTTAAGGATGACCGCAATGGCAAATAACAGTCTCCGTACCTGCAGCGTGAGGAGATCCGCCCTTGCCCCCTCCAGCCCTGCCGTATAATATCCAGGGGGCATCAGACACGTAACTATGCAAACGAGGGCCCAGAAGGCCTCTTCTTCGCCAAGACACAGTAGGAGAACGGCTGCCAATCGGTTCAAGCCCTAGAAAAGAAATAGGCGTCAACATTCCGCATAGAGCCTAAACAGCAACATGCAGTAAATATTAGCACTACACCCCTGATTAAGAAAAGAACATTGTGACACGCTCTAGTGCATACTGTTTAGTCAAACACAAACCCCTGAATTTTGGATACCCTATGCCAAACGCTGGATAGCTTGTTGGTACCCTAACCCTGACCTACCTCACTATAGATGAATTGTGATTGGTTGATTTCTGAGCTTCGCTCAAATCATCCATATTTGATTGGGTCCTACAGTATCCATCATATGGCATAGTGTATGCAGCGTTAGGCATAGGTGCATAGGGTACACCAAATGCTAGACATACCCAGCGTTTGGCATAGGCTTTCCCAAAATCAGGGATTTGTGGTAGACTGCTACTGTTTTGGTACGAATGTGGTATCAAAACAAAATACATAACACCTTCGTGACTCTAACAGCGTTTTCCTGCTAGTTTTATTGGTCTTTAAATATTGGTATTGGTCTTTGGCCGTAAATAGGCCCAACGCAGGTTTACACAATTACCGCAAATACATAGAAGAGAATATAATAGTGTTTATTCAGCCGCGAACCAACATCGAATTTTACATACAACGCAAAAAATAATAAATACTTCCTATTTAAATTATCCATTATGTCAACTACCACCATTTCTGTATAGCTTTCCATAAGGTAGCCTACATGTACCACTTCCCATCAGTCAAGAGCGCGTGTAAGCCGATTTTGAGAACGAACTTAAAAAGAATACAGCCTCTAAAAAAGGGAAGAGTGAAAGCCGGATACACCCAAAGCTGAGGAAAACTACAATAGTTGCGTTTTTGCTGATACCATGGTATCTGTTACCACGGTAACTGGATGTGCAATTAGTCGTTTTCGCAGTTATCGTGGTATCTGATACACGGTGCTCTGCAAAAACGACTATTGCCGAAATTGCAATTTTCAAAGTCATCCCAAAAGAAAAACAGATATCCAGTTACATCACTAAGTGCTAAACTTCTTTCTCACCAATCTGACACAATTTGATGAAAGTGAGATGACTTTTCAGATACCACGGCCAGTTACCACGGTCAGACCGTAGTATCTGAATATCTGATACCACGATAACTGGCCAGATACCACGATAACTACAAAAACGCCTTTTGACCGTGGTATCAGATACCACGATACCTGCAAAAACGACTTTAGACCGTGGTAACAGATACCATGGTATCAGCAAAAACGCAACTAATAAGATGCATCCACTGCATTATCTTATGATGCTGTTTTGAGGTCTGTAAGTTTAAATTGCCTTGTAGCTTTATTAGAGGAATAAACCAGAAAATGAGCTTACTTGGCAATACCCAACCTCCGGGTCGTGTCTACTGTATGCCAGTAATACCCGTCTTAGAGGGCCGACTCCTGCAGCTCCCGTTGAACCGAAGTGTCGGTGGCCGGGCAGGGTTCGAACTATATCTAGCTCAATCTGTTTCGAGGCAGCGGTCTCCGTATTGCCGGTCGCTAGTAGACGTGTGTAATGTCCGGCGAGGGGCTTCAGACGCGATTTCACGAACGACCACCACAGCTGACCCTGCAAAACGATACAAAGACGTATTTACGGCAAATGAAAATATATACATTGGGCTGACTGAGCAAACAGAGATCCTTAAAGTTCAACTGAAAAGCCAACGTATGTCGCCGCGCGAAGAGGCACGAGCGGAGACTGACAGTTGATTAACAGGCGTCTACATTTGAGATTTGAGGTTCTGGATGTAAGGGTTCAATGTGGAGGGCAAAGGGAACTGAGGTAAAGGAGATGGTAACGGCGATCCATTCCTTAACCAGGTTACGCTCATGAGCTGAGTTAGACTGCATAATATACTATTTTTGTGTCATTTAATTGGATACATTGAATTATTTGGATTCTGCAAAGGGATTTTTTTTTCTACTATCTACTCTAGTTATGACGGAATATCCGCGGCCATCCCCACAACGAAAATTCTACTATGACGCGGGAAATTTTAGTCTCAACACAAACGCGGCTTTTCAGTTGGTAGTGGTGAGATTGGTGAAGATTGCTTAGTGCCTGAACCAAAAAAAAAATCATAAATCTTTTTCGTACGGCATACAACAAAAATACAAGCGCATAGAGGTACCACAAATCACACGAAAATTCCACTATTTGAAAATCGACTATCGTGAATAGCGGAACAACGAAGCAACGCATTTTCAGTGGGTCTTCAAGCCAATTTTAGTGAATAAGTGAATGGTAACTAGCAAGGCCGTATCCAGGGGGGGGGGGTAGGAGGTTGACCCTCCCCCCCCCCCCCCGAAACATGCAAAAATAGTCATTTTTATAGGCTTTTCCCTCTGATCTATGTCTTCTTTGTACTTTTTTGTCCGACCCGCAGGCAACACCCCCCCCCCCCCAAAAGGCAACCTCCCACCCCGAAAAAAAAAACCTGGATACGGGCCTGGTAACTAGATTGTCATACCCCAGCCCTTTTCAGTTAAACTTTAAGAGTCTACCGTCACCGAGTGTCACAGTAACTCTTGGGACACCCGATCACAGCACGACTGGTGATTCACAGGGCACTTTTCAGTGCCCACTTTTACAGGGCACTTTGATTCACAGGGCCTTTTCAGTTAAACTTTAAGAGTCTACCGTCACCGAGTGTCACAGTAACTCTTGGGAAACACCCGATCACAGCACGACTGGTGATTCACAGGGCACTACATCCTATAGATCGAGTTATTTTATTTTATTATAAAGATAACTGTTTCCCAACCAACGGGCCATAGAGCCCTTGGAATTTTGTTTGCATAAATAGATTTTGTTTTTGGGATCCCAAAAAATTCTTAATAACGTTTTGAAGTCCATCAGATATGAGATAATGGAGTAACATGCTTGTTGAATCCGTATCTGAACTTGGTTTCCTCATTTGATTATTTGTTAGGCCGTAAGCAAAAAACTTCAAAACGGTAACATTTGAAAACGGCTGATTATGGATAAATAGCAAAAATATTAAAGGGTATGGCGAAGACTCGAAAATGTACATGATTCGATTGTATGGATCAAAAAGTCTGATAAATATTACATTTTTGGGATCCCATCGAAACTTTTGGTCTTGTTGTCTATACTAGTACTATGGCGTAAAACCCGTCTTTTGCCACTAGAAAAGAAAGGAGGAACTTTTCGCAATCTGTCTGTATTTGATTGAACTACAAAAACACAGAACTGTACGGGACAAGAAAGCACAGGGATTAGTGTTTGCCTAAAGCAGGCTGTCATGAGCTAAATAAATGTACTAGACCCAGCCATAGATGATAATAAATATATATTACCACTCCACTGCACCTCCAGAAGGAATGTCTTGAAAAAATGCAAAGCAAAAGCGCTACAAAATACGAAAAAGCTGAAATAAAGCAAAAGGTTCTTGGAGATGCGGGGTATCGATCCCCGTGCCTCTCACATGCTAAGCGAGCGCTCTACCATTTGAGCTACACCCCCATGTATATTTGTTCTTGCCTTGAATATGTTGAGTTTGTGAAGGAAGGCTAGCCAAGCAATCAAATTTATAACTAAAAGTTTTATCATGCACCGAAAAAGGTAATGTTTATGCTTTTCGAAGGTTATTTCACCTATGGCTTTAATTTCTTTTTACGATAATTTAGCCGTAGATTTTTGTATTTCATCTAGGGGATATCATGACTAATAATAACAAAAGTTGTAACAGTAATAATAATACAGTGTAAAAGAGGCCACTGGCCTTTACAAAAATAATCGGAGAATAATCCGGAAATACAAAGCCCCCGATATAACGGCAAAACTCCAGGAGCTTCATAAAAAAATTTCTGGACAAGCATCTGAACGGCTTACTCCCTATCACGGGCTCATCCGTTTGTTCTGTTGATTTTTTGTGTTAACTTTGTTGTATTAGTGTTTCTTCAGTTGTTTATTTGTTTCTTTCTCTTCTCTACTCCACTATCTTCACATTGTTTTTGTGCAGTGGGTTACAAATAAATTATTATTATTATTATTATTAGTATAGTGTTTGATTTCAAATATATTAATGATTATACAACGAAGCCAGGTGAGGGACCTGAGCCGAGATAAGTCACTTAATAAGCATTATTACACACGAGGGGTTGCTCTCTCTGCGCCACCGGTGTACACCTCGGCGCGGCACTGGCATGATACCGCCGCCCACCGACGAATTTTCTGTAGATGACTGCTTCGCCATCTGGCGCCCAGTAACGAAGGTACGCAGGTTTCTGTGCTTGTTTAGGGCGATATTGGAATTTTCGACATATCGATATTTTCACTTTCGATATTCGATAATCGATATATCGATATTTTCACTTTCAATATCCGATAATCGATATATCGATATTGAATTTTTTTACGATGATTCGCAATAGGATACGTCTCCTTTCGCCAAAATCTAAGAACACAACTGTCGTTAAAAACTTGACTCGGGGAGCTAGCTGACATATCAAAAATGTACCATGAGTCGATATTGAGAGTAAGAAAAATTCTCGTTACGACCATTGCAGTTTCCGGGCAGTTTCTGAGAATTCGACTTTTGAGTTAGTTGAAAAAAAAAGCAAAAGGTTTGTGTGCCGGGAGTAGGAATCGAACGCACGACCTCTTGACTACTATCCCGATCTAAATATTCTTTGAGCCCAAGCTGACTTTGAAACATTTATTCAAACAATGTTTACAACGGGTACGTCAGCTACGATTCTTCATCAGCGATATTTCGGCCCTTTTTGGCAAGGGTCCTCGTCAGGCTGTCAATCCTCTGGTTCAACTTCGGGGAAGGAAACAAACCTGTAATTACAGGTCTGATTACAGGTTTGTTTCCTTCCCCGAAGTTGAACCAGAGGATTGACAGCCTGACGAGGACCCTTGCCAAAAAGGGCCGAAATATCGCTGATGAAGAATCGTAGCTGACATACCCGTTGTAAACATTGTTTGAATAAATATCCCGATCTGTTAGTCAACACGGCCAAAGGCGAACTTTTATAGTGCAGAAGTGCATAATTACAGTGCATAAGGGGCAAGGGCCTGCCAGCTAGCTTTGGGAATACTAAGGAGGGGGTTCGAGATAACAAAGAAGGGGGGTCCTGTCGAAAATAAGTCCCTGTATCTTTATCTAAGCCTCCCAGGTCGGTTTGATGGCCGAAAGTTGCGTAGTCAAGTTTTCTGTGCCTTTCAACAGCATCTTGCATCATCTCAAACTCCGAATGAATACGAAATGAATTACGAAAACATATTGCTCCAATTTCGGATATCTAAATATAAATTATGTTGGACTTTACAGTAATTATGAATGAACAAATATCGTTTTCGATATCGATATTTCCGTTTCGATATCGATATTATATCGATATATGGATCGATATCTCGATATACCGTTATCGATATCGAACATCGCCCAACACTAGGAAGGAGATCCGGCACGATGCCGCCGGCCATCGACCAATGTTCGGTAGATGATTGCTTCGCCATCTAGTGCCAAGTAACGAAGGTACTTGAACGAAAGAATTATGGAATACATGCTGCCAAAGAAGAAGCAGAACTAGATAAGATAAGATAAGATAAGATAAGATTTATTTACACTAAGAGCCAAAGGCCATGGCAAATACATGAAAAACAAACTCAAACAAACAAAAATAATCCCTTCTATAAGCACCTATCCCTATGGGCTAGGGCTACCCTGAGGAACCTGGCCAACTGTTTAATACTCATGAAACAACTATTTCCCATGATCCTACACATCCATTCTTCATCTACCCCTCCTTCATTTACTCCAAAAATTTCTAACCTAAGTTCATTCAAATTTTCACATTCACACAACAAGTGTTTTAAATTCTCATCCATACTACCACAAATCGGACATGAGTAAGGACCGGACCGACCCTTTGCCCTCCCAATACACCGCCTTCTCTCCCCAAGAGGCAGACCGTCTGCCCTACAACTAATCAAATCCCTTATTTCCTCCCTTTTCAATCCCGCTTTAAAATAAACTTCCTCCCCCCAAATCTCTTTGATCTTGAGAACCACGCCGTTGACCAAAACCGCCAAGTAACCAGCCATGTTTCTGTGCTGGTGTTGGCAATATTTGGAATTTTCTATATCGATATTTCCACTTTCGATTACTGTTGGGCGATATTCGCTATCGATAACAATATATCAATATATCGGACCAAATATCGATATCGAAACGTAAATATCGATTTCGAAAACGATATCTGTTCATTCATAATTATTGTATATAATCCAACATAACCTACGATTCCATATCCGAAATTGGAGCAATATGATTTCCGCAATTCATTTCTTATTTTTACGGAGGAAAAATATCAATATCGATATATCGATTATCGAATATCGAAAGTAGTGTTGGGCGATATTTCGATTTTTCGATATTTTCACTTTCGATATTCGATAATTGATATCGATCAATATTTCTTAACCATGTTTTGACTATAGTACATATAGGATCATCTCAAACTCCGAATAAATAATAAATGAATTACCAATTCCTTACCAATAAACTCCAGTTTCGGATACAAGATAAGATAATATTTCTTCCACTAAAAGCAAAAAGGCCATGGGAAAAATAAACACAGACAAAAATAAAAAACAAAAACCAAAAAGGTAGGTTATGTCGGATTATTTACAATAATTATGAATGAACAAATATCGTTTTCGATATCGACATTTACGTTTCGATATCGATATTTGGTCCGATATACCGATATATCGTCATCGATATCGAATATCTCCCAGCACTAGAGTCAGCCTCAGTATATTTTGCTTCTGGTGAAGGTAATTCAGTGGCGACCAAATTTTCTTCATATGTGTAGGATGTCATATGTTTAGGATGAAACTTGGCAGGCATATTTAACATGGAAAAAGTCAGTTTCTGCATCAGACCCTCTGGGAGTTCAATAGAGGTATGCTTATTTAAACGTTTGCTGAGTTCAAACTTTGTCATTTACATGCGCTTGCTTCCCGATGAAAAATTTGTAGCCTGCGTAGTTGTATGGTAGTTGTACGAAAAAATTGCATGTAATACTATGTAGTAGCAAATAATACTATCATTTAATGTGCCTCAGACTAGTCCAATCTTATGTAGTAGTATCCAGTAGCATCCTGTCTTGCCATAGTAGCATCCAGTCTTGCTAATAGTAGCATGCAGTAGTATGTAGTAACACGGTAGCCTTGAAGTAGA
Organism: Branchinecta sandiegonensis; assembly: GCA_030848855.1. NCBI lineage: Eukaryota > Metazoa > Arthropoda > Branchiopoda > Anostraca > Branchinectidae > Branchinecta > Branchinecta sandiegonensis. The sequence continues at coordinate 24,978,400 of JAUPMV010000005.1, forward strand.
AGCATGTAGTAGCATCAGTTAGAACTGCATGCTACTTTTTCGTATAACTTCGTAATACTATTCTGAGATAAATTTTTCATCGGGTGTAGCTAAATATATCTACCAATTAGCGAAAGTAGGTAATTAAGGATTGAAAAGATTGGTTTGTAAATTCTCACTTTATAGAGCCAACCATTCCTTAAAGAACTCATCTTAACCACAAAGTACAGAAAATACTTGTGAGCAAAATATTCGTTTTCATGATCCCCATGAGTCCATTATCATTTGTGAACAAGCATTTTGCTGCAAAATGAATTTCCAGCACATCTTAACGAAAAAGTGAAAAAAAATATTTTAGGCCCAACGATACATATACATGATGCACAAGGGACCATTATAATATTTGCCTCAAGGGTACTGCTTAAATATGAATTTTTAGATCCCTTAAAATGCGCATCTTAAGTAAAAAATTAAACAAGACCTAAGGATTCGATGGGATCCCAAAATCTAATATTTGATCCGGACAATTGGGTCTTGTCTTCGCCAGATCCAGTCTTCACCAGACTATTCATCTGAGAAACACAAGTTCAGTAGACCTCTATCAGCCATATCTATTTTGACGACACTGACAGAAACTTCCTGCTTTACTTCTGCCAAATTTTCGGTTTTGGCCGAATTCCGAGCGAACTACTTGTCCAGCCAATAAATAAAACTGGGAAACGAATTCAGCGTATCTCCTCAACTAATCAACATCTAACCAACTTCGAACAAAACTTTACCTTATAAAAAAAATCCGGTTTCAACCGAATTCCGGACGAATTATATGTCCGGGCAAAAAATGATTGTCATATACAGACTCAGCGTCTCTTTTTAGCCCTAAATCTGTTATCCAAGCAACTTCAAATAAAATTTTGCTTTTAAAAAATTTTCCGGTTTTGGCTGGATTCCGGGCGAACTAGTTGTCTTCGTAGGCAATGCTTTTCATATAAGTGTTCATTGTGTCTTCTTACCCCTAAACCGAACATCTAATAAACTTCAAATAAAACTTTTACTCATAACCAATTTTCCGGTTTTTGCCGGATTCCGGACGAACTTCTTGTCCGGCGAAAAAGCAGTTTTCATAATCGTGTTCACCATGTCTTTTTACCCCTAAATCGAACATCTAATAAACTTCAGATAAAAAATTTACTTTTAACCAACTTTCAGGTCCTTTTTTTTAACCAACTGACGAAGACCCTTGCCAAGAAGGGCCGAAATATCGCTGATGAAGAATCGTAGCTGACGCATCCGTATATACATTCCGTTTTTTTCCGGATTCCGGAATCCCATCTATATCTAAATAAAATGTTCTTGTGCACAGGCTAATCGACTTGGACCAGGGTATTCTTAACTACAGTTCTTTTTCTTCACAATATTCACATCAGAAAAGTCCACACCCTTTCTATAGTTTAAAAATATCACCACTGAAAAAGCAAGTAAAGCAACATAGAGCGTGTTCCACCCTTCTACAAATAGAGAGATTGCACCATGCCCGACGAAAACTGACGAGATCGTAACGAAGAAATTTAACATTTCGAAATAGCAACTAATAGCAACTATTTGCTTACCAGACTCAAGTTCTCTGTAACGTGATTGGTAGGATTCGCCCATGGCATGTAATTCTGCTTAAAAATAGAAAAATCGTTCCAGCCTTGACGGCAAAAAGCCGGAATTCGTGATGTCATGCGTAGTAACTACAGTAAGTAGGATGGAACACGCTCATAATGGCAGAGCTCCGTAGTGATTAGGCTTGAAACTACTGAATTAGCAATAGATGGCGCGTCAGCCACGATAACATAAACAACGAATGGCGACATCCATGCCGGAGAGCTATCATGATAAGAGAATAAAGGTATAGCCAAAAATTGGTCGACAAATTTTATTTCCGGTTTTCGCCGGATTACGGTTTAACTACTTGTCCGGGAAGAAAGTAGTTTTCATATTCGGATTCAGCATGTCTCTTTACCCCTAAATCAATTATCAACTAACCTTTTAAAATATTTTTTTTTGCCCCTTAATTTTAAACCACCTCCCCCACCCCTAAATGTAAAGCTACAAAGCCCATCTACGAACTTGACCTTACCCTTGACCCAGTGAATCCAAGATACCAAAACATGTCATTGCCGGACATCCATATACAGACTCAGCCTCTCTTCTTACCCCTTAATCTGTCATCAAATCGAACTTTCGCTTTCAACAAATTTTCCGGTTTTGGCCGGATTCCGGGCGAACTAGTTGTCCGACGAGAAAATGGTTTTCACCATCGTATTCAGCATGTCTTTTTACCCCTAAATCGAACAATTAATCAACTTCAGATAAAATTTTACTTTTAACCAACTTTTCGGGTTTCACCGGATTCCGGACGAACTACTTGTTCGGCAAAAAAATGGTTTTCACCGTCGTGTTCAACATGTCTTCTTACCCCTTACCCTTAAATCGACCATTTAATCAACTTCAAATAAAACTTTTACTTCTAACCAACTTTCCGGTTTTTGCCGGATTCCGGACGAACTACTTGTCCAGCGAGAAAATGGTTTTCGCTATCGTGTTCAGCATGCCTTCTTACCCCATAATCGACTATCACATTAGCCGTTTAAAAATATTTTGTTTGTCCCTTAATTTGCACCCCCTCCCCCACCCCTGAATGTAGAGCTACATAGCCCATCTACGAACTTGACCTTACCCTTGACTCAATGAATCCTCTCACCAAGTTTCATCAAAATATCTCATTCCCTTCGAGAGTTATCGTGCTCACAGACAGACAGACAGACGGACATTTTTGCGATGTCATAGGTATCCCTCCACTTACGTTTTGGGATCTCAAAAAATACTTTTGACCAAACGATAGGCTACATAGCCATGATGCCCAAGGGTCATGATAATTTTTGCTTCAAGGGTATTGCTTACAAATGAATTCCATAAAGTACAAAAAACGTTTTGAGCAAAATGTACATTTTCATGATCTCCATGAGCCATCATCATTTTTGCCTGAAGGGTTTTGCTTTCAGATGAATTTCTAGTGCCCTTAAAGTGTAAAAAAAAAAAACTTTTTACCAGGCCATTCTGTTGATTTCCAAGGGCCGATGATCATTCTTATTTCAAAGGTATTGCTTATAAATAAACACAAGAAACCCAAAAATTTACAAATTCCTAAATTTCATCCTCTGACCCAGCCTTGCAAATACCATATGAGCTTCTAGCTCTTTGTATTCATCCCAAGTTCATGAACATTGTAGTTGGTACGTTGTAATTTCTTTACATGTACCTCAGAAATCATGGTTTATCGCAATATTTTAATATTTTAACCGCGGCACGCGCCACTTGGTGTACATCGTTGTTGGGAGTGAGCAACCCCTCGATTACACACTTCTCAGTCTTTCTGTAAGATCTAGTGTTTCCGGAAATCCGGAATGTTTGTTGGTGGTTGCCTCGCCTGGCGGCCTCACACCCTTCCCTGAACTACGTAGGAAATCTTCCCTTTCAATCCAGACAAGGATACTTGCTACGGATAACCCGCTCCTTCTGGTGCTTTCGAGACCGCTATTTCGCCTGTCTCTGCCGCTCTGGCGGACTTGAGGCGTATTCTCGCCGTTCCTCGAGGACTCCTCGGGGAATCGAAGGGAACGGCGAGAACAGAGGGAGTCACTCCACGCGGACTCCGCGTACAGAAACAGCGAGAACACGGGGAATGCTTCCAAATGGATTTTGTTCGAAAAAAAAAAATATACAGTTGACGAAATCAGATTGATCCACTTTATTTTTGGTTTTGTTTATTCTGATTGTTTTTAATTCATTTTACATTGCACCAACACCAGCAAAAATTGATTCCCCTCCGAATCTGAAAGGGAGTCCATTTTGACGATCGTGGTGATAATCCGAGCATTCCCCCTCCGCGGGGACTCGCGAAAATATGGGGAGTGAATCCCCGGGACAAACAAAAACGCGGGGACTCCTCACGTGGAGTCCTCAGGGAACCGCGAGAATACGCCTTTGGTCTGGTGAGGTTACGCTCAACAAACTTGATGTTCAAGGACCATTTTTGTTTCGTCGTGTTTTTCTCCCTTTTTGGGATCCCAAAACGTAAGTGGAGGGATACCTATGACATCGCAAAAGTTGTCCGTCTGTTAGCACGATAACTCTCGAAGGGACTGAGATATTTTGATGAAACTTGGTGTAAAGATTCTTCGGGTCAAGGGTAAGGTCAAGTTCGTAGATAGGCTTTGTAGCCCTACATTTAGGGGTGGTGGAAAGGGTTCAAATTAAGGGAAAAACAAAATATGTTTAAACAGCTAATGTGATAGTCGATTATGGGGTAAGAAGACATGCTGAACACTTATGTGAAAAACATTTTCTACCCGGACAACTAGCTCGCCCGGGATCCGGACAAAAAACAGAAAGTTGGTTAAAAGTAAAAGTTTCATTTGAAGTTGATTAAATGTTCGATTTAGGGGTAAGAAAGACATGCAAAACACATAGGTGAAGAGCATTTTCTACCCGGAGAACTAGTTCGACCGGAATCCGGACAAAACCGGAAAATTTGTTAAAAGCAAAAGTTTTATCTTAAGTTGATTAGATGACAGATTTAGGGGTAAGAAGAGACGCTGAGTCTGTATATGACAATCATTTTTTACCCGGACACATATTTCGTCCGGAATCCGGTTGTAGCCGGAATTTTTTTATAAGTTAAAGTTTTATTTGAAGTTGATAAGATGTTCTCTGTAGAGATAAGGATATATGCTGAATTCGTCTCTAAATTTTCTCTTTTTGCTGGACAATTAGTTCGCTCGGAATTCGGCCGAAACCGGAAATTTGGCAGAAGTAAAGTTTCGGTCAGTGTCGTCAAAATAGATATGGCTTACAGAGATATATCTGAACTTGGTTTTCTCTAATGATTAGCCTGGCGAAGACTGGATCTGGCAAAGACAAGACCCAACTGTCTGGATCAAATATTAGATTTCTGGGATCCTAACCTTTCGTCTTGTTTGTTACTGACTTATCTGTTGTTGGAGCTCCGCTCAAGTGCCATATACCGATCAGTTTTCGGTCTGTCTGCCAGGCCACCCATCTCGAGTTAGGGTACTTCCAGAAGTGCTAGGAAGATGAAACTTGGCAGGCATATTAGGGACCCTACCAAACTAACTTTGGAAATAGTCACTTCCCCGATTCCACCACCGTGGGGGAGTGGAGGGAGGGGGAATCCGGAATATTGACGTACTGTGACGAAACCGTGTGACATGTTCAGAGTGGATGGATCGGGATGAAACTTGCACAAGCCCTAGATACATAGTTGACAAGACCGGATTGGATCCGAGCACTGTGGGGGGAGTTCGAGGGAGGGTTCCGGAATTCCGGTGATCCCGAGTTAAGATGCTTACACATGTGCTAGAACCATAAAACTTGACAGGCATGTCAGGGAATCGATAATTTTAACTTTTAACAGTCGTTTTTCAATTTGACCCTCGTGAGTGAAGTGGAGCGAGGGGGAATCCGGAATCTTGAGAAATGTCCAACTTTCGAACGGGTCATCGGATCCTAATGAAACTTTATATTCGGAAAGAACTCATGTCTCAGATGTCCAATTTCAAGTGCTAACAGGATTCGATCAATGTGGGGGAGTCCGGGGGGGGGGGGGGAAACTTTGTGACACACTTAGAGTGTAGCGATTGGGATGACACTTGGTGGGAAGAACAAACATAAGCCCTAGACACACCAGTAACAGAACCGGACCGGATTCGGGCACTGTGGGGGGAGCTGGAGGGCGGTCCGGAATTCTGGTGATGGCGATTTAAGGTGCTTCAAGATGTGCTAGGACGACGAAACTTGGCTTGAACATTGGAGACTTGACAAGATTGGCTTAGAAATTGTCACTTTCCAAATCCGACCATCCCTTAAAGTACTCTCTTTACCAATATTTACGAAATAAATTTCATTCAATATTTACGAAATAAATTAAAAGACAACAGATTAACTGATACACTAAAAAAGATACACAAAATATGGCAAAAACGATTCTCGGTGTCCCTCTCGGACCGACGGACGGACGACGGGAAGGGAGAGCGGAATATTCGGCTCATCTAGAGACAGCACACCATCTTTCCTCCGAAATTTGTTAAACGGTATTTCTGCGGTGAATTAATTTAGGAACGACGTATCCTTTAAAGTTGAACCGAAAGGGACAATCTAGTTCCTATATTCACTAAAACTGGCTTGAAGATCCGCTGAAAATGTGTTACTTCATTGTTCCGCTGTTAACGAATAATCGATTAGTCGATTGAGCCGCGGCTTTCAGAACAAAGCTCTGGGGGTCTTGTGACTTCCACTTCGTGATTCTCAAACAGGCTTTGATTCCTGATCAGTATAAAACATTTTCCTAAAAAATGGGCAGTGTAATAGGAAATACCATGCGATCCCGGGTAAGAAACATACTATGTGGAAGTGAGAATTTGGCGGCTACAACAGGCTGAGAAAAAAAAATAATGGTTCGTAAATTCTCTTACAATCCAGAGGCGTATTCTCGCCGTTCCAAGCGGACTCCTCGGGGAATCGCCAGGAACGGCGAGAATAGAGGGAATCACTCCACGCAGACTCCGCGTACAGAAACAGCGAGAACAGGCGGGATTTTGTTCGAAAAAAAATATGCAGTTGACGAAATTAGTCTGGATACACTTTATTTTTTTGATTCTGTTTAATTAATTTTACATTGCACCTATACCAGCAAAAATTGATTCCCCTCTGAATCTGGAAGGGAGCCCTTTTTGATGATGGTGATGATAATTGGAGAATTCCCCGTCCGTGGGGATTCGAGAGAATATGGGGAGTGAGCCCCCGGGACAAACAAAACGCGGGGACTCCTCAAGCACAATCCTCGGGGAACGGCGAGAATACGCCTTAAGTTGTTGCTGGAACGTTCTCTCGCAATAAACTTACCCTTATCTTAGTTGGAATTCCATGCCGGACAAGTAACACCAACTGGCGGTTTCTAAAGAGCTCTGGCTGATTCAAGGTTGGGAGCACAGACTGCCACTGTTCGTCGTCAGGGTCGCTAGTGTCGATGGTTGGTGTTCCACTACTAATAGCTGGTTCCGAGTCGAGTTGAGACGATACCCTCTTGAAACCAAGTTCATCGTAGGCTGAAGTGTCGCCACCTCTTAGGAATAGATTTTGTTTAAAGCGGACCGCAAAAAATGGTCTTTCTAGCACAACCATCCCTACTGTCACTATGAATGTTCAAAACCACAAAAAACACCGTCAAACAATGAGCATATTATAAAAAGAACACCGAATTTCCTAGGTTTGAAATAATTCGGTCTGGACTAAATCTCAGCCGATTATCCGGGACAGCCGTTATGGCACGTGTGGAGCCAAGGGTCAAAATATTAATTTCCATCTAATGCTCCAACCGTTTATTACAAATACAAATAAATAAAAAAACAACAAGACCAGTGTGATAACCTGAACGAATAATCTATTAAGTCTTATAATTCTTTGCTAATCAAACATAGAAAGTTTCGTCATCTGGAAAAGAAGACGTTCTACGTGGGTTTTTTCTCGAGCCAAAACAGCAACCCGGCAATCAAGTTCAACTCGAAATAGACTGGTGGCTTCCGATCAGTAAGAGAAGGTAAACATATTGTTTGGATTAGGTCTTAATTATCAAGGACAATAAGCTTCTTAAAACCACGCTCGAGCTCCAAAAACTGATGAATGCACACATCCTGAATGCTTTCGACTGGTTAACAGCAGAGATGGGCGAATACCGAATCCGGATATGAATGGAGGATTCGTCCTTTCGGCCGGATTCGAATATTCTGCTTGTCAGGCTGGATTCGCATTCGGACTCAATTTCAAACCCTGAATCTTACGAATCCGCTGCAATTTTTTTTATTTTCCCAATTTTTAAACACTGTGATTTAGGTTTTGTGCTTAAAGGATCCCTCGCACTATTTACTCTTCAACTTACAGTATTTTACCATATTCGAATACTTTAAATCTAGGCTGCGATTTCAAAAATGCCCATGGTTTTGGCTCTTTTAAGCCTTTTCAAGACCCGTTGACTTGTAGCGAAAACAGGGAAACAATCTACATAACCTGTTTTTCTGATGGAAAAATTTATCGCAGACAACCGTCGACGGCGCGTTACACATCGAAGGTAGCAAGCAATACACGGCAAGTGAGAAAATCGGCGTGGTTTTGTTAGAGGGGTTAGGATATACCCTAAGAAAACTGGGGTCTCCGAGTTTAGAAACATAAGAAGTGATTATGGAAGTAGGTTGCATTAGTATTATAAGTAAGATAGTTCCTTTAACGAGCCCCAAATTCATTCCTGGTTGCGAAGAGAAAACCCATAGCCTACTATAATAACCACACATAAAAACCTTGAAATATGGTTTACATCGCCCAATTAACCGTCCCATTTGCCTTAAGCATCAGAAAAAATCAGATTTTTATCACCTCTGATTTTACCTAGTATATGATTTAATTTTTGTTTAGGTCGGGATCGAATCCGGATTCGAATCCTCAGTGGATTCGGAATCGGACTCGCCCATCTCTGGATTCGGATTCGAATCCTTTCATGATCGGATTCGCCCATCTCTGGTTAGCAGAAATGGCAGCATAGCCATTTATTCACAAGCATCGCTAGCAGCCGGTTCTAACGGATCAAGAACTCAGTTTCTGTGCAAAGATGTCGATTAATCGATGCCTTGGCCCAAGAGAGGGCTCGGAGCTCAGGAAAGCTAACCTTTATTTTTGTTGTGACATAAATAGTAGAATAGTAATGACACTTATTACGAATTATTTTTGTAATTGTTTTCAAGAATTGTCATTTCAATTCGCGTTAGTATTTTGATGAATTGTCTTTTAAACCGTGAACTGTATATATAAATCATAGATTACAATTGTAAATATATCCCTTAGTTGATCTTTTTAACTGTACTGACATGTCCAGCACTATTTTTTGTATGCAAACAAAATGCATATGCAAGCTATGCAGCACTATGTTTTGTAAACAAACCGAATTGCAATTGTAATTAAAAAGGGTCTTGGATACTGTAAAAAATTGGAAGTTGGAACTATGGTAGAGTAAATATGGATCAAGCCGCTTTCAACTGACGCGTTCGCCTTTCGCGCTGAGCTATGCAGCATCTGCGTCGCGCTTGTTGCGACGCAACGCAGAGCTTACGCAGACAAATAAAACGCAACGTATCAGATTGTTCAGTGAAAAATGCAAGTTTCTGAAGAAAAACTGGAGAAAAATCTACAAATGGTGAAGAAAAACTCACTAATGATGAAAGAAAAATTCAGTAGAAGAAACCGAGAAAGGAAAACGTAAATACGCATCCAGCGTGAAAGCTTCTCGCGCAGACGCAGGTGTGAAAGAAATGCTACGCAACCTGTACGCAACGCAAGACAAACGCATACGCAAGACCTCGCATCGACGCGTCAATGTGAAAGCGGCTTCGTTCCTTACGTTACATGCTTCTGTTTCTGCACGCTAGCTACAACGAGAAAAGAGGAAACGTACGCGAGTGGAGCAAGACCTTGGTGAATCGCAAGACGATGTACACAAATTATGGGCGAGTGTAAAAGACATTTTCCAGCACATGCTCAGATTCAATCGGGAAACACCTCCTGCACCGATCTGGCATCGCATTCAAAGCCACCGAACCTCGGAAACAAAGAGTGATTTACCGGAGACCAAAGGTAGGGGCAGAGAGTGGATGATCTTTCAACCTGACTTCCTCACTGACCGTAAACGGGCTTTGACCCGAGTAGTTCCCTTGTGTATGCAAGAGGGGGGAATTAACTAACCCGTACGACGGCAGGATCCCCCAGCCAATCAGATCCTTCAAGAGTCGTGCAATCAGTTCCGGGGCCCCACCTCCTGGTCTGTGCAGCTCACTTAACAGCAACATGTGCTTACTGTGCAGCTGATAGTACTTCGCCTCCCATTGACTGGCCTCTGCTGTCAATCGAAGCTCTCTACGCTGGGCCTAAAAGAGAGTACATTATATTATACCGTACCTTTTTTCCTCTTCACTCCTTGTGGGAGGTGAATTCAAACAAAATATTTAATCAATGTAGAAGTATGTTAATTTGGGCGTCGCCCAGCTCCGAACGAAACCGAAGAATAGGGCGAAATATTAAACCTAGCAGACACCACAGACACGGAGCGATGTCTGTCATCAAAACCCTCACCGAATTCAGCGTTCCTGAAGCTGTATTGCACGTTTGTCAGAAGCATCTTGGAGCACGCGTGTCCTGTATGGCATTATTGCCTGACAAATGATGACTCGGAAGAACTTGAGAGTATCCAGAAACGAGCTCTCCGTATTATCTATAGATGGCCGAGGATTCAATTCAATTCAATTCAATTCATTTATTTGTATCCGCCAAAGCTGGCGAGTAAAAAAAAAAAAAAAATATAATAAAATACGCACAATCGGTCTACAACTGACTAATAACTAGACCATATACTTTCATAAAAATCTACATCATTTAAAATAATTAGCCTACGCTATCTTAATCTCACTTCCGACTTCAAACTTTACATGAAAGGAGGGGAAAACTTAGTTTAAATTTTGGTCTAAGTTCAATGGAATACCCCACTCTACTCACTCTCCTCCCACCTCCCTTCGAAACTGAGCGCCCACGGCCAGAAAGAACTTGTGCCGAGCGAGTTCCAAGACTGCCTCCCGCGTTACTGCACTGAGCGGGTCACCGTCGCGGGTCGCCGTCACTACCCCCACCCGTCGATTCACCCAAACGTCAATAAACCCACTAAAAAAATCCGTCGATTCACCCAAACGTCGATTCGTCCAACGTCGATTCGCCCAACCACTGATTCGCCCAACCGCTGATTCGCCCACCCGCTGATTCACCCAGCCGTCGATTCGCCCACCCGTCGATTCGCCCACCCGTCGATTCGCCCAATGTCGATTCACCCAACGTCCTGTTGCTTGAGCGTCGATTCGCCCAATTCTATGATCCGTCGATTCGCCCACCCGTCATAAGACCCAAAATATCCGTCACAACCCCCACTTTTTCCGACGGTTTGCCTACTCGTCACAAGACCCAAGAAATCCGTCGATTCGCCCAAAAAATCCGTCACTACCCCCACTTTTTCCGAAAGTTCGTCTACCTGTCACAAAACCCAAAATATCCGTCGATTCGCCCAATTTTCAAAACCGACCTTTGATCCAGCGCGGCTCTTTTCATTGAACGCGATGGAACAAAGCGACTGAGTCACAGGGGAGTAATTAAGAAGGATACAATGGGGTCGCCGTCACTACCCCCACCCGTCGATTCACCCACCCGTCAATACACCCAATCTAAAAATCCGTCGATTCACCCAACCGTCGATTTACCCAAACGTCGATTCGCCCAACCGCTGATTCGCCCAACCGCTGATTCGCCCACCCGCTGATTCACCCACCCGTCGATTCACCCACCCGCCGATTCGCCCAATGTCGATTCACCCAACGTCCTGTTGCTTGAGCGTCGATTCGCCCAATTCTATGATCCGTCGATTCGCCCACCCGTCATAAGACCCAAAATATCCGTCAAAACCCCCACTTTTTCACAGGGGAGTAATTAAGAAGGATACAATGGGGTCGCCGTCACTACCTCCACCCGTCGATTCATCCACCCGTCAATACACCCAATCTAAAAATCCGTCGATTCATCCAACCGTCGATTCGCCCAACCGCTGATTCGCCCAACCGCTGATTCGTCCACCCGCTGATTCACCCACCCGTCGATTCGCCCACCCGTCGATTCCCCCAATGTCGATTCACCCAACGTCCTGTTGCTTGAGCGTCGATTCGCCCAATTCTATGATCCGTCGATTCGCCCACCCGTCATAAGACCCAAAATATCCGTCACAACCCCCACTTTTTCCGACGGTTTGCCTACCCGTCACAAGACCCAAGAAATCCGTCGATTCGCCCAAAAAATCCGTCACAGCCCCCACTTTTTCCGAAAGTTCGTCTACCCGTCACAAGACCCAAAATATCCGTCGATTCGCCCAATTTTCAAAACCGACCTTTGATCCAGCGTGGCTCTTTTCATTGAACGCGATGGAACAAAGCGACTGAGTCACAGGGGAGTAATTAAGAAGGATACAATACCGTCCGATGTAAATAAGGGTGAAAACTAGTCAATACAGCTTGAGCCAGAATGATGAGAAGCATGATATAAGACCTCGGTGCTGATAATGAAAGAGGAAATGGAGGATGAATGCAAGAGTAAAATATCAATGAGCTACCATGTTTTTAAGTACAACATGTACCGAAAGCGGTAGGCTACATATTGCGATTATTTGGTCGGTTAAAGGAAATTATAACGCCACACGATCATTCGATTCTCGATAGATTAAAATTTGACTGGTACTCCTTTGGTCGGCAGACTCGACCCAAAGTCGGCTAGAAGTTCGGCGGCAGGAATACCAAAGGTTCCGACGGAAACCCAGAGGAGAATATTTATGAAACTATTACAGCTGGAATACTGAAGCTCCAAGGGATATTCTGATCCATTTTATGCTTCCTTATATATGACCCTTGTCGGATGAATCGGAAATTGTACTAATTAGTCGGTAGCTTTACAAGCTTCTGCAGAACAGCTGGCCGACGACAATTATAAGTCAACTTTTTCACTTAAGTTATTACCGGATTTCTTTTGTTGTTCGGGCTGAACCTGATTTTAGCTGAATCGGTCCAGCAGGAAAAATGGGCTGACGCTCATAATGACCATGATCACAACGCCCACGACTCAAAATGCCCACTATTCAAATGTCCACGATTCAAAATGCCCTACGACCCAGCCCACGGTTCAGAATGCCCACGATCGTACAGTTTGAGGTGTTCAGGCCGTATTAAATTGGACCTAGTGATGAATGTGAAACGAAAGGCGCGGACCGAGTATCAGGATGGCGATAACCGTGCATTGAAACTGTTCAGTTACAATGTAATTTCGAATTCTGAAAATAGAAATGAAACACCAACAATGAGCTCAAAACTGTTATTTTTAACGATTCTTACCTTCAGGGTGCAAGGTTTAGATCGCCATTTCTTCGTACTTTCGCGCAAATCATCCTAGTTTGATGAATTATAAAATAATTCTTTCATAATTTTCCGTAGTAATCCTGTCCCTTTTAATCTCGCTGTCCGTTGTCCCAGATCATTTTGACCTCCCCTACAGACAGTTAGTCGTCGGCACTTTGAACCAGGACGATTTTAGCCTTCCCTGAGAGCATTTTCAACTGTCGGAATTTTGGACTGTTGACGTTTTTGACGATTTTGATTTCAGGTCTACACCCTGAATTATGGCATTTTGAGTCGTGGGCGTTGTGAGAGTGGGCAAAAAGATCGTGGTGATTTTGGGAACCATCCGAAAAATGTCTATGATATCCCCATTTTTGTTTGTTTAGGATTTTCGTGCCCCTATCTCGGCACTCAAACTTTTACAAGACATACTTACCGTTACTTACATACTTACCGTAAGCCGTCAGGCTTACCGTTTTTCAACGGCACGAAAATAAGTCTGTTAATTATTCAGCCTGATACTTGGCCTTAGAACAAAGCTCTAATCAAGTAAGAGAAAAACTGGAGTATCCAGTTTCACAGAAGCGTGAAAAGTATCACAAGTAGATCGCCAGATTGCGTGTGGAAATGATGAAAAATTCATTTACCGGAGGTGTTACAGTGGGGAAGATATTACCGGAAAATGCTTGGCTCTAATGAGACTTGATGGATCGTAAGAGCTGATAAGCTAATTGACCCATTTCTTATAGGTCCGAACCGTAACTGCCTGTGGTTAGAATGTTGAAAGGGCGTGTTGTGGCCATCCCTCCCCCCCTCCTCCCCCCTCCAGCTTCCCCTCATGTCCTTTTACTAACATCAAAATTACATATCTATGACGTCATTTAGTTCAATAACAAACAACACTTCGCTACACTTGTGATATTTTCTGTTATGATTTTGCAAACGTTGGGTATATACTGAATATTATACGTAGTAATTCAAGCATTATTATGCATGTGTTCTGCATTGTTTTGTACGATATGAATTTAGAAGCAACTGAGCTCGTTTGCAGGGGAAGTCTGGAGAAGACATCCGTAGTAAATGCTTACACTCTACTGAGACTTGATTGATCTTGTTGCATCATAATTTTCTTTGACGGACCACATAATCGCAATATGTAGCCCACCTCTTTCGTTAAACTTGGTCCTAAATAAGAGCTGGAAGCTCATACGGCACTTGCAAGGCTTGGTAAAAGGATGAAAGTAGGAATTCGCCAATTCGTGGGACTGTTGTGGTCATTTGTAAGCAAAACCCTTAAGATAACAATGACGATGAACTCTTGGAAATCATGAGAATGTATCGTTTGCTAATTTTTTTTTGGCACGTGGCTGTGATGGTGCGCACTTCGAAGGCGCTAAAAATTCTTCTGTAATCAAAACAAAAATGATCCTGGGCCCTTTAGGATCATGAATATATAGTTTGGTCAAGAGTATTTTTTTACTTTTCGGTTAAGATGCGCACTTTAAGGGTGCTAGAAATTCATTTCTAAGCAGAACCATTTTGGCGAAAATGATCATGGGCTCAAGGGGATCATGAAAATGTAGGTTTTGCTGAAAAGTATTTTGTGTACCTTGCGGTTAAGATGAGTACTTTAAGGGATGGTCGGACCTGGGAAGAGACAATTTCTAAGCCAATCTTGTCAAGTCTCTAATGTTCAAGTCAAGTTTAATCGTCCTAGCACATCTGGAAGTAGCCTACATTAAATTGCGACCACCGGAATTCTGGCCCCCCCTCCAACTCCCCCAGAGCGACCGAATCCGGTCCGGTTCTGTCACTGATGTATCTAGGGCTTACGCTTGTTCTTCCCACCAAGTGTTATCCCAATCGCTATATTCAAAGCGTGTCGCAAAATTTCCAGTCCCTCCCCCTCCGACTCCCCCACATTGATCGGATCCTATCCGCACTTGAAATGTGACATGAGTTCTTTCCGAATATCAAGTTTCACTGAGATCGGATCACCCGTTCAAAAGTTGGGCATACCTCAGATTCTGTACTCCTTCTCCCTCCACTCCCCCCACGGTGGTCAAATCGGAAAACGACTGTTCTTAAATTAAAATTGGGGAGCCGCTGATATGCTTGCCAAGTTTCATCGCCCCAGCACATGTGTAAGCATGTTAAGTCGGGATCACGGTAATCCCGGAACCCTTCCTCCAGTTCCCCCAGAGTGCTCGGATCCATCCATCCCGGATCCATTTCGGACCCATTCCTTCTCACCAAGTTTCATCCCGATCAGAACACTCTGAAGAAGTCAAACGATTTCCAGTTCCTCCCTCCAACTCCCCCCAAAGTCATCGGATCCGTTTCGGTCTTGAAGTGTGACATCTGAGACACGAGGTCTTTCCAAATATCAAATTTCATTAAGATCCGATTCCCAGTTCGAAAGTTATAAATACGTCAATAATCCGGACTCCCCCTCCCTCCACTCCCCCCGCGGTGGTCCGATCGGGGAAGTGACCATTTCCAAGTTAGTTTGGTCGGGTCCATAATATGCCTGCCAAGTTTCATCGTCCTAGCACATGTGTAAGCATCTTGAGTCGGGATCACCGGAATTCCGGAACCCGCCCTCAAACTCCCTCCGCAGTTCTCTGATCCGGTCCGATCTTGTCAACTATGTATCTAGGGCTTATGCTTGTTCTTCCCACCAACTTTCCGGTTCCCCCCTCCAAATCCCCCTCAGAAGTCACCGGATCCATTCCGGACTTGAAGTGTGACATCTGAGACAAGAGGTCTTTCCAAATATTAGGTTTCATTAAGATCCGATCACCTGTTCAAAAGTTATACATGCTGCTAAACTCCGGATTTCGTGGTCTCCCCTCCCCCCCCCCACGATAGTCGGATCGGGCAAATGACTATTCTCAATTTAGTTTGGTCGGGTCCCGGATCCGCCTGCCAAGTTTCATCGTCCTAGCACGGCTGGAAGTACCCTAGCTCGAGGACAGTGGCCTGACAGAAAGACCGACAACCGACTGACCAACAGATTGAAAAGTGATCGGTATATGGCACTTGAGCGGAGCTGCAAGTGCCATAAAAACGGTAGCTCTTTTTTCTGATATTTTACTTTTGCATTCATCCTCTTTTTGATGCCTCTGATCAATCTGGCTCAAGCTATATTGACTAGTTTTCACCCTTATTTACATGGGACTGTATCATAACCTTCTTAATTACTCCCCTGAGACTCACTCGCTTTCTGATACCGCCTCGATGATAAAGGCCGCGCTAGATCGGAGGCTGATTTTGAGAATTTGGTGAATCGACGGATTTTTTGGGTCTTGTGACGGGTAAGCGAGCAGTCGTAAAAAGTGGGGGTTGTGACGTTTTTTTTGGGGTCTTATGACGGGTGGGCGAATTGACGTTTGGAAGAATCGACGTTTGGGCGAATCGACGGATTTTAGAAGTGGGTGAATCGACGCATCATGAAAACGAGGTTGGGCGAATCGACGGTTGCTTGAAGCACCGGTTGGGCGAATCGACGGTTGCTTGAAGCACCGGTTGGGCGAATCAGTGGTTGGGCGAATCAGCGGGTGGGCGAATCGACGGATATTTTGGGCCTTGTGACGGTTAGGCGAACTAGCGGAATAAGTGGGGGATGTGACGTATTTTTTGGACGTAATGACGGTTGGACGAATCGACGGGTAGACGAATAGACGGGTCCCCCGCTGAGCGATACAGGAATAGTTTCGTCCCAAAATTTGTTGAAGTTTACACGAAAAACACTACCGCAAGGATACACTGTCAGAAGTTTCATAACAGATTGCGCATAACACTTTCAAGAATAACACCTTTTCACTTAGAAATAAAGTGTTATGACCAATTAAGTTTACACTATTTCGTGCCTAGATCTCCAAGAACACCTTCAATTGGTAAAAATATTAACGGGAACGAAAGAAACATAGCATATAACATCCCAAAGTGTTATCTGTTGAAACCGCGCATCCTGCTGTGTAATGTAACTTCTGACAGTGTAGTACCCTATTGAAGGTGTTGTTGGAGATCTGGGCACGAAATAGTATAAACTTAATTGGTCATAACACTTTTTTTCTAAGTGAAAAGGTGTTATTCTTGAAAGTGTTATGCACAATCTGTTATGAAACTTAGTTCTAAATACCACGTTTTTTGGGTCTTTTCTATTAACGGATGATTATGTTTATTATTGTTTGTATATTTTATCATGTCAAGGTTTATAGTATGTACCGTAAGGGCAGATATACTGATATTTGTGTTTAGGTCCGATTTGCTGAAATTTATAATTTGACGAGTATGAGTATTTTTGTTTTTATACAGCTGCATCTGTTGACTATGTAAATACGCTATTTGGCATGTGCCACGATCTGTGCTTATGTTTTAAATAAATCAATGAATCAAAACACTTATGCACAGTATTAAAAGTAAACAACAATAGGCTATAAATAAAAGACAAATTAAAGCCACAGAGCAAGGCACGAATTTCTATTCTTTTTAATCTTTTGCTACTTTTTGCTCAGTTCCTTTTGTACACTTAAACCAAAATTAAGGCACCGGAAGTACCGCAACATTTTTGCGTTATTTTCACGACCTAGCAGAAGAAAATTAACTTGCAAAAAGGAACTGTAGAGGAGACTGAACTCTTGAAGCCAAGTTTTATTTCTATTGGGGTAAGCTACCATGGTCCCCTTACCATTTGTTTATGGCTGGAGCCCCCCCCCCCCCCCCCGAAGTAGCAGCACGTCTACTTGCCTCTATCACGTCTTGGTCACTGGTTTGGGTGTCCACACTAGTCACTGATATTCGGTCATAGGATTTCTCACGTTCTTTCCGCACTTCCGTTTGAAGTTGCGTAACTTTCTCCATCAGGTCCATCACCAAGTTATCCTTAGCAGCAAGCAAGACTCGGAGAGTCGACTCTTTGTCGGTCTGTCCCTAAATGAGAATTCTAGGCATATAGGCTAATCGGTCAATCAATTTATATAGCCAAATACCTTACGGCTAGAGAACGCTGTCAGAGTCATACGAAATATTTACAACTGAAATTAAAACTGACACAATTTACGAAAAACATCCCGAAATGAATGCTTGTAAAAAAAAACAAAAAAACGATTAGACGAATTCGCATGGCACGAAAAAAGGCGACTGCTACAGCTTCAAATACAGTTAACTTTTTTTCTGTTTTTTTTTGTTTTTTTTAGCGGTACGATGAAGATTAGCTTGAAGCCGGTTTTCAATTGGACATAGTTCAACCAAGACTGTCATTTTATTGCATAGATTAAGGTGCAAAAATTTCAGTGGGTCGCTTGGCTCAGCTATTTGGTCACAGAATGCAATTTTTTCCGTCAGATTTTAGCAAAGATATTTGACACAAATCTAACTGGATCTAGAGATTTTTTAACGTCCTTACATTAACCCGAGAATGCTTATTAAGGTATGTGGCGGGAGCGAAAGAAACAGGCATTCGTCATACACTGAGATATTTTTGTTTTCCAATATGAAAGTTTTCCAGAGCTTTTGTATCGAACCGATCGCACAGTGGATTGCGGTCGACTCTCTGGAGATTTCCATGGGTCGCTCGGCTCAGCTACTCACTCGCAGAATACAATTTTTTTTTGTCAGACTTTAGCAAAGATATTTTAAAAATATCTAACTGAACTATGAACACTGAACTATTTTTTTCCAGTATTAAAGTTTTCAGCACGCACTTCATTTAATTTTAATTTCAAAATAAATGCGGCAAAACATTTCATGCGCGAGCAAATTAATTGGCACTTGTCATTAACCTACAACTAAAACATATATACAATTGTCATAAATAAATACAGTAATTCAAGTAAGGTTGTTATGATACAAGGTAACTGAGGCACCAAACTATTACGGTACCTTTCAGTTTTACAAGCGACAGGTGTGAGTTTTTGTACTTTCACAGCTGCTTCTCTTGGAGGTCTGTTTCTTTCCGGTTTAAAGGGTGGAGGAAGCGTATTTCGGTAGAAAGGGTGGGATAACAGATTTGTTCCGAAACGTTGGCACAGCTGTTCTCTACGAACAGAAACCCACAATGAATTGCGGTCACCTCTCTCCACCACTGGACAACTACTGTAAGGGACAGGTCATAAGGACATTCTAGTAAAACAGAGCTATCTTCTCCCCCCTTATTCAGTACAAATTTTTATCCACTGCTAAATGTGGCCCATTCTGTTATCTTGAGCAGATCAAACCGATTTGCTGTCTGATCAAAGCAGACAGTGCAAAGTATGATCTATTTCTTATTCGTAGGTCTGCCCTTCATCTAGCGGGAATCAACTTATAGCGGCGGATAGGGGTCGTCGTGAAATCATACTAGCACCGTAGTAAACTACTACGAACGCCATATTACGATCTTTTGGGGCTATCATGCGAATAGCTT